>JAAQQV010000001.1:2400000-3600000 GCA_017635955.1 Yarrowia sp. B02
GTTACTCCAGAAAAAAGATGGGTCCGTTCGAGACCTCACTTCAAAACCTCTCACTTCCGGGGATTTGTGGCCATCTCAACTCTCATCAAATTCACAGTTCGCGCGTGGATAACCAACCGATCCCACGGAATCTGAGGCTCCAGCATGGTCACAATGTCCGAAATATACGTGGTGAAGCGGTACTTGCGGATGTACTGGTTGATGAGGTCGTCGTAGGTTTCGTCCTGCGTGAAGGCAGGAACGTGAGCGAAAGTGGGCTGTGAGTGGAGCATGTCGACTGGTCTATGGGTTTCAGGGACCTCGAGGATATATATATTGCCCCACAATGAATGGTATGCATCTGCGTGCTTGTGCTGTGCCTGTACGAAGCACCTCAAGTTTATTCCTTGGTTTGTTTTAATTATCCCAAGGCGGACAAGAAGTGGGCGGTATGAAGCGAGAAGGTAAGGAGGGTGCAGAAGACGGTATATATAGACGTGCGGTAAGTGACACAAACAGAAGACGCAGAATATATATAAAAACCCGTCCACGCCCCCAGAAGACCGCTATCTGCTCAACACCACACTGGCTTGTTCCACTTCTCCTCATCATTAGCTCGTGCTATAGCCAGCCCAACCAAACCTAATGCATTCCGGGTGGAGATCAGGAGATGTTTGACAGTGGAAAATTGTTGTCTGTACGATTTGCTCTTTATGCCCTCATTGGTCACGTGGCTCTGTCATTTACCAAATATTTATTTGCCGCTTTGCAAACACATTTTTTTGTTGTTTTGATTCTAGGGACCATTTAAACACGCACCATGTTCATATCCATAATCCGCAACCTGGATGTCTTATTAGTGCAGCTGAAACACATGTGCGCCCTGAGCCGAGATCTCGCGGGATATACTGCTAATCACCCGCCAAATTGCTGCCGAACTGTGTACGAATCCGTCCAAACTCTGCCGAAACGGACGCTTGCTCGCTAAATAAGCATGCAATAGAGCCCTGCTCTCTGCCTTTCCCTGAGACAGGCTGATATGTGCATATACCACCTGAGACGGGCGTATCCGCAGGCGGCTAGGGCTGAATTTTATTTATATTATCGGTTGCTCTTCGGCCTTCGAGTACAAGAAGACATGAGCTGAGTGTGGCTTTGGTATGATTTCTTTTTACTTATTTATTCATCGATCTCGTACGTCAAACCTCCTGCGGCTGAACAAGAATCTCAGCCAAATCCTTCTCCACAGCCTGCTGGTCCTCGCCGTAGTAGTAGTAGTACCACCACGTTATTCTGTTCTCCAGCACCTTGGGATCCACATTGCGAAAACGCATCTGCGCATCACGAACAATTTCAGGCAGATCGTACTGAACCCGGTTGCTGAGAATGAACCGGATCGCTAGCGAGTCCTCTGCCGGTCCCCATGTCATTGTATGTGTGCGGGAAGAGACAGAAGAGCTCAGGTATATATACCGCTAGGAGCGTACATCGCTAGTAATTAATATCGGCGTCAGTCGAATCTCTTATCGCCAACTAGCCATGTGGATAATAAGTGAGCCGGTGGGTACATACTTGTACCTGTTTCACCTCTGAGATGATTGTCAGGGTGATGTCTCACTCTCAGAGTATACGATCTTGAGTAGCTTCCGGAATACGTATATTCATAACTTCTTATATACTGGTCACCAGGAGTACATCCATCTCAATACTCACAGACCGTATAACAAACAACCCCTCACACGACCTCTAAGACCGCGCTACAATAGACTGTACTCGGTAAACTCGGCACGATTTAATATCACCATGTGGATCTGTATGCGACGATGACAGGGGTAACCTTTGAGACACTGTGGACACTTTTGCCGTGTAAGAGGCGCTCGAACAACAAGAACAGTGCTCGGCAGGCACACAGAATACGTCATTTTGCCGCTCGTGCCATATTCGCTCACTTAGTGGCAAATTAGTGACTGTACAGGTACGTGCGGTAGCTTGAGTCTACATTGTTAGTTTACATTGTTCGTTTTGAGAGCCTTCGGAGACTGTCTTCAAGTGCGAAGTATCGTATCTACTTGTACAGAATCTACCAAAAGCTGTAATTCTCATTATTTCACGCAAAAAATCTGTACAACTAGGCACTCTTGTTACAAGTGCTCACACATCATCGTACTCCATAAAACACATGACGATTCTAAAGCAGGTCAGATGACCATAATATAATATCGGCTAAACTAGACCCTGTCTGTACAATAGACGTAAGATGAGCAGAGAGCCGCTTGGATGCCCCGCTAAAAAATAAGACAACTAGCAGGAATTAGCCAAGAAAAAAAAGAACTCCGATACCGGGAATCGAACCCGGGTTCTCCGCGTGAAAGGCGGAAGTGATAACCCCTACACTATATCGGAAAATTCAATTTTTTGGAAAATCTGGGCTACCCAGTCGTTTTCACAGGTCACGTGACCCGCGAAACTTTACTGAAATTTTAATATCAACATGCGTCTTTTACGCTGTAGAATAAAATTGTAGAGTGCAATTGAAAACACAACATGTAGTGGATAACACTGTAGATAGTATAATTGCAGAGAAATCAAAAGTTCTGATACTTGAACGCCATTTGCTGACAATGTTTTGGGTGCCTGGATATAAACTTTGTTCCTGGAATGCCGTACAGTCACAATACAGCGTAATGAGATTAGAAACATGTCTTCATTAGTATTAAAATGTAGCTGAAGATCATACAAGTCTATTCCTGGCATGATAATGTTGTATTTACCTACTTTTCAGCTCATTATGACATGCCATATAATATCCAGAATTTAAGGTGGATCTTGAAAAGTTCAAATTTGCCACATAACAAATCACACGAAACTTTCCCTGCTGAATAAATAGGGTCATTATTAGTATCATTTTGAAGCTTCAGATTTTCTGAGTCTATTAATACCACCTTTAGTCCTATTACACTACATTTGACTCTCTCAGAATGCTCCATAAAGTATCGCAAATTTAAGGTACAATATCAAAACTCTAAAATATTTCAAGATCAACTATAAAAACCTTAATAATCATCCCCAGAAATACAAGCCCTTATAGAACTGTAAGGTAGACGAGCTTTTCCAGGTTGGTGTGTAGACATCCATGAACATTACTGGAGCATGTACATGAAAAAATGAAACGTCAAACTCGGCATTTCCGCTGTAGAGAGAAATTCTACAAAATAATCCTCTGAAACGGCAAAAAATTGCGAATTCTGTGGATCGAACACAGGACCTCCAGATTACTCTGACCGAAGAATGACTTCAGTCTGGCGCTCTCCCAACTGAGCTAAATCCGCGGAAAATTTACTTCAAAAATGATCCTGTTTGTCAGTATCTGAAAAATGTGAAAATTCGGCCAAAAATGGGATTTTCGACGTGAAACTACAATAGGAACAATTATTGGGTGTCCTTTTACCCTATTTTGAACTTTTCTAGTTGTTTAGTGCTCAGTATCTTTGTTTTATTGGTTGCTAAATTCTCCAAAAATGGTCAGGGATGGTCACTGTAGGCGCTGTTTAAAAGAGATTTTGGTAGGTAGAGTACATATTCTACTTTATATAGCCCTTCCAGAACAATAAAAAGACCTCTCACCAGTTTTGGTGTCTCTGATCCAATTTTGGGCAGCTCTATAATGCTACCGGTCGTAGGCACGGAACATCCTGTCTAAGAAATTTGAAGAAAAGAGAAACAGGAGGGTTTTAAAATGTTAGTTATATTGCTGAAAAGGCAATATTCCACAGGATCATGTCTTGATAGCCATTGCACGTGCTAGGATACATGTCTGTTATCGTATCTAAGTCTGCTCAAAACCAGGTGTTTTCTCGAGCTCTCATTATGTTAAACGAAAGAGAATAGCCAAATACTCATTGCCCACTTCCTATTCAACTTCTGCTTAATACTGAACTCCTACTTTATGCTGAACTTGTACTTATGCCAAACTACATACTCTATGGTGGTTCCTACTTTATGCTAACCAGATAATCTATGCTGAGCTTGATATTGTATGCGTAACTGGATAGTTTATGCTGAACCTGTAGTTTGCTGGTAGTTTCTCTTTATGAGGCTTCTACTTTATGAGGACCCTACTCTATGCTGGAGTCGTAGTCTATGCTGAACTTCTATTTTATGCTGATTCCTACTTTATGTTAACTCCTACTTTATGCCAGCCAGGTATTCTATGCCAACCAGCTAATATATGCTACGATACCCTATGCCAACCAGATAATCTATGCTAAACTTCTACTTTATGCGGGAGCCCTAGTTTATGCCAGAACCAGGTACTCTATGCTACAAGTAAGCCAGGTAGTTTATGCTGTAGTCCTACTTTATGGTACTGTACAGTACTTTAAATACTCAAGATGTATCAGCTAATGCACTCTGCTACTATCAGCATCTCCTCGTTACTCAGCGACTGCCTTTGATGCCATTACTGTCCTCGTAAACCGATGAGACACATTACACTTGCCCCTACTTGAATGACTTCTACAAACCGATCTCTACTTCTACACGATCTTCTTGTTAGACAAGCCTACTTTTTGTACTCGTACCACGCACCATATTCCTCCACCTACTTCCGCTGTCTAAAGCATGCTGCCTACACACCCATTTATCAGCTAATACCAGTATACTACCGGTACACTTCTTTTTTTATAATGAAGCAATACTGGCACGTCATGTACGCCATCTAGAAACTACTCTCCACATCATGGTCTTCTCGTAAAACAACAAGCATCTACATTGCTTTGCACAGTACAAGCACACATCTCCTATCAAATACATTACTCATACCGCTGGACGATGGCCGCGCCGATAACCTGGGCGTCCTTGAGCGTCAGGCTCTTGTCTCGCAGCTCCTTGTTGGGGAAAGTCGTCTGCAGCACGTAGGCCCGTCCGGAGGGGTTGTGTTCGTCGACAAAGTCGTAGAGCGCCTGGACGGTGAGGTCGGGCGAGAAGGAGGGCGTGAGACGCGTTCCGTCGCCGAGTCTGATTTGAATTCGGCTTCCTCCGGCTCCAGAGGCAGAGTTGGAAGGACCTGAAGCAGAAGACGAAGCAACAGGAGTAGAAACGGCAGGAGTGGAGACCGCAGGAGAATCTCCGGGGACAGGAGATCCGAGTCGGTTGCCGGATCCGCCATAAACAGGCTTCTTCTCCACGTAGGCCTCCTCGCTTCTGTCGGTGACATTAATGTCCACCGCCTGATTATGCTGCACGTCCAGCAGCGCCAGAGGGGCTCTTCCCTGGTTCAAAGTCTCCAGGTACCGCTGATTTCGCGGGTCGTCGTACCGGTACAGCGGCCCGTCTTCCACGGTGAAGCCGTTCTGCCAGAAGGTGATGGATCGCGACACTTTAGGGAGAGAAGTAGGCACAGCAGACTCCACAGGGCGGCTCTGGACCTCATCTGAGCCCAGAGTGAAACCCGTTCCGTGGAACGAGCCGACTTCTTCGTCCTCAGACTCGTCGTCGTCGCCTCTAGGTCGTGCAGGGTTGGCTTCGGCTCTGCGGATGATGTCGTTGACGAGAGGATTGCCCTGGTTGCCCTGGCCCGGTCGGTTGGGGTTCTGGACTGCCAGAGCGGACTTTTCGCCGCCGGTGAACAGATCCTGGCGTTTGGGAGGCGCATTGTCGCGCGAGAGGTCTCCCAGTGTTCGCACTCCAGCCACTCCTCTTCTAGGAGGATTAGAGGTAGAAGGAGTAGGACCAGGGCCAGGAGTAGAACCTGAACCAGAAGCTGAGGTCGCTCCGGAACCACCAACAGGAGTACTGGAACCGGTTCCATCACCAAGTCTGTATCCCGAAGGTTGCTGGTTGGTCGTGTCTAGAATCGGCTCAGGCTGATCATCCCTGCCTGCCAAACCGCTCAAAAAGCCCTGAATGCCGGCCGCAATGCCGCTCGGAGCGATTCCGGACGGGTTCGCGTATGCGTCCGAGTCGTCCTCCACGTCCTCGGCCTCGTCGTCTTCTTCTTCTTCTTCCACGTCGTTCGAAGACAGAAAAAGATCGACGGCCTGGGGAACGTCCCAGTCGGTGTGCAGAAGACAGTCGTGGGCGTCTTCGGGCGACGACTGCGTGATGCCGACAAACTGCGCAATCCGCTCCGTTTTCTCTTCTTCCGATACCATGGTGGCAATGTTTAGGTTTGGTTGTGGTGGTGGTGGTGTAAGTAAGTGTAGATGATGCAGTGGTGATGTAGGTGTGGTGGTGGTAGGTCACGTGAGGTCACGTGAATTACGTGTGTTTACGGAAGTTGAGGATAATGGCGTGTGAAGTGGGGTCCATGGATCGACCAATTGACTGCGGAGATTGGTCAATTGATTGCTATGACGAGTGCAGGGGTGTTCTAGAAGTTTACTTGGGGATTAGTTGTGAGGGGGTTTTACTGGGGGTAGGTAAATGGGGTTGCGGAGGTGCTGGAGGCGAGAAAGTGGTGTCAATGGAGAGCTCATCGTGGTAATAGTGTAATTATGTGCTAACATCACATAGTCGTCTACTCGTATCCGGTCCTAGAAACACCCTTCCGTTCTTCCGGGGATAGAGTTTGTTGAGCTGTTAGTTGACATGCATAGAGGCGATGTGGCAACAGTGGAGCATAGTATTGACCATTACTACACGTTAAATGGGTGTGATCATGGTTAATACTTATTAAACCGGCAGAAACTTGTCATATTGCTGTAACCACAAAAATACAGAGGAGATCCGCTAATGCTATCGTGATAACAGCTAATTGACTATAATACGCGTTTGATAGTTCTGGATGAAAACCGTTGTGTGGCAAAGTAGTGCTTTTGCCATAATTGTTGGCCATTGATTCATGTTGTCGTCTTATATTTATGGCCAATACTTACGGATTTCAAAATTTGCCACCTACAATAGAAAACATCTAGAAACTATTGTTGCTCTAAGGATAATATTTATTTTCCAGATAGTCTTGCCATAGTATTTTCAGAACTAATTGACTTGATAACTGCGTCGAATGTTGATGTGGAACTGTTCCGACAAGTTTATCATAATTATTGGCCAATGTAGTATTCATTTTATATGCATCAATGGCTAATAGTTATGGAATATGTGGAAACTCAGGGCAGACTATTCCAAAGACATTTTAGTGAAATTGTTGATGTAGTGGAGAAGTCAGCTGTATGGGTACGTGATTCAACCATGCAATTGATTCTCTGGATAACCCACTCCATCTACTTCTCCAACAAGAACTAGAAGAGTTAAATCGTAATTATTGACCATGACAACTATAATATTAAGTTATAAAATGGCTAATACTTATGGATTGACACAGCAAAACAGGAGTTCATTGCACATCCATTAACTACTAATTGAAGCCAAATGAGATAACTGATATGTTACTATAGATTTCTATACGACAATTTCGCCACAAAATCGCTACTTCTTGATCACTAATACCAATGTCACCTCTCTTCTCTTCAACCATAAATATCAACCAACATACAACTCAAAATAAGCGTATCCAGGGCCAATATCTCAAAACAACACATTCCATTGTCACTGAAAAGAGCCACAAAGAGGCTGCAAAGGTCCCAATCGGCTCAATTGGGGCTGTGGAACTCATTTATTTAATCCCAATGGGGCTTCTGCTTGTCTTTTGGGGCCAAGTCTCAGTTGCCTCAAAGTTCCAAAGCCCCATATTGCTATTGATACAGCTCAACAAGGAACATTTAATCCCTTTTAGAAAGGCTTCTTTTGCCGTTTGTGGTTGGTATGTGAATCACGTGATCTTAAGAATGAGTTATTTACGGTCACGTGACGCGTGAGGTTCTTGTTGTTTTTTTTGCAGTTAAAAATGGAATTTTTATTACAGAAATGTGGAAAAAATGGGAAAAAATGGGAAAAAATATAAAAACACATGAAAATAATAAAAAGAGACATTATTTGTTTGTTTTAATCCAGTTTTTGGAGTCTCTAAGCCTTCTTCTGGTTTTTAGGACACCATTATTGTTCAAGAAAAGTCCAACACACTTCAATATATACTCCTCGTTTAGATGCCATAAGGAAGAGTTGATCGACTCAGAAAACACTCTGAACGCGATCCAGAGAACAGTCACGTGATAAACTGCTCATCTGATTGGAATAAACATCAATCGAACTTCAATGACATTATCCATCAACATATTCTCCATTAGAACACGCAATTAGCTCTTCAAACAGTTCCAGAAGTACCAAAATAGACGCTACATGTACGAAAAAGGTACCAAAATGATGACATCGTTCTGCTCTATAAGCTGAAATCTTCAGACAATCACCAACGTATCTACTTCCCCTGTTATACTCTTCTCAAAATCCCCACCAAAATAAGATTACATTTCGTTACCCCAGAAAAAAATGCAGCGGTATCGGCCGAGTCGGCTTGGGTCGATGGTGTTGAATAGGTGAATTTTGGTGGCAAGAAAGCTAGATAAAAGCATACTATCGTAATAATCAGATTAAGCTCGTCGAAATGCACTCTTCAGATTTCATTTTGCAAACTTGGATGCTGAGAACGACAGCTCTAGTTCTGCTCTCCTTTCCCAACTAAACGTCAACTAACTCTGTCTCTATAGCGAACTTTGGGGGCTGAAAAATGGCAAAATGTGTATGGCAATAGGTGGATTTTATTGAATAAATACAAATAAAGCAGACAATGACACCGCTCTATTACTCACAATTATCCACCCCTGGAACGTAAGAAAAACTCCCCTGCCCCCCTCAACTAAACTTAAGTAGCAGCCTTGCTGAAAATTAGGCTGAAAAACCCCAGCGATATCGCCGATGTACAAACGACGGAAACTAACCGAATCAACGAAAACCAAGAAGCAATAGAAAAAGCCACCGATTGCAAGCACAAACCGACTCTGTCCCTAGAATTTTCCCAACCACAACTCCTGAAAAACAGATTACGACTTCCTGTGCAGTTAGAGTTTGTCACTGCCATGGAGAGAAAATAGCATCCCTCGATAACGTGTTTCGATCACTCCAGGCGGCTAACCAACGTGAAAAATCGATTTCTTCACCAAATTTCACCCCAGAACCACTCCTCCAAGCATTTTTTGTTGGCTCCTATCCACCCCAGATGACATCCCTCCCCCCCTGATTGGCTGGATAAAACGCACGTCCGAACCCTATCGGGATGAGTCACTGTCTACTTAGGTTGGATCTGAGCACACAGACACTCTTCAACATGCTGCGAACTCGAATCACGTCCAAGCTCTTTGCGCGAGGCCTGGCTACGACCTCCAACGCCTCTCTGAGCGTGCCCCAGGAGTTCAAGTCGCGAACTCCCCCTTATTCCGACCTCATCAACCGGCTCGACCAGGTCAAGAAGATCATCAACCGCAATGATCTGACGCTCGCCGAGAAGATTCTGTATTCGCATCTGCACAACCCCGAGGAGACGCCTCGCATCGAGCGGGGCGAGACGTACCTCAAACTCAACCCCGACCGTGTGGCCATGCAGGACGCCTCGGCCCAGATGGCTCTGCTGCAGTTTATGACCTGTGGCCTGCCGTCGACTGCAGTCCCTGCGTCGATTCACTGCGATCATTTGATTGTCGGACGAGACGGAGCCGACGACGATCTGACTCGATCTATCGCAACCAACCAGGAGGTCTTTGACTTTCTGCAGCAGTGCGCGGAGAAGTACGGCATCCAGTTCTGGGGACCTGGATCCGGCATCATCCACCAGATTGTGCTCGAGAACTTCTCCGTGCCTGGTCTCATGATGCTCGGAACGGACTCCCATACCCCTAATGCCGGAGGTCTGGGCGCTATTGCCATTGGAGTCGGCGGAGCTGACGCTGTAGATGCCCTTACAGGCACGCCTTGGGAGCTCAAGGCGCCCAAGATCCTCGGAGTGAAGCTCACAGGCCAGCTTTCGGGCTGGGCTTCGCCTAAGGACGTCATTACGCACCTCGCAGGTAAGCTCACCGTCCGAGGAGGTACCGGAAACATCATCGAGTACCATGGAGAGGGTGTTGATTCGCTTTCGTGCACCGGAATGGCGACCATCTGCAACATGGGAGCCGAGGTAGGAGCTACAACCTCGACCTTCCCCTTCACCGAGTCCATGCGACGGTACCTCGAGGCGACTGGACGTGCTCCCATCGCTGCTGCGGCTGCTGCTGCGCGAGACAGAGGCTTCCTGGCTGCCGACGAGGGTGCTCAGTATGATGAGGTCGTCGAGGTGAACCTCTCGGAGCTTGAGCCCTGTATTAACGGACCTTTCACTCCCGACCTGGCGACTCCCCTGTCGAAGTACTCGCAGAAGGTGTCTTCCGAGAAGTGGCCCGACACTGTTTCCGCCGGCCTTATCGGCTCGTGCACCAACTCGTCCTACGAGGACATGACGCGAGTGGCTTCTCTGGTCGAGCAGGCCCGAGACAACGGCCTCGAGGCGAAGATCCCCTTCTTCATCACGCCTGGCTCCGAGCAGATCCGCGCAACCATCAAGAAGGACGGCCTGACGGACGTTTTTGAGTCGGCTGGCGCGGTCGTTCTTGCCAACGCCTGCGGTCCTTGCATCGGTCAGTGGGATCGAACCGACGAAACCACGCCCGGCGAGTTCAACTCCATCTTCACGTCGTTCAACCGAAACTTCCGGGCGCGAAACGACGGCAACGCCGAGACGATGAACTTCCTGACGTCGCCCGAGATTGTGACTGCCATGATCTACTCCGGCGACGCGCACTTCAACCCCATGACCGACTCCATCACCACCAAGGACGGCAAGGAGTTCAAGTTTGCTCCCCCGAAGGGAACCGAGCTGCCCGAGCAGTTTGCCAAGGGACGACCGGAGTTCTACCCCGAGGCTGCTCCCCAGCCGCATCCTGAAGTGAACGTGAGCGTTTCGCCCGAGTCCGAGCGTCTGCAGCTGCTGGACCCCTTTGAGCCCTTCAACGGCGAGGAGCTCAAGCTGTCCGTGCTCATGAAGGTCGAGGGCAAGTGCACGACGGACCATATTTCTGCTGCGGGCGCGTGGCTCAAGTACAAGGGCCATCTCGAGAACATCTCGTACAACACGCTGATTGGCGCTCTGAACAAGGAGACCCAGAAGGTCAACCATACTGTTGACGCTGACGGCTCCGAGCAGTCCATCCCCGACCTCATGATCAAGTGGAAGAACCAGGGCAAGCCGTGGATCGTGGTTGCCGAGCACAACTACGGCGAGGGCTCTGCTCGAGAGCACGCTGCGCTGTCTCCTCGATTCCTGGGCGGTCAGGCCATCCTCGTCAAGTCGTTCGCTCGAATCCACGAGACCAACCTCAAGAAGCAGGGCATGCTGCCCCTGACGTTCGAGAACGAGGCCGACTACGACAAGATTGCGGCCTGCGACACGCTGGAGACTCTCGACCTGCTCGACATGCTCGAGAAGGGCGGAGACAACGGAGGATTCGTCCAGATGCGAGCCACCAAGCCCAACGGAGAGACTTATGACTTCCGAGCGCGACATACCATGTCCGAGGACCAGGTCGAGTTTTTCAAGGCGGGTTCGGCTATTAACTATATTGGCGCGATGAAGAAGGCTGGGTTGGCCTAACTGGGCGAGCAGCGAAGCTGTGAGCACAGTGCTGTATAGCACACAAAATGTAAAAATATATGATTGAAAAGAAGTGGCCGAGCAGCGGAGCTGTGAGCTCTACAAGTACAACCAATGCTGTAGACGTGTACCTCTTGTACATGCAAGTATTGCTACCGGTACTCTAGGTCAAGATGTGAGCACAGTGCTGTATAGCACACAAAATGTAAAAATATATGATTAAAATGACTGGACGTGCAGCGAAGCTGTGAGTCCGATTATTAGACGTATTGTTTCTGTAGATGTAGTTGTAGCCTTGGTGGTATGTTGCAGTGTTATGCTTCGTAGACATGACTCTATCGATATGGACATTGGAAGACGGACTGTGATACTTGTACCTAGACGTGCTCAATGGGCGAGAATGTCAACACGAAAAGAATGTCTCTCTGTATATTTTTGTGAACTGTGTACCCCCATTGCAATACCTGGTAGCTGATTGTCAGTACTGTACCGGTACCCATTACAGGGAGAGTGAGGAGACCTACTTTTAGAAGCAGAACAGGGATACAGTAGTCCATGAGGATCAATTTCAGTTCATCAAAATGAAGATGCGAGTGTTTGAAAATGAAAGCTGTTCTCGCCGAAAAACACGAGACAAGCCAGGAGCTCTCCTACAGATTGTTGAGGGCAATGATCTGCCAAGAAAGCAACATCCCTAGAAGAAGATAGAGAGTATTTCTGGAAACAAAAGTCACCTATAGTACCGACTATTCAGAGCAATTGATTCTTTTAGAGGCTGTCAAACAACTCCAATACTGAGCTGAGTTGAGTCGAGAAACGATGACGACATACCTACAAGAAAGAGCCTCGTTTGAAAGAGAATGTGGAGCAGTTGGTCAGTGAAGCGTAATAGACGTGACTATTGAAAGGATGTACATAAAACCCAGCCATTATCATGTTCTCAGCTTGCCGAGGTAGAAGACTGAAATTGCGTGTTACATTCAGCTCTCGATTGTCTGATAAGCCAACAGGAACCAATTGAAGGCCGGGGTATCCTGTTTTCACAACTTACGATATTATAATATGCGATTCGAGATAAGGGGCTGTTACATGGAGACAAGGGCGAGAATGTTTGCCACCGGTGTTGAAAAGGCTCGGTGAAGAGATGAAGTAGTCTAAGGATTGTTAGATTCGAAAGAGTGCTTTTATACTAAACTGTCAATTGTCTTTCAAGAGGTCCTCGTACTTGTACAGTAGCATACTTTAGTTTCTAGTGGAGAATGAATGCTACAGATACCACCAACACTGTAGCCTTAGGCAAATACGCCATGGTAATTATTCTACAAAAATGTCACAGCCGAACTGCCAGCCGTTTGATCTGTTTGGACCAAAGGAGCCATATTATTACTCGATTTGACTCGATGACTCAATGTCTCAATAATACTGATAATACGGCGTCTCCGGCCTCTGTGGAGAAGTGAGACTTATATACAGCAGAAGTAGGTTCCAAAGCAGACCACAAAACCACAGAAACTGTTGCTGTAGCTACAAATGAGTTGCTCCTTGCTCTCACATTACTTCTCCGACTTCTATTTAACTCCCATGTCCGAGGCACTGTAAATAATATTCTGACACGTTGGATTATGAGACACATCGATGTTATATAAGCCCCCACATGAAAACATTCCTCGCGTCAACTTGCTCGATTAACGAAGCCTCATTGTGGCAGGGTATGGGTGTTTTCGAGTATTCGCGTTTTCATAGAGTAACCGCTTCATTATGTTGTATCAATACGGTATGTGCGATACCAAAACGTGATGAAGTTGGTGTGGCATAAAGAATACCAGCGTACAATAGGTACTAGTGCAAGATTCTTTGTACAAGTACAGTAGCTGACATCACTTGTGCTTCGTGTAATCGTATATAGGACTTTCAGGGATATTAATAGGAACGAAAAACGAAAAACCGGACAAAACGAAAAATGGTAACAACCGGACAACAAACGGACAACAACGAATGGACAAAAAAACGATAACGAACAGACAAAAAATGAGATGGGAAAAAAAATGCGCCAGACAAAGCGTCGTTTAAAATCCCCACATTGAAATACGCCGTTATTATATCGGAGCACTGGTTTGGGGGATCTAGGGCATGCTTTAGGCGTCTCCATGCCAGCCACTTGACCTGTCACTCCCCACAGATGTGTGGTACGATACGATACGAGTTATGAACGAACCTCAGGGAGGTGTTGCAAGAGTATTTAGCGACTGTATATATCTGTAGCATAAATCTAGACCGTCCATTTCGCTTACTTGTTGAGCTCAACGCTCATCTGCAGTCAGCTGACGCAATTACAATCGCACGCACGGAACCAGATTGATACAAGCAAAACGACTTTGTTACGTGTGCCAATGGGACGGGCAGCTCGCTAAAGATGAAAAACGCACCGGCCAGTATTCGGGGTCACCTGGGTGCGTATGCGGTTGATACATGAGTACATGTGGTAGGGACGAGCTTGTACTTTTGTATATATACTTCAGATTGATGGATGTCAATTAGAATCAGTTTGGCAATTCCACTTGTACACCCCGCTACAACTACGTCATCTCAGTCACGGGTTATTTTAGTCTCAGTAACTCTATCTTAGCCGCGCATGGATTCTGCGCTTGCAACTCTACTCTTTTGCGAGTCGTCTGACGTAGAGACCCCTCAGGAAAAATCCAGACCCCACAAAAAGTACGTATTCAGCTCGATAGTCGCACGTGCTGCAGGGCGTATTGACTCTACATGGCCGAGGCGTCTACAGGTATGTATTAACAGCCAGTACGTGGTAGATGTAGTGTGTGCAGTGATTGTGCGTAGGCAGAGTTGATAATTACGTATGCTGAGAAGAACAACTCCAAGTAGCTAGCTACTTGTAGCATAACACAGGAAAGCTAGTTGTAGGATACAACACCAACCAACTACAACGCACGACTGATGAGAGGAGAAACCAAAAGTTACCCGTAACACGCGTGACTCGGAATAGAGTTTGATTATAGTTTTCCAGCCCATCTGATCGGTCGTCTGCGGGCGTTCTGGAGGCAGGAGGGTGGCAAAAATGCCGACATATCGCCATGGTTGAGTGGTAGTTTTGGTGGAAAAAAAGACGGAACATTTTGGAGGGTTCTGTAGGCAGTTATCAGAAAAACACTTCCAGGCACGCCGTTAAGCTAAAACGTCGTATACGTCATCACGCGAACCTTGGCCGGACAAGCAAACCTTTTTCAGCACGGCTCGTTATTACTCGGCTTGTCTTTGTATGAAAACGTGCTATTTGTACGGGTTATAGTGTGATTGCGGTGGTAGTAATGAACATGCTAATACTAGCTAGTGGTAGTGATAATGGTAGTCATAGTGATAGTAGTGGTGTTGAAGATCTGAGATGTTAAGAGGTAACAAGTCAGATATAGACAACCAACGATCACGCAATTGAACAAACAATTCCGGACAAAGAAACGGCTGCCCTTGTTGGGACACCAGCACTATCGTCTGAGGCAGGGATTTAATCTGGCGGAAGCTATATAAGCAGGTCCCCATGCTCTTGTCAGCTCCACAACCACAAACATGAGCGACTCGGGCCTCAAGTGCGTGACCTACGACTCTCTCCACGCGGGATACGTCCCCAGAAGACCCCCCACGTCTTCCTACCACAACACCACTGTCGATGAAGCCCAGACCTCGACTTTTGCTGTTCCCGGCAGCGACCTGGATTGGCACTGTTTGTACGACGAGGTGCAGAACACGTACAAGTTCCCCGAGATCGACCCCTACAACATCCCTCAGCAGGGTCCCTCGGTGGCAAATTACGACTACTTTGCCTGCTACACGAGCTATGAGCCGTTCTTCTCGTCCACAGACCCGCGAACCTTGGCGCAGGTCGACCCCAAAGTCCTCAGCACGTCGCTGGACGCCAAGTTTGAGTCCACAGAGACGATTGAGCCGCCTAAGACGACGGACAAGTTCGAGCCGTATGTTTATGAACGCCAGTTTTACTACGGCTCTTACGGAGGTTACTATGGAGATTCTGGGCAGGGTTCTTCCACGGGTTCTTCCACAGGCTCTTCTCATGTGTCCTCCCACTCTAGACAAGTGTCTGACGTCGGCATGTCTGACTCGAGCATTGATTCTGGCATGGACTTGGACGTGTCGGAGTCGTCTTATGCTGATTCTCAGCAGTCCTCTGCGCAGTCGTCTGGACAGTCGTCTAGAAAGCATTACTCAACTGCTTCATCGTCTTATGCTAGGCAGTCGTCTGGACAGTCCTACTCAACTGCCCCTTCGACTACCTACTCCACCGTCTCAACTAGACCCTACTCGACGCAAATGACGACTGCTCTGAGACAGTCCACGTCTCCTTCGTCCTCCCGACAATCATCCTTCTCCGATTCCGGATCCTTCGCCTCAGACACAACCTACGGCTCCTTCGCGTACCCCCTCCCCGCGTACGAGTTCAACCTCGAGACGTACTTCAGCGAGCCCAAGGAGGTCAAGCGCGAGCCCATGTCGACTCCCCCTTCTGAAGGCAGAGTTCGCTCGCTTTTCACTTCTCCCAAACGTGTCAGAGTCGAAAGCAGCGTCAAGAAGCGTCCTGCGAAGAAGGCCCGGCAAACTAAAGGCCTGCCCTGCGTCAAAGACTTTGTATGGGACCCGCAGCACGAGTACGACCCGTACGTGACGCCCACTTCCGCAGCTATGGCGCTTCTCATGAGCTGTCTCAAGCCCACCAAGCCCGACCAGGTCATGGTGATCAAGGAGAACCGCCGTGAGCTGTGGCAGCAGACTCCAGGGCACTTTCCGGTCGAGTCGTACGTGGAGCGGATTCTCGCGTCCGAGCCGCTCATCAAGGGCCTCTTCCGGTCCAAGAAGGGCCCCATTGCCTGCAACCACTGCACGCTGGTGTTCGAGAACTACCTCGCCGTCGCAGGCCACTTTGACAGGTACAAGATTGCGCGTCCCGGCCGCTGCAGAGACGAAACCTGCCTCTGCTTCGTCATCGGCTTTGCCTCGTCCTCCGAGCTCAGCCGGCACATGAAGACGCAGCACGGGTCGACCTCGTGCAAGTGCTCGGTCGAGGGGTGCCCGTACCACTCGCCGCGGCTGGATTGCCTCAAGCGGCACTACATGTCCGTGCACGACATTGACGCGGACTCGGCGCGGATTGCGCAGGGCATGCACGCGCTCAAGGACCTGCCCAGCAAGTTCAGCGACGCGAAAAAGTCCAAGACCAAGACGGACGCGGAGATTGCGGCCATGGTGGCGCCGATTCTGGAAAAGTTCCGCCAGCTGAGATGATAGAGGTTTATTTATAGTAAAGTGTTTTGACTAAGGAGAGAGCGAGAGTGAGCGAGAGCGAAGCTCGAGCGAACGGGCCTGCTTTTAACAGAGAGTGAGAGCGTAGCTCGAACGAACGGACCTGCTTGTGTGTTTTTTGATAGAGAGAGTGAGAGCGTAGCTCGAGCGAGCGGACCTGCGTTGTGAGTTTTCAAGAGAGAGCCTAGTTCGAACAAACGGACTTTTGTGATTTTACAATAGTACTGTAGGACACTTTACCGTTGAACTCGTCGCTGTAATTACTTGATCAGTGTGAACTAAGGTCTGGTTATGACGATTCAGGACCAAGGGAATTAGCTGGAGCACAAGTAGACTACCGGTACCAGGTAGAGGGTTTATTTATAGTAACGTATTTTGAGTAGAGGTGAGTGAGAGAGTGAGTTTTAAAGATGAGAGTGAGTTTTAAAGAGAGAGTGAGTTTTAAAGAGAGAGTGAGTTTTAAAGAGAGAGTGAGTTTTAAAGAGAGAGTGAGTTTTAAAGAGAGAGTGAGTTTTAAAGAGAGAGTGAGTTTTAAAGAGAGAGTGAGTTTTAAAGAGAGAGTGAGTTTTAAAGAGAGAGTGAGAGCGTAGCTCGAGTGACGGACTTTTGTGGGTCTAGTACTGTAAGACATGTTCTCGTTGAACGCTTTATTGTACTTGCTCAGTGTTAACTAATGTCTGCTTAGGACGATTCTGGCACAATAGTTGGAGCTACAAGTAGACCGGAAGAGACTACTGAATAGAGAAGGAACTACTTGTGTGCTGTGGAGAAATGAATCATAGATAGAATACGGCAAGTGTTTTGGACTCAATAAATGAGCTACTTCAAATACAGATACTCTTCTTAGGCTCTGTATATTAGTATGCCAGACGGGGCTACTTGTACTTATAGAGACTGACTTAAGACTGAAAAGAAGACTGACGAGGAGGATTGAAGAGAAGAATACAAGTAAATCACAGTGTTCAAACACTCCCTATAAACAATGTTCTCTGAAATTGATCTCTAGGAGCTTCTGGGTTGGCTCTCGAGATCGTACGTACCTATATTGAGTAAGCTCTGTCCACAGTACGAGTATGTGGATGTGTTCCAGAGCTGGGATCACTCACAGTGACTAAATGAAATGTTCGCCGAGTCGAGACAAACCTGTCAAGGGACCACTGTAGCACTTTCAACTGTGCAACGGTTCAACATACCCGACTGTATCTCCTGCGAGTCTACATCCAGACCTGGATACAGCTTTGGAACTGCGTACTTATGACTTCAAAAGCCCGACTTGAGACATTCAACGGTCGTTCTCGTCGCTTATCACACCCACAAGTAGCTCTTCCTCCTATCTCACCTCTAGACCAGCACACCATAGAAATGTGATACAATAGATCCGTTTCAGGAGTCTTCAGCTAGCCAGGGATCCATGGTTACAGTCTAAACGAAGCAGCCGTGTCTGACTACAGTCGCATAGCTCCACACCACCGGATCTGTACGAGATGTTTGAGCTGTACGTGATTTTGGCAGCCGTCGAGTCGTGAATATTTCGAGCCCAACTATAGAAAGCTGCAGAGCAGATATCGAGACGAAAACTATACCATATTATAGCCCTCATCGAGCTGATTCCAACGGCACCATCCACTTCCCTACCCGCCTCCTCCCTGACAATATCCCAGCCACGATAATATTTCCTGGCTGCAATAGGATCGACGAGTTATGCCCTTGCAGATCTGCTCCCGTCGCTGTAGCATTCGTAAAAGTGTCTTAGGCGCTCCATCAGGAGAGCCAGGCGGCGATCACTAATCATGCTAAAAGAAACAGGGGCAGCCTGGAGATCTGGCATGATTTAATGAAGCCATCGTATCTGCGATATGAGATCTGTTTCGACGCTAGTGCGAACGTGATTAGTTGAGAACGTGACAAGAGCGAACGTGATTCTAACAATACTCCAGTTTCCGTTTAGATCCTTCCCGCTCTGGGATTAGCTCGTCGATAGCCCGGTGCAAGGGTATAGAACCCAGTCTAGAATCGCTTCCTGAGCTCCAGGAGCTAGTAGGACGTTACAGCAGAGCCCTCGGGGCTTGGCGCGAAGATCCCAGCAAATATTTTCCGAGGTTGCCACTTGAAATTCCAAATACGGAAAACCGGCATTATCACCAACTCTACCGGGTCGACAAACTTTTCAGCGGGGGGAAAAATGAAAAAGACGCAAGTGCAAGCGTGGTTCCCGCATTAGAGTGCAACGGTACGAGCAGATTTGAGGTCCGTTTTTTTTCGGCGGTACTGCCGGTTGCTAAAGTCCGGCCGTTTGTAGAGCGAGATGGAGCTGAGAATACAAGACTTGTACACCTGGAGATCCGCTGAAAGAACCCGAAGATCTTGACTCGAAATCCCGGCGATCTAGCCCAGCGGTTTGCGGTCTAGGGTCCGATCTAAGTCCGCTGCGGCGTTAAAGAGCTAACTGGGATGGGGCAGAGAAAGGCCGAAAGAGTCCAGGGGCTTTCTGGGAATGGACGGGCAAGGCTGTATATCGCTCAGCGGCCACGGCATGTGATATTATTTGCCTAATCGATCCCAGCTCTAACGGTTTGGTCTGAGAAGATTGAGCTAGTCCCGAAAGCAGGCTACATTACTGTGAGACAGAGTTGGAGTACTCAGCGGTGATATAAGTACATAGAGAGGTGACTAAGGGAAGAAATGCGAAGCACCAAAAACTGTACAAAAATCGCCTCTATACTCGACCAGTCGCCTCGCTTATCACTCGCTTAGGACTTGCTCGTACAAGGCTTTGTCCCGTGCAGCTCACACGCAGCTACATACTTGCGGATAGCGTCCAGACTGTGAGACCAGCCTGAGGTTAAAAACCACGGGCGATAGTAGAAAAGCGAAGACTATCCTAGCTCTCGCCTACTTCGCTCTACACGGTCGAGACGACCCAGACACTCCTTTGACCTGACACTTGCTCGACCCTCTGTAAAGACACAGACACAACGTCACCTGTCATGGCTCCTAAAACGCCCTCCAGGAAGCCGATCAGCCCGAGCCCGAGCCCGAGCCCGAAGCCGAGCCCCCGGCTCGCCAGTCCGGGCTCTTTTCTCAAACGCGCCGTGAGCGCAGGCTGGAAGCGTCGCCAGGACCCGTTAGAGCACCCTCTGCCTCCCGGATCGGTGTCTTCCGCGGACTTTGACGTTTCCAAAGCGGCAGCTCGAAGTCGGGCGAGCCCGCGCAGCCCCGCGAGCGCTAGCTCGAGCTTCTTGCCGAGCTCGCCGTTCGCCAACTCCTCCGAGCCGGACTTTGAGATGGTGACCCGCGCGTACTCGACGCACTCGTTCGTGAACTCGCCACTGGACTCGCCCAGGACAGAGTCCTTCCGGTCCTCCAGTTCGCAGCCGTCAGAGCTGACTCGTGAGCTGACTTCTGAGCTTTCTCAGAGTCATCAACCACATCAACCAGTCTCACACCAACCAGTCTCACATCAACATCAAGCACTCCACCAACCACAACTCGAACAGTCGGAAGAAATGCATTCGCCACAGCTCGGATTGGGCGGATCACCCCAACTAGGATCCCCGCTACCTCCACTCGACGAGCAGTCTGAGCCGCCTTCTGCGACTCCAGTAGTCCCGCTGATGGCACCTAAGCGTCGAGAGTCCCTGCGACGCCGCTCGTCCGTCAAAAACGGCCTGGGAATCGAAACAGGCCCGCTGACACCCAGGAGACCCTCAGATCGATCCCTGTACACGACTCCCGAGCCAGAAGAGCCGCTCGCCCGCACAGACAGCTACTCGTCCATCTCGGAGGAGATCATGACGGTGTCTCCGGTGTCTCCAGTGCTCCAGACACCGCCTCTGAGCTTCACGCCGCGAAGCCTGAGCCGGGCCAACTCGGTTTCCGGCTCGCTGAGCAGCCGCGAGGGCTCTGTCGACCCGCTAACGCCCATAGTGCCTCCGCGAGGAGGTCTCCGACGACATTCCAGTCTGAAAGACTTTGGTGAGTATATGTGCGAGTACTACGGTACTTGTACTTAAGAATGGTAGGAAGAATGATAGGACGAAGGTCAGGTAGAGAAAAACAAAGGCTAGCGTGAGTCAGCAGCGGTCTTGTATCAGGATATGCCATGTCTCTGGTGTGCAGCAACGGCCCAATCGGGCTGCATGTCGAATCTCCGTTGAAGTTTGTCGGCGTCTGACGTCGACGTATTAAATGCGTATTCAACGTTGTCGGAGCGACGAGTGGGTGACTTGTTTGTGGTTTTCAACGACATTTATTTGTATCGCCAACCATCAATACAACCATCCATATCGTCACACCTTGCCTTGTACAAGTTCGTACAACCTCTATCGGCAGCCACGCTAACACTGTATCGTGTAGCGTGGCAGCTGGGAGAGTGGCAGACAGCAGCTGCAGAGACGTTGGCAGGGTGTGAGCGAGTGTGTTTGTGTCTGTTTTTCAGGTCACCTGCAACTTTGGGGCTGTTTCAGGCTGTTTCAGCGTTCACACTGTTTCACGCTTGCTCCAACCTCATAGGCCCCACCGTCCTGTTTGAGGGATCTCCCCGCTTTGCAGAGGACCACGCTAGCTTTTTTTCACGCAGCCTGTTGGGCTCTAGGTTTGGGTCTGCGTCTAAATGGAGACGTCGAACAAGCGCTGCGAAATTAGCTGCAGGCCTAAACCCAAGTCTTACTTTGACTAGGGTGAGCTTTGTCAGTCTTCCAGACAGCTTGAAGACCCGTTCTACTCTTCAACACTCTTCAACACTACTCTTCAACCCCAACCAACCCCAACTAACCACTTTTCGCCTGCGAGCCCCGGTTCGCAGCTTTTTTCTCCGCAGACAAGACCTCCCCCAGCTTCTCTGAGACATCTCCGCTATCGTTCAACCGCCAGACCCTCCGCCGGTCTGCCTCTGCTCTCGCCCCCGACTACTTTTCTCCGCGCGAAAGTTCCGCTGCGACTTCGCCAGGCACGCCTCTCAACTACTCGCAGGAAATGATGTCCAAGCGCGCACCCTCGCAGCGCTACGACTCGCTGATTCCCGCGGATCCCGACGAATCCTGGTCGCCCCTGAAGACGCAGCCTGAGGTGTCGATTTCTAGCGCTCCTAACAGACCCAACCTTGCTGTTTCTTCGGCTTCTTCGCGATCTTCGCAAGTGCCAGGACCGCCCATGTCGTCCGTGTGGCTCGACGACAACTCGGACGACGAGAAGCCTGAGTCGCGCTGGAAGGGTCTGCGACGTTCGTCCAAGGCGAGTTCGATTGTGACGGCGTCTTCCTCGACGGTTAACGTTGCTTCTCACGGCATCAGCCATTCAGCTTCGTTTCCTTTACTCCCCCTGCGAGAATCAGGCTCATCTTCCTCGTCTAACTACAACGACAAACAGAGCGACAAGAGCATCGGCGCAGACACAGAGCACTCGTCCGTATCCTCGAGGAAGGCGTCTGCTTCGACCCCCAAGCAGACTCCAAAACAGTCGCCCAAGCCTGCCTTTACCCCAAAGCAAACACCCAAATCGCCGTCCAAGCTCAAGTCGCCGCTCAGACGCTCCGACTCGGGCTCCAAGTGGAACCTCTTCCGGTCCCCGCGCCACAAAAAGTCGTCGTCCGTCTCGTCGAACGACCTCTCGGCCACAATCTCCCGGCCCTACGGCTTCACCCACGTTAAACACATGGACTCTCCCGAGGCCATGGTTGCGCCTGTGGGCGTTCCAGACTCGCCTGTGCTGCTGCAGCGCAACAAGTCGACTTCTTCGGCGCACAATGCGCTCAAGAACGGCCTTCGAAACGTCAAAGATCGAGCTCTCGGCCACAGCCCCTCCAAGTCTCTTTCCGGCGAGTCGTTTGACAACTCCTTTGGCGGACCCATCTCCAAGACGCCCTCCAACGCCACAAACTACTCTGTTCACACGACACATAGTCGCACGATGCTGGCTGAGCCTGGCGTGACACTGAACACCTCCAAGCCTGTGCGTCCTAAACGTCCAGACGACCTTGTTCTCCCCCGAGTCCACGACGACGAGCCCAGACGCCTCTCCAACTCGTCGTCCAACTACTCGGGCAACTCGACCGTCGGCAGCAAGTCGCAGGTTGGTGTGACTGCTTCTACGACTCCAAGTATGTCCCCCGACGGCCGGGATCGCTTCTCTTCCGTCCAGAGCGAGCATGCCGCGCGGGTCGCCAACCTGCTCAAGGACAGCGCAAACTCGCCGAATCCCAACTTGAGCGCCTTTCCAGCTCCAAACCTCTCCGTCCACAGACACTCGTGGCGCTTCTCGGACGCGGAGCTCGACATTGAGGAGGAGGAGGGCGAGGAGGAGGGAGACAAGTCGCCGTCTGCCTCGCCGCGCATTCCCCAGCGCTCCGAGCGTCGTCGAGGGTCCTCATACGACATTCAGCCGTCTCCACGTCTCGGATACGAGGTTCAACCGAGGCTTGACGTTCAGCCTTCACCGAGGCTTGGGTATGAAGTTCAACCGTCGCCGAGGCTTGGGTATGAAGTTCATCCCTCGCCTCGTCTCGACGTTCCCTCTCCTCGTCTCTCCCAGCAGTTTGAGACGTCCCTGCATGCTCCCCAGACGCCGTCGGCGCGGCGCAAGAACCACGGCCTTGGACTCATCAAGAACCAGCCTTCTTCCGACTCGATCGGCTCGTCGTGGACGTCACCAGGCTCGGATTTCGTCGAGCAGCACAACTGGCTGTGCCAGAGCGAGACGGAGAGCGCGGCCTCGACGCCCAACGCCTCGCAGACGACTTTCCGACGCTCCGCTCTGCTCCCTTCGCCTCTGTTGCCGCAGCAGCAGCAGCAGCCGTACGTGGCGAACGGACGGCACCTCTCGACATCCTCGCTGCCCTCGCACGGCGCCATTCTCGAGGATCTCGCCGAGGAGGCCCGGCCCTCTGTTCAGTACGAGCAGACCCAGACGTGGTTTTAACCGTGGCCTTTGGTTGTGACCATTGGTTGTGACAACCTGTACGATACAATGCATTTTAATGATTACGTGAGAGTAAGTAGAGTATGCCGTGGAGTAGAGTATGCTATGGAGTATGCCAAATGCCATGGAGTACTTGTAGAGTACCGGGTATGCCATAAGGTAGCCATATGCCATAGAGTATGCCATAGAGTGTGCCAAGTGCCATGAAGTACAAGTAGAGTATGCCATGGAGTACAAGAGTGGAGTGTACTTGTCATTGATGGTCATGTGGCATATGGCATATGGTATATTGGAGAAGTCATTGTACAGTACCGGTAGTTCATTGTATTGACTAGTGGGTATCATGAGCTATGGATAATTAGTTGTATTAATATTGATACAATGGACTATCGTTTCTAGATCCTGGAGGGATTTATGATAAGCTACGAAGTCTTACGACGTGACTCTTCTACGACCATGAGTACTGTACTGGTACAAGTACTTGTACAATAGTAGACTACAGTTCCTTGCAGTGTTGCCTTTACAAAGATCTTGTACTCCGTACTGTACAGACGTCGTAGTTACAAAGAGATGTCTACAAGTGCCGATTCGACTAATCGTTAGATCGCACCCCTAGCTTCGGAAATAGTCCACCTGTGGTTACCACTTATGAAAAGCTAGATAGCCGTAGACCCTTGCACGAGAATATTATAGCAATAGCTCGTTTCTTTGCCTGATTTGAAAGAGGTATTGCGTACCTGACAAAGCGCACCAGATGTCGAGATCTTCAGTATGTACGAATACAGATAAATCCGTAGCTCGATCAAAACTGCTAGTTTGTCGATAGTCTGAATACAGATCAGATGAGCTGTAGTATGGCTCTAGTTCGGTTTGTCTGAAAGGAGTTTTATATAGCTACAGTAGCTGTACAAGTACAAGCACTTTCAATAACTGCAGTTTCCTAAAGAAGCATTCACTAATGTCCTCACACTCACTAATGTCCGCACACTCATAGGACATCTGGTACATACGAGTACATACGAGCACCTCCAGCGGTTAGATCGTTACAGATCTGTTTTAGTCTCGTTTTCGATGCTCTATAATTCCGAGTCTAGTGAATAGTGAAGAGAGCAGATCGGACTGAAAGAAGTACAGTGTATGTCTTCTCACTGACAGGCTGATACTCATAGAAACAGTCAAATAGTGACACAAAATCTTTATGTCAACCGTCTTACCGAGGCTAGTAATCCTTTGTCTCGGCTAGTCGGGCTCTCAAACACTAGCAGTAGTTCAATGCAGTCCCCTGATCCCCTGATACTGCTAGCGGTTGAAAAAGTGGGCGTGTGGAGTAAACAGAGTGGTGTGTGTCAGTGTTTGATACAGAACATCACGAATTGTCGTGAATCGCAATGATATCAACATCTGATAAGATCAAGCCTTCTTATATGTACATAACCACAGTCAGAAATGCACAGCACTTTCACATACAAGTACAAGTACACTGTAAACTCATTTTATTAAATGCAGCTACTCTCGGGCCGCACGTTTCTGCTTTTTCTTTTTCTAGTCTAGACAGTCTAGACCAGCAGCTACAGTGCAGTATAGCAGGTCTAGACCCCCATACAGTAGACTCTGGACCACTAGGAAAATACACAATAAGATTGCCACGTGCCCGAGACAGCCTCCCCGTAGCTTTGTTGGCCGCCATCTTTGTTTCTTGGCGGTTTTTGGAGAATCCACCTCCCCGGCGCCCTCAACTACGCGCCAAGTATATTGCCAACTATCTGCCGCCCCCTACTTACCATGCAGGCGACCCAAAGCCAAATCGCTCTCACCACGCTCGAGTACCAGAAACGCGCCTCTCTCAACGACAACATGGCAGACCGGCTAACGCAGCTCCAGACGTGTGTGGACCAGATGCTGACGCAGTACTTCTCGGCGCTCACGCACATCAACACCAACCACGGCTTTAAATCTCTGGCAGGCGAGGAACTCGTGAAGGACGACACCGTGCCTGTTTTGACAGATGAAGAGCGCGAAAGAACGCTGGAGGAGCTGGCGAAGGACCTCGTGGTCAAGTCGCAGCAGATCGACTACCTGATCGACTCGTTGCCCGGTATCGGGTCGTCCGAGGAGCACCAGATGCAGCAGATTGAAAAGTTGCAGAAGGAGCTGGAGGAGTACGACCAGGTGACGGCGGACGTCATCAAGGAGAAGGACGAGCTGCTGGAGCACTGTGACGAGTTGATTCTCAAGTTGGCCCAGCGGAAAGCTCAGATCGATGTTGAGAGTATGTAACGTGACATACGATACGACGGCATTCAATGTCAACACCATACAATGTCGACAACATTCGACAACATACAATGTCGACAACACCAAAAGAACGCAAACAAACCGGCAAGACAGGCTCAACGAGCATCACGGATCGTACAGATCTACAGGTGGAGCTGTTACCAGAGTGCCTAGCTCTGTCTACGAATACCAGGGCTACAGCTCTCTGTCTAGGGTACACCAGTCATAACAACATGTGCATTTTATAAATAATCAGGCAGCAGCCTTTTTTGTATCCTCCGCGTTCACCGTAGTCTCCTCCGTGTCTTCTTTCTTCTCTATATCAACAGGCTCTTTCGTAGTAACAGGCTCTATCTTACCCTCTAAGACGCGCAACCTGCTCTTGACATTCACCAACTCGACCATCGTATCCACAGCATGTCTGAAATGCTCCTGAGCCGTCCGCAGCGTGTACGGCGGCATAATGCCAAACATGCGAATCGGATCGTCCTTTCCTTCCTTCTTTCCCTCCTTCTTCTCCTCTATCGTGAACTCGCCACGGTGCAAAACAGTGATCTGCGCTCTTCTGGGCCGTTCATCGTAGCTGGAGCGCGAGATCCGCGAATTGAACGTCGACGCCGCCATGAAGTTGTCGTAGTTGGCCTTGGCCACGTCCAGATGGCCCTTTTTGAGCTGCTCGCACATCTGTGAAGTGAGCCGTTCGTAGTCGTCAACGAGCTGGAGAAGCGACACAAACAGCTCGTCTGTGTCACAAACAGCGTCGTCCTCGTGCGCAGCCTCAATCTCCAGCCGGCTCAGGCTTTCCAGCAGGCCCTCCAGATCGCAAGCCTCGTCGGTCGTCATGGTGAAGAATTGACTTTGATGGCGAATGACACATGCAGTACAAGTACAAGTACGAAGTACTTGTATGTGGGGTGAATGTAGAGGTGTGGAGGTGAGATGTGGAAGTGATACACACTTCAGTGGAAGACTTGTGTGGTTCAGTCGTGATTGATATTTTAGATCACTATCTTTATTGCCTGGTGTGTTTGGTGATGTATGTTACCTAGAGGTATTGGCCATATATACGGTAAGTTTGAGTATTAGGATGGCCAATACGTATGGTGCGATAGCTAATCCTCGGTGATGTGAGATTGACAGTTCCCGAGTTCCCCAGAGAAGCAAACCAAGTCAATATGACCCAAAAAAGCTCAAATCTCTACCATGACACCTTTCTTCAAGCTCTCACCAAGACTATCACGCCTATGTTCTCAGGACGGTCTGACAGGTTTTCATGTGAACATGGACTCAGAATACTGACGCAGTTTCCTATCTATGACTACTTTGTGGAGCACTTATCTCCTCAAAGGCTGCCTTTCTGAGTCCTCCGAGACTTCCTTCTCAATACTAGCTAGCTACTCTGCTTATGACTGGGATAAGCCCTCTAACCTCACCCATTCCACTCGACTGTCCCCAGAGAACTCGTAGACCTCAGCATCTGTTTAGAGATAGACTTGGCTTTGAGATAGGCTTGACTTTCTTAGACAAGCCTAAATCGTTACGAGAACACTCTCTACAAGCTGTAGCACGTTCACTAGCTACCGCGGGTGGCCCAGACTGAAGCCAAGAAGAGACAAGACAGAAGGCAACTTGTCCGTGAGACCTGTCGCACGTCCTGTCCTACCAACCATAGCATTCAGTACAAGTCGCAATCGACACAAGCTATTTCATTCCAAGTCCATTTTTGTTCGTCAATACCCCGTTCAACTACTGAATGTACTTCACACGTTATCGTTAAGAGCAAACAAAATCACTCGCCTTGCTCGCGGTTCCAGTTGCAACGACAACTTCATACATAACCCACTCGTAAACAAAATCACTCGCTTTACTTGTGATTCCAGTTTGCTCGTAACGACAACTTCATAAATGACCCACTCGCATCACTCGCATGATTCCAGTTGCAACGATAACTTCATATACGTACAGTACAACCCACTCGCAAACAAAATCACTCGCATGCTCGTGATTCCAGTTTGCTCATAACAGGTATCTACCCCACTCGCAGACAAAATCACTCGCTGCGCTCGCGATTCCAGTCTGCTCGTTACTATTATCATCTCTTATACTAAACTTTTACTTACTCGCCCTTTCGGAACTCGACCTTGCCCTGCTCGGCCATCTTGGCGACCTGCTCGGGATCAAGAACATTGCCCTCCTCGTCCTTGTACACCACCTTCTGGTTAGGGGGCGCAGCGTGGGGGGAAATAGGCGCCTCAGCAGCCTTCACAGCCTCGGCAGCGTCCTCCACAGCCTCGGCAATGCTGGGATCCAGCACCGAGTCGACCACCTTGTCGTCCACGGGCAGAATGGACGCCTCGTTGTACATGTCCAGCGACTCGTGGAACGAGTTGCAGTCAAAGTCCCAGCCGGGGAGCCACTTGCCCTTCTCGCACAGCGACTTGGTCCAGGGCTCGCCGTAGATGATCGGGGAGTAGTAGACGTAGAAGGCGAGGGCCGCAGCAAAGACGCCGACGCTCAGAGCGCCGCCGACAATCTTGTTGCGCACAATTCGCAGCGTAAAGTACTCCCACGAGCACACAAAGCCCAGGAAGACAAAGTAGAGGGAACACAGGTAGTGGTGCAGGAAGAGCTGTCGGGCCATGAGGTAGGACGGGAAGTAGTGGAGCGCCCAGCCGAGCAGGAAAGTCGAGAACTGCACGTCGTAGGCCCGCAGATCGGGTCTTCCGGCAAAGTCGTTGTAGCCTCGCTGGAACCGCAGCAGCTGGACGGCCTTCCACAGAATGAAGATGCCGATGGAGGCGGTGGTGAGCCACCAGATGGGCGCGTTTCCAAGCAGGTAGACCTGGCGGTTGTCCTTGACCCAGAAGTTGATGCCTCGCTGGAGGAAGGGCCACGACTCGGGGCGCGATTCCCACGTGTGAGGGTCCGTCAGGCCCTTGTTGACGGTCCACATGACCTTGTTGAGCTCGAGGAACTTGGACAGGAACGAGGGCGTTCGGTAGGAGGCCCGGTCGGTGGTGTCGGCAAGGGTAGGGTGCGAGTTGGACTCAATGTACCACACGGAGTTGGGCAGGGTGCCGGACTTTGCGCAGGTGACCTCCTGCTGCTCAAACGCCCACTTGGGCAGCTTGACCGAGTGCGAAAACAGCGCACAGCCGGTGATGGTGTGGATGAGGCGGAACTTGGTGTCGATGGTTCGCACTCGCTCGCGAGACACGCCCTTCTCGGACTTGGCCTTGACAATCTCCACGCGGAAGTTGTCGTTGGCGTCGCCGTCAAAGCCGGGGTAGCCGTAGGCAGACACCTCGTTCTGGTAGTCGGCCTCAGAGACAGGAGGACGGAAATCGTGCGAGTGGATTCGTCGACCGGTCGCAACGTGCTTGAGTCGGATCACGTCGCCGTCCTTGAGGAAGATCTGCTCGCCCTGGAAGTCGCCCTCGGCGACCGTGTAGTTCTCGACCAGGAAGTCGTTGTTCTGGTCCGAGTGCGGGTACAGCGTCACCTGCTGCTGCTTGGAGCCGGTCTCGTACAGCGACTCGTGCGAGTGCAGATAGCCGCCCTGCGTGTTCTGGTGCCGCAGCGTGATCTTGGAGCCGAGCAGCACGTCTGCGGGCTGGTTGCCGACGAGAGTGGAGTGCTGCAGCGTGTTCTGGAACTCGGGGGACATGAAAGAAGCACCATCGCCGGTGTTGACGAGACAGAGGAAGTGCACGGCGAACATGGCGACGTAGAAAGCCACGGGAACACCGATCAGGAAGGCCGCTCGCCAGCCAAAGTGCTGCGAGAAGTGCGCGGGGGAGACGGCAAGATCGCCCAGGGTCCACCACAGGTGCCACAGCGTCATGAGACCCATCCAGGCGATCGTGAAGAGGCCGTACCACTTGACGGACGTGGTTGCGCCGAGGGCAAGGCCAGACAGAAACAGGTAGCGGTACCACGCGCCGGTGAAGGGCGTCTCGAGCTCAAACTTCTTGAAGAAGTAGACGGTCAGGGCCAGGAAGAAGACGAGAGGCGAGTCCAGCAGAATGTAGCGCGACTCGGTGACCAGCGAGTTCTCGATTGCGAGCAGCGCAGCACCAAAAAAGCAGGTTGCAGTTCGACATCCCGAGGCCTTGAGCGTCAGGTACGCCAGGGCCACAGTCGCAACACCGAGAATCGCAGGGTACGATCGCATGGCGACGTAGGGCACGTTCGAGGCGAGGTAGTCCAGGCCGATGGACGAGAACTCAAACTCGCCGTCGTATCCAGCGAGCCAACCGACAGCGGCGAACAGCATCTTCGCCAGAGGCGGGTGCACGTCCATGAAGAAGCGGCCAATCACGTACTTGCGGGCAAAGCCGCCGAAGTGCACCTCGTCAAAGACGACCGACGAGGGCTGCCAGATGGACCGGAAACGGGTGTATCCAGCCAGGAAAGAGACCACAAACAGCAGCACTCGATCCTTGGGCGTCAGAGCGCGTTCTTGAGCGAGGTTTTTGTAGCCTGAGGAAGGAGCGACCTCGGGGGCCATCTCCTCGAGCGCCGACTTGGCGTAGCCAGGCTTTGCGGTCGTTTTTTCTTTGGACATAGTGTCGTGCAGAGAAAGAGTCGGTTCAGAGCTTCAGAGGACACTCTGGGAACTTACGTGGCATAGAGTTTCGTGTTGAGTTAGAGAGGGTGGGTTATGCTATGGTGTTTGAGGTGTTGCCATTGGTGTGACTACAAGTAGTGTTCTGTTTGCGCTTCTCCGTTCCTTTCTTTCTTTTCTTCTTGCTCTCCTGCCCTACAAGTACTGGTACTGGCATATCTTCTCATAGTCATCACTTCTTCATCCAACTCTGTTCTCCACACGTCAGTCGTTTCGTGTCGTGAAAATCGAAAACAGGGGCAGGATTCGGTGGCAACCCGTCACGTGATAAAAATGCGAAAATTGGGAAAAAAGAACCCGCCGAGAATACAGATCACGTGATTGAACGCTTGGAACCGCCGCAATTCCTCCTCCACACCCCAGATCACTTGCACCAACACACCACTATGAAAAAGCCTATTTGCTCACGTTGCCGAAACCGTGTCGAATTTATGCCCGAGGGAGAAGACTGAAATAGTTTTGAAAAAAGCGAGAAAAAACGAATAACGCAGAAAAAAGTCGCATAAAACTGGACTTGTGGGCAAGCCGAATTATATACGTGAAACATCAAAATCCACGCCCTCAAATCCACTCGTGACGTGGCACGTCAGACAAAAGCGAAATAAATGATTATCGTGTTCATGCAGGTGCACCCTTAGCTACGCATGTCAAGAGCGGAAATAGATGATTATTTTAAGCATTGTTTGATTTGTCATTTTGATTTGCTCGACTGTCGTCCGATATCGCGATTTCAACCTCATTTCAGAAATCCGGGCGGTGTTGCACTGACATTCTGGACGCTTCCTAAGACGGAATGTTTCATCGTGAACTTCTGAAACAAGGGTGTGGATGCGTTTAGCTAATAGAACCTAGAAGCCTTGTTAAGCGACTAAGACGATGCAGCCAGTCAGCCTTGCGGTTATGAGTCGATACGAAGGTCGTGTGTTTTACAAGTACTGTCATTCTAAGATATACTGTCTTTTGCTGAAGGAGTTAGTCTTCATACTATCTCCAAAACTATACGAGTAGCTCCTATTGAGGGCGACTCAAGATCTAAGTCACAGGATGGGTGTCTCTCTTCTATTATGTATGTACCACCATCTGTACAATACCAGTACATACCATCAAACTACAGTAAAATGCTGTAGATACGTCTCGAAGTGTCTACAACAGTTCCGTTGTTTTCATAGAGCCAACTGTTTGACACTTTGGCTCATCTTCTCATACTAATAGGCACTAACCATGGTGGAAGTACTTGTACATTAATACAGCCTCACGGTTATGAGTCGGTATTTGTACGAAAGTAGTTTGTTCTACTGTCAATCTAAAGCTATACTGTCTTTTAATGATGGAGTTAGAGCTATCGGCATACTATCTACAAAACCATAGCTCCTATTGAGGACGACTATCAAGGTCTAAGTAACAGTATTGACTCTCTTCTATATCTACCACCGGCTGTACCAATAGCTACAAGTACCCTCAAACTACAGTAAAAGTTGTAGCAAGAACTTTTTGAATTGTCTACGAGAAGGTCCATTGCTTTCATAGAGCTGACTGTTTGACACCTTGGCTGGTCTTCTGGTCACCGCACTCCCTCAACTGGAAGTACTTGTACATTAATACTGTTCTCTTCTGTCACTATAAACAATGCCAATAGGTTGTCTACATGAACCATAGGTGTACTTGTACATTAGGGCCTCCTTGAGAAGCTACCGAAACTACAAGATTTTGAATCCCAGAGTCTGTCTACAAGATCAAAGAATCAATCTACCGGTAGTCGGGGACGTGCCTACAACAGCTGAAGCACCGACTAGCGGCACCCTCTACATACATAAAATTCAACGTTAGTCTATATACAATGCTAAGAAATTGTGTTAAAAAATGCTGGCTAGATGATCCACATGCCGCCGCCGTTGGCGTCCGTGTCGTCGAGAATACTGGCGAGCTCGGAAACAGCCTCGTCCTTGGCGTCCCAGCTCATCTTGGACGACACTCGCACAACTCGCAGCTTGGGAATCTTGTCCTCGAGAATGGCCAGAGTGATATCGTCTGCGCGCAGCTTGTGTGCCTGTCCGAGTCCTCCGCTTGAGTCGATGTCGAGAATCTCGAGCGGGTGGCTCTGGAAGTGTCCGTCGGCTCGCTTGAACATGTGGTCGTCAAAGACGTGCTTTGTCAGGTAGTCGACTGAAACAGACAAATGGCGCAGGTTCGGACAGTGGCGCAGAACCTGGTCCAGAGCGTCTGGTCTCAGTCCTGGCATGGGATAGACCACTTCCAGGTACTTGAGTCGCGGACCCAGGTACTGGCAGAGGAAGTGGAACGAGTTGACGGTGATGAAGGGGCAGTGGCGCATCGACAGGTGCGTGATGGTGTCTGCGAAGCGCGTTTCGCGGATAAACTCGTCGGAAATGCCGCCCGACAGACCCAGTCTCCACAGCCTGGGCGGCCAGACGTTGTCGTACTGCTCGCAGAAGAGCGACGAGCGGGGGAAGAAGAGCTGCTCGAGCTCGGGGGACTGTCTGAGGGCGAGAAAAAGCAGTCTGAGATCGACGACTTCGCTGACTAGCGACAGATCCAGACATCTAAGCTGCTTGCAGTGACGCAAAGAGACCATCGGAGCGTATCCAAAGGCCGTCTGAGGCGCCACAAACAGCTCGAGGTTCGCCGAGCACCGTTTCAGTACCTTGGCGGTGTACGAGTTCTTGCCGGACTGGATGATCGAGTCGAGTCGCAGCTCGCGAACGTATGTTCCGACATAGTCGTTCGACGAGACTGCTTCAACAAAGCCCTTGAAGTTGAGCGGACCTAGTTCAGGCGAGCGGTACAGAAACGGCAGTCCGCACCTGTACCACGTTTTGCACACGAGCAGCAGATCCAGGTCGATCGGATCGTCCAGCAGGCGGAAAATGGTGTCGACGATTTCGGGGGGGAGGAAAACCGAGTCCGCGGGGCTCGCAACGAGCGTCTCCGGCGCCTGGTCGCCCTCCCCGCGTCCATCTATCTCGTCTGTGGGCTTTACGATGAGCGCATCGAGAGCAGCTGCCAAAGTGTCGATTTTCTCAAAGCCGCTGTCGTGGAGCGGTACCGGCTTATCCGCGGTACCGACGACTCTCCGGTACGGAGGCCGGTTCTTCTTGGGGCGGTGTTTGTTGGCTATGGTGGCAGGCCGGGTGGCAAAAAGAGGTGGTTTTCAGGAAGGGTTGCAACTAGAGATGGCGACAATATAGCATCTCAGGTGCATGCAAGCCCCGCAGGCCTAAAGCATGCAGGTCTGGGCTTGCCGGTTCGAGGCTGTGGGAAGTAGATTAAAGAGGGTTTTGATATTTGCGGAGGTGTATTGACATGATGAGACGTTGAAACTGGGCAAAATGGAGCACATTAAAGCAGCAAATGACGACTATACAACTGGGAAACCCAGGAAACGTCTGGAAAACCGCAATTATGGGCTCTGAGGAGAACATTAGGTTTAGACCTTTGGTAACAAGAGCGTGGGGAGGAGACAAGGCCGTGAGGTTCAAGGCATCATTGTGGGGTTGGAATTGCGGGCTGGAGTTGCGAGTTTTTGGTTTGTGTCGTATTGTGGTCTGGATTATGTGCCCTCACGTGACCCGGAAGATTTGCCGAGCTAATTAATCCGAGTGTACAGTGTTTTACAAGTATTGGCCATGCTTTGGTTTCATAACAGTTATCCTACGGCCAATACTTTCATCTGAGACAAACCTTTACAGTGGCTTTCGCAAGTATTAGCTAAAACACCACTACATCCCAACTATGCAAAGGCCCATACTTACGACACCTAAACTTTGAAAGTCAGGGCAACCGCGAAGGGCAGGGGTTGGGTGAATCGGGCAAATTTCACGTACATAGTGTGAGACCAAAGTTACACGTACATTCGACTGGTTCGCCCACTGCACGTAGCGAGCTAGCTTTCCCAGAGAGGCAATTTTCGGGTCGTCTACGCCAATTGAGCGTGTCTCTTCTTCGCGCGCGCTTTCTTTTCGCCCGTCTGTAGCTTTACTCCCACTTCTCTCTATTCCATTAAGCTTTCAACGTGGGCTAAGGTTTCGACAACACATCAGAAGCTGTCCACCAGCCCCTTCACATCATACAACAACATGTCCACCAAGGCTCTTATTCTCGTTGGCGGCGGAACTCGAGGCACTCGATTCCGGCCCCTGTCGCTCGACACCCCCAAGGTGCTTTTCCCCGTTGGCGGAAAGCCCATTCTGTCTCACGCTGTCGATGCCGTGGCTTCTCTCAAGGACGTCAAGGAGGTGCTTCTCGTGGGCTTCTACGAGGACTCCGTCTTCTCGCAGTTCATCGCGGACACCAACAAGCAGTACCCCAACCTCAGCATCAAGTACCTGCGGGAGTACAAGGCGATGGGCACTGCCGGAGGCCTGTACCACTTCCGAGACGTGATTCTCAAGGGCAACCCTTCGCGCTTCTTCGTCATCCACGCCGACGTCTGCTGCTCCTTCCCCCTCAAGGAGATTGAGGAGTTCTACGAGGAGAAGAAGGCCAAGTACGTGATTCTCGGCACCACTGTGCCTGCTGCCGTGGCCAACAACTTTGGAGCTATCGTCACCGACCCCGAGACCCAGCGCGTGATCCACTACGTCGAGAAGCCCGAGTCGCACATCTCCAACCTTATCAACGCCGGCGTCTACCTCTTCGACCAGACCATCTTCGACACGATTGCCGCTGCCAAGAAGGTTCGCGAGGAGAAGGCCCAGGACCCCTCCTTTGTCGGCGAGGGCGACGAGGACCACCTGCGGCTCGAGCAGGACATTCTCGTCCAGCTGCCCGCCACCGACGCCTTCTACGCCTACGAGACCAAGGACTTTTGGCGCCAGATCAAGACGGCTGGTTCTGCTGTCCCCGCCAACGCCCTGTACCTCCAGCAGGCGTTCCAGGCCGACCCCAAGCAGCCCGGCCTGCAGGCTCCCTCCGCCAACATTGTGCCCCCCGTCTACATCGATCCCTCTGCCAAGGTCGACTCCACCGCCAAGCTGGGCCCCAATGTCTCCATTGGCCCTCACGCTGTGATTGCCGCAGGTGCGCGAATCAAGGACTCCATTGTGCTCGAGGGCGTCGAGGTCAAGCACGACGCTGCCGTATTCCACTCCATTCTCGGCCGAGGCTGCAAGATCGGCTCGTGGGCGCGAATCGAGGGCTCTGCCGTGGCTCCTAACGACCACTCCGAGACGCTCGTCAAGGACGGCGCCAAGATCCAGTCCGTGACCATCCTGGCGGCCGATGTGAACGTCGCCGAGGAGGTGCACGTCCAGAACACCATTGTGCTGCCCCACAAGGATATCAAGAATGATGTGGTCAACGAGGTGATTATGTAAGAAGCTGGAAGCGAGGACAAGTCTGAGCGTCAGCGAAGACGTCCGAGCGGACAACAACATGCGGTTGTGCCGATTATATAAATGTCAATAATGTTATGTTAATAGTAGTAGTAGTTAGGCTGGGGTATTTGAGCAGTAGGAAGTTAGCATGGAGCATCTGGTTTGGCATGAAGTAGACCGCATATAGATCAGCATATAAAGAGATGTTGATAGCGTACTTGTATCTAGTCAGCATATATCATCAGGTCGGCATAGAGTGTTTGGTTAGCATAGATTATCTGATTTCGGCATAAAGTAGCCCAGCATAAATTAGCTATCCAGCTTAAAGTAGGAATTCAGCACAGAGTATCGGTCTCAGCATAAAGTACTGTACTCCGTAGGGTCAACGAACATAATACAGTATTCAACCTACAAAGCCCTGCCGTAAAGAAATAGGCAACCCTGCATGTTATCTCTTGCTTTCAGGCTTATCTGATGGCCTTCATCCACTGTCCCAGTTGGTGTGCACTTTACTCCTCAGACACAAGCAACATACAAGCACATGTTCTGCATGCATTTCCATCCATTCACTAAATACACCAGTCTATGCAATTGTACTTGGTCAGTCTACCGTAGACTCGAGTCTACATCTAGTCTTCATTAGTCATACAATGTACGGCTGAGTCAACTTCCTTCACAGCCTTTATTTGGCGGTGAGGTTGATTCAATCAAGTCTCGGCTAGTCAACCAAAGCCATCCAGGGTCGGCGAGTCTCCTACAACTGCCTCAACAACCCCGATTTCATGTCCTTCTCGAGTCTCAGTCCCTCATTCTCCTCTCTCAGCTCCATCCACTGAACGCCCTGGCTCTCTCGCTTCACGTTCTCCACCGTCGAGCTAATCACCAGCAGCGAGATCGCGTCGTAGCCTCCAGCTCCAGGCACCACTCCTCCAATCACGCCCTTGTACGAGTTGCACTTGTTGAGGAGCGCAGACTGCTCGTCGGGCTCAATGGCAGCTCCCGTCTCTCGCGTCATCTTCTTGAGATGCTTTCGGATGGTCACAATGCACCGCGCGAGCTCTCCGAGGGGATTCTGCAGCGTGGCCATCTTGAGAGCGTTCAGGGGAGCTGCTTCAGCCAGCAGCTGCTCGTATGCCTCGTTGTTGGTCAGCGAGAGCTTCCGCAGGTCGCCAAAGAGCTTGACCATGAGCATGTTGGCGGCGTTGAGGTCGCGCCAGAGCATCTCGGCTTCTCTGGGCTTGGATTTCCGCCATGCCATGACCTTGGCGACCATACCAGGGGTCTCAGAGCCGCCCTGGACGTCTCCCATGAGCAGGGTGATGCCCGGAGGAAGGAAGCTGGGCTCGAGGGTGACCTGCCACTTGCGTTCGACGGTCGTTTTCAGCAGAGCTGCGTACTCTGTGGTTCCTTCAGCAGCGATGACTAGGTCAACAGACTCGACAGGAAACCGTCTGTAGACTAAAGATCCGCAGACCGCCGAGGCCACGTCGAAGCCCGAGCCGATCTTCTTCTGCGCCGAGCAGTGCGCCACCTGCGACAGGTTATGAACGAGGTGCGTGTTTTGCAGGGGGTCGATGCCGTAAGATTTGAGGAGAGCAGCCACCAGAACGGTAGTAAGCGCCGCAGAACTCCCGAGACCCGTCTTGGGCACGTCCTGGATCGGCCGCTTGTGGTACGCAAACTGCCCTTTCTGCACAGAGTCGATCTGCGAGTGGTACGCGTTGTCGCTTTTGATGGTGATGTGGACGTGCAGGTTCTTTGGGGGAACGTAGTGAAGGACTGTGTTCACAGCCGCATGCGCAAAGGGGTTAGTTCCGACGGCCGTGAGCTCACCATTCAAGTAGGTGTACGTCCATTCGCCGTTCTCAAACTGTGGAGAAGTGACATGGACCGTGTTTGTGTGACCTTCAGAGTGCGACACAGACGCGTAGATGCGCGCAGAGAGGCCCACAACGTAGGCCGAGTACTGCGGGTCGATGACGAGGTAGCCGCCGCAGAGAAGAGCTTTTCCGGGTGCGGAATACGTCGTCATTTCGTGTCGGAAGAGCCGGTCGAAGATCATTGGTTTGGACAGGGGATAAGGTTAGGAGGTGTAGACATAGAGTTTTGAGGTGGATTTAATTTGAGCCTGTGCATTCGGGCTTAGTCAAGAACACCATGAGCGACGAAAAGTGCCCTGTGGACCACGAGAGCAGAAAGGTCTGGGCTCGCAAGCTCGAGCAGAGTACTGAGAATGCCGAGAATGCCGAGAAGTGCCCTGTTGATCACTCGAAGATGAAACAGACCGAACAGACCAAACCAGAGACATGTCCTGTTGATCACAAAACTACACAAACGACACAAACGACTGAAAAGGAGACCAAAACACCATCCGAAACATGTCCCGTCGACCACAACTCCCGAGAAGTCTGGGCGAAACGCAACGTCGCTTCGCACGGATCGGCAGCTTCCGTCGACATTGAACCGTATGGAAACGGACCTGTAGACGAGCCTAACACCGGCCTGGACCAGCAGCGAGAGATCTCAACCATCCCCCGCGCCGGATCCGACTCAAACTGGGTCTACCCGTCGCAGCAGCAGTTCTTCAACGCCATGAAGCGCAAGCAGTGGGACCCCCAGGCCGAAGACATGCAGAGCATCGTACCGATCCACAACGCCGTCAACGAGCGCGCCTGGTTCGAGATCCAGCGCTGGGAGGGCAAGCTGGCTTCGCAGTGCGGCGGACCCAAGCTCGTGTCCTTCCAGGGCGACTCCAAGAAGCTCACGCCCAAGGCGCGCTTCAACAACTGGTTCCTGGGCTACCAGAAGCCGTTTGACCGCCATGACTGGACCGTGGACCGGTGCGGAACGAAGATCGACTACGTCATCGACTTCTACGAGGGCAAGCAGCTCCCCGGAATGATCGGCATGCCGTCGTTTTATCTGGACGTCCGGCCCAAGATCAACTCGTTTGAGGGCGTCAGAATGCGGGTCGCCAACCTCTTTGGCTTCAAGTAGTTGGTGCAAGTAGCCTTCTTTTAATCTATGTACATATTTGAGAGTGAGTGGAGTGGTAGTGTTTGTGGTAGATGGTTATGGAGATTTATGTGGAGAGGGATTTCTTGTTGCAGATGTTGTGAGCAGTTAAGGGTGGAGAGTGGTAAGGAGATGTTCGTAGGATTGTGTTAGATTCGGTGGCCGTGTTTCTCTTATTATGCCACGTTGTATGAGCCTGCAAGTAGAGTGGTTGTGTAGATGGTTAGTTAGTACGCACACTTTACAACTTGATACTGAAATAACTGTTTAGCCAAAAGACTCAGGGAGTTGACAATCTGGGCTACTTTTGTCAGTTCTATCGTTTATTAAAAACCTCGATCAGTCAGTACCGTAGCCCTTGTAGTTAGTAGCTAAAGGCTTATACTGGGATAGCTCACAAGATGTCCCATGGTTGCACTCTTGAAGGATAACGAGAGACTAAGATTGGAAGTGTTCAAATGGCCAAAGTGGACAATTGCAGTGAATTTCTTTTGCTATCCACAGCTCCAGACATTGTACAAAGCTTCACCATTGCTCGAACTATTCAAATCGCTCAATGTAGCAGGTCATCAGAGAAACGGAACTGAAGTGAGATAACGAGATGTTTTTACAACAGGAAGACTTCAGAGCTCGAATTGGATCTATAATTGATGTCATATCACCGAGGAGCCGCTTCATTGCTTGTTCCAGAAGGTCCTCGAGTCCCTACCCTTACAAACAAGAACGATAGTGACTCAAGAGAACTCCAACCATGAGAACAGATCAATTGACAAATCCGTATTGGTTCTACACGTCGCAGTTCTATACTACTATCTTGCCACTCTTTCGTTTACATCCACTGACTAGATCATTCGCCACACCTTCTCCAACATTCCACGATATCACCACTCACACTACAACGTACTCTGATCCACACTACTCTGATCCACTACACAACCGCAATTGACACTGCGCTCGTTCTCAAGGCTTGTCTATGTACACTATTCACATTTAGGGTCGGCCCATGAAGGATCCGCTTTGTCCAAGCTTCTGCATGTACTGCGTTAGTATTGTCGATTCGACTCGTCCACCGCTCGTTACTCACCTCGCCGACCTTGGTGTTGACGTCAAAGTACTTGGCCACGCATCGGTCCAGACACAGACCCTCGTTGGCGTTGAGATCGCCGGAGGAGTAGTCGGCCTTGATGCACTTCTCGTGGCAAGACTCAACCAGTCGGTTGAACATGTCGGTGACCATGTCGAGCTCGGCCTCTGCGGCGAGCAGCTTCTGGGGGTTGCTGGGTCCGTTGGGGTTCTGGCCTCCGAGTCCAAGGAAAGACATTTTTGTGTGTTGTGTGAGGAGTTGATCTGAAAGAAGGTCGCTGAAGTTTCGTCAGCAACTAAAATTTGCGAGGGTTAGGTGAGGCATCACGACGAGAAGGGAGGGTATGGAGGGTGGGAGTAGAGTTTAAACTAACGGATTTAGAAAATAAAGACGCAATTTATCTGCTGGTGGCAAAAAAATCCCGCAAAAAGTCGCTCATAACCTGTGTCAAAATTCTTCTAGCAGAGGCCACCGGGCCAAAAAAGTCAGATTTTCGCGGCCCGATGGTTTAGTGGTATAATTCTCGCTTAGGGTGTCCTAAGCTGTTTGCGAGAGGTCCCGGGTTCAATTCCCGGTTGGGCCCAAAATCTCCTTCTCCCGGTGGCCAAGCTGGTTTAAGGCGCGAGACTGTAATGGTATAAATTGTAATCTTGAGATCGGGCGTTCGACTCGCCCCCGGGAGATTTTTTTTGCTTCCCCGCCTAACTTTTATATCACATTCTGACGCAAATATATGCACCAGCCACGTGTGCCGTGCATAAGCGGGGTTGTTGAAAACAGGGGCTTTGAGGGGTATTTTGTAGTTTTTGCGGTCGTGTTTTCATGATTAGACGCTCGTAGTGCTACTGGTGTTCTTATTTTTCACTTCCCCCGCGTTTTGAGCTATTTGCCCTTCCAAGGACTTGGATGGCATGTTTTTGACAGAAAAAGCGCGATGACTTTAAGTTGGAGAAGATTGTGAAAGGTGGGTGTAGGAGTAATTGAGGCGATTGGGGTGTTTTATGGGTGTTCTATCCGTATAAAATCGAATACCAGCCTCTGGTGGTTCAGAAAATCAACTTTTCAGCCCTTGCTACTATCCAAATAACGTGTGTAAATCGCGTGTGGAAGACCCTTAAAATAGAAGTGATAGACAGCACATGAAGGGGTGCATGGAGAGGCATGGGTGTAAGAGCTGTAAAAGTACTTGTAGAGAATAGTGGGCGTATTTCTCTTAGCGAAAAACAACAATTGCAATTCTTCTATATCAACCAACACCTACTATGGACCCCTGTACTTCCCCGGATCAAAAGCCACGTCATAGGTGCTGCAGACGCAACTAAAGCCCAACAAAGTTAGATGGCGCGTACAACTAATTAAGCGTTTCGCGACTTTTCTTCCCCCCCAGCATCATGAAAATACCCTCTCTGGCCGCCCTGTGTGCTCTCGCGCTGCCCGTCCTCGCGGACTACGGCCTCTCCGAGATGTACGAGCTCTCTCTCCCCAACTCCATGTCTTCTGACGACCGTTTCAAGACTCATTTCTACGCCTCTGGATCGGCCGTTCTCACGAGCACAGGACCCGGAGGACGCTCGCAAATCTCTCTGACCGAGCTAGGCCGACCCAACCAGCGCGGCGCCGTCTCGGGCAACCACCCCATTCCCTCCAAGGACTTCATTTCCGAGGTTTCGCTGGCGGTTTACGGTCCCGTGCTTCCTGGTGGAGGCTTCGGCATCTTCTTCACGCCCCAGGCGTACCAGGGAGGCCCCGTGTACGGCATGAAGGACGGCTGGAACGGCCTGGCGCTGATTCTGGACTCTGTGATCGGCAGCGACGGCGAGGGCCATCTGCACGTCCACGACAACACCGGCGGATCGTACTCGTCCATGAACGCACAGCAGGTCGAGAAGGACGCCCTGGCGCTGTGCAAGCTCAAGTACAGAAACACGGGCGCGCCGGTCAAGATCACGACGTACTACATTGGCGGCAAGCTCAAGGTCGAGATCAACGGCCACAAGTGCTTTGATGAACGGCCTGTTGCGCTTCCCGACAACCCGCACTTTTCCATTTCCGCTGCGTCTACTGAAGGCCCGGATACCTTCGAGATCTACTCGCTGAAGACGTACAAGGTCGACCCCAATGGCGTTGGAGGAGCTCCCGAGGAGAATGAGGAGCCTAAACAGGAACCCAAGCAGGAGCAGGCTCAGCCTCAGCAACAGCAACAGCAGCAGCAGGCCCCCCAGCAACAAATTCAGGAAGTCGCGACTCCCGAACACATTGCCGAGCTCGCCAAGAAGCTCATTGCCGTCGAGGAGAAGCTCGAGTCGTTCACGGACCTCAAGAAGCTGTCCACCCTCTCGAACGACCTGCTCGTGCTCACCAACCGCATCGGCGTCATGGACCAGAAACTGCGGGAAATGGAGGTCGAGGGCAAGGAGCACGTGCGAGAGCGAGCCCAGGACACGAAAAACTACCTGGTCAACCACCTGCAGGAGATCAAGACGCAGCTGCACTCGCTGACGCAGACGTTCGACGCGCAGGTCAAGAACGAGCTCAAGTCGCAGTTCTCCGTCTTCTCGTCAGACAAGAAGAACCAGATTCCGTCGCTGTGGCTGCCGCTGGTGGTCATTGTCGGCATCCAGTCCGCGCTGTTTTTCGTCTTCATTAAGTCCCGCGGCAAGTACGAAAAGCTCCTGTAAAAAAGCTGTATAGTAATGAAGTTGTATGATTGAGTGGGAGGCGATGCCGAACGTGACTATTTCAGTTAGCTAGTCTTTGGTATACTTGGACATCGAAAGTGGAATAATGAGTAGATGAATCAATTGAACATTTATGAATTTTAAGGCAGTGTCGTGTTTGCAAACTGAGGCCAATATAAGTACGGGTTCGGCTTAGACTAGGAGTTCAATTGAGTGACAGTTGAACATAGAGTAGTAATGATCTCAGCATAAAGTAGTCCAGCATAGATTATCTGCTCAGGATAATAATATCTGTCAGCCCAAAGTAGTCCAGAATAGAATATCTGTTCAGCATGTTCAGCATAGATCATCAGTTCAGCATGAACTATCTGGTCACCATAAAGTAGCTATTCAGCATAGACTATCTGATTTCAGCATAGACAATCAAGTTCAGCATAGATTGTCTGTCAGCCATGATTATCTCATTTCAGCATAGACTATAAGTTCAGCATAGATTATCTGTCAGCATAGATTATCTGATTTCAGCATACCATAGAATATTTGTACCTGGTCACCATAAAGTACCGGTACCAGTACTTGTAGGTCAGCACAGACTATCTGGCCATCATAGAGTAGGTCAGCATAGACTATCTGGTCACCATAAAGCAGGTCAGCATAGACTATCGTTCTGACATAAACTAGGAAGTCAGGAATCATCGAACTGACAACTGAGTCTCTACTTGAACTTCTATGGTCCGTCACAGCTCATGGCAATCACTTCGTAGTCTCTAACAGCTACTGTCGACTTCACTCCCCTCCACAAGCACAACTACACTCTCTGTAACTAATCGTCTTACTACTCACAAGTACATCATGGTGACTGTCTGCTCACCCTGTTAATTAAATATAAAACACGTTAATTTATCCTAACTCTTGCACACTCTGTAACTAATCGTCTTACTTACTACTTACAAGTACATAATGGTGACTGCGTGACTGCTTCGCAGCCACCCCTCCTCACCCTGTTAATTAAATATAATACACGTTAATCTATCGGCTACACAAAGCCCTGCCCCCTCCAGCCGCCGTTGACGGGCTGCACCTGCTGCGGGAACTGCTGCGGCAGCGGCATGCCCGGCATCTGGCGCATCTGCGGCACCATGGGCGCGCCTCCGAGCCGCTGCTGGTTCAGCTGGTGGTCCATCGGCAGCTGCTGCATCAGGTGCTCGGGAATGCCCTGGCCCATGGGCACTCCTGCGGGCATGGGGCCTCGCTTGAACCTGCTCTTGGGCGAGCCAGGCATGCCGGGAGCTCCCGGAGCCGGAACTCCGCTCTGAGCTGCCGCCTGGACCCGCTGCTCCTGCGCGTACATCTGCTCGAGGTACTCGTCCTTGGAGACGCCCATCGGGAGTTTGCGGATCTGCGGAGGCGGCTGCGACTGCGTGAGCTCCTCGGACACGTCCTGGAAGGTCGGCTCGGCCTCGTCAGGCGCGACAGACGACGATCCCGAGTCGATGGGGGTTGTGGAGGACAAAACACCTCCTCGTCCGCGGCGCTTTTTCGTGTTCACGATCACAGCCTCCTGCTCGACGCTCTCCTGCTTGCGCTTCATCATCTGCGTCTGGGAAGATGCGTAGACCTCGTTGGCGTCGAGAACTCCGAGATTTGGCTTCGACGGCAGCTCGCCCGCGCTCTTGATCTGCCAGAAGTTGGTCCACATGTCCTTGCGGAACTTGCGCTGTCCGCCGAGATAGCGGTTGTACTCCAGGGCCGAGTAGGATGCCTCGATCTCAGGCGCCTTGTAGTCCTGGAAGAAGTCGATCGACGCGACGTTGTACTTGGACGCCAGCGAGATGTTGCCCTGCTGGTAGTCCAGCGAGCCGCGGATGGATGTGCCGGGCATGTACGTCGACAGCAGCAGGTTTTTGAGGTTGGCGGTCTCGACCTGCGCTGCTGCGGCAGCTGCGTTGTTGATGGGCTGATTGCTTGCGTCCGTTGCGAGAATCGCCGGAGCAGCAGGAACAACAGGTCCCGCACCGCCCATCATCTGCTGGCTCTGCTGCAGCTGGGCGTACACGTGCGGATGGACGTGAGCCGGTGTCTGGAGCGAGGAAGCTGCAGAAGAGGGTGGGGGAGCTCCAGCAAGCGGATGAAGCGTGCTTGCGGTGTTAGGAGCGCCGGGGAGGCCCTGCGAGCTCAATCCGGGCGTGACGGAGCTCAGAGAAGGCCGCTGGGCGGGCTGAGAGGGCACTGGGGTGGGTCCAGAAGAGCTCTTCTCCTTGCGCTTCTGGGCCTTGGGCAGGTTCGGGGGATTGGGTGTTCCATAAACCTCCTGGTTGTACACGTGCGTGATCTGGCCTCGACGGTCCATGATGACCGGGTCGCTTTCTGTGAAGCCCTGATCAATCGCAGCTCCCTCCCAGTAGTCGTCAAGCACTCGTTTTCCGTCGACAATGGCTCGCGCTCCAAACTGGCGGTAGATCGAGCGCGCGGTGATGATGCCAATCACCCGCGAGCGGAACGAGTACGGCAGCAGCCCCAGCGCAATCAGCGCCTCCTTGTCCTTCTGGCTCGCAATCATCTTGTACAGGCTCTTGTTCTTGTTGAACAGCAGGTAGCTGTCGCGGAAGTTGAGCTCCTTGGCGCACTCCGTCGCCATCATGAAGAGCTTGGAGCCTCGACCAGGGAGTTTGAACGTGTTCATGCGAAACTCCCGTCCTCCCTGCGGTCTGCCGTCCAGGTCGATTTTCTTCTCGCCCTCGGGATCGAACTCGGAGACGACAAACTCGTCGCCCTCGGGGGTCAGCTCCGAGAGCACCATCATCGACGGCAGCTGCAGCGTTTTTTCGAGAGCCATGGTGTGATGTTAGCAACGCGTTGTGCGATGGTGGTGATGTATGGAGATGTCGTCGAATAAGGTTTCGGTCAAGTTGGGCAAAGTTAAGAATGTGCGAAAATGCGCGTCTGCGGGGGGAGCTTTGTTAAAGCAGGTTTTCCGACACCTTGCGAATCGGCGTGTCGAGAGCTGGCAGTCTGTTTGTGAGTATTCGCAACGTTTGAGCCATGACTCAGCCCGGTTTCTGGGTGGGCGGTTGTTGGTTCGACTTTTGACTGTACTTATTAAATTTTGAATTTCCTTGTATCACTAAATTTAAAGCAACAGTCACTGCCGTACAAGTAGAGGTTACATAGACTGAATAAATGATTTACAACAACAACATTATTTACAAGTACAACAACAACACATGGTAATTGTTGTTGTTTTAAAAGAGTTAACAGTCCAATTGATCTCATGGGCCTTTTCTCTTGATTTTTCTGACCGCATCTGCATTTCTGGTCGTCCTAGTTCTACTATCATCACCGTTGTTATTGGCCACATATGCACTATATATGGTGTAGGTTTGGCTAATACTTACAGTGATATAGAAGAGACTCATTCCATATCTGAGTCTACTAAACCAAGAATTGCTGAAATACATGAGTTGATTAAAACCGTATCCGAAAGACATTGTTCTCTTCTTCGTCGATATGCCACCGTGACTCAGAGAAGCTTCTGCCGATCTACTTATAGTTGTCCCAGTTTCAAGCCTCACTTATCCTCATGAACCAAACATTGGAAATCTTTGGCCAGGTGCGGCTCAACATTTATACCCAGATCTGCTTGTGCTATGCGCGCAGCTCATCTAAAGAAGATATCGTCGAGACTCTCCAGGCTGGATTGCTCAAACTGACCGAATCCTTCCCCTGGATCGCAGGTCAGGTCGTCAAGCGTCCTTCAGGGCTGTTTGAGATCAGCGAGTATGAGAAGACGCCTGTTTTGACTGTCAGAGACAATTCCATGTCCTTCGAGCGACTGAGAGAAGCCCAATTCCCGTTCAGAATGCTAGATGAAGCAGATCTAGCTCCTCGAAGAACTACTCCTCGGGCAAACGACACAGTCTTCCCTGTTTTCATGGTACAAGCAACTTTTGTCGAGGGAGGGCTTCTCTTGACGTTTCTGGGCCACCACCAGGTCATGGATGGAACTGGACAAGCCCAACTCATGTCTCTGCTTTCGAAGGCGTGCAACAAGGAGCCGTTTACTGAGGAGGAGCTGACAGTAGGCAACTCGCAGCGTGAAAACATTGTTTCGCTGTTTTCTGATGCCGAACTCAAGAACTATGGAGATCTCCAGGAGAAGTTGTCGCATCAGATTCTGATTCCGTCGACGGACAGTGCAGTAATACCGACTAAATATCCAAGCTGGAAGTACTTCAACTTCTCGAAAGAGTCGCTGAAGCAGTTGAAAAGCCAAGCGTCCCAAAACCTCAAAACGCCTTTCGTGTCGACAGACGACACTCTCACGGCTTTTGTCTGGCAGGCAGTGTCTCGAGCACGGCTCCAGAGGCTACCAGGAGACAGGAAATCAACTCTAGGAAGAGCTGTCAACGTCAGAAGCTGTCTGGACATCTCTGAATCACAACCAGGAAACCTGACCAACATGGCGTATGGCCAAAGCACCCTAGAAGAGCTCTCTGCTGCTCCTCTGGGTCATGTAGCGTCTCTTTTGAGATCGAAACTCGACTCTACCGAACTCCAAAAGGACACCCGAGCTCTGGCTACTCTGATTCACTCCAGCAGAGAGTCTGTCCACACTTCACCTACTGCGTCTATAGACGTGTCTTCAGATATACTTCTGAGCTCGTGGGCTCAGCAGAATAGCTACGAGCTGGATTTCGGACTCGGACTGGGGTATCCTGAGTGTGTACGCCGTCCTCAGTTCACTCCATGCGAGAGTCTCATGTATCTGCTTCCCAAGAGCCGAGAAGGAGACATTGCGTTGGCTATTTGTGTGCACGACGAGGATATGGAGGCTCTGAGACGTGATCCTGAGTTTTCCAGGTTCTCCACGTATATCGAGTGATCTCGCTTCATAGTTATTGACCACATATGTACTCTAACTAAACCCAACAATGGCCAATACTTACATCAACTAAATAACATTCAACAATACACTCCCGAGGGGTTTCTACTGTGCGGCTAAAAGTTTAGAGACCATTAACTCTCTTGGAGCAATTAAGCAGTTGCTCAGAGTCCAAGGTAGCATCGAGAGCAAGCAACTTTTTGGCGATTTTTCTCCACTGTCTCACTCTTCGCGCTCTGCTGAACACAGTCGTGCTTTTATTTTACTCCTACCATCACTTTCCATTTTCTACAAATTCTTACCCCCACACAAGTTGACCACTAGAAACCTCTAAAATGTCTCTTGGAAAGCTTAGTAAGCACCAAAAAGAAATACCCACTGAAACAACCAGAAAATCCTCTCTCACAAAATTCCAAAATTTGTGGCCAAAATCGGTCCGAAGTATCGCCGTTGGTTTCCCCAGATCTAAGCTCTATAAAATTCCGTTTAGAATTTCCGAAATGAAACGCCCCTAACCTTGGTGCCTGAGGTGAGACTGGTAGTGTAGGCGGGTTTTGATGAACAATATGTGGATATTATTGCTTCGTTGCGTTCAGCTTGCGTTTCTGAGCATATGGGGCTTTTCAAAATTCTCAGACTCCCTCTCCAAGCCCTTCTTCCAGCACTCTCTTTTTATCGCGCACGTGACCAACGCAATCAAACATTAGAATGCATACTTTTTTCCTCGTCTCCAAACCAGTCTCCAGCGTCTCCATTTGCGTCCCTATTCTTCTGTTCAGTCTACCGAACTCTTCTGTGCACCAGACTTGTCTCTAGCATCACTTTTCGCCGCCTTTTCTCTTCTCTGAACGCCACAAAACCGCACAGCACAATGTCACAAACGCCACGAGAAACGTCAGCAAGTCCGCAATCGTCGCCCAAGCCGGTGCTGGTGTCGCGCAAAAGCATCGTCTCCTTCACCGAGCCCGTGCATCCCAACGACAGACACAGAAACTCCGTGGTTTCGCTGCACCATGTGGATCACTCTAAGGTGCTCGAAACACGAAGAGTGAGTCCTACGAGCTCCAACGGAGCGTCTGGATGCACTACACCGACCCTGGCGAAGGGCCGGCTCGAGACCCAGTCGCTGGACGAGATTCTGGGCTTTCTGGGCGACCACAGCGTTCACTCTAAGCCCTCTACTAGCACCAGTCCTCCTCTGGGACCCAAGACGGCCTCCAAGGCGGTTACTTCGGCGCCTATTACGCCTGGAACCGTGTCTCCGACTCTGTCTGACTCTGTTTTCGCCCCGAAAACCGACGCTTCCAAGATCCACATTCTCATTGCAGCCTCGGGGTCTGTAGCGACCATCAAAATGCCGCTCATGGTCCAGAAGCTCAAGACGGTCTACGGCGACAAAGTCGAGGTCCAGGCGATCCTCACGACGGCCGCGCAGCACTTTCTGAGTCCGCAGCAGCAGCAGGAGATGACCGATCTCGGCGTGCGCATCTGGAAGGACAAGGACGAGTGGACGTGCTGGAAGAAGTCGTCGGAGAAGATTCTCAACGCGGAGCTCAAAAAGTGGGCCGACGTGCTGCTCATTGCGCCTCTCTCGGCCAACACTCTGTGCAAAATCGCCAACGGAATCTGCGATAATCTGCTGACGTCGATTATCAGAGCCTGGAACCCTGCTGCGCCGATCATCGTGGCTCCAGCCATGAACACGATGATGTACAACCATCCGCTGACGCATAAGCATCTGGAGGTGATTCGCACGGAAATGCCGTGGATCCAGGTCCTGTTGCCGGTTGAGAAGAAGCTGGTCTGTGGAGATACCGGAGTGGGAGCCATGTTGGAGTGGAGTCAGGTGGTGGACTGTTTGGTGGGGAGGTTGAGCGAGTAATCACAGGAGCAGTAACCACAGGAGCAGTAACGAGCGAAGCGAGTTATGCGAGTGTGTTATGGGCGAGTATACGAGCGAAGCGAGTTATGCGGTTCGCTCGTATACTCGCCATGATTGCACGAGCTATGGATTCATAGCTTGAGTTGAGATATGAAGGGTACGCCGTTTGCTTGTATTGTGTCAGTATATTACTGACTAGTATGAGCGAAAGTATCACAAAAGATGGTCTCATGACCTGGTTCATTTACAGGTACACGGCTGCTCGTTCACTCATAGGAAAATAGCTGATTGCTCTATTAATATATTCATTTATTCATAAAAGTGGGGTGGTGTACTTTGAGAACTAGAGACATTGCTAGTGGTTGCAAGAACGGTTGCTTCAAGAAGCTATTTTAGACCGTAATATCGGTCACCATGGAAATACCTGACATCTCCAGATGAAAGGGTGCCAAACTGAGAATTGCGGATGTGCCGATACGAGATTTGACTCAGATCTTGGATTTAAGATGAGCTCGCCAACTTACAGTAACAAGATGAATGTATAAGAACCGTGAACTGGAATACATGAGGAAGGTAATACAGACTTGGAGGACTCGATATCGTGTACAGAACTCGATATCGTATACAGAACTCGATATCGTATACAGAACTCGATATCGTATACACAAGAAACGTCTAATACGATCACTCCACCTTTATCACCTGCTCCACTAGCTCCGGTCTAATGTGCCAAGGCTTCTATCGTATCAAACGTCTGGCTGTAGGTACTGGAAGTACAGTTGCTATTTTAGGCTGAGATTGGCGGTGATTGATTATTTAGGGCAGTGGATGTGAAAAGTGAAGGAGTCGGTGTTCTGATATAGTAGGAGTACATGCAGTATCTACTGTAGTAACTAGGTGAAGCTGATGGTCATACTGGATAGCGTACTTTCTGTTGAATATTTTCAGTAGTTGTACTCCGTACCCAGGCATGAACGACGACTAGAACTACTTGAATGCTCGTTCGTAATATTACATACCACAAGAGGCTGTGCACTACTAGAGGTAACTCATGTAACTACCAGTCCGCTTCTTTAGATCTCATAAACAATGGCTGCATAGACCTAACAATGGCTGCAACAACGCTACAGTAAGCATGACTACCGTACTCTCTCGTACAATACAAAAATAATATTAGCCGACAATCTGATTTTGATGCTCTGGCTCAGAGCGGCCATCTTGCCCATAGCCGCTCAGCCCCGCAGCCACCGTGACCTGGCGTAGAGGCGGTGACGAACACAGAACGAGACACCCGTCGTCTCAACCGCTTCACCGGACCACAAACCCCTGTCTTGTCTGTGGCCCCAGCTGAGAGTGGAGGCGGAAAGTGGCGATGTTTTTTTTGCCCTGTGGAGGGAGTAGTTTTTGTGGAGGGCCTATGCGAATCAGGGGGATCGGAGCGGCCTCCGAAACTCCGATGGGGATTTGAGAGGGAGCTAAGGGCCTTATATATTGCAGAGAGCCCCAAAGTCGTTTCCAGGTGTTGCACATGCATTTAATATTTGGTGCGTTTGGAGATGGTCCGAAAGGTCACGAAAATGGGGCCAACTTTGGGGCTGCGGGGTACACACAAAGATAGACAAAGACGCAGGAGGGTATACATTGCAATTGGTGTGGTTGTTTGTGTTTGTGTCCTCATTTGTTTTCGTTTGGTCATTCAATGTGTTTTCGTCATTGAGACAGCCAAATTGAACTGTCTCATTGAAGTGTCTCATAGAATGACATCATAATAAGAAGCACTAACGCTGACCTTGTTTCTTCTTCAAACAGACTCTGAGATGGTCAATTGTAGAAGACGAGTAAGTACTTGTACAAAAACAAATCAAGCATGCTCTCATACTCCCGTATTCCTCATATGACCCTGATCCGACTCCTCAACTGCACTCCACATTGCTGTGTATTTCTCCACAGAGATGCATAATCTCGTATCCCACCTCATTTAATAATATCCACAGGCACACCTGACCGAGTCTTATCACCCCGTTTCCTTGTCTCCAAACGTCGAAACCTTCATTACCATTTAACGGTTTATCATAGCGCATGTCACCGCGCAAATAATTGCCCACATCCATTATCCGTGAGGCGCCATTAATTTAAGGGCTGCGAAACTACTGTACGTCCAGACTGATTTTTCGGAACAAACAATTGACCTTCGTATCTAATCAAACCTACACGAGCCGTACACACTAATGAGGCAAGCCGGTAGCCTGAACGATGAGCCGTCATGTGTCTTTGCCACATAATATCGTATTGCCTCATTAGTCTCGAAGACGTCGGAGAATCGGAGGTTTGATGAGTAATCGGTATTCAAGTACGGGTGGTTCTGTGTTTGTACTTGTTGTGGTTGTATCGGTAATCAATCAATTAGTACAAGCACTAATATCACATTCTGTTTCACAGTGTCTCATTAGCCGAGGCATTTTGAGCTATACCGATGTCGCTTTATTATCGCCGTGGTACCGAGTCACTCATCATACTAGCAGTAATTTCTTTTAACAGTTGAGTGCCGAAGGGCTGTAATCATTTGTAAGCGAAATTGCACGATTATCCCCAATATCCGTGTTAGTATGAGGGGTCTTGTATTGTTTAAGTCAGTGGCTCCTATTAAAGCTGCAGTATATACCGGTAAATGAGATATGTAGAGCGTTCAAATATTGTTGAATTAGGTGTTTGGAATTTTTTCTCGTTCTCATACTTGTGTGAGATACCCAATAGCCAACTATGTCGATCTGAATGTTGTCTGTATCCATGATATCTCGGATTATACTAACATCATCATTACGAGAAGGTCGCCTGACTACTTCGTATTCGTACTGTATCAATCTACGGTTACACATGATACAGCCATCTCTATAGTCCGCCTTATTATCGAGCTATATTATAGCCACAGTGAGGCTGTTTGAGATGAGATGGTTATGCGAGAGATACCGAGAGAACGAAGTCTCTCGATTTACAGCAATAAACCGTTCACTCTCAGCACTATTAGTCGTGATCTTGAGAAGAAGAGCGTCTCTCCTACTTGCTAATTACCAAGTATCGAGATCTCCTGTAAATCGTATAAAACCATGAGGCTGTGTACTTGTAAGACGACGATGTATTATCCCCAATTAATATTTCCGAGCAGCACGTTTCACACATGTTGAGATTGACTGAGTGAGGTTGATCTCCGAGCTAGCATTATTATTAGACCGTAGATAATGTAAACCACTCACAGTATGATGAGTTTTAAGAGATTACGCTCGTACTCACAACTTCAGAAACCACCAAGACCGTAGATCATGTATTCACTCAATGAGTTGTTGTCTTGCAAGTACTTGTCTTATTCTCAACTCGTACAATAGTATCAGTTGTTGCCTTACAAGTACTTGTCTTATTCTCAACTCATACAATGGTATCAGTTGTTGCCTTACTTACTTGTCTTACTCACAACTCATACAAGATGTCTGCTCAAGACCTGCTTGTACTCGATAACACATACTGTACTATTCTTCTAGACTATATCTCGTCCTCCAAAAAGTGGTACTCGAACTGGAAATTGGACTTGCGCCGCTGCAGCCACACGCCCTCAAAGTCAAAGTAGCGATACGTGCCCTGCTCAAACTCGTTGTTGATCACCTTGGGCTCCTCGTGCCGCTGGAACCACGTCAGGAACCGCTTGTGGAACCGCCACGACCGCGACTTGAGCTCCTTGGCCGCGAGATACTGGTGGTACGTGCCCTGGCGGTAGTAGAAAATGTAGAAGAGCGTGTCGATGTCCATCTTGGCGAAGATGCCGCCGTCCTCAAACACGGACAGCGGGTCCTGAGGGTAGAACGGCAGCGTCGGGAACGGGCTCTCGGGGTGGTACATGTGCGGCTTTTCCGCGTCGCCCGAGTCCGGACACGAAAAGTACGACGTCTCCAGCAGCTTGGCGATCGAGCCTATTGGTGGAGGCGTGCCAACGCGCTTCTTGGCCACGTCCAGAGAAGATACAAGGTCCTGCAGCCCCGGCGGCAGCGTGTAGATGATCGAGTCGTCCGACAGCGTCGTCGACGTCGACAGCGGCGGTGGAGAGGGCGCTGTGGACGTTGTGTTGCCTGCTGCGGGACCTGTAGGAATAGGGACGCTCTCTCCAGCTGGACCTGTGGGAATAGCGACAGGAGCGGCGTTTGGAGCGCTTGGAGTCGACGGCGCGGCTCCTCCTTCCGCCCACGGAGCCGGTGTAGAAGAAACGGCTACAGGAGCAGGAGCCGGAGCTCTGGTTTCTTCCTTGGGGGCAGGAAGGGGTGCCAGACCTTGGGGAAGAGCACTGGGAGAACTTCCGACGCTTCCAGCAGCAGCAGCCGCCGCAGAGGCGTACTTGAGCGACTCGTTGCGGGTCGGCAGCGGAGCAGGCTTCATGTTGGAGCCAATGGGCGGAGGAGTGTTTGTAGCCTGGGGACGATGGCGAGAAGACGCTGCGTCTGCGGCAGCTTGCGCAGCAGCCTCTTTCTGTGCCTGCGCGGCCTTGGCGGCCTCCTCCTTCTCCTTGGCGGCTTCTCGTTCGCGCTCCTTGGCAGACTCGACGGCCAGATCTTCCAGAGTCGACGTCGGCTCGTCCCGCAGGTACTGCTCGTCGATGGTGAACTCGTCCTCCTCCTGGTCCAGATTCAGCTCGTCGTAGATCTCCACGTCCTCGGCGAAGTCCACGTCCTGGTTGGACTCGACGTAGTACTGAATGTCCTCCTGGAGGTCCATGACCTGCTGCGGCGCCAGCGAGCCGTTTTCCAGCAGCCGCGCAATCGTTTCCAGGCGCGAAATATGCCACTTGTGTCTGTCCGAGGCGTCGGCAATCTCGCTGAGGCGCTCGCTCTTGACACTGTTGTCCTTTCGGCCCTTTCGCACCGTGCCGTGCAGCTGCTCCTCCTCGGCCTCCAGCGTGTCCAATTGCTCGGTCAGCTCGTCGATCGTGTTCTGCACAAACGCGCACGCCTCCTGGCGCTGCTGCTCGCGCGGATCAAGCTGCTTGCCGGCCCCCGGACTCAGACCCTCCTTGCTGAACGCCTTGGTCTTCATCTCGCGCTCGCACGCCTTGAAGCGCTCCATCTCCGTTTCGATGAGTTTGCGCTGGTCCGTCAGCGCCTTCTTGTCCTTGATGTCGTTGGAGCCCATCCACGTCTTGATCTGGTCCCGCAGCCGCTGCAGCTTTTTGATTTCGCGCTTGAGATCCTGCTCCAGCTTCTCCTTCTGGCTCTGGTTGGTGGACTGCTGGACCTTGTCGTAGATGGAGTCAAAGGTGGCCACGCCCTCGGCCACCCGCTTGAACACCCGGTCCATTTCCTGCTGCAGTTTTCGCGCTGCCATCGTGGTATTCTGGGTATGGGACGTCTGTGTCGATGGTGGTGAGCTGTATGAAAAGTCATAGCCCTAGCCCAGAGCTTATTCGCACGTACGAGGTTGGGGAGAGCTAGTCCGGGGAGGAGGTTTGGGGGTTTTGGGGGTCGGAATTGACTCTTTGGGCGAGGTTTAGGCGTTCTACTGCTTTTCCGCTGCTGAAATCGGCCTCTAGAGGCCCTTCCGAGGCGTCTCAAAAACACAAGGTTTAGCGAGGAGATATGAGATGAGGTGGTGCAAGTAGGTGAAATGTGAACTTGTGGGGTATTTTTTGTTTTAATTCGATTCTGCGGTCTTCATCTGCTCTCCTTTTGCTTCATCTTGTTTCGTTTCTTGCCACATCACTTGCATGGAGCGTACCGTTTCAGTATTCTTGGATGAGCCATATTGAGCTTCTTACAGATACCTCCGAAGTACTTGTAGAGAAGTGTCTGTTAATACTATAGTAGAAGCAGTATCCATACTTGTACACTAATAGTCTCCTTCTTGTACAAGTACTTGCACTAATACCACACAACAACCACCGCACCATCAACCACATGTGAGTCGTAAAGTTCAATATGAGCAACGTTCAGGCACTGTAACGTCACTTGTAGATCCAAACAGGTGTGGTATTGTGGTATTGACATGTCATTTGAGGTTGGAAACGTGTTGAGTAATTCAAGTTCAAGAACAAGTAAGCAGTACAAGTACAATAACTGCCACTCTTCCACTTGCTATTTCTGTTCCTCAACCATGACGTCATAGCCTACCAAAAGTTGTGCAATGGCAGGCATTAATTAACAGCTCGGCGTGCTCATTCTAATTATTTTTAGTGGTTGCTTATATTGTAGCTTGTACTTCTATTATTGTGTTGCAAGTAAGAAATACCGTACAAAATTATTAAAAGGAGCCATTATACACCTCTCATTTTAACTTCCATGTTGAAAATACCATGGAAAAAGTTTGAAAAGTCTGAAAACTCGTCTTCGAATTGTTCCTCTCTCCCCGATAACAAACAACCAACCACAGCTCTTATCGAGCTGCACTTGGCCCACCTGTGAGAAGTGCGCATTATCAGCGTTTTTGTAGTGTTGAAAAGTTGCTTTTAACGAAATAGCTTGGTCTGGCAAGTGCAAGTGTCTAAAGCTCTGTTCATGATCACTGTAAAACAACAACCATGCTCCATCCGTTCTAGATCACGTGACTCACCATCCTAGGCCACCTCTCTGGCGTCACGTGATCGCTGCACCCCACTGCAGTATGACTCAGTAGCCCATCCCACATAACCTTCGAAAGCTTCCAACTTTTGGGTTGACATCTGTAAAACTTGTCTCTCCAAAAAAAAACCGACAATGTCGTGTGAGTGTGATTGAAGGAGAATGTGGATTGTGGAGTCTTGCTACGCATGTTTTTGAGATGGAGGAGATATGGAACGAGACGACATTGAGAGGTGACATTGAGAATGTGACGAGATCGAGGTTTAGATCGGGTGGTTGTTTTGCGATTTTGCTCTTCTCAGAGGAATTCCAGCGTCGTCAAGCTTGAGTGCTCGATGTTTTTTGCTGGTCATGCTTTGATTTTGTCTGGATCGGGTGTTTTTTTTTGAGGTTCTGTTTGATGACTGATTTGGCTGTCGTGTTGAGTTGTGGTATTCTGGTTTTGGATCGAGCTGCGTTGGAGATTCAGGGGTCATTGGATTTGTCTGAAGTTCTAGATTCGCTGATAGCTTGAATCAGCTAGTCCAGTGAGCCAATGTACTGATTCACGACAGTAGGTTGATTCACTCATCTGACTGCATCAAGCTATTCAGTGGTTCAGTCAGGTTGCAGCATTAGCTGATTCAGATCAGTCAATTCACAGTCGATATCAGCAGACATTTGAATTAGTTGAGAAGTATCAACGTCTTCCTCAGCATGCCTCTCAACCAGTTGTCAGTCGTCAACTGCATCTTTACTTCAACTCCAGCGTTCGTTCAGGATCTATGGAACTGCATCTATGGAACAGCTTGACACAGTTCTACCATCCTTGGTGGAAATGAGTCAACTGCCTGTCAGATTACGTCTTATGGATCTCTTGATCTCAACTGGAGCCCAACTGGCTTAGACAGTCTTACGTTCTCTGGCAGTCTTAGTCTCAAGCTTGAGTCTCTAGACAATCTTGAGTCTTTAGACAGTCATGAGTCTCTAGACAGCCTGAGTCTGTAGACGTGTTATTCACTAGACAGTCTTAGTCTCTAGACGTCTTCGTCTTTAGACAGTCTTAGTCTCAAGACGTCTTCGTCTTTAGACAGTCTTAGTCTCTAGACGTCTTCGTCTTTAGACAATCAAGAGTCTCTAGATAGTCTTGGTCTCTAGACAGTCTTGGTCTCTAGACAGTCTTGGTCTCTAGACAGAGTCCATAGACAGCCATGAGTATCTACTCTAGACAGTCATGAGTATCTACTCTAGACAGTCATGAGTCTTTAGACAGTCATGATTCTCTACTCTAGACAGCCTTAGTCTCGAGACATCTTAAGTCTCTAGACAGCCATATGTTCTCTAGATAGTCTTGAGTCCATAGACAGTCTAATGTCCTACTTAACTGTCGTTCCTGCTTCGCAGCAACTCCACTGGATCATTGGGTCCGCTCAGACCTTCGGCCTTCGCTTCCGTTTACTAACCCAGTACAACAATGGGCCACCGCCCTCACCAACCCCACACTCTCAGTCCTCCCCTTTGACTTTGTCCGTCCCGCCGAAGGCTCTGTGGTCGAGGCACAGCTGACCGAGTCCCTCTCGTCGCAGACCACGTCGCAGCTCGAGCAGATTGCCAAGAACAGCGGCGTTTCCGGCGCTACGCCCTTCTCCGTGGCTCTGGCTCTCTACGCCGTGCTTGTCTACCGTCTTTCCGGCGACGAGGACGTGTGTCTGGGCTCTGACGACGCCGAGGGCAACGTCTTTGTCTTCCGGTCCAACCTCAACGGCACGTCGACGTCTCTGGGCGACCTGATCAAGTCCGTCGTCGAGTTTGAGACCTGGCAGAAGGACTCTGGTGTCAAGTTTGGCGATATCTTGAGCACTATCCAGACCGCTCAGAAGCTCGACTCCGAGCCTGTGCTCTTCAGAACGTCCCTGCAGCACCTGCAGAGCGACACCGAGTCGCAGTCCGTTCTGGGACCCGCTGCGGGCCGTCTGACAGACATTTCCGTCTACCTCGGCAAAGACTCGCTCTCCATCCACTACAACTCGCTGCTGTACAAGGAGGAGCGCATCCGGCTGTTTGCGAGCCAGATTGTCGAGCTTGTAGCTCAGGCGGCTGTTCTTGGACCCTCGGCCGAGGTCGGCAAGCTCTCCCTGCTCTCGCCCAAGCAGCGGGACGGCTCTCTGCTGCCGCTGCCGACGTCAGACCTTGATTGGAGCGGATTTCGCGGACCGATCCACGAGATCTTTGCCGAGAACGCCAAGAACCACCCGGATCGACTCTGCTGCGTCGAAACCGCGTCTGCACTGTGTCCCGAGTCCAAGGAGCGGGCTTTCACGTACAAGCAGATCGACGAGGCGTCCAATGTTCTCGCTCACCACCTTGTTGCCTCTGGCATCAAGCCCGGCCACGTGGTCATGATCTACGCGTACCGAGGCGTGGACCTTGTCGTCTCCGTTATGGGCACTCTCAAGGCCGGCGCGACCTTCTCTGTCATCGATCCTGCCTACCCTCCTGCCCGTCAGAACATTTACCTGCGAGTTGCGCAGCCCCGAGCCCTGGTCGTCATTGGCAAGGCCGGCAAGATCGACAAGCTCGTCACCGACTACTGCGCAAACGAGCTGGAGTTGCTGACGCTTGTTCCTGAGCTTGCTCTGACCGACGACGGTTCTCTGGTTGGAGGAGAAGTCGACGGATCTGACATTCTGGCCTCCGCGCAGGCCAAGAAGGGCGAGCAGACTGGTGTTCTTGTTGGCCCTGACTCCAACCCGACCCTCTCCTTCACCTCTGGCTCCGAGGGCATTCCCAAGGGCGTGCTCGGCCGACACTACTCGCTGACGTACTACTTCCCCTGGATGGCCGAGACGTTCGGGCTGTCTGAGAAGGACAAGTTCACGATGCTGTCGGGCATCGCGCACGACCCGATCCAGCGAGACATTTTCACGCCTTTGTTTCTGGGTGCGCAGCTCATCATCCCTACTTCTGACGACATTGGCACTCCCGGACGCCTTGCCGAGTGGATGGCTACGTATGAGACGACTGTCACTCATCTCACGCCCGCCATGGGACAACTTCTTTCCGCCCAGGCCACTGCGCAGATTCCCTCGCTGCACCACGCGTTTTTCGTCGGCGACATTCTCACCAAGCGAGACTGCACGCGTCTGCAGAAACTCGCCCAGAACGTGTTCATCGTCAACATGTACGGCACCACCGAGACGCAGCGGTCGGTGTCGTACTTCCAGGTGGCCTCCTACGCGTCCGACTCGTCCTTCCTCGCCCAGCAGAAGGACATTATGCCCGCCGGCAAGGGCATGAAGAACGTGCAGCTGCTGGTTGTCAACCGACATGACCGAACTCAGACTTGTGGTGTCGGCGAGGTCGGCGAGATCTACGTGCGAGCCGCGGGACTGGCCGAGGGCTACCTGCTCAACGACAAGCTCAACGCCGAGAAGTTTGTCACCAACTGGTTCGTGACCCCGGAGCACTGGATCCAGGAGGACGAGACCAAGAACCAGGGCGAGGCCTGGCGCGAGTTCTACAAGGGTCCCCGAGACCGACTCTACCGAACTGGCGATCTGGGACGGTACCTACCCGACGGAAACGTCGAGTGCTCTGGACGAGCCGACGACCAGGTCAAGATCCGGGGCTTCCGAATCGAGCTGGGCGAGATCGACACGCATCTGTCGCGTCATCCGCTTGTGCGGGAGAACGTGACCCTCGTCCGTCGAGACAAGGACGAGGAGCCTGTTCTCACGTCGTACATCGTCGTGCAGAACACGGACGCGCTCAACGAGTTCCTGGACGCAGACGACGCCGACGAGGAGGACCAGGTCGTGCAGGGCCTGTTCAAGTACCGCAAGCTCATCAAGAACATCAAGGAGTTCCTCAAGACCAAGCTGCCGTCCTACGCCATTCCCACGGTTGTTGTTCCCCTCGCCAAGATGCCCCTCAACCCTAATGGTAAGGTCGACAAGCCCGCTCTGCCCTTCCCCGACACTGCGCAGCTTGCTCTTGTGGCTCAGAAGGCCGCAGCTGCCTCTGGCGACGCCAACGCGGCTCCCATCGAGTTCACCGAGACGCAGGCTGCGATTCGAGACATTTGGCTTGATGTTCTCCCCCAGCAGCCTGCGACTATTTCTCCGGATGACTCCTTCTTCGACCTTGGAGGTCACTCGATTCTCGCAACCCGCATGATCTTCGAGCTGCGAAAGAAGCTCATGGTCGAGATTCCCCTGGGTCTGATTTTCAAGTCTCCCTCGATCGCCGGCTTTGCGCTCGAGGTCGACAAGCTCAAGAAGGGCGGCGAGGTCGAGTTCCACGGCGAGAACGAGGACGAGGAGGAGCAGGCCGCGGTTGACTACTTCAAGGACGCCCAAACGCTCATTGCCGACGCTGAGCTGATTGCCTCGTCCTACCCTTCGCACTCCGGCAAGCTCTCCGAGTCCGTCAACGTCTTCCTGACCGGCGGAACCGGCTTCCTGGGCTCTTTCCTGCTGCGCGATCTCCTCGAGCGAACGCAGAAGATCCACGTTTTCGCGCACGTGCGGGCCAAGACGCCTGAGGCCGGTCTGGACCGTCTGCGCAACTCGTCCGAAGCCTACGGCATCTGGAAGGAGGAGTGGGCGTCGCGAATTACGCCTGTGATTGGCGATCTCGAGAAACCCGACTTTGGCTTGCCCAAGGAGGAGTTCGCGAAGCTCACCGACTCGGTCGACGTCATCATCCACAACGGAGCGCTCGTGCACTGGGTGTACCCCTACTCGACGCTGCGGGGCCCCAACGTTATCGGCTCCATCAACGTCATGAACCTCGCGCTCGTCGGCAAGCCCAAGATCTTCAACTTTGTCTCGTCCACGTCCGCCGTCGACACGGAGCACTTCAACAAGCTGTCCGCCGATCTCGTCGAGGAGGGCAAGGCCGGCGTTCCCGAGTCCGACGACCTGATGGGCTCGTCCGTGGGTCTCGGCAACGGCTACGGCCAGTCCAAGTGGGTTGCCGAGCACATTATCCGCGAGGCTGGCGCTCGAGGCCTCACTGGAACCATCATTCGACCCGGCTACGTGGTTGGCGACTCCAAGACGGGCGCTACCAACACGGACGACTTCCTGGTGCGAATGATCAAGGGCTGCATCCAGCTGGGCGAGATCCCCAACATCCACAACTCGGTGAACATGGTGCCCGTTGATCACGTGGCTCGCGTTGTCACGGCGGCTTCTTTCTGGCCCAAGCAGGCTTCCGGTGTTGTCGTCGCTCACGTCACCTCCCAGCCCCGAACCCGCTTCAACGAGTTCCTCCAGACGCTGCAGAAGTACGGCTACCAGGTGTCTGTCGAGGACTACGTCACGTGGCGGCTTGCCCTCGAGAAGTTTGTCGTCGAGGACTCCCAGGACTCGGCCCTGTACCCCCTGCTGCACTTTGTGCTGGACGATCTCCCCCAGTCGACCAAGGCTCCCGAACTCGACGACTCCAACGCTCGAGCGGCTCTTTCGGCTGACAAGGAGTGGACCGGCGTGGATCTGTCTGCCGGCAAGGGCGTGGACGAGGCCCAGATGGGCATCTACCTGGCTTATCTTGTTGCTGTGGGCTTCCTGGACGCGCCTCAGCAGCAGGGCGAGCTGGCTCTGCCCAAGGTCGAGCTGTCGCAGGAGACGCTCGACAAGCTCAAGTCGGTTGGAGGACGGGGTGGTAATAAGTAGACGTGTGAGATGGTGGAAGACATATTTTTGTATGAATTGATTGTATTTGCAAAGTGTAGTGTAGTTGTTGAGGTGACGATTGTACGGATGCTAGCTGAGGACTGAATGGCTTGAGTTGAGGACTGAAGCGACTTAATTGGAGATGACTTGAATTGAAGATGACTTGAATTGAAGATGACATTGACTTGAATTGAAGATTCTATTGACTTGAATTGAAGATTCTATCGACTTGAATGAAGATGACATCGACTTAATTGAAGATGACATCGACTTAATTGAAGATGACATCGACTTGAATGAAGATGACATCGACTTAATTGAAGATGACATCGACTTAATTGAAGATGACATCGACTTAATTGAAGATTCTATCAACCTGATTGAAGACTATATCGACTTGAGGAGGTTCCTTGAATAGAAGACGTGGACCAGAAGTATTCCTGTAACCAGGACATCGACTGTATCAGCCCAAGTCTGACGTGGTTGTCTTACAAGTGACAGAAGGAAGTGAAGTGTAGAAGATACAAGTAGTGTCCGTTTACATGCTCTACATCTTTCTGGAAGTACAGCACGTACTTCTTCATAACGCTTGTCAGACTTCACCACTTCGATTGGAAGATTTACTACCCATAACTATTGGCCATCAAAGCACTATATCCGTATTTATATCTGGTCAATACTTTCAATAAAGTAACTAAACCACTCAACATCTTCAGAGTATCCTCTCGCAAACAACCAAATCAAACAGGCACTAATCCCACTCCAATCAGCAACTTCTTATCAACACTACAACTTTCCAATACCCCCTTTCCTCCACATTCACAAATAGTCCCAAAAATAGCTACACCGCGATAAGCTACTGGTAGACTAATGAAGAATCAGCCATGTTAGAGACATACACACGGTTGTACAAACGTACCACAGCTAATACTATCGAAAAACACAAACCAGCTCTTCCCTCCTTCACCACCTCCCACTGCGCGACTTGTTAAAACTTTGTGAGGGATTTATGCAGCGGAAGAATGCGTCGATACGACGTGTGGCGGTGGCGAGAAGGCTGGATTAGCGCGTTTAGGAGATGTTATTTGGTCGTAAAAACAGCGACCACTTTCGAATCACAAAAACTTCTCCGGCTTCTCCGCTTACGTAAGCAACACCCCCTGTCCCTGTCAAGCAGCCGAGAAACAACGAACAGGTCAGCAAGACGAGTCGTAAGTGAGATCAGAATATATTCGGGGATAGCAACTACTTGTACTAAAAACACATATCGCAAAGCGCTCATTCGCCTGGTTAAATCCGAAGGGACATAACTCCGAGAGGGAATCTGCCATATCTGCATTAGCTTTGGGTACGTTCCACAAGTGAGTTTTGAAAAAGTCACACTTGTACACGACACCACACACCACCATGCTACACGTCTACGTCGTGCTTTTGCTCGCGGCTCTGTGTCACGCGTTCTATCTGCCTGGCGTGGCTCCCACGGACTACGAGGAGGGTCAAAAAGTGCCTCTTCTTGTGAACGCCCTGACTCCCCGGCAGATTCTGTCTGAGTCGGGCCAGCTCGAGTCTGTGGTGCCCTACGACTACTACTACGAGCTGTTCAACTTCTGCAAGCCCGCCGGGGGTGCGGAAAAGCAGAGCGAGTCGCTGGGCTCGATTCTGTTTGGCGACCGGATCTTCAACTCGCCGTTTGTGCTCAACATGAAGGAGGACAAGCAGTGCGAGCAGCTTTGTCCCAACCGGCCCGTGTACGACGTGTTTTCCGCCCGCTTCACCAACAAGAAGATTCTGCAGGGCTACGCGCAAAACTGGTTCATCGACGGTCTTCCTGCGGGACGTCAGCTTGTCGGTTCAGACGGCCAGTTCTTCGCGGGCTTCGAGCTCGGCGAAATCGAGCCCCGAAACGCAGACAACACCGACGACGTGGACGACGACAACGAGAAGCGCGACGAGGACTCCGACATCCCGTACCTCAACAACCACTACGACATCACCGTGGAGTACCACACCACCAAGCAGGGCAAGCACCGCGTTGTGGGTGTGGAGATTCTGCCGCGATCTCTCGACCGTTCCGGCGAGGAGGACGACCTGTGCGCCGAGTACCCCAAGCTGCACCTCAACACCGAGCCCGACACCAAGCAGGAGGTGCTGTTCACGTACTCGGTGACCTGGAAGCACTCGGACACCCCCTGGGCGACCCGGTGGGACAAGTACCTCCAGGTGCACAACCCGCAGGTGCAGTGGTTCGCGATCATCAACTCCGCGATTGTTGTTACTCTGCTGGCGACGACTGTGGCCACCGTGCTCACTCGAGCTCTGCGCAAGGACATTGCGTCCTACAACGAGATCGATCTGAGCGAGGAGGTCCAGGAGGACTCCGGCTGGAAGCTCGTGCACGGCGACGTGTTCCGCACGCCCAAAAACCGCATGATTCTGTGCGCGTTCCTCGGCTCCGGAGCCCAGATGTTCGTCATGTGCGGCCTCACCGTCTTCTTTGCCGTGATTGGTTTCCTGTCGCCCTCTAACCGAGGTGCTCTCGGAACCGCCTTCATTCTCTTCTACTCGCTGTCCGGCTTCGTCGGCGGCTACGTGTCGCGCAAGTTCTACAACACCATGGGCGGCGAGAACGTGAAGATGAACCTGCTGCTGACGCCCGTGCTGATCCCCTCGATCATCTTTGCGTCCTTCATCGGCCTCAACTTCTTCCTGATCGCGTACAACTCCGCAGGCGCAGTCCCCTTCGGCACCATGCTCGCGCTTGTGGCCGTCTGGTTCGCCATTTCCGTCCCCCTCTCCATCGCCGGAGGCTTCATTGCCAAGACGCCGTTCCACGTGCCCGTCAAGACCAACCAGATCCCCCGCCAGATCCCCCAGCAGCCCTTCTACCTGGAGAAGTTCCCGTCGGTCGCGATTGCCGGCATCCTGCCCTTTGTCGCCATCTTCGTCGAGCTCTACTTCATTGTCTCGTCCATCTGGTTCCACCGCATGTTCTACATGTTCGGCTTCCTGTTCCTGTCGTACGGCCTGATGCTGGTCTCGACGGTCGTCGTGACGGTCCTGATGATCTACCTGCTGCTGTGCTCGGAGAACTACCACTGGCAGTGGCGGTCCTTCTTCATTGCGGGCTCGTGCGCCTTCTACGTGTACGCGCACGCGCTGCTATTCCTCATCAACAAGCTGGCGCTGGGCTCGTTCACCTCCAACATTCTGTACCTCGGCTACTCGGCCATCATCTCGCTCATCATGTTTGTGCTGCTCGGCACTGTGGGCTACGTGTGCTCCTTCTTCTTTGTGCGAAAGATTTACACCGCCATCAAGATTGACTAAGCATTTAAAAAGCGTGCAGACACGCGAGGAACTCTGTATCGAATACATTGGTGATAATTTAGACTGGCGAGTTGAGTAGGATATCTAGTGTTACTGTATCATCATTGGTTAGGGAGTGTTCTTGACTTCTGTAGATGTAGGACAACCCCATTCTAGATAGGATGACTGGGATTTATTATGCTACATTATGCTACAAGTACAACAGATTTGCGATTGTCATCTGTACAAGTACGTAGACATGTTAAGATGTTAGGCTATCTCTATCAAGACAAACTATCCATATTGATTCTTAGAAAAAGCTGTCCTGTCAATATCAATTCAAGTACTCGATAAAGCTATTGAAGAGTAGTTAAACAAAGTACGTTCTTTCAAACATTTATTCCATCAACAGATCTAGCCTATAGCACCACCATATTTATTGGCCACTTTGTCACATAATTAACAGCTACAAATGGTCAATACTTCTTTTCATCCAAAGTACACGTTTAGGTTTGATGAGTTGCGTCTCTAAGGCGTGCGCACAGGGATAAAAAAAATATTTGAAAAAGATTTTGGCTCTGTAGTGATTGGTCTGTGGGCCGGGAGTACATTCCAGCGGTGCGCTCGGTACATGGTCTTGAGCAGCTCGTGCAGGGGGTATTTGAGTAATTGCAAAAATATTTTCAAAAATATTTGAATAATTGCAAAAATATTTTTAAAAATATTTGAAAGGAAGAAAAAGGGAGAAATTCGATCCAGCCTACCAAACAGAAGGCTCTGAAGTGGTACCAGAGGAGCAATGGGCCAGAAAAGGGACAGCGATTCGTCCGTGGTCACATGACTACACGTGACTACTCCGTCAATTGCTCTGGAAGCCTCCTGATGCTCTCCATGCTGCACCCCCTACCCAAACTCTAATCGAAAAAATTCCAAGTTTAAATTTTCTCTCGCTATCTTAGCGTTCATCCTCACCCACCACACGATGGACGACTTTACCGTGCAACTAGCCCAGCTTCTGGGCCAAATCACGGCGCCCAAGGCGCCCGAGGACATCAAAAACGCGTCCCAGCGCCTCCAGGCCGACTTTTACATGAACCCCCAGTGCGCCGTCTCTCTGATCCACATCATGCAGAAGCACGACGACTCTGGAATCAAGCAGCTCGCTGGAATCGAGGCCCGAAAGCAGATCCCGATCTACTGGGAGGAGAACGACCAGGGCGTGCGCAACGAGATCAAGAGCTCGCTTCTCCAGACGACTCTGGCCGAGCAGGTTGCGCTTGTGCGACACACGTCTGCGCGAGTGGTGGCTGCCATTGGCGAGATTGAGCTCGGTCTGCAGACCTGGAACGAGCTGCCCCAGAGCCTGAACACCGCCATCAGCTCTGGCGACGCCCGAGACCGCGAGGTCGCCACCTACATCATCTACATTCTTCTGGAGGTCGGCGCCGAGACCTTTGTTGCCAACGCCTCCAACATTCTCCCCTTGGTCTCGGAGAACCTCGGAGCCAACGACGCCGAGCTGCAGGTCACGTCCATGCTCTGTGCGGGCATGATCTCCGAGCTGATCGACGCCTCGGACGCCAACGCCGAGCTGTTCAAGAAGCAGGTCGTCCCGCAGATGGTCGAGGTGCTCAAGGGCGCCATGCAGCGCGACGACGACAAGACGCTGCAGCTGTTTGAGGTCTTCTCGACTCTGCTGCTTGTCGACGGCGCTCTCGTCGCCGACCACATTGGCGATCTCGTGCAGTTCATGCTCGAGATTGCCAAGCGAGGCGACTCGGACGACTTCAAGATGGCTGCGCTGCGGTTCCTCATCTCCGCCGTGCGATTCAAGAAGCGACGACTCCAGTCCCTGGGTCTCGGACCGACCCTGACGTCGTCCATGGTCGAGATCATCGCCCAGCAGATTGCCGAGTTCCCCGACGAGCAGGACGACGACGACGAGGACGAGGACACGACCCGAAAGCTCGCGCTGCGGGTGATCGGCTACCTGTCCAACGAGCTGCCTCCCAAGCAGGTGCTCGTCCCGATCTTCGAGCTTCTGCAGCAGCAGCCCAACTCGGACGCCGTGCTCTCTGCGCTGTCGTACGCCATTGAGGGCTCTCCCGAGTTTGTCGCTACTCACCTCGATCCCGTACTCGAGTCTGTCATCGGCACGCTGCGCCAGAACCCCACGAACGTGTCTGCTTTGATGGTTCTGGTCCGTCTGGCCTACCACCTGCACCACATTGTCGGCGAGCACCACGCTACTCTCGTGCCTCTGATTTGCTCGGCCATGGACGCCTCTTCGTCCCCCGCGCAGTTCAAGGCTGCTACTTCTGCGCTGGAGTCTGTTCTCGAGACCCTCGAGCAGGAGGTCATTGCCGAGAAGTACCTCGCCGAGCTCATGCCCCGGCTCATCTCCATGCTGGAGCAGGCCCAGGACGACTCGCTGCGAACCACGCTGATCGCTGCTGTCGGTTCTGCGGCTTTCGCGGCCAAGGAGGCCTTCACTCCGTATGCCGAGCAGTGCATCAACGGTCTGGGTTCTCTGCTCAACCTCGAGAACGCGTCGGACATGACCGAGGTCGAGCTTGCCGTCAAGGGCTCTGCCTTCGACACGATTGGCGCGATTGCCGGCGCTATTGGCAAGGAGGCCTTCCGACCCTACGTCAACACCTTTGCCGAGAAGGCGTACGCTACGCTGCAGGTCGATCTCCTCCGCGAGGCCGGCTTTGTCTTCTTCGGCGTCATTGCCAAGCTGTACGGCGAGGAGTTTGGCCAGTATCTCCCCCGAGTGATCCCCCTGCTGGTCGAGTTCCTGGGCCAGGACGACTTTGGCTTCGAGGACGACGACGAGGACGACGACGAGGCCATTGGCCAGGAGGACGACGACTCCAAGTTCAAGGTCAACTCGCTGCTGGCGACGCAGAAGGAGACGGCGTTCCAGGTGCTCGGCGACATGATTCTGGCGACCAAGGGCCAGTTCCTCAACTTCCTCGAGGAGATCACCGACCCGCTGTTCTCCGCGCTGGACCACTTCTACGAGGGCATCCGCAAGGAGGCTCTGGGTGCCGTCTGGAAGATCTTCCACTCGCTGTACTCCATGGCCAACCTGCCCAAGTGGAAGCCCGGCTTCCCTGCCGACACCTCGGGCTACCCCGAGTCGCTGTCGACCTTCCTGCAGCTCGCGCGAACCAAGACCGTCGAGCTGCTGGAGGAGGAGGACTCGCGACTCGTCGTCATTGCCATCTGCGAGAACCTGTGCGAGTCGATGAAGGTTGCTGGACCCGCCATCCTGGGCGACGAGGACACCCTGCGAACCATCTGCTCGCAGATCATCCTGGTGCTCAAGAAGGAGCATCCCGCCCAGATGGAGGAGGAGGAGATCGACGCCGCGGAGCTCGAGCAGTCCGAGTACGACTCGCTGATGCTGGACTACGCCTTTGACGTCTGCGCCGCCATGTCCGAGTCGCTCGAGGCCCACTTTGTGCCCATCTTCAAGGCGCTCTTCCCCTACGTGCAGACCTACGCCAACTCCAAGATGGACGAGGAACGGGCCTTTGGCATTGGCGCTCTCGCCGAGATGACTGTCGGCATGAAGTCGTCCGTCTCCGAGTTCACCGGCGAGATTCTCAACATCTGCATCAAGGGTCTCACCGACGCGCATCTGGACGTGCGGTCCAACTCGGCCTTTGCATTTGGCGTGCTGGCCGAGAACTCCACCGTCGACCTGACCTCGCAGTACCCCCAGATCCTGCAGAAGCTGCAGCGACTGCTCACCAAGGTCGACAAGCAGGCCAAGAAGAACCTGTCGGACGACCTGGAGGACAACAACGACCGATGCTTGGCCAACGCATGCGGCTGTGTCGCGCGAATGACCCTCAAGGCTCCCGGTTCGGTGCCCATTGCCGAGGTTGTGCCTGCTCTTGTCCAGCGACTGCCTCTGGGCGACGGTCAGGAGGAGTACGTGCCCATCTTCGGTCTGTTTGCTGCTCTGCTGGAGCACAACGACGCGACCATCGTGCCGCTCAAGGGCGACATCTCCAACCTGATCCAGGAGATTGCGCGAAAGGACGAGACCGAGAAGGTGCTGGACGACCAGGTCAAGGCCAAGCTCGAGGTCGTGATGCAGAAGATGTAAAAGAGATAGAGGATTAATAGATTTTTATAGGAAGCGACGCCCGTCGCGAGTGGACCAATGTGATATGATAAGATTGAGTGTTAGTGGGCTGTACAAGTGTATAATTATCTACTGTATGTACTCTGAGTTGTACCCTTACAACTATCGACAGAACAACATGAAATACGCTAAACGCTAAACACTGAGATGGGCCAAATTTTTCGACCGCAGGAAAAAACGAGCAAGACGGAACAAAAACTGAATGCTCCAGATCGGAAAAAAGAATGGACGACACCGGAATCGAACCGGGGACCTCGCGCATGCTAAGCGCATGTGATAACCAACTACACCAGACGCCCAAATTTCTTGAAAATAGGGAAAACGTGGCCCCTGCTATCCGAAAGATGTTGAAAAATTCGCGCTTCGTTTTTTGACCCTTCCAGGGCATATCTATAAAATTGAGACATTTAAGGGTGTTGTTTGGGGTCCATTCTTTCAAATAAAACTCCTTCTTTTATGTTTTATTGACTTTTCCGCTGATGATCACGGATGTTCTTCCCAGGCCGCCTTTGCAACGCTTGTGACAGCTCTACAGGTAATGCAAACAGCGTGTCTGATGACCGAAATACGTCTGGTGGCTGTATTCCTGCTCTAAGAAGCACTGAGTGCATTTTTACGCTTTCTCGCAAAGTTGAACTGTCTCATGGATCACGAATAATGAGGTCTATTTCAATGTTCTATACAGAAATGTCATGAAGCATCTGAGGACCATTCGTTCCATCTGCTTTCTGACCCGCAAGCAGTTAGTAGACTGAATAATGACACTGCCCTTCTTAAAATTCTCACAAGTGCTCATATCTCTACTTTACTCCTACGTGTAGCATGTTGGCAGCACTACCACACATTAGCTACGTTCATTCGCACATAATCCAACTATTTATTATCAATATAACTGTTACTTCTCGATGAGACCGACGCCCCACTTCTGGTTGTTGAGTCTTTTGGCGACCACGGGACCCATGTACCGCACCGCAATGCCCAGCGCCATGACGGTGTACACCAGGTTCTTCTTGCTGAAGTTGGGCTTCATGAGGTCGAACGCCGTGGAGGGGAAGATTCGGGTGAAAAATATGTCGCCGTTGTGCGACAGCACGGCCACCAGCGACGTGGACTCCAGAGTGGCTCCGCTGCTCACAATGATGTCGCCCTGGAGCGAGTACGAGTGCGAAATGAGCATCTGCGGGAAGATGGCCAGGACGGGGTCGTAGGTGCCGAGACCCTCCTCGAGCTCTGCGGGAGTGGCAGCTCGTCCCACAGGTCGTCGCGGGTTGATTGCCTGTCGGGGGATCGAGGCAACTCGTCCGTCGGCCAGAGCAACAATGACGTCTCGAGAGGTAATGCCAAAGGTGGTTCGCGAGACGGAGAGCGCAGTGACCTCGGACTCGATGCCAAAGGCCTGGCAGATGGTCTCCGGGACAAACATGTCAAAGGCCGACATCTCGCTGGTCGACTTGCGCTCGTTGGGGGTCGTCGACTCGTAGAAGTCGCAGGTCACGAGCTTGGGGCCAGGCAGAGCGCCACCAGACACGTACGAGTACGTGATCCAGTACTCGCCAAAGACAATGTCGCTGAACGACTTGACGTCCGAGTGGACCGACTGGTACAGGGTGTTGCCGGTGACGGAGTCGAGCACGGTAATAAGAAGAGTGCCGGCAGACTCGTCGACAGAAGCCGCAGCAAGCACGTTGGGGTACAGGTACTTGTAGAGGACCGTTCGGTCGCCGAGAATGGTGCCGATGGACACAGACTCGTCGTCGAGGTTCTTGGAGACGGTCTTGGCGATCGAGCCGGAAGCAGGGCTCCAGGTCCAGGTCGCCTCGCCGTTCTTGTAGCCCTGGACGGTGTTGCCGGCGGTCTTGACGGTGTACTCGGAGTCCGACTGAGGAGCGCTGAACTCGACTCCGTGAGCGTCGTAGGCAATGTCGCCGTTGGAAGTGTGGGCAATGACGCCGTTAGACACAGGAGTCAGCTTGGTCACGTCGGGAAGATTGACCTCCCACGCGTTGGTGTTGGTGGTGGTGTCGATGGCCACGAGTCCGGAGGGAGTAGCGACAATGAGCAGCTTCTCGAAGAAGTGGTCGTTGTCGGTGGACACCTCGAGCACGTCGGCAGTCAGCGACGTGAACCACTTGAAGAGATGAGGCAGCTGGGCGATGTGCGACTGGACTCGCGAGACGAAGGCCGTGAGAGGGTCCGTCTGCACGTTGAACGAGTCGTCGGCCTTGGTCTCGTCCTTGTCGATGAAGGTGGCAGCCACGATGGACGAGAGCACAGGAGAAGACCACAGCGACTTGCCCTGGGGAGTGAGCACGTTGAGCGACGAGGGGGTGGACACGAGCAGGTTTTCCGAGCCCGAGTGGGTCAGCGAAAAGGGAACTTGAGGAACAGACGCCTTCTTCTTGAGCTCGTAGTCGTAGGTCTCGATCGAAGCAGCGTCCTGAACAACGAGCTGGTCCTGCAGCGAAATCACGGCGTCCTGGCCGTGAGGCACGTCGCCCACAAGCACAGGCGCAAACTCGGCCAGATCAATCTTGTACAGCTTGTCGTCGCCAAGGACGAAGATGTCGGCTCCCTGAACATGGACCTGGCCCTCCTGGCCGTCCACGCTCGTAGTGACCGTCTTGCGCGACTCGAGGTCGATCAGCGTCAGGTGGACCTTCTCGCTGATGACGCAGGAGACCAGAAACTTGGACGCAAACTGCTCGAACTTGATGAGCCGTTGGCACAGGCCCATGGAGATCGCCTTGTCCACGTCCTGCGACACGATGCGCACCTTGGTGCTGGACCGGCCGTCCTCGAGAGCAACCACAGACGTCACAGTCTCGTCTCCAGCCGGAATCTCGACCACAGCCAGATCTCTGATGGGATCGGACGAGACGCTCCACAGCTCCTCGGGAACGCCGCGGTTCAGCTTGAAGAGCCGCAGCGAGCCCTGCGCATTGTCGGCCTGCGCGGCAAACTCGTCGTCGTCCGTCGTCACAATCACGCCCTCGTGCAGCTCGTTCTGCTTGTGGCTCTCCCACGAGAGTCCTCCGTCCTTGAGATTGAAGCCGTAGCTCACGCTGTTCTGCTGGACGACGGCATGCTCGTTCTTGAGCGTGATTGAGCTGTTGTCGCCGAACCGGCGGGTCCACTTGACGCCCTGGGAAGACAGATCCACAGCAGAAAGAGCGTCTGCCGAAGCCAGATATGCAACATTGTCGAGCACCTTGATGGACTCGGGGGCCGAGAGCCGGATCCAGTCGTTGACGCCGACCTCGTCGACGAACACGGCGGCGACCGAGGCGGCCAAACAGCCCAGAACGCTCAGTTGCAACTTCATTAGGTGATGGTGTCGTTGTGTCGTCACCAGCTGTGCATGTTCACTAGACGAACTTTATTGCGGGGGGTAGAAAGGGGGTTTTTGTGAGTTTTCGGGAGGTGTAGGTGAGTGTATGAACTCTTCAAAACACTCAATTCATGTCAAAATTACCAAATCCACCTTCTCCGATCGAAAAAGACCACTTTTCAAAATTCCTAAAAAGGAATACCCTAATCCACCACTCCCGCTCTTGTTGGAACTTTAAGGTTCAAAAATCACGGTGTTGATGTGGTGGCTCAATGGTAGAGCTTTCGACTCCAGCATCTCTGTTGTAATCGAAGGGTTGCAGGTTCAATTCCTGTCCATGTCAAATTCCTTAGGGATTGACCATGGTTTAAGAAGGAACAAAAAGGGGGTTTGAATCCCCCAGCTTCTGAAGCTAGTCAACACTTTTTTTTCACCACCGAGAGAAGTACAAGTACTGTAATGTGGCTGACGTTTTTTGCTTCTCTTGCAACGTAGAGAGACGCCAGCTCTTTACTCTATAAGTAGGCACTCTCTGTATGTACATACTGTATGTACTGGATCTTTCCCTCTTCTCAAGACTATCAGGTACCTAGAAGATGGAGTTCCATAGCTACTGGAACAATTCTACAACTCCAAATTGCTTAAACTGTTTATTCTTGCACATCTCCTAATCCTCTCCGCACCTACAAAACTCTCTGCTCGAAAAGCAGAACATTGTCGCCATCTGGCAAAGTCGTGTACGAGTCCTTCATGGAGGGAAACTTCTGCTGTGGGCTGGTCTTCTTGATCTCGTAGTTCTTTACCAGCTGAGCCGTCGCTAGCTTCAGCTCTCCCATAGCCACGTGCATTCCAATGCACATTCGGATACCGGCTCCAAAAGGCATAAAGTGGGCCATGGGAGGCTCCTCGAACCACCGCTCGACCCGAAACTCGTCGGGATCGCCCCACGCCTTGTCTCTGTGGAGAGTATAAGGCTGAGCAGAGACAACTGTGCCCTTGGGCAGAGAAACATTCTGGAAAGACGTGCCAGCTGGACAAACTCGCGGTTCAGCTCCTGGAATCGCAGCGTGAACTCGCAGAGTCTCGTTGATGAGCGCATTGAGGTAGGGCAGCGAGTCGACGGACTCCAGAGTGACGTTGATAGGCTCCAGCTCAGCGTACAGCTTGTCCTGGATGGTCTTGTCATGAGCGAGTCTGTGGAACAGAAACGCCAGGGTAACAGCTGTGGTTTCGTGGCCAGCGGCAATGTGGTCCTGGACCTCGCTCATGGCGATCTTGTGCGAAACGCCCTTGGATTTGAGTACATCCAGCAGGGTGTCTGGATCGCCTGTCTGCTGGAAAGTCCAGTCGTTGCATCTCTGGCTGGCCTCAGAAATGGACGTTTTCTCGCCCAGCACGTTCTGCGGCTTGCTGAGAGCAGCTGCGAGGTCCCACCATCTGGGTTGGAGCGTGGTCCAGAAGGTCATGGACGTCTGCATCTCGTGGTAGAAGACGAGCTTCTGGTTCTTTCCCGCGAGCATCTCGGAGTCAGAGATGGTCAGCTTGGTCACCACGTCAAAGGCCAGGTACCGGAAGAGCGTGTGCACGTCCTGCTTGTTGTTTGCAGCGACCACAGACGCCATCTCGTCCACCTTCTCCTGGATGATTCCGGTTTCGTTGATCGTCTCCTTGCGGTAGAAACCGGTCATGAGCTTGCGGAGTTTCACATGGGGCTCCTTGGTGAGAATGCAGAAGAGATTGGGCGCTCCGTAGTTGCCAAACTGCGCGTAGAACCGCGACTTGTCAAAGTTGCCGAGGTAGACCTTGGACACGTCCTTGGGGTCGCAGATGGAGACCTCGTCGGGGCCAAGACGCACAATGGGACCGTACTTTTGATGCAAGGAGTGCACATAGAGGTTTCGGCTGTCTCGCCAGAAGATGACGAGAATCGGCAGCTTGGAGTAGAGAGTGTACCACGGACCAGGGCACTTTTTCAGAGGGTTGACCTGGGCAACAACAAAAAGATAAACGAGATAGGCAGTTGCCAGGGCAACAAGCAGAGCGCCCGAGGGCTCAGTTGTTACTAGTTGCGTCAGCGTCATGGTGGATAAGAAGCTGGGTCGTGCAGAGACCTGCTTATCTGCGGGTGAAGGGTGACTCAATTGAGTCATTTGCGGAAAGATAAGGTACGGTTCACGTGGGTCTTTGGAGCCGTGTGCGGGTTGTGAGGGTATTAAATTTGGCTATTGGAGGCGCAGAAACGGCTCTGTTTCCTCCGATTTGCTTTTGAAGCATTCCAGGGCGTATTTCGGGGCTTCTTGCGCATCGGCTTTTTTTGCTGCATTCAGTAGGGTGGGCAAGTGTAACACGCCCAAAATGGCATCTAGAGCAGTAGAGAAGTCGAAGTCGGGGGTTTGTGTAATAGCGGGCAAGTTATTTATCTGGATCAAGTTTCCAACTTCAGACTAGTCTTCCTCGTCGACTTGGTCATCATCTCCTTTACGCTCATTGGCTGCAATAAACTCCGTGGACGATCCGTGGAGGTGTAAGTAGTGGTTGCAACCCCGGTATTATCGTCGTATAGCGCTTCTATGCAGGGAAATTTCATTAGTTTGGAACCACAATACGAGCTGTCACTGGTGTCAGAGGAATATGGAGTGTTTGCGCTGATGTGACGCTGAGGAGGTATGCTTCATTACGTCATGTGTCCATCAACGTTACCGTAGTACATATGGAAATGTTACTGAGTATGTACATACAACGAAATTGTGAAGTCCATTTGGTGGAGTTGTTTGATGCTGTTCAAGTTTGATGAATGGACAATTCATTGAATGTCTACACGTAGAGTGCAATTGAGGTGCTCTAGACCAGATATTCCAGTTACCGGTGCTTATATCGCCCATCTTTGAAGTGAGTAACCACGTGCTGAGCATTCTAAACAATCCATTGGAGATCCCTTCTACACCCTTGTCCACCTATCACAACTGCCGTTGGTACAGGTGTTGTACAGTTTGTATAATTAAGGAGTAAATGGCAGTGGCCAGTTATCAGCAGGAATATGTCAGATAATGACAGAAGATGACAATTATGCCTGTCATACTCATACAGTTACTTCCCTAATTACCTGTATCTATTCATAACGCTTCCCACGTTCTGCAATTACTAACTACTCCAGAGCACTTCTGAAAACACCAATCACATCCCCTTTGGACGCCAATCAAGGGGGACAATAACAGCCCGCTATAGTGCATTTTTAGTGCCAATAAAGGGATGGCCTAAAACTGCAGGGTACGATAACGGTCGTGGAAATGAGAGGGTAGAAGCACAAGCAGAGACATGTGTGTATAAGTAGTAGCTAAATCAAAGAAATTAAAATAATCGTCATATAAGAACCACTAACAAACAACTGCCCTAAATACTCCACCTCACAATAACTACCACCACATACAGAAACCCGTACCCCGATAACGCAGAGAAACCTAATTAACAGGTGACCCATCCGGCAGGCCTAATTAGCCAACGGTGGCGTTGACACTGCGTACGGTGTATTCACATCTAATCAATTAATTATTAGCTTACTCAAACTTCTTGTAAGATCGAGCGGAAATGAGGTACTGGAAGGCACCGAAGGCAGCGAGACCACCGACGTAGATGCCAGCCAGCTTGCCGTCCAGCTCGCCTCGGGTGTGCTTCTGGTAGGCGGAGTAGCCAACACCGACGGCAGCGACAATGCCGACAATGACGTTGGCAGCGACGACGGGGTTCTGCAGCTCGGTGGAGATCTTGGCGTAGAGCTCGGACGACTTCTCGGACAGAGCCTTGCCCTCCTTCTTGAGCTCCTTGGCGAGCTCGTCCTTCTTGGCAATCACGTCCTTCTCGACCTTTCGGAACTCCTTCTCGACCTTCTCGGCCTTCTTCTCAATCTCCTCCTGCTGGCCGGGGGTCAGGACAGGGCACTGCTTCTCCTCCTTGGACTGGGGAGGGGCCTTGTGGGCGGCGTCGGCGTAGCTCTCGTTCTTGTTAGTGGCGCTGGGTTAGTAACGGAAGCGAGTGGCCGTAGGTCACGAGCGGACAACGACCTGAATGTGTTCAGCCTGTTCAGCCTGTTTGTGTTCAGCCTATTTGTTTTCACAGCTGTTTGTGTTGGTGCTCCTCTAGAGCGTTTGCACGAAACAGTCGTTTCTGTGTCGTTCTCACGGCTGGTTCTTTCTGTGTGGTGCCTCAATGGCTGAGCAATTGTTTGGGCAGTGGAATAATGCCATATCTGACGTCGTTGTAGGCTACTCTATCCACCAAGCCATCCTCCGTCTGGTACTCACGACATGATGTTTTCTGGGTGTAGGAAGAGTGTGAGGTGATAATATAACTGGTAGCAACTTGACGACGCCTGAATCCAAACCTAAGTTATACTGCCGATCACTGAACCTTAAGCAGGGAGGCTAATTACGGCGGTAGAGACAGGGCCTGAGGTCTTTTCGGCCATTGAGTGGGCCAAACGGGCCTTTTTCTTTTTCTTTTTTTCCACAATCGCCAAATTGCCCTTCCTTGCACTACCGGACTTCTCTACTTCACGTTCATCGCCCTAACATGTGATATGTTTGCTGCTGCAGTGGCGTGTCGAAATATACCTGGTTCATGCACTGTGCCGAGGACGGAACAAAACGGGGCCATGCTGTTTGCTGTGGTGATCCTGGCAAGTGACAATAGGCAGATCCTGATCGTCTATTGTTGGGTGTGGGATGGATATAACGAGTCAAAATGCTAGAGCGCTGTATAGGCAGTGTATAATCACCACTTAGTACTATCAGCTCATCGCATCTCGGCTAATTATTGCACATGTACATTCTGACTTGTCGAGACCTTCTTACACCCTTGTTTTTTCGCATGCACAAGAAAATTTACGACATTGTATGCGATGAGAAGCCCGGATAGGGGTGGCGGTGAAACCGGCTTTGTCTGCTCGTATGTACATTGCTCAGGCTCTTGCTGGATTAGACGTTGCTGGCTGGATAGACGCATTTCAGCTTGCATCCGAGATGAGTTGCTCAGCCGTAGAGGAAGATGAGCAACTAGGAATTGCACCAACAATGGCGAACACTTAGCAACCTTCGTAGAGCAGCTCTCGTTAGCGGTCTCGTTCACCTATACGATCAAGATTGCAAGTCGCATGAACGGTGGTATCTGGTTTGACTCTCGTTTTGGGCCACATCTCATCTGCAGTTTATAACCACGGCAGTGCCTGCGGCGCGTTTATTGTTTTTTCAGACCAATCATCAAAAATTACGAAATTGTCGGCTTCAGGGAAAGAAGCGAGTTAGGTGAATTAAAAAAACGACTTGTTAAAACTCTTGGAAAACGCTTGGGAAACACTTGGAAAACAGCTTCATCTAGTCCTGTTCAGTTAGGCTTGGTTTTTGGAAGACTCGGACATGCTCAGAGACCATGGTCTCAGTATCTCCACAATCAAAACAGCTAGAAGAATTCTGAAAAGTGCTTTTAACTCGCACTGCTCTGTTTGCCTATTTCCGCCACTCGAGGTAGCCCTGTTTCTCTCAGATTCAAGGAGGACTTCATCACTTTACACTGGTGCCTTGAAGAACCATACACAGGAGGGTGGGCTGTAGACATAAACCCCGAATAGGCAATACTTTAGACCCTATATGAAGCAAAGACGACTTGATCTGTTTTAGCTAGTCACTTATTGGTATTTCGAACAGTTCAAGCTTCTGTCAAGACCCTTCCTTACTAATCAGGATGAAGTGCCTGGTATCACTAGTAATAGAGCACCTTATTGAAGCCTAGAGACAGGAAATCGAACGATTTTGACTGGCTAGGGCCAACTATACACCTTTCTGACTGCCCCGGGTGATATACTGCTTTCCTGGTTTCGGAGACTTCTTGAGCGTCTCTTCATGAAGAGGATAACTTGGGGACTCGGGAGTGCCAATAAATGAGGAGGAAGAAAACGAAGAAGTCGAATACAATCGCAACAGCGACCTACACTCGTACTCTTCCATATTTGCTGACTTTAGTGAATTTCCGTGATTTTACGATTTCTCCGAAACTTTTCAAAAATCACGTGAATCGTTAATGCAGTCAGCACCGTAAGAGATGACTATGAACGAAGTAAAAGCAACAGAACGGTCCTTATTTCCAGAATAACACCTCCAAAACACTCCCTTTCCATTTAAATCCAGCTTCGGCTATTTTCCATCATTTTTCATGATTTCGCGACTACTCAGTTTTGACTCTTCTCTCAGCAACCTGACGATGGACTCAGAACACCCCCAGAAGCAGAAACGAGAAGACAACTTCACAGTGTAGCAATATAACATCTAAAGGGCCCACGCATCCACTTCTACTCTCCTATTACCACACTTTCACGTGACTTGACTTGAGTCGAACTCGCATAAATAAAGTTCACCGTCTCTGTTAGTCACATGACACTTCCCAAACGGGAAAACAGTCACAGACTCTCCTCCCAACGTCTTGCAAAGTGACGAAAGTGAAAAAAAGCATCTTCATCTTCATCAACTATCAAAATGTCTACTGAAGCTGCCCCCCGAGGAGGATTTGGCCGTGGTCGAGGCGACCGTGGCGGACGAGGTCGAGGCCGAGGAGGCCGAGGCCGAGGCCGAAAGGACGAGGAGAAGGGATGGGTCCCTGTCACCAAGCTTGGCCGTCTCGTCAAGGCTGGTCACATCAAGTCCATGGAGGAGATCTACCTGCACGCTCTGCCCATCAAGGAGTACCAGATCGTCGACCAGCTGCTCCCCGTTCTGGAGGACGAGGTCATGAAGATCAAGCCCGTCCAGAAGCAGACCCGAGCCGGTCAGCGAACCCGATTCAAGGCTGTCGTCGTCATCGGTGACTCCAACGGCCACGTCGGTCTCGGTATCAAGACCGCCAAGGAGGTGGCCACCGCCATCCGAGCCGCCATCATCATTGCCAAGCTCGCCATCATCCCCGTCCGACGAGGCTACTGGGGCTCTTCTCTCGGTGAGCCTCACACCGTCCCCACCAAGACCTCCGGCAAGTGCGGATCCGTCAACGTGCGACTCATCCCCGCTCCCCGAGGTTCCTCCATCGTTGCCTCCCCCGCCGTCAAGAAGCTGCTGCAGCTCGGTGGTATCAAGGACGTCTACACCTCCTCTGCCGGCTCTACCCGAACCCTGGAGAACACCCTCAAGGCTACCTTCATTGCCATTGCCAACACCTACGGCTTCCTGACCCCCAACCTGTGGGCCGAGACCGCCCTGACCCCCTCTCCCCTCGAGACCCACTCCTCTTTCCTCTCTTCCCAGAAGCGACGATTCTAAGCGGAGCTGTTTAGAGTAAAAAATTGTAACCTTAGTGTGTCTAACGAATGATGAGTAGTGATGTGGTGTAGAACAACCAGCTGTAGTGATGACGAGTAGAACCTGCTGTAATTAGTACAAGTACGAACATGCTGAATTACGAACATAATCTCGTCCTCGTAAAACTTTTCAAGACTGCGGGTGGCATGCATACCGCTCACGCTGAAATGTGAATACGAGGATGATTTAATTATGTGGAATGTATGCGCTATGTGTAGTGCCCCAGTGGAGCAGCAGAATGATGAACTCCTTGTAGCTACTCGCGTTTCTACAGTTGTGCTGTTGCCTCTGTAGAGAGTCGATCTTGATCTGGCATAAGGCATGGTGGTATACTGAGGATGTGCAAGTCCAGCCACCTCTGCAAATCAAAGGGGCTGAATGGATCAGTAGTGAACCAGTCTGTTATAAACGTCACCTTTCCACGTACCGGTATCTGGTATAAGTACCTCGATTGCTGATCTAGCCCTCCTCTTGCAATAGAGCCTAGATAGAACGTCTGAGGAGAAGGCTTCGTAGCTGAGTACTTCGTACAAGTACTTCAGTTGGTCGAAGTAGCTACATATCATAAAAGGGCTTTGAACTCTTCTCTCTTTCTAGCGCTCTTCTGTGGTATAGAGGTGTCTCCTTGTACTTACTGGCGATGCAATTGATTGGCCTTTACATGGAGTCTCTTAATTTGCAAATACTTCGTGCAGTGGAAGATAGAGAAGAGAAGGGCCTTTTGTAATTGTTTAGATCCCCCAGTCGCTCCTCTTCCATTATGACTCTTGCTCTGATCTCTCTCTCTCTCTCTCTCTCTGTCTGCATCACAGGACTTCCAGCACTGAAGACTTGGTATACACCGATCTGCGAAGTAACAGCCAGCTTCTACGCAAGTAACAGATAACTTTTCTCAACTCCGGCTTTGAAGCTCTCAACAGAAAGATCCGCTTTGATCCATGGAGATCAAGACCCTCCTTAAGAGAACAGCCTGACCCAACCCTCTGGACAACCAAAAACAATGTCTGAAAACTCCCACTCACCTCCCCCTTAATCTCATTTGAAGATGCGTCTGCCGAGGATCAACTCCGAGCTCCGACTCCGAGCTGTGCATATTGCCTTTGAACTGTTCTAGTCCTACGAGAAGAGATCCTGATACACTGTGGAACAACAAACACTTCCATAGTCTCTTTTCAGTGACACAGAATACAATGTTACAAGTAACATCAACATAAGCCACCATAATTACCATGAACAAGCTACCTGGTCTCACAAACACCCACCTTATACTCTGTATCTCCATCAACCTCGGATCTATGCGCCAACCTAAACATAAACCTGCTGATCCGGTGCCTGAAGACGCCTGAAGAGGTGCCATGTTGAAAGCAAGGCAGGCAGCTCGGTATTGTACGTGAATGTCACGTGACTACCCATTCAAACCCCCACTTGGCCCCTGTTAGCTCCTCGTACATTCTTTGGCTTTGTTGTCGTGCGTTGGAGACGTATCTCTGTCAGGGCTTTTGTCGATTAGTCGTTTGTCCCGGTTCTTATAGATCTGACGTGTGGGGTAGTGAACGTGTCATTGTACGAGTGCTAGCATGCTATTAGACGACTTCTTTTTGTACTTGTAGTATTTCTTGGCCTACCTTCAAACATCCAGCTCTGTTGTTGTTTTTGAAATTTCACAAAATTATTTAAACATAACCTCACATCAGCAGGCCAAATAGCCTCTGCAAATAGCCTCTCCAATGGTGCTGTTAGAGGCGAGCACTTGCCAGAAGGCGGAAGAAGGGCACGTGAGCGCAAGCCGAGGGCTGCAATCGTCTGAGCGGGTCCGATTCGGCCGATCGAAGCGCAAAAAAACGGTTTTCGCGCCTCCCAGGACCTCCACAGCCTCCCTCACATGTGCCAGCCAATCGTTTTTTTCACGTTGCAGATGCGTCTCGTTGGGTGAGGTACATACCAGTGAGCGGTGGATAGTAGACGTAGGAGGGGTGGAGATAGCGGAGTAAAAATGTGTTCACGTGACCCATCTACGGCATTCACGGCGCTACAACCACAAAACCCACCTCTCCATTGCTTCGCCACACACCGCAACTCAACAGAACCTTGAAGCTGGAGACCCCACAAATTCTTGGGAGCGCGTCAATCAGATACACAAGGTGTGCAGTTGGGAGAAAGTTTCAGGCTCTTGGGCCTGGAAAAAGCCAAAAAGTGCGGACATGATTTTCCACCACGTTTCTCGACAAGCCCTCCGGTTCATCCCCCACAGCTCGCCCAAAACGCGGATTTTTCTACACGCAGCCCCCTGCACACCCAAGACCCGCGCACACGTCTAGATGAGCCATGTCTGAAAAAATTGACGCCACCACGTCCGGAGCAGACTCGGCTGCTGTCTCCCGGGCCACCTCGCGAGCAAACTCCAAAGTGTCGTCGCTCAACACGTCGCGAGACTCGTCGCGAGAGGCCGAGTACCTCAAAAAGGCCGCCAAGGACTCGTCGCCCGAGTCCAAGAAGCAGGCGTTCATCGTGCGTACCATCTGGTCGCTGGTGATGATTGTCTTCTTTTTTGCCGTGCTCGCTGCAGGCCACATCTGGGTCATTGCGCTGGTTGGACTCGTCCAGATCCTGACCTTCAAGGAGGTCATCAACCTGGCGTCCGAGCCCGCCAGCGAGAAGAAGCTGCCCTGGGTGCGATCGCTCAACTGGTACTTTCTCGCCACGACCATCTACTTTCTGGAGGGCGAGAACATCATCCGCTTCATCAAGCAGAACAACCCCGACCTGGAGTCCACGCTCAACGCGCTCTTCCTGCACCACCGCTTCCTGTCGTACTGCCTGTACATTCTGGGCTTTGTCTTCTTTGTCGCTTCCCTTGAGAAGAACCACTACCGGTTCCAGTTCACGCAGTTCTGCCTGACGCACATGACGCTGCTGTTCGGCGTGGTCCAGGCGCACTTCATCGTCAACAACATCTTCCAGGGCCTCTTCTGGTTCTTTGTGCCTGCCGGACTCGTCATCTCCAACGACATCTTCGCCTACCTGTGCGGCATCACCTTTGGCAAGCACCAGCTGATTGCCATCTCGCCCAAGAAGACGGTCGAGGGCTTCCTCGGCGCCTGGATCTGCACCATCATCTGGGGCGTCATCTTCTCCGTCTTCCTCTACCGGTTTGACTACTTCATCTGCCCCGTGGAGGACATGGGCACCAACCTCTTCTCCAACCTGACCTGCACCCCCAACCCGGTCTTCATGCCCAAGGAGTACCCCATCCCCACCGAGTTTCTGCGCCAGCTCACCCACAAGAGCACCTTTTCGGCTGCTCCCATCCACTTCCACGTGGGTATCCTCGCTTCCTTTGCCTCTCTCGTGGCTCCCTTCGGAGGCTTCTTCGCCTCGGGCCTCAAGCGAGCGTTCCAGGTCAAGGACTTTGGAGACACCATCCCCGGCCACGGAGGCATCACGGACCGAATGGACTGCCAGTTCCTCATGGGCTTCTTCTCGTACCTGTACTACGAGACGTTTGTGTCGAACCACGTGTCCAAGGTGGAGACGCTGCTCAACACGCTCATGTTCACCTTCACGCGCCAGCAGCAGGAGGAGTTTGTGCGCCAGTTTTTCGAGTGGGCCAAGACCGAGGGTCTCCTCAAGGGCTTCTGCGCGCCTCTCGAATAAGCACACTCATACAATTCGCAGTATGATTCAACATCGTATTTATAGGATAGATTCAACTTTTCCAGGCGCCCGGCGCAAGTGGTACATAATAAAATGATTCCAATTAATCTGACTGTTTATGTAGACGTCATGTCGTATTGTACTTGTAGATCTATCTCCGTTTGACATCTTCTTGCAGTTCAACACAAAGTACGAGCAGCGCCGCATTATAGCTCATACACGTATGAATACGACACGCTAAAGCAGAAAAATGTGGGCTTACGACAAAAAAATGCAACTTGTAAATTGAAAAAAAAACTAGCGATGCCCGGTTTCGATCCGGGGACATCAGGGTTATGAGCCCTGCGCGCTTCCGCTGCGCCACATCGCTTTAAGGTTGTGAAAAAACGTCTTTTTGAGAGTACTAGACCAGACATTCTGGTCACGTGACCGGAGTTTTTGGACGTGTTTTTGGGGGTGTTATTGATTGCAAATTGACAATTAAATATTGAAAACATAGTAACTTCGGCTCAAATAATACTATGGATCACTTATATTACCTCTTAGGACAATATTTTCTGTTCCCGTCCTGTCCTCTGGTACGCCGTTTATCAGATTCTTGGAGAAGCGGGAAAACGACGAAAAATGGTCACAAAAAGTTGTTAAAAGTTGAGTTATACCCACTTTAACGACGGTAGAATCCATTCAAACCATCTCTTCCATCTCTTCCCTTCCTCTTACCCCCTGTTTCATCTACAAATGGCGGCTTACTCTATATCTTGTATCTATGATTAGCAATTGCATCATCACCGCAGACAAAGAAACACAAAGCGTGCCGCTTGTAATTCGAGCGAGATGGGCCAATAAACCCTGCTTTTCGGCCCCGATTTTCCTTGTTTGCAGCCTGTGTCGGAACTCTGACGGACTCCGAAACCTAAGCGGAAGAGGAGTGAGGTGTGTTCAAGAAAGTTGGCAGAAGAACAAACATCGAGATGCCAACTTCGACTTTATATCCATCCAAAGACACCGTCGCTCACTTACTCGAAGTCCCTATAAGCCGTGCCTGCACCAGGTCTGTCTGCCAAGTGTTCCCCGATGATCTACGTTCAATATAAGCTTGAAGTGAGACAGAGCACGCGAGAGCAAGAGAGCGAGTTGAGTCATCCGATATATTGGAGCGAAATGGCTCGTTGTATATCCCTCCCACTATGACCTCCGCTCTGGAAATCCTCTCCCAGCTCATGGGCTGGGGCTACTTTGTCCTATGGAGCTGTGCCTTCTACCCTCCGATATGGCTCAACATCAAGCTCAAGTCCACCGAGGGCATCTCGCTCGACTTTCTCTATCTCAACACGTGGGGCTACCTGTGCTGGATCGTGGGTGCCTGGCTGTTGTATTTTGACGACACTACCCGAGAGCAGTATGCCTCTCGACACTCAGACACCTCGGGGAAGAAGCACTATCCGCTGATGCAGTTCAACGACATCTGCTTCGGCATCCACGGCTGCTTTCTGACTTTGCTGACGCTCTCGCAGGTCTACTTCTGGGGCTTCAAGCGCAGCCCTACTCAGAAAGTGTCTACCTGGGGCTTAACGCTTCTCTGGGGAACTATTGCAGTTTGTATAGCTACAGCTCTCTGTGCCTGGCTTGTTCCGCAGTGGGGAATTGAGTGGGTGGATTTCACCTACGTGACTGGCTCGGTCAAGGTGCTCATGAGCACTTGCAAGTACTTTCCTCAGTTGGCTTGGAACTACCGACGCAAGTCGACCAAAGGCTTTGCGATTGCCAGTGTGCTGCTGGACACTGGAGGAGGTTTCCTGTCGATGGGCCAGCTGGTGTTTGACGGCATCATGAACCACGACGTCGAGGGCATCTACAAGAACGTGGCCAAGTTTCTGCTGGCGTGGGTGACGATTCTGTTCGACGTGATTCTCATGCTGCAGCACTACTACTGGTTCCGGGACAGGGGCGAGACGACGTACGAGATGGTCAAGTCTGGGGAGGCGGAGGATGAGGCGGAGGATGAGGCGGAGGGTGAGACGAATAAGTCTCCTGAGACTGAGAGAGAGGACTTTGTTGTTTGACAAAGAAGTAACATGATGGTTTATTGATAGTATCGCAAATTGTGGGGTATCTGTAGTGCTGAGACTTGCAAGACATATGACATGCCTGAATGTGTAACTCCTGGTTCATATTTGAAACTTCTGGCTGTTGATACGGCTGATGATCGTAATAGGGTATCTGGTATCTATCAAGAGGATTGAAGACAGAGAGTGAAAGATGTAGACAAGCCCACAACGAATTCCACACTTGTATGATTGTCGAAATCTCGATACTCACACTCAAACTGTCAACCGATCTTCAACGTCAAACCTGATTCAGCATCTTGAGGTAGAGTCAAATAGGCCTAGATCGAAGTACCATAGCACGTAGAACCAGTGATTCTGACTAAACCACAGACTCCACAGCTCCGGCTAACGCAACCCCGCGTTCCTAACGCATTAGTAATAGGCCCGATTCTCACCAATTAAACGCACACTAGCTCTGGCGTCTGCAGAAGCGATGGACCAAGGTTTGGGGGCTGTGTAGCCGTCTGTTTGTTTGGCCAGTGGATTTGTCAGCGTATTTTCTTTCTTGTTCGCTAGTCTCCGTAGCAATCGCTTACTCATCTCTCAGAGTAGCTTCGATTCTCGTTGTAATAAACCAACCCTATCAAACACGTGGATTGAGCAAACCAACGGCTGCGTAAGAGAAGCACAAACAAAAAAAATCAAACATAAACCAAAAAGCAACGTTAACGCGCAGTCCTGTCACAGCTCGAGAGGCCTTTTTTGCTGGAACAAAAGCACCACTTCTCGAGCACTGCAATCGAGGCCAGCAACCTATAAATTGCGTCTATAGTCGCTAGCTCAAGGTCCGTTAACTTCATCTGGGTCTCTCTTTGTCCATCATCTCGCACGTCCAAGACGCATAGTCACGATTGACTATAACAGTTGCGACCCAGATTTGGTTTGGCTCAAAGCGGCAGCCACAGTATATATAGCTGAGAGACCCTCCCTTGGGCGCACATCCAAAATGGCCCCCAAGGTTGCTGTTGTCTACTACTCCGTCTACGGACACATCCGAACCCTCGCCCACGAGATCCAGCAGGGCATCAAGTCCGCTGGCGGCTCCTCCACCCTCTACCAGGTCCAGGAGACCCTGCCCCAGAAGGTGCTGGACATCATCAAGGCTCCCCCGAAGCCCGACGACCCCGTCATCACCCCCGAGAAGCTCACCGAGTACGACGGCGTGCTCATGGGCATCCCCACGCGGTTTGGCAACCAGCCTGCGCAGTGGAGATCCTTCTGGGACCAGACCGGCGGTCTGTTTGCGACTGGCGGCCTCGCGGGCAAGTACGCGGGCGTCTTTGTGTCGACTGGCACCCCCGGAGGAGGCCAGGAGACCACTGCCATCAACGCTCTGTCTACGATTGCTCACCACGGCATGATCTACGTGCCCCTGGGCTACAAGGAGGCTGCTCCGCTGCTGACGTCGTTCGACGAGATCCACGGCGGCTCTCCCTGGGGCGCGGGCACTTTTGCCGGCGGAGACGGCTCTCGACACCCTACCGAGCTTGAGAAGAACGTGGCTCGAATCCAGGGCAAGCAGTTCTGGGAGACTGTCGCCAAGGCTTTTAAGTAGACTACCGGTAGTAGATAGATTGATTAGACAGGGTTATGGTACAAGGTAGTTCAATTGAGTGTATGGACTGGGGATTGGTTGTTACTCCTGAAGATCTAAAGCGTCAAGGGCTTGCACTGATCAGGTATGTAGACTCTGACTAGGAGACCAATTGACTATACTAGTGCGCCAGAAGTGTCATTTGGAGTCCATTCCAGGGACCTTTTAGTCTATGACCATAGTACGGAGTTCATACTGGAGCATACTTGTACAGGAGCATACTTGTACAGTGAGTTGACTGAGAACAGAGCATCGTATGCTTACCCTCAACGAAACATGATATACTGTTTTTTTTATAATGAAGCAATACTGTATACAGTTGACAACACCATTGAACCACACCATTGAACCACACCATAGAACCACTTGGTCTACAGCTCCAATCTAATGGCTCATAAGGCTGACAGATACGGTGAACATGTGGATATTATAGCCTCTATCAGCTCATCTGGGAGCACCCCCTAGAACCGCCAATTGGCCACGGATTTGGCCGAAAACTACAAAATATACACAAACCGCCACTATAAGTAGACTGCCAAAAGTCCACCTCCCCATCCCTCCTCCAAAACGAACTATCCTTCTCCCGCCCCTTCACTCATCTCCATAGTAACCTTATCACCGTCCAGCATTACAGCTAAATGCATGCATGGGAAGTCTTCACCACAACACACCCCACTCCGCGATGGGCCCTAGAGACAGACACAAACTGACTCTAGCGTCGTCCAAGCGCCGGCTGCGCCACGTCCATCGCCTCTCCTTTGCCAATGTCGTTTGCGTGCGCAAAAACGACGCCAAACTCGACTTGCTGGCCACTCCTCTGGACACTCCGCCAACTAGACCAGCTTCGCCGTTTGTGACGAACCACGACTCGCAGTTTCGCGTCTCGCAGAAGGGCTTTCTTCCGTTTGTGACCGCGAAGAAGGCGACCTCGACGAACGTCTCGATCACGACCAAGGGCGAGTCTGAGCCGGAACATGAAGAAACCGAGACTAACGGCAAGCAGCTCATGCCTGCGCCTGCGATTACTAGCGTCACAGAGACGCCGACGCCGGAAATCGAGTTTTCTCGGGCGCCAAGCTCAGACTCGCTCAACGACGAGCTCATCGAGTTCCACCCGCCAACGGCCTTCTTCTCGATCCACGACCCCAAAGACAAAGACACGCCCATCTACGTGTCGCCGGTGTTTGTGCACGAGTCCAACTTTGGCGTGGACCTCGACTTTGACCGATCCCACAGAGACCTGCGCGAGATCGTCGTCATTCTATGGTTGGAGGACGGCGACGACTTCAGACCGCAGCTGCATCGCGTGGACCTGGCCTCGCTGCGCTACATTGGCCAGGACGAGTCTGCTGCGCGCAAACAGAGCCAGCTTGTTTTGACGCTGGACGACGGCTGTTTTGTTCCCGGTTCTCCGTCTGCATTCTTGCACCAGGTCTCGTCTTCCTCGGGCTTAAGGACACCTGCGGAGCCCCTGAGCGCTACGTCCCTCGACCAGATGCTCAAGGTGCTCAACATGGAGCATCTCGTCAAGGACGCTGAGCTCACGAGACAGACTATTTCAAAGGAAGTCGAAACTCTGACGCGCAACAGAGAGCTGCTCACGATGGCTGAGCGCACCCACAACTACACGGAGGCCGAGATTGTGCGCATCCGCGACGCGCAGGCGCAGCTCGCAACCTCCAAGTTCAAACTCGACCAAAAAAAGGCCAGGCTCGTGCAGGACATAGAGACGAGGCGCGCGTATCTCAAAAGCGGCGGCATGCTGCAGGAAAAGGCCAGGGAAGCGCTCACGGACCTGCCCACGGACCTGCCCACGCAGGTCGAGGTCGAAAAACGGACGCTTTTTGACGTCCGCAAGCAGTCGCTAGAGCAGCTGAGCGAAATCTTTCCCATCACGCACCAAAACGGCTCCTACGCCATAGCCGGCTTGTCGCTGACGTCCCCCGACGAACACGAGCAGACCTTTGCATATTCGCTGACGTGTGAGCTGCTGATGCTGCTCTCGGGCCTGTTTGAGATCCCGCTCAAGTACCCTATTACTAGAGTAGGAGCTCACCACGCGATTTTCGACCCCGTCAGCGTGATCACGGGCTCGAGGGCGTTTCCGCTGTTCCCCTCGTCGCTGCAGTACCGGTTTGAGTACGCGGTGCTGCTGCTCAACAAGGACATCCAGATGATTCTGGAGCTGCTGAAAATCCCCATTGCCGACGGACGGGAGACTCTGGGCATGTTGGCCATTCTGCTGGCGGTCAACATGTAGTGTATTGTAGGTATTATTTATTATTGCGGCGAAGCTGCATATTTTACTTTGGATGAGGTTGTATACTTAGGAAGTAGTTGTACTTGTACCAGGGTAGGGAGATCAGATTAGTACCAGTAGCAGCGATTGTGCGTGGGGGCTGCAGGGAGACGCACGGTCGGGTCCGAAGAGGGGTAGCGTTAGAGATTAGTAGTGGTGTGTGGGGTGTAATAAGAGGTGGTTTTGTGTGTTTCTGATGGTGTTTGTTGGTGGATACACTGTCTTGTTGGAATATGTTCAGTTTTAAGTGAGAGTGCCAAATGAGAGATACAAGAGTAGAGTGGGATGTATATATGTAGGGTGTGTTTTTGGATGGGTTCAAAGATGTCGATCTGAATCAGCTCGATTCTAAAACGGTTCAATTGTCCCGGAACTATAACTAAAAACCCACCTACAAAATACCTCGGTATCTCTGCTCCTTCTACACATCTGACATTTCACCCCACCTAACTTTGACCCCACCTGAACCTTGTTGGAGTACAAGTAGGAACTCGAAAGACAGAGTCACCTCTCCATACACCATGCCCAACACTCTCACCCCCGACTGGCTCAAAACCTGCGTCTACAACCCCGGCCTGTTCGCCGGCAAGGTTGTTTTTGTGACCGGAGGCGCAGGCACGATTTGCAGAGTGCAAACTGAAGCCCTCATTCTTCTGGGAGCAGACGCCGCAGTTATTGGTAGACGGCCTGAAGTGACACAAAAGGCCGCGGAGGAGATGCAGCAGCTGCGACCGGGCGCCAAGGTGATTGGCATTGGCAACTGCGACGTCCGCGAGGTCAAAAGTCTTGTTGCAGCGGCCGAAAAGACCGTCCAGGAGCTCGGCCGAATCGATTACGTGATCGCCGGCGCAGCAGGCAACTTTCTGGCGGACTTCAACCACCTGTCGACCAACGCGTTCAAGTCGGTCATTTCCATCGACCTGCTGGGCTCGTACAACACCGTCAAGGCGTGTTTCCCGGAGCTGCGCAAGAACAGGGGCAAGGTCCTGTTTGTGTCTGCCACGCTCCACTACCGCGGCACTTCGCTCCAGTCGCACGTCTCGGCCGCCAAGGCGGGCATTGACGCCCTTTCCCAGGCTCTGGCCGTCGAACTGGGTCCCCTGGGCATCGCAGTCAACTGTCTGGCTCCGGGACCCATTGACGGCACTGAGGGTCTCGGACGTCTGCTTCCTGCGGATGCGCGAGCGCGATCTCTCTCGCTGGTGCCCGTGCAGCGATTCGGAACCACCGAGGACATTGCCAACGGCACTGTCTTCCTGTTCTCGGACGCTGCGTCTTACATCTCTGGAACGACGCTCGTGGTCGACGGAGCTGCCTGGCACACTTCTGCGCGAACCACCTACCCGGACACGGTCATTGTCCAGGGCAACAAGCCTCCTAAGCTGTAGTTGTGCTGTAATTGGTGCTAACACGAATGCATTGATGATTTGTTGTATTTGTAGGAAAGAAGAACACCTAGCGTAGAAGCAAGTCCTGTGGGCCGAATGGCTACTAGAAAGTAAGGTAAAGGCAACCAGAGTACGACTGAATCAATTGAACATCCCCACGAACCGCCAATTCAACCAGAACACTCAGTTCAAACTCCACTCAGAACCACGGTTAGTCAGCACAACGCGAATATTCGGCTTTTATTCAATTTTCCCTGCTCATATGAAAATTTGGAGCCTCTCTTATCTCAAATCAGTTTCTAATTCTTGCCAAATACTCCAGAAGCGCCAACATCAACTCCAAAAAAGCCGGCGAAAATCGGCTTTTTTAAACACTTGTACAAATATTCGGATTTTTTTGCAACAGCCGCGATTTCGTGGCCGAGTGGCAACTTGCCGGAGTGGTTAACGGGACAGATTCGAATAATCGTACTATCTGTTGGGCTTTGCCCGCGCAGGTTCGAATCCTGCAGTTGTCGATTTTTTTGGCTGCCTGGGGTTTATTTTTTCAAATCCTATCGCCGTTTAGCAATGCCCGTTTTCAAGTGCCAAACCCTACTAGTCCGGTTTGGACACGTTTTTGGCGCCCGTGTTTTTAGATGCAGACTAGCTCGGCAGATTACGTACCAGATGAGACATCGGTGGGATTCCATTGCCAGCCTCCGCAAGTCAAGGCACCACCTGTGAGTTGGACAATATGATAAGATTCAAACTCTGGGGAGGATAGAGTAGCTGCCTTGGAGGTTGGTGATGGTGGGTAACGGTTTCAAGGGGCCGCTCGGCGCTCCAAAGAGCGATATGAGTAATTTGCGCGAATCTACGCGGCCAATTGAGCCTCGTGGCGCACTTTGTTTGGCTCAATCGCGCGATTTGCGGCTCTGGGGCGCCGACGATATTTCCCACAAGGTTCTGGGGTGCAGCCGGTTACATTGCTGGCTGTAGATTGGGGAACAACTGTTCGAAGCCAGTGGAAACGGGCGCTGTACTGAGGCTAGTGTGGAGATGCGCACTTTTCATAAATCTCAGCTATGCCTGGCTGCGAAGAATAAGACGAAAGACGCAAAAATCCAGACCTATAGATCGGGAGACGGGAGTACGGAGTAGTATAACCACGTACTTGTACCTGATAGCCATAGGAACTACGGACTTAGTACTGCGCTCATTAAACCGACCCCTACGCTATCGCAGGCACTCAGCAACTAAACCTTCTTGACGAGATCGAGGGAGACTACCATTACGTCTATGTATCCGATGAAGCTCAGCGCTAGAATGCAGGCGTTTCATGCTGAATAGCGACCTGGAGCCCCAGGCTGCCGGAAAAGAGACCATAGGACCCACATCAACGCACTTCTCGAGCCGTACTCTGCTACCCCATGTACCAGACCCCCGCAAAATCTGGGCTTTCGGACCGTGTGGTGCGGCTCGGAAATTCGCACTTAGGGTTTTCGCCTTGTGTTATCCTGCGGCATCTTTATGCGGCTCGGAAAAGTCTAGCTCTGGGTTTCTGCTTCTGGGTTTGTTTCCGATGTCTGAGGCGCGATACGGGGGTTTTCCTGGAGTTGTGGAGGTGCTGGCGTTGTTCAAACGGGCGGAATCGCTGCTCGATCGCAATTGCTGAGTGTAATAGTGCACCTCATCGCCAGTGCATAAGCGAGACGCTAAGCGACATCTCGCTCGCTTCTCAGCCCCAACTCAATTCCAGGGCCACATCTCTCCCCCAATCCAGCTGCCCCAGTTGCTCGATCAGCCACCCGGAAGCTTCGGACAAGGCAGTGCGGGCGGATGCGAAACAGTATATAAGGGGGTGTGTGTTCCCCGATGTTTCCCCATCAATCCAACACTCACACACCCAATATGAAGATCCTTCTTGTTCTCTACGATGCCGGCGTCCACGCCAAGGACGAGCCCCGACTTCTCGGTTGCACCGAGAACGAGCTCGGTCTCCGAGACTGGCTCGAGTCTCTCGGCCACACCCTGATCACCACCTCCTCCAAGGACGGTGCCGACTCTGTTGTCGACAAGGAGATCGCCGACGTCGAGGTCATCATCACCACCCCCTTCCACCCCGCCTACATCACCAAGGAGCGAATCGACAAGGCCAAGAAGCTCAAGATCTGTATCACCGCCGGTGTTGGATCCGACCACGTTGACCTGGATGCCGCCAACGCCCGAGACATTGCTGTTCTCGAGGTCACCGGCTCCAACGTCCAGTCCGTCGCTGAGCACGTTGTCATGACCATGCTGGTCCTCGTCCGAAACTTTGTCCCTGCCCACGAGCAGATCATCGAGGGCGGCTGGGACGTTGCTGCCGTTGCCAAGGACTCCTACGACATTGAGGGTAAGGTCATCGGTACCGTTGGTGGTGGCCGAATCGGCCAGCGAGTCCTCAAGCGACTGGCGCCCTTCAACCCCATGGAGCTGCTCTACTACGACTACCAGCCCATGCCCGCCGACGTCGAGAAGGAGATCGGCTGCCGACACGTCCCCGACCTCAAGGAGATGCTCTCGCTCTGTGACATTGTCACCATCAACTGTCCTCTGCACGACTCCACCAAGGGCATGTTCAACAAGGAGCTCATCTCCCACATGAAGGACGGTGCTTGGCTCGTCAACACCGCCCGAGGTGCCATCTGTGTCACCGAGGACATTGTCGAGGCCCTCAAGTCCGGCAAGATCCGAGGCTACGGAGGTGACGTCTGGAACCCCCAGCCCGCCCCCAAGGACCACCCCTGGCGATACATGCGAAACAAGTGGGGCGGAGGCAACGCCATGACTCCCCACATCTCCGGAACCTCCATCGACGCCCAGGGCCGATACGCCGAGGGTACCAAGAAGATTCTCGAGGTCTACTTCTCCGGCAAGCAGGACTACCGACCCCAGGACGTCATCTGTATCAACGGCCACTACGGTACCAAGGCTTACGGTGACGACAAGGAGCACAAGGAGCACGTCCCCAAGTAAACTCGTCGTTAACTTATATATCAATTGATTAGAATTTATGAAACTGCAGCGTAGCTCACATCCACGGATTGGTAGCGGGAATCCAGGGATTGATGTTCTTATATCGAGTCATTCGAGACGCAAAGGATGGCTGGCGGGCTCGAGAGGCTCTGACGAGTTGGTTTTGGTTATTTCTCACAGGACTAGACGCCCTACCAACGAGTAGTGCGTCAAAACCCTCAGTGACATCTCTCACTTCCGCAGTCTCAGCTTGAGGACTGACCTCCATCTCATCTTCGCTGGCCTCATCAGAGATAGGGTCCTCAGATGGGCTTCTTCGACTTACCATTCCGCTGCCAAACTCTTCCTCTTCTGCTTCCTCGCAGCCAGACTGCCCAAGAACCCCAGTTTCGTAGACTGCAACCAACTAACGAATCACTGGACTTAGGTTTCCTTCGTCAGCCACTGAGATCTTCATCTCTGTAGAAAGTTGTAGTTTGTCCAAGTCTCGGGCCATTCTCATAGAGATGCGCTGACAATAGGGATCTTCGTGCAGAAAGTGATTGTGCCAAGGGTCACTCTTGAAGGCTGCACGCACTTCGGTGACAATGTGGTCAAGACGCCGACAGGCTCTGAAATACAGTGGGAACTGCTCCTTTGTGTCCGAGTCGTCAGATAACCAAGGAGGAAGTACAACTCTTCTCCCGAGACGCAGTCCCTTGATCAGATTTCGAAATGTGTTCAGATGAGGACGAGTATCTAGCTCGGCTAGATTGATAGTCATAAAATCTCCCCAGAAGGTGCGGGAGTTGAAATCCATGATAGGAAGAGTCAGGTTGAGGCCCCTGTAGCTTCTGCTCTTGGTAACCCTTTGGAACTTGCTAGAGTGTCGCTCAGTTTTGACAGTCCTCTCGGCATTGACATTTCTTTCTGCTTTGGTAGCGTGTGCTCTTTCCTGCTCTTGAAGCCGAGATTTCTCTGCTTCAGCTGCTCTTGCCTTTTCCCTTGCCGCTTTTTCAGCTCTGGCTTTCTCTTTGCGCTGCTCTTCCAGCTTCTCCTCTTCCAGAAGCCTTGAGAGCTTCTCCTTCAGCTCTTCGTTCTTCCTGGCGACTTCAGCACCTAGTCCTTCGACCTCCTGAATCAATTGCTGAATAGTCTGTGTGCTCATAGCGTAAAGAGTTGATGACTGGACGCTACGATACCATTGAAGCCACTGGCTAGATCTCTTCAGTAGCTTCTCTCACGCTAACTGATAAACTTGAGGCATTGATAATATCTATGAAACACACAGGACTTTAGCTTATCATACTGGTCTAAAATTTCAACTTTTTGATTCTATTTGTTACGTATCTAACCTAGGCGTGTCAGTGCAAAGACATCCCTTCAAGCCCTGTAACAACAGACTCTGTAGGCTCAAGCTCTTTGCTTGCCAGCACCATTACTCGACAAGTGACTTCCTCAATAGGGCTGGATCCTGAATGAAGTTCGCGTGAAGATATAACAGGAGGCAAATCTTCCTCAGGAGTGTCTACGTCCATCATATCAGACTCGGAGTAGATCTCCTCCAACTCCTCGCCAGCCTCGTACTTTGCAATCAACTCATTAGAAAACTGCTTACACAGACGCTCAATGCGCCGAGACTGAGCAAAAGTTCGTTTCTTCGACCCAGGAATCCTCTGTTTGTCGAGATCCTGGGAAATGTAAATGTTGCTATCAAAACAAGTCACCTTGCTGGTTAGAAAATGACCAGGCCAAGTTCCAGGTCTATGGGCTCTGCGAACGTGACTCACAACCATATCCAGCCTCTTGCTTGCTCTGAGGTACATGCTGAACTGCGTTCGTGTGATCATGTCTGAAGAGAGCCACTTGGGAAAGCTGATCTCAGACCTGAGAGGAATGTTTTTGATAAGAGCTCGGTGAAGCCTGATGCTCCTTTGAGCTTCATCAGGTTCCTCATCATGATTTCCTCCCAGAACCGTGGCGATGAGAAGTCCATGACTGGCAGAGCTAGATCAAGACCAGCAAAGCGGTCCTCAATGGGCTCTGTTTTCGTTCTTTTCTCGAGTTTCGCACGAACTGGAGGTTTCTTTGCAGTAGGAGGCGGACTTGAGGGTGTTTGCGTTCGCGGTGTAGTTGACTTGGCCTTTTGAGAGCGTCTGGGCTTCCGTTGTGTTTTTCCCTGTCCTACCCTTGGACCTCGTTTCACGGCAGTTTTTCTCTTCGAACCTCTCCCACGGTTCTTCTCCACTGGCTCTGGATCAGGAACAAACAGCGGACTGTTCTCTTCTGATTCTGGTTCATCTGGTTCATGAGATTCATCTGGCTTCTCTGGTTCGTCTGGATCATCCTCAGTTTGAACATCACGAAGTCCACTCACGCTCTTCTCCAAAAACTGGGCCAGAAATCGCTCCATGGACCGCTCCAGCGACTGCTGAACAGCAACATCGACCAGCTCTTTGAGCAGCTGGGGCTCCATCGTCGGTGGTAGGCTGAAGCTCCAGCATCTCTCTAGCGATCCACTCGTGTACTTTTCCTCACGCTAAGATCCGACTGACTCTGAGACATAATATCCGTATAGCTCCAGACTGATCGGCGAAAGTCTGGCAAGATGAAACAGTTGGTATCTGGCTTGTGTTTTGGTTATCTCTCATGGGCATGCTAGATAAGAGATATTGTCACAAACGCTCTAATCGAAATAGCAACTTCAGATTTGAAGATTACAGGGGTATTAACCATCGTAGAAGCAAGAGTACTTGTACTTGTAGTCCAAGAACAAGTGTTTGACACTAATAGATCCCACACAAATTCAACTGTAGCACCAAATTAATGATAAATCTCACATCGACTCTTCAACGGTTAATGTAAAGAGATTGATATCAAAAAACACACAGAAATCCTTCAATATCACCAAAAAAGCCACTCACGTGACTTTTTTAGCCTCGCAAAACAGTCCAACGCCGAAAAAGTCCAGTTGCGGCCATATCCTGGTGAAAATACGGCTTCCCGTCCGATCAGCCATAGTCAAGCACCAGAGAGCCTAATTAGTATTGTAGTGGGAGACCATACGAGAATCCTAGGTGCTGCAATTCCTTTTTTGTCGTTTTTGCCATTGTTTTCGGTGCATTTCGGTGGGTGACTAAGCGTGTTTGGTTAAGTAACTTAGTTGACTTTTCTTAACGTTAGACGTTTCTTGAGGGTGACTGCAGAACGACAACTTGTCACCTATTTGTATTTATTTCGAGTCAAATAGCCAGTTTATGCCAAATCAGATATTATATGCTGAACCGGTACTTTATGCTAAATGCTGCTTTATGCTGAACTGCTACTTTATGCCGAACCTCTACTTTATGTTGAACCAGATAATCTATGCTAAACACTCTCTACTAATTACAGCCCTACAGATCCCTTCTAATGTTAACAATCTAATAAACTAAAACCAGGAGTCCTGATTACATGCTATGCTTTTTCGTAGGCTTCCTTAGCCAGTTGGATGAGCGCCTCAAACTCGCCCGAGTCCGCACACAGCGAGTAGAAGACGCCGTCCTTGTTCTGCAGCAGCTCGTGGGGAGGAGCGTACTCCCGCACCTCGCCTGCATCCAGCACCAGAATCTGGTCGTAGTCGATGATGGACCGCAGTCGGTGGGCAATGGTGAGAATCGTCGTGTCGTTGAGCTCCGACCGGATCGTCTTCTGGATCTTGGCGTCCGTCTCGTAGTCGATAGAGGCAGTAGCCTCGTCCAGCAGAATCACCTTGGGGCTCTTGAGCAGCGAACGGGCCAGACACATGAGCTGACGCTGGCCCTGAGACAGGTTGGAGCCAGACTCGGTGACAGCGTTGGACAGGTCCCTGAACTGGTTCTTGTTCTCCGAGGTGGGCGCAGAAGAGCTGCCGTCGCTCTCAGACGCGTCGTCAATCAAGTGAACTCGTCGCAGGGCCTCAAACACCTGCTCGTCCGAGTACTGGTCAAAGGGATCCAGGTTGGTGCGAATGGTGCCCGAGAAGAGCGTGGGGTCCTGGGGAATGATAGCCAGGCCTCGTCGCAGGTCCTTCAGGCCAATCTTGCCAATGTCAATGCCGTCGATCTTGATGCTGCCCTGGTGGGCCTCGATGAGCCGGAAGAAGGCCGTGATGATGGTGGACTTGCCAGCACCGGTTCGGCCGACAATTCCGACCTTGGACTGCGGCTTCACGTGGAAAGTCACGTCCTTGATGACATCAGGCAGCTCGGGAGCGTACTTGAGCGACAGGTTGTTGACCTCAATCTCGCCCTTGGAAGGCCAGTTGGAGGGAGGGCGAGAGTCCTCAATCACGGCAGGAGGCTCCTGGTCAAGATCCAGGTACTCCTGGATTCGCTCGACGGAGTTCATGTTCATCTCGTTGACGGCGTAGAGTCGCACGGCCCACAGCACGTTCTCGGAGAAGAGAATGGCGTAGGTGAGAGAAACACCAGCGAGACCAGAGTCGATCTTGCCAATGGCCATGAGAATGGAGGCACCAGCAAAGAAAGTCACCAGAGCACCAGCCAGATCGACTCGGAAAGACAGCCATCGGTTGGCAACCCACAGGTAGAAAAAGGGTCGGTTGTTGGTGTCGACCTTCTCGAGGTTGTCTCGCACAAACCGAGGCTCGTCTCCGTAGGCTCGGATGGTAGTCACACCGACCAGAGTCTCGCCAAAGTGCTGGTAGATGGGCGACTTGGTGGTCGAGTCGAGTCGCTTGAGCTCTCGCGAGGTGGTCAGGTAGAAGACTCCAATCGCCATGTAGATGCCCGCAATGATGATGCCGAAGAACAGGAAGGAGGGGGTGATCATGGTGATCAGAACAACGGTAGCCAGACAAGCCAGGAAGTTCTGCACCATCATACCGGCAGCCATGGCGGTCTCCTGATCGAGAGCCTCCACGTCCTTGGAGAACCGGTTCATGATTCGGCCAATGGGCGTGGAGTCGAAGAACCGCAGCTTGGCGTAGACCACCTTCTGCATCAGCTCGTTGAAGAGCTTTCGCGACGCCCGCAGACCGCCAAAGAAAATGTACAGCTCCTTGGACACGGACAGGAAGACAAAGACGACGGCGAGAATGAAGTAGATGGTCAGGTAGTAGCCTGCCGAGTGCGACGCGTGCGAGTCCTCGACCTTGACAAAGTTGGAGGTCACGTTGTTGTAGAAGACAGAGAGGGACTGCAGAACGGGAGAGGACTGGACAACCTTGGCGACCGAAAGCAGAGTGCCGGGCTCGTCGTCGGGGTTACCAACACCGATAGCCCACTGTCGGATCCAGAAGGACTGGTACATCTCGGCAGACTGCGAAGCAACAAACGCAATCGTCAGACCGCCCCAGAAGATGAGACCGCCCATGTTGGACATGTAGCCCTCGTAGACGGACCAGGGGACGGTGCCCTCGGACCGAGCCTCCTCCTGGGTGAGCTTTCCGGCTCCAGAGGGCGTCTCCTCGGCGATTCGAGAAGCAACCTTGGTCAGCAGATCGGTCTCAGCCTCGGCAGCAGCCTCCTCTAGGTTCACGTGGGAGGCGTTCTTGGAGGCAGACAGAGACGCAGAGGACAGAATGTGCTTGTCGTCGCCCAGAAGACCCTGGTCGGCCATCTCCTGGGGAGTTCCCGCGCCCTTGATTCGTCCGTTGTCGATGATGATCACCTTGTCGGCGTTGGTAATCGTCAGCGCAACGTTATGCGACACCAGAATGCACGTTCGGTTGGCCATGTACTCGCCGGTGATGCAGTGCTCGTAGATCCAGGCAGCAGTGTGCGAGTCAACGGCAGAAAGACAGTCGTCGAGAATCACGTGTCGAGCTCGCGTGTACAGAGCTCGTGCCAGAGAGATTCGCTGCTTCTGACCACCGGACAGAGTGATGCCCTTCTCGCCCACCTCGGTGGAGTCGCCAGCCTCGAGAATCTCAAAGTCACGCTCCAGACCACACGCCTTGACCACGGCCTTGTATCGCGTGGGCTCGTACTCGGACGAGAACAGAATGTTGTTTCGCACAGTGTCGTTGAGCAGCCAGGCCTGCTGGGGACAGTAGGCGACGGACTCGGTGAAACCAGTAGACGGATCGATGGCAAGCTGCTCTCGAGGCTCAGCTCCGGGGAGGAAGACCTGGCCCTGCTCGAGCTCCATCTCGCCGAGCAGACCAAGCAGCAGAGATGTCTTTCCAGAGCCGGTGGGACCGATAACCAGGTTCAGCTGGCCGACCTTGAAGGCCAGGTTGAGGTCTCGCAGCTTGAAGTCGGACTCCTTCTTGCCCCAGGACACGGTCGCGTTCTCAAAGCCAATGTAGGGCGAGTTGGGGCCTCGCACGGGGTTGCACAGCTGCACGTACTTGGAGGTCTCGTCCTCGGACAGGAACTTCTCGACTCGGTCGATGGACACCTTGGACTGCAGCACGGCAGCCAGCATCTCGGTGAACTGCGCCATGGGGATTCGCATGATGTTGAAGAGCGAGAGAGCGGTGAAGGCGATGGGGGAGGTCAGCTTGTGGCCCAGAACAGAGGTGTAGACGCCGAAGGAAGCCACAGTGACCAGGGAAGGCGCCATGTACCAGAACAGACCCGCGCCTGCCCAGGTGATGGCTCGTCGTCGCAGCAGCTTGAGCTCCTTCTCCCGGACCTCGTTGACGCCGTCGATGAACTTGTCCTCCCAGGCGAAGAACTTGATGATGCGGATCGACTGCAGCAGCTCGTTGGTCTTCTCGATTCGGATGTCGGTCACGCCCATCAGGTCCTTCTGGACCTTGGAGAACTGCGCCGAGAAGAGGTAGTTGGCGGGCATGAACAGCAGCATGACGAGCGAGCCAGCCAGGGCAGACCAGCCAATCAGCACGAAAAGCAGCCAGATGGACACGGCGAACAGGACGATCGAGGCAACGAAAAAGTGCAGGTACGCGCACACCTCGGAGACCTTGAAGGCGTCCACGGCCATCAGGTTGATGATGGCTCCCAGGTTGGCCTGCTGAGGTCCCTCTCCGTTGTTCTCCTCAGCCAGAGCGTCGACTTCGGCCTCGCCAGAAATAGGCTCGTCGGGCTTCTCCTTGGTCTCGGCGGCAGACACCTTTCTTCGCATCGCCTTGGAGTAGATTTCGCCGATGATGACGGACCGCATGCGCACGCAGATTCGCCGACCGATGAACAGACACTGGCCCTGGCCGACGTTGTTGAGAATCGAAGCCAGGAGCATACCAATGACATACAGCCAGGCAACGTTCTTGGGGGTGCCGGAGGGATCGTCAACGTACGAGAGAAGAGATTTCAGAAGCACAGTAGGAATGAAGGTCACGAGAGAGTAGAAGATGGCCCACATGGACGAGGCCCACAGGTAGCCCTTGAAAAAGAAGGTGAATCGCCAGATGAGCCCGGCCGATCGCTTGAGTTTTCGGAAGTCCTTGAGGATCGCAACAGCATGATCGTCCGATCGCAGGTCCCACACGTCCTTGAGATCGAGTGTTCGCTTGTAGCCTGCGTAGACCATGGGATCGAGCCAGCCGAACGTGGATCGCGAGAGAATGCTCGCAACAGCCTCGGGAGACGGCTGCAGGCCCTTGACGGCAGTCAGAACAATGGGCTTGTCCGCGTAGGTCGCGGTGATGGAGATCAGAAAGAGGATCGAGCAGAAGACAAACTGCGCGACGAAGAAGTTCTTGGCCATCTTCGTCTGGGGGTCGACGATGGCGGATCGGAAGAAAACGGCGGCAGAAACAACAGCCACGGTGTACAGCAGCGTCGAGTGCAGCCACAGTTTCTGCGCTCCGAGGAACTTGGACCAGTTGGCGCACACTCTGGCAGCATATAAAGACACAGCCAGCAGCCAGAAGACCATGTTGACGAGCACGTTATACGGGTAGCCCTCGTACACGGGGTACAGCTCGCGGATCGTGAAGGGCAGGGTAGCCAGAACAAGCTGGGCAATGACACACACGCCCTCGAGCGCAAAAGTCAGGTTGCCAAACACGCCTCGATGGCAGACCACGTACTGGGTGTCGTCGTTAGAGGAGGGGTTCTGGCCGCCGTAGAGACGGGCGCGGTCGGCTCGCACTGAAAATCGGCGCTGCTGCGTGTTGACAAGCACCGCTCCATAGGTTTCGGACTCCACGGGCTGGAGGTTGTCGGAGTCGTCTGTATCGGAGTCGACAAAGGTGTCTGAGGCAAGCAGAGGCTTGGCCGAGGGATCGCGCTTGCGGGACTGGCGCGCCAGGTACTTTATCGAGGCTGGGATCGTTCGGGTGACCAGCAGAAGCACCGAGATGGCGATGGTGATGACGTACGGGTAGAAGAAAAAGTATCTGTGTTAGCGGGCGCTTTGCGCGTTCGTTTAGCGGTACTCACATTTGGCGACTACACCGCGGGACGTCGCTGCCATCCCACAGGGGACTGTCGCAGCTCAATGACATTTGATGTTGTGGAGGAAGAGAAGTAAGTGATGCTCGGCACCGGAAAAAGGTTGGACGAAAATTAAACGCTGATAAAGAGATACTCTCAGCACCACACAGTAGCGGCGGTCTGGGTTGGATTTTGGCGGCGAAAAAGCTCGCGACAGCAGCCCGACTGTCTTTTATAGCCCCTACTCGCTTCTCAGCCCGCCAGCTCCACAGAGGGGCTGCATACAATGCAGTGCCGTGCGCATCCTGAAAATGAGTCTATTAAACACGCACTAGCTCGCACCCACAATGCAGCAAGCAAGCGAGCGCGGGGTCCAGGGGCTCGAGCTAGACGCGTGGGGGTTCCCGTCGCTATATATAGTGCGGGCGTGTTTTTTTTTCCGAGCACAAAAGCGCCCCGGATCGCGACTTTTCGCAAAAAAGGGCCCCTCAGACAAGGCCCCGGGAGACGTCAAAAGCGAAATTAATGACACTTAAGCTTTTTAGCTTTCAGTTATCTCTAACCTGTCCCTTATAGGAGGCTGTTTTGGCAAGCGCCGTAAATAATGGTCATCCTCACAGCATGAGACAGCGCCGCAAAGTCTGTCACGGTGACTCACCCAGGGCTAACGCGCCAGCCACAATCGATTGGAGCGCTCGTCGGCCCACGTGACCCGCAAAAAACCCGCGATTTCGCCTGTTTTTTCGCTTATCGGAATCCGCCAGCCACATTCAAACTCACGAGATGGACCTCCCTGACGCGCCACGGACGCAAGCATGAAAAAAAACACCGTCGGAACGCCGTTTCCGTGATTGGCTGTTTCAGATGCGACTGTGGATCGCTTCTACGAAAGAGAATAGAGCCGATCCGCTATGCGAATACGAGCTCGCTTAGTTGCAAGCCCAACGGCTCGTAATATCGCTCTATATTATCGCAGCTCCAGTTTCCACTTTCGGACGCAGAATTTTGCGCAGATCCGTGAGAATTTGGATTGGACACTTTTGGTTTGACCTGCACGACCGCGAATCGAACCGGCGGCGCCCAACTTTTCAGACACGTGACTTACCCGGGAGTAACTTACGGCCCGGCCGCAGCTCCCAGACCGCCTTCCCGATTGAGAACCCCACCGCGCACTCCCTCCCGACATTTTCAACCACCCAAAATCTTACCTACCTTGTAGTCGCATCACACATCAGCAAAAATGGCCAACGTCTCTAACGATTTCATCTGGGAGTGCACCAAGAACACCAACTCTTACCTCGTTGTTCGAAAGGGTATTGAGACCACTCTGTCTCGAGACCCCTACGCTCTCAACAACCTGTCCACTCACTACGAGTCTGGTCTGTCCCACGACAAGGCCGTCGGTGTCCACTACTGCAAGCCCTCCGGCAAGATCTGCGTCATCACCAAGGTCGTCAAGAAGGCCAACACCCCCGCCAAGTCCCGACACATTGTTGAGTTCAAGCCCACCAAGTCCTCTCGAGCCATCGCCAAGGCCGTCGCTAAGACCGTCCAGGGCTACAAGGACGAGCAGATCTACGACGCCATTGTCCGAGCTTCTGCCATCAAGCGAGCTGCCACCGTTTCCAAGAAGCAGTTTGCTGCCCGAAACCGTGCCTAAGTTAGAACGTATGGTTAAAAAATAATGTATTGGAGTGAGGCATCACTGATATTGCACTGGATGTTGTAGGTTGTGAATAGGAAGTACAGTGTAGCAGGTATATGGCAAGCTGTGTTTGATTTGTGAGATCTTTGATCTTCATCTTGATCTGCTCCGTACTACAAGAACTCCGTACCAGTAGATCTATGAACAGATCAGACTGCACAGTCTACGCACTAATCAGCGTATAATACCAACGGCTTTTCAGCAGAGCAGCAAAGATCGGAAAAAGTCGAACTCGAGTTTCAAATCATGTGACTGAGCGGATTTATACGAGCAGAAGTTCCCAGTATGAGTTGTATGAGTGGAGATGTATGGTGGTAGAGGACAGTCTTCTGAAGGAGCTGTTAGAGGAGTACCGGTAGCACATGATGACACAAGTACCAGTGTTAAACAGCTACAAATAACGAAAACCAACTACTCCAAGGCTTCACAGTTACAGATCAGCCTAAAAGTAACTCTCAACGGCTTCATTCATGATCCAGTTCTAGGGGTGATCTAACTGTTTCAGCAACCAACTGTAGCACTCTTCAAGAACATGCAGTGATCCCAAGCAGTCATTTCTAAACCATCGGAACTCGTACAAGTACAGTATCTCAAAAGTTGCTTATACCAGAAATCTCCACTCTCCAAAACCAAACCCCATTCTCCATTCAGCCCTGTCGCCCTGCATTATCACAACCTAAAGCTGGAGTCATGAGGGGAGGCGGGTAAACTGAGTCATGCACTAGTGACGGTATCATTAATCGTTTTGTTGAGTTGACGTGATTATACGGATTATTGAGATTTGCGGTTGTCCATAAGCTCTGCAGTTCCTTGAATAGTGGTAGTTCCACTGGTATTGATTCCACTACAAGTATTGGCCATATAAACAAGCAAATACAGCCCATAAATGGCCAATAATAAAAAACAAGGAACTTACTATGATAGAGCACCAGAAACAGACTTGATAAGCTGCTATTCACGTCCCCAAGAAAAAGCCTCCTGATATATACCAAGATGTCATTCGCAAGCACATACCACCAATCCTGATTACTTAGACTGCCCCACATGACTCCGGGAGTTTATTCGTATTCGTTATTCGATAATCATATTCGTCATTGCATCACGGCAGTATTGAAGGAGCATGTCTAGACCGAGGTACAGTACAAGTACAAGTACACAGCAATTGCTCAACAAGAAACGGTAACGCCCAACTCTCTCGAGCCTCAGACTGTACTTGAGTCATCTAAAACACCGCCCCAAACTCACGTCCAAACTCTGGACCCCAACCTCCACGTCAGTCTCCCCAGACTTGTCGATCTAAGTTGATGGCGCAATAGTCCAGGAATACTCGGGGAATGCGGCTGATGAGGCAATTGAGGTGGGGTAGAATTAAGATGAGCTTCTGTGTTGGCAGACGACATAGTCCATGTAACACGGCAATGTCTATAAGTACAGAGAGCTCGCCTCGTCACCTCGTCTGTTCTCTCCCCTTCCAACATTATCGTGGCACCTGCATGCTCCGAAATCGCCCGAGAGTGTGATTCCGAGCAACAAGCCGAACTCCTCGTCTGACAGCCTTAGTGCCCGTTAGACCCTTGGCCGGAAAGCTACGGTCGCCCTGAACTTCCCGTCAGCCCGGGGGCTGTCTCTTGGCCAGCCAATAGCACGCCATTATCATGTGCCCCCGCACAGAGCTTCAATTGGGTTTGGGGGCCGAAGAAAGAGCCGAGGAGTTGCTGTTGTGGAGGCGTTGGGAGGTGTTTATGGGGAGGAAAAACAGGGTGGACGAGGACGTATTTATAGACAATTAGAGCAGCCCATTGAGGGGTCAGCAGACCACGACATCCCCACCTTGGTTGCTTCCTCCACTCTCTCCTAGCTAAGACAAGGTTCGCTACATGGTTATAGCACACGCATCGTCCCAACACCGGACGCAGTATATATAGACAGACGTGTTCCTTGCCGTTCTCCACATATCTAAACACTAACAAATTCAAAAGTGAGTATGGCAGGTTCTTGGAGGGCACAAATGGGGACTCAGAAGGCGATTGCAGACGACACAGACGCTCAATGGACGTGCAATTGGCTGTGCTTGATGGTGGCGATTCGTTGAGTGGTTTCAATTGAGCGCAATCACAATCCACGGGCATTACACTCAGGCATTCATGGAAGGCAATTGAGCAATCCATTCATTAATTGGCATGAATTGCAACACAATCAACGTCGTTGTCTGTGTTTCCTGCAAATGCACCATGTACCCCCCCCCCCCCCCCCCCCCCTTCCGAACACCCGAACACCTCCCTCCCCCCATCCACCCTTCCCCTCTAACTCAGTGGTTAAAGCTGTCGTTGCCGGAGCCGCTGGTGGTATTGGCCAGCCCCTCTCTCTTCTCCTCAAGCTCTCTCCCTACGTGACCGAGCTTGCTCTCTACGATGTCGTCAACTCCCCCGGTGTTGCCGCCGACCTGTCCCACATCTCCACCAAGGCCAAGGTCACCGGCTACCTGCCCAAGGACGACGGTCTCAAGCACGCCCTGACCGGCGCCAACATTGTCGTCATCCCCGCCGGTATCCCCCGAAAGCCCGGCATGACCCGAGACGATCTGTTCAAGATCAACGCCGGCATTGTCCGAGACCTGGTCACCGGTGTCGCCCAGTACGCCCCCGACGCCTTTGTGCTCATCATCTCCAACCCCGTCAACTCGACCGTGCCCATTGCCGCCGAGGTGCTCAAGAAGCACAACGTCTTCAACCCCAAGAAGCTGTTCGGTGTCACCACCCTCGACGTTGTCCGGGCCCAGACCTTCACCGCCGCTGTTGTCGGCGAGTCTGACCCCACCAAGCTCAACGTCCCCGTTGTCGGTGGCCACTCCGGCGACACCATTGTCCCTCTCCTCTCCCTGACCAAGCCCAAGGTCGAGATCCCCGCCGACAAGCTCGACGACCTCGTCAAGCGAATCCAGTTCGGTGGTGACGAGGTGGTCCAGGCCAAGGACGGTCTTGGATCCGCCACCCTGTCCATGGCCCAGGCCGGTTTCCGATTCGCCGAGGCTGTGCTCAAGGGCGCCGCCGGCGAGAAGGGCATCATCGAGCCTGCCTACATCTACCTGGACGGCATTGACGGCACCTCCGACATCAAGCGAGAGGTTGGCGTCGCTTTCTTCTCCGTCCCCGTCGAGTTCGGCCCCGAGGGCGCCGTTAAGGCCTACAACATCCTTCCCGAGGCCAACGACTACGAGAAGAAGCTGCTCAAGGTCTCCATCGAGGGTCTCTACGGCAACATTGCCAAGGGCGAGGAGTTCATTGTCAACCCCCCTCCTGCCAAGTAAGTATCCAACGCCCAGGGAGCACAAAGTGCTTTCTGGCCCCCCCCCTTTGAACTACACGATCACTAACCATTCTAGCTAGGATCTAAAACTTTGCCTTTGAAATGATAGAGTCCAGTCGGCTAAGTATATAGCTATTTAAATTTTGCGAAACTAGACGAAACAGACGTTTTCGTCAAACTGTAGTCAAGAATATGAAGTAGATGAGTAATCCAACAGGAACGACCATAAAACTGATTACAAATGACGTGACGCATCGGCCATTGTGGCGTCATTGTCAGTGCAACTTTCATGTCGTCGGAGGTGCGTCTGCTGCAGCCGCTCTTTCTTCTCTGTGGGGACAGGGTTAGGGTTTGACATGGAATTGCCCGACTAGGCAGCTCCCAAACAAAGAGCAGGTGGGTAAAGCAGTCTCGCAAAGCATGCAGGTCTAGTGATCCTCGAGAGGGTGAACTAGACCCTGGATCAACCGGTGAGGGGTCAGTCCGAAATTTTCCTTTTTGTCTCTTCTTCCACACTGACCGACACAAACGCAGCCATGAACGTGATTCCTCGACAGCCACGAACGCCGACTCGCAAGAGCTGTAGTGGGACTGCCACACCGACTCCTCGTCGAAGAGCTCGGGAGGACGACGAAGACGCTCTTCTGTGCGGAGAAAGCGTCAAGGAGCTGTCCAAGCGGCTCAAGGGCCATTCTCAGCGACGCAAGCACGTTTGCACGACCCAGATCCCCCAATATATCAGCCAAGGGAGCGTGTACAGCATCCGCCAAGTGCCTCTGACGTTCGAGTGCGACGTGCACTACTTTGGTCCGCACTCGGACGTGATGGACAGCGACACGACGACGCTCAAGCTGCGCGACATCTCCAGCGAGCTGGGCTTTCTGTTCTTTCTGGACGATCAGGTCGAGGAGAGCATCAGACAGCAGCTGGAGAAGTGCTGGGGAGTGCTTCAGGCACAGCTGGGAGCTACAGTTGTTGCTTTTACGACCGACGCGAACGTCTCGCAGAACAACTACTCCATTCCGCTCATTTGCGACCATTCTGTCGCTCTGGCTCGCGCTTTTCGAGCTCTCCATCCTATGGGTGGAGGACGCATGCTGCTGGACGCGATTGCGATGATCGATAGAGCGACTAACAAGATCTACTTTGCACCGCTGAGCCTGGGCAACAGCACCGCGCAGGTGAGTCTGCGGTGCGAGGACGTGATGGCTTTCGTGGAGTACATCTGGTCCGAGCGCTAATATTTATTGCATCAGCATCTAACAACTTAACATACCTCTTAATGCATCTGACTTATATTATATTGAGTTGTAGGAGAGCTCTACTGGTGGCAGTAGACACCAATGTTCTGCTTTGCGTTAACCTGTTCAATAGTATCATTGTGCTAAGGGCGCTAAATGATGCTTGATCAAAGATGACAGTACTCCGTAGAGAAGCAAAAGTGACGGAAACACTTGCTGGACTTTGTATAACACATCCTGGTAGTCTTTACTGCAAGTACGTTGTAACTATCTCTGAACTCATCAGTCTATTCATCCTCCAGCTAGAAAAGGCTGCTTGGCTGAGGTGAGAGAAGAACAGGGGATTAGAGACAACAATAAACAGAAACAACAGCCGAGATTCGTATAACACCTCGAAATAATCTTTGGATCATCGTATATATGCCTGGACTCTGCAACTTCACTCTATAGCTCCAGTATACAGTCTGCTCTCAATACTGGCATGATCTAGCATCTCTGTATTCTCATCTAGTGCTCTGAACACAGGTAGCACTGGAGATGGCACTTCCTCCTTCTCTTGGCTTTACACTCTCTATTCTATTCCTCTATATACAGACTAGATACTCTTTTTGCCCTTGAGCTGATCCAAAGGAGATCGCGCAAACGTCGACTGCAGACCCCGGATGATGATGTAGCTGACGTAGCCAATCACGCCAGCGCCGATGAAGACGCCCACGCGCGCCTCGGTGCTCACGAGACCCAGAAACGGGTACGGGAAGAAGTTGTTGACGGCCGCAGTCTTGTGGACCCAGAACCAGTAGCCTGCAGACAGGCCAAAGTTGGTGACGACGGCCTGGACGGTCGTCAGGTTCCAGGGCTGGCCCAGGAGGACCACGTCGAGGAAGAGCGCGCCTGCGGGAACCAGGTGGATGGACATGTCCAGCCAGAGGGGGATCTGCTCCTTGACGGCCGGGTGCTTGAGCAGCTTGGGGTCGTAGAGCTTAAGGGACCAGTAGAGGACGGTGATGACACACTCGAGGGGCGTCACGGCGACGGCAACCGAGTTTTTCGCCTGGTAAAACAGGTTGGCGACGTCCTTGGAGTACAGCGAGGCTGCGTCTGCCAGCAGAGCCAGCAGGAAGACCAGATAGCTGCCGCAGAGGCCCAGGATCGTCAGGTATTGGTACTTGCCGCCGTACGAGGCATTGAGCGGGTTGGGGTACTGCTCGAGGAAGTAGAAGGACGAGGCGAAGGACGCAAAGCCCACTAGGTGGTAGAAGAAGGACAGGCCGACGTTGGGCGAGCTGATCCACGGCTTGTAGGGCGCCTTGGTGGTGCGGATGGCCCGGGTGGCTTCTCGTTCCTGCTGCGTCATTGTGGGAGTGGTGTCGTGTGTCACTTTTCGCACCTAACGTGCAAAAAAGGGCCGTCTCTTGCTCTCCTCCCTTGCATAGTGATAAGCGCAATCCACGTGGGTGCGTCTAACTCCATCGCTGGATCGCGGTCTAAACGGCCTTTTTAGGGCCTGGGGCGCACCTAGCGGGGCTACGGCAGGCGGAGGCGGTTAGGGCGGCTGCGGAGGGCCCCTGGCGAGCTGGATCCGCGTATCTTCTCGCCAATTGGCTTTTTTTTATAATTTTTTTTACAATTTGCTTCTCTTGCTCGCTCAGGCTTTAACGGCGATTCGAAACATTATTTGCGATTTTTATTTGATTCTGCGAGCTTTTGCTGAAATACGGGGAAGTAAAAAGTGATTGAAGCGGTTTGTCAGTCGAAGACTTCTTGGTCTAGAAGAGGACGTATGTCTGGGACAATATTGCTGGTACGAAATACAGCAATTTCGCAGCATACAAATGGCCATTTCTGACGTCATTGTTTCGGGAGTGACATATTACGGACTGTAACAGACTAAGAGAATATGTTCCCATAGGGTGACATGATAGAACGTGGCTTGATTTGGTGGTGGTATGAATACTTGTATTATAGGTCTCAGTACGCTTTATTATCAGCTTCCAGCTTTCGGTATATTTTTTGAACTATTGAAGCAGCTACAAGTACGAATACTTCGTATGTACAGTAATGTCTCTCATTCACCATTGGTCGTATGTTCTTGGTGATGGTACTGTAATCAAGGAGCCATAGCGTGTGTATTATTTATAAAAAGACGACAAGAAACACCAACAAAGACACCTAACACACCCAACACCATCCAACGTCTTCCATTTTAATCCCTTATGTTCCTCAACCACCCACGCTCTGACTAAGCATCACGTGCAGGTGGAAAATCAAATTTGTCAAGGTTACGCAGACCACCAGCACAGCGTCACCACTACCACAATGCAAGGGTTTCAGATGCTGCGGACCCGAGTCGCTACGGGCGCCATTTCCGGTGTTCGACACAATTCCGGCCTCTCCAGTTTCATGAACCGTGAGTTTCCCCCCCGAAAATCGATTTTTCACTCGTGAAAAGTTGGATCAACACAAGACCATATGGGCTAACACAGTGCAAAAGGAAATCAGCAAGATCCCCAAGACGGACGCCGAGGAGCTGCGACAGGCCCGAGAGGCCCAGCGAAAGTTCGACCAGAGCGCCAAGGGCAAGGAGGTCGTGCGACACTACATCCACGTGACGGCCACCAAGAACAACCTGCACATCTGCGCGACCGACGAGTTTGTCGACAAGTCCTTCATCCCCGAGAGCATCGACGAGAAGCTGCTGCAGAAGGTGCGAGCGCCCCAGGAGGTGCGTTTCCACGTGTCCTGCGGCCATCTCGGTATCAAGAAGAAGGACCGAGGCGAGTACGACGGCGCGTTCCAGACGTCTGTTCGAGCCTTTGAGCTGCTCGAGAAGAAGGGCATGCTGACCCGGCCCGTGGAGATTGTGGTCCGGGGCTTTGGCCGGGGCCGAGAGGGCTTTTTCGGCGCTCTGACTGCTCCCGAGGGCGAGAAGGTGGCCTCCAAGGTCGACCGTCTGTCCGACCGAACCAAGCTCAACCAGGGAGGTACCCGACCTCCTGGACGACGACGAGTCTAAACGGGTGCATTGTACATAGGAATAGTGATCTTTGAGTGTTGGACGGAGTAGCTGAAGGTGTACGTATTCATACTGAAGGTGTACTTGTAGCATACTGAAGGAGCACTTGTAGTCATACTGTATGAGGTAGTTATGTTTACCAGTAAAGAAGTGGATTCGCACTTGTAAGTAAAATAAGCCGCACACTCGGAAGAGCGGATCAACCGAGAATCAGCCGTTTAATTAATAAATAAATACTAGCTAGCTACTTATACCACCACCACCACCCAACATACCCCAGATACATAAACTTTAGCAGTTTTGACATCGACGTCCCGACTAACACTCCGCCAAAACCCATGTTTCGAAACGCCAGACTGGCTGGACTCGTGTGCTCCGCTCGACGGGCCGGCGTTGTTAGTGCCCGGACCTCCCGCGCCATGCGTCTTACTGGCGGATCCAGAGGTCTTTCCGGACTCCACAGCAACGTCAACATCACGGTCAAGCAGATTGAAGCGACGGTCCCCAAGTTCGCCGTGGACAAGGGCCAGATCCAGGTGCTGTACGATCCCGAGGAGTTCTACGACCAGCTGAAGCAGAAGATCCTGTCTGCCAAGGAGCGTGTCTTTCTGTCGACTCTGTACGTCGGCAAGGAGGAAACCGAGCTCGTGAGCTGTCTGGACGAGGCTCTGACCAAGAACTCCGATCTGAAGGTGTCTGTGCTCATTGACGGTCTGCGGGGCACGCGCGAGGAGCCCGAGACGTGCTCGGCTTCTCTGCTGGCTTCCCTCCTCCACAAACACGGAGATCGAGTCGACATCCGCTGCTACATCACCCCCCACCTGTTTGGACTCAAGAAGCAGCTGATCCCCAAGCGGTTCAACGAGGGCTGGGGCCTGCAGCACATGAAGCTGTATGGCTGTGACGACGACATCATTCTCTCCGGCGCCAACCTCTCGCGCGACTACTTCACCAACCGCCAGGACCGCTACTTTGTCTTTAAGTCGCGGCCCATCGTCGACTACTACCACGCGATCCACAACGCCGTGTGCAAGCTGAGCTGGCGGGTAGCGCTGCCCAAGCCCGAGGAGGACAAGCCCCAGCCCGGCAAGATCGCCGCCTTCTTCAAAAAGCAGGCTGCTGCCGTTGCCAAGAAGATCCTCCCCGAGCCTGAACCCGTCAAGGATCCCGGCTTTGTGCTCGAGTGGCCCTCCAACAACACTCTCCAGAGCCCGAATGTGTCCCTCGCCGAGTTTCAGCGCCAGGCGACTGCTTCTCTCGCTCCTCTGATCACCAGCAAGCCTGTCCAGACCGGCCGACGCAAGGTCAAGTCGATTGCCGAGCGCGAATCCGAGGAGACACCCGAGTCCGAGGCCCAGACGCTCGTCTTCCCCATATCGCAGTTCACGCCGCTGCTGAAGCCCGACTCGTCGACCGAGTTCCCTACCCTTGGACGTCTGCTGTCCATGCTGTCGATGCAGCGGTCGTCGTGGACCTTCACGGCCGGCTACTTCAACATGCACCCCGAGTTCAAGGCCAAGCTGCTCGGCAGCGTGCCCGACAAGGGCACCGTCATCACGGCGTCGCCCCAGGCCAACGGCTTCTACAAGAGCCACGGCATCTCGCAGTTCCTGCCGGACTGCTACACTTTGCTGGCGCGCCAGTTCATCGTCGACGTCAACAAGGCGCACCGACAGAAGGAGGTTGAGCTGCTCGAGTGGCAGCGAGGCACCGTCAACACTCCCGGAGGCTGGTCGTACCACGCCAAGGGCATCTGGATCAACGGTCCCGGAGACAAGCTGCCGTCGATCACGGTGGTGGGCTCGTCCAACTACACGCGGCGAGGCTACTCCAAGGATCTCGAGACGAACGCGCTGATTGTGACGACGGACGAGGAGCTCAAGCGGCAGCTGCAGCAGGAGATTGACCACATTGAGCGGTACACGACCAAGAAGAGCATTGCGGACTACGACCAGGAGGACCGGCAGGTCCAGACGTGGGTCAAGGTCGTGGCCTACTTTATTGGCGACAAGCTGTAATTGTAAATAGTATAGACTGACTTAGAGTGGAGTAGCGGTTCTATACAGGAACACGAGTATTTGTGTTTCGGTACTTTATTCGTAGTTCGTACCGAAACACGAGTATTCGTAGTACTACAAGTAGTACAGAAACTCAAGTATTCGTAGTACTATTGTAAGACACGTTCCGGGGGTCAATAGTTACTTAGTTAGTTGCTGAAATAAACGATCGTCATGTTGATTATACTCACTTGAGTTGTACTCCGTACAGTTCAGAAACACAAGTAATTAGTACAGAAGAACGAGTAGAGCGCTAGTATCCGTAGCTATCTAATATGGACAGAATGAAAGCAATAATTTTCTTAGAACATGCCCTCAACCGCTCATGCTGAAACACCTAGATTGCTCTGTATTCAACTGCCAGATCAGATAATTTTCAGGACGTCCGCACTCGTATTGTCACATTTTGATCTGTCACAAGATTACCATTTGTTGCTCATCCCTGCCAAAGTTTGTATACAAACAAGCACGGTGAGGGCTTTTGATCTGGCCGTGAACATTCCAAATATACAAGTAGAAACGTGAAAAAAAATACACTACAGCCCCAGCACCGTCCTCCCCTTTCTCCTTGCACCTCAAACATGCTACATATCTTACGCACTGTCTCACGATGCTCGAACAAGCTCTCAACTCAGTCTACAAGTAGCTGCAGACTAAACCATGCCCAGTCACTCCAGGTCTCGATCCAACACCACGCCCATGCCTGAGGGAGACGAAGCCGCCACGTGGCGCAACATCGTCTCGTCGATAACGTCGCTGCAGGAGACGGACACGGACATTTCGCGCCTGCAGCGCAAGCTGATCGACACCAACGGGCTGTCTGATCAAACATCTCTCGGCGAGATGCTGCGCATGGTCCGCGAGGCCTCGCCGTCGGAAAACAGCCTGGACCACATGCAGGAGGTGCTGACGACGGGCTCCGAGGTCCTTTCCGAGCGCCTCAAGTGTCTGGACGGCGCGCTGGAGTACCTCCAGGTGCTGATTGCCGTGCGCACAGACTACCCCGAAGACTCCAAGATCAAGCGACGCAAGGTCGAGGAAGAGAAGCCCCGAACGTCCTTCCGTCCTCCCGTGCCCCGGGTCGGCTCGCAGGTCGCTTTCCGCCTGCGCAAGCAGCGAGGAGACGAGGAGGAGGAGTGGATCCAGTGCCAGGTGACCCGCGTCTACTCTGACGGCCAGCGGTTCGAAGTCAAGGATCCCGAGCCCGACGAGAACGGCAACCCCGGCCAGAGCTACAAGACGTCGATCCGCGACATTATCCCGCTGCCCACGGACGAGGAGCTGCGAAACATGCCCCAGTTCACCGCCGGATCGCAGGTTCTGGCTCGATACCCCGAAACGACGACCTTCTACCGCGCCGAAGTCACTGGGACGCGCCGAGACAAGTACCGGCTCAAGTTCGAAGGGGAAGACGACGCCGACAAGGAGACCGAGGTCAGCCGGGGGCTGGTTCTCAGCATTCCCAAGTAGGGACAGACGATTAACGTATTTAATGTATATTAGGGAGGTACGGTGAGGAGAGATGTATCAGAGATTACCGTAGAGCTGATTTATCGCTGGATCGAGTCTTTGTTTCGACCAAGTTGTATTATGAGCGGTGATTCTGTTGATCTGCTTACTTGTACCATGTTCAAGACATCTGAGCATATCAAGATAAGAAAAGTAACAACAATCACTGCTTGAATTAATGGACTCTATAGATCGGTATTGGAGTGTTCAACAGTGTTCTTCTCTGAAACAAACCTACTGTGCCAGGACTACACCAAATCAACCTATCCACAGCACAGCCTTACGAAGACTTCCATTTAAGTACCCTCTCTTACCACACCACACCATGCTACCAATTACACACCTACAAGTACTGTGCACTACATTTCAAGACCTTTGTCTACACCATGATAAAGGTACTTGTACTCCGTACTTGTGAGATATTCTTTCCTCGTTACAATATTCTATCTGCTATTGTCTATATGTATGGTACTTCGTAGATGGCATCTACTTGCACAACACCTCGAACAGGCACAACTCTCACTCTACCTGTACACAACTCGTCATATCATACACGTTCATTAAATAGCTACATCTACCACCTCATCGCATCATATTCAATTTATCTCAGCCTGCATGCAACATGACCTAGCTCTCCTACTCTGTAACTCTCATTTTCACTTGCGCTCCACTCACGGAGGCTCCACTCTTCCTATAATAACTCATTACATAAAAACAGCTGCGCTACTCGTGGAAAGCCGCAGGCGCGTCGGGGATCCGGGGCTCCGTTCGTCGCACGTACGACAACTCCAGGTCCCGTCGGCCGTAGTTGTAGCCAGAAAACTTGGCGATGGAGATCTCTGCGCTCGCGGGGGTCTCGAACTGCACGACACCAGAGCCGGCCTTCTTTCCGTCGGGCAGGAACTGGATCTCGGCCTTGGTCACCTTGCCGACCGTCTCAAACAGGTCGTAGAGATCCTGGTCCGCAGTCGACCAGGGCAGGTTGCCGACGAAGATGGTGTCGGAGGGGTCACCGCCGCCAATGGCGTTATCCGAGAACTCGGAGGGCACCCGGGGAGGGTTCTGTGGTGCAGGCGCAAAGGGGGTTCGAGCCACTCGCGCGGGAGGTCCGCCTCGAGGAGGGCCCGCAAACCGGTCCTCTCGCACCTCGATGGCCCGGCCGCCCATCTGGTGGCCGTTGAACCGCTCGATGGCCCGGTGGGCGTCCTCGGCGGTCTCAAACAGCACAATGCCGGAGCCCTTGGACCGGCCGTCGTGCGACGTCATGATGTCGGCCCGCACAATCTGGCCGGCCTCGCGGAACAGGTCCTTGAGATCCTGCCAGCCGGTGGAGTAGGGCAGGTTGCCAACAAACAGCTGGGTGCCGGGAGCACCGCCAGCCTGGCGAGAGCCGCCAAAGTCTCGCTCTCGACCGCCCTCTCGGGCTCCGGGAGGACCCAGGTTGGGCTGGGAGAACTTGGGCTCGCTCTCGCGGTCCTCTCGCACATAAACAACCCGGCCCATGAGCTCCTGGTTGGTGAGGGTGTTGACGGCGTTCTCGGCCTCCTCGCGGGTGGAGTACTCGACAATGCCGCAGCCCTTGGACCGGCCGTTGGGCATGAGCAGCACGTCGGCAAACAGCACGTTGCCGGCCTGCCGCATGAAGTCCTTGAGATGGTGCCACTTGACCTCGTAGGCCAGGTTGCCCACGTAGACCCGGCGGTCCTGTTGGGAGGAATCCTTCACCTGCTGAAGCATCTGAGGGGGTCCGCTATTTCGTCTTGGTGGGGATCGGTTGCGTCGGTAGTTGCCGCTGCCAGCTCGGTCTCGGAACTGGGGGTTGAAGTCTCTTCGGGGCGACTTGCTTCGGGATCGAGATCGGGATTGGTCTCGATAGTATCTGTTTCTCTGATCTGGCGATCGGGATCTGTTTCTATAGGGTGATCGGGAATACTGCGTTAGTAAGTCGGTTCGGGTCCACCTTTTCGAGGACACAGCTCGTCAATTGAGGTCTGGTTGCTCTCAGTTCAGCCTGCAGGCCGTTCCAGAGTTGCCATCAAAGTCCAAATGCCAAGTGGCATTGCCTGCTCGCCCCCTGCTCATCATCAAGACATACCCTAAAGTCCAAACAGCCAATTCAATCAATATGCGTTTCCGAGATTATTTTTCTGCCACAAAAATGGTGCTAATAATCCACAAATATCACTCTGAATATTTTCGTTTTCGATGCCTAGCGCAATGCTCTCTCTCGCTCTCAATATCACGGCCCTTCTTCCAATTCGATGAACTGTAGCTCTGCACGTGTAGCTCAGAAAAGTAACAAGATGTCGCCGATGGTGGTGTGGTGTGTCTGTGACGAATGACTTTGCTGTTGCGCACTGGTTGTGGTGGTTGGAACTTTAGAGTTGCCCTTCCATGTGAGGCACTTTCAGGGCCGGGTAACCCCCTTGAACTCTGTCCACGTGTGTGGAACTCTTTGCCTGTGCTGTTTCGAGCTCCAGAGATGGGTCTAAAGGGAGGACCCTTGGGACTCGACGCAGGTGTGACCAAAAATAAGGCGCGCCAAAGGCAAACGAAAAAACAAGACAGCAAAAGTGGCAAACGGGACTCGAACAGTTCAAAGTAGATGAGACAGCTTGACGTCTATGCAGGGAGCGTTTCTAGTCCACAAAGGTCCAAACGGGCCATAATATCCACCAGCCTCAAATCTCTTGACAACTTGAGAACTTAGAACTTGAGCAACATGAACAACATGAACAACTTGAGCACCCAACATCCAGCATCCTGCCTACCCTTTCCTTGTGTAGAACAGCTTAGACCAAGCCAAAAGTAGAGCTTCCAAGCACCCAAAGTTGAAGCCGTGTCTTCAAAGTGGTCCAAAGTTGTCCAAAGTTGTCAAAGTTGTCAAAGTTGCCGTAGCCATCCAAAGTTGCCGTCCATCCCAGTTGAAGCCGTTCGTAGTAAGCCATCGCAGTATCCATCAGCCTGAACATCACGGTCCGCTCAAACATGGTGTATCAACTCATCGCCCGCTGAACAACCAACCCTCCAAACTGTTTGAACTGTCCACAGACGCCTCAAATAGTGAATCCGCCCGTCTCCGCCTCAGCACGCCTCATGGTCGCAGATGCATCTCGATTGCTCAGACAATCGGACGCGATAAACGGGTCGTCGTCGCCGTTCTCGCGCTCCCGGGCGTTTCTCTCAAACGCGTGTCCATCGAAAAGGCCGGTGTTGTTGTGGTTGTCGTGTGGTACTCACTCGATCCTCTGAATCGTCGTTGTTGTAGTTCATAATAATACAAACTGGGGGAATAAAAATACACGCCTGGGTTAGCGGCCGTCGGATGTGCGTGTTCCGGGCGTGTCCTCGCGTCGTAGCGTGCGTACTCACCTCCTGACAAGAGATCAAAGAATGTTCTTAGGAAAAGTTTTAGTTTGACAAATTACATATATCAACAGATATAGAGTTTGGCGCATCACAACATCCAGACGGGACATGTAAGTAGTTTTAGTAGGAGCCAGTGGGTGTTTAGTGGGCTACCAGAAACGGCATTCTTAAAGTGACTACCTGGTATACAGAAAAGTACCAAAACAAATCCACACCACCATCAAACTTGACATAGTTCGACTCTTCATTCAACTACACCATAGCTAGTATCTACTTGAACGATGTCAAATCAATACAATGTCTGACTCTTCCACCAAACCACCGCCCTCAAATACTGACACCTTCCATTATCTATTAACACCTAATTACAAACCCGCCTCGCGGTACCCAATAGCGTCGTTGAGCAGACTCTTGCTGGTCAGCTTCATGCTGGAGTTCTCCATCATCAGCTTCACGTGCCGGTGAATGTGCGAAACAAAGTCCGTGTAAGCGTACTCGCTCATGTTACGGTCCTCCACCATCAGCGACTGGAACTCCATCTCAGCACCGTCCAGGTTAGGTCGACACAGCTGGATGTTGAGGTGACCCACGCCCAGCAGTCCCTCAAAGTGGTGCACCAGAGCCCGCACCTGCTTGTTGATGTGCGTGTCCACCTCGGGGATCGCGTTCATGTACGGATCCAGGTCCCGGGTGATGTTGTTGCCCTCGCCAAAGAGATCGTTGAGCAGCTGGGGAGCCACAGTCGAGGGCAGCCACAGGTACAGCTTCTCGCCGTTGAAGAGCATGTATGCGCCTCCCTCCTCGAGCGACGCCATGGTGGGAGCCAGCGAGTCGGGAAGCACAAAGTGGCCGTTCTCGATGGCCGAGCCGTCAATCTCCCGCATGTTATGCAGCGCAAAGAGGTACGGGTACAGCATGTACGAGAACTTGTCCACGTCGCTGTTGTTGGCCTCTCTCAGGAACTGGATTCGACGGTCGAGGGAAGTCACAGTATCCCGCAGAAGAGGAGACTTGAGCAGAGCCAGCGACTGGATCAGCAGGGGACGCAGAGACGTCGGCAGAAGCAGCTGTGTGGCAGGCAGCACCTCGGTGGTGTTCTTTCGGTAGGACGCAAACACCTCGACCAGGCGCTCGTTGAGTCCGAAACGCGCCTCCTTGAGCGTCGTGGAGGTGGCCTTGGAGAAGAGGTTTCGCGCCATGATGGCGAAGCACGCGTCGGCATCGACAAAGTTGATGGCGGGCTTGAACTGCTCGGTGACACCAGCAAGCACGTTCATGACCCGCAGACGCCGAGTACCATCAAGATGCTTGTACAGCAGCGATGTCTGGAAGTGCGCGTCCAGCTTGGTATCCAGCTTGCCGTCGTACGAGAAGAGCACGCCGTAGGTCGAGTCTGAGTCGACGGAACCGACATCAGGCTCAATGTGCCAGTCGGGAGCGTGGAACGAGCCATAGTACGCAGCCACCTGGAGACCGGTGGAGCATCGGACCTTGAGCTTGGCTCCCACGGCTCGCAGAGAAGTCACAGAGTGCGCCAGATCGGCCATGAACCGCTTGCCGTCCCGGATGGGCACAAAGTTGGCGTAGTGCTTGGTGGTTCCGCCAGACTTGGCCGGGATGTGGCCGAGAGTCACGAGATCCGTGACACTGGAAGGCATGACAAAGACGTCGAGTCCAACGCCGTCCTTGGCGTACTTGGCAGCCAGCTCCGTGTAGAACGGGTCCTTGCACTCGAAGTTCTTGGGCTCCTTGGAGGCCGTGTTTCTGTTCTCGAGCTGGTTGGGGAAGACGCTTCCAGGTCCCCAGGTGGGGGTCGATCCAAGCACAAGATGCGCCTTTCCACCGCCGAAAGCAGACAGCACCTTGTGGGCAGTCGAGACGGCAGCGCCAAAGGCAGACTCGGCGTACTTGTAGCCCTCGAACATGGACTGCAGTCGGGGGAGCAGGTCCTCGATGACGTGCCGCGACTCCTGGGCATCGACAAAGAGACCGTCCTCGAAGGGCACGAAGGGCTCCTTGAGGTCGTTCGAAACCACCATGTGCGGCTTCTCCAGGTCCGCGTTGAGGTTGTAGAACTGCAGCGCGTGGTCGAAGGTGATGATGCCGATCTGCTTGGGCTCGTCGTCCTCGTCCAGGGCCTTGCGGATCGCCTCGGCCGCCAGCGACGGCAGCTCCTTCTTGATCGCCTCGTCGGACACGTCGATGACAAAGAGATGCTTGACTGGCTCTCGAGCATCCCCTTCGGGGTAGTACGAGTCCGGGACGACCATATCGTAGGTTCCGGCGAAGAGCTCGGCTCGCTCAGCAACATCGACTCGAGCACCATTATGGTCCGTGGGCTGGAAGTACTCGCCGGGGACCTGGTTGGGGAACTGGCACATGTTGCAGACGGCCCGCGAGCCGCCGTTGGAGAAGAGGAACTGCGGGTTGATGAAGGCCATGCACCGTCTGCAGCGGAAGGGCTCGATCTGCGAGAAGTCTGCGACGGGCACGTCTCGCTCGGCAAACGGCTTGACGATCATGCCGAGCGGGAGCTTCGTCAGCGTGCGCAGCTGGTCCGAGACGGGCACGTTGTACATGGACAGTCTGCAGAACGGCGGAGCAGACACGCCCTGATCCTCGCACAGGTACTCGGCGGTCGCCGGGGGAGGCAGGGTGTTCTGGAACGTCTTGAAGACCGGTTTCCGGGCCGTGTACTCTCGCGCGTCGTTTCGGCGGGCTGCCAGAGAAGGAAGACCCTGGTTTCCGCGCTCCAGAGAAGGGTTCGCAGCGTCGTGGCCAAAGCCCTCCTGCTCCGAGGCGTTGAGACTCATTTGGGCAAAGGAATGGGCCAGAGGAGCCACAGGCGCCGCGGGAGCAGCCTGCTGACCGTACCCCGCGGGTCCAGCGGCCTCGTAGCCAAACTGGGCGCCTCCATACGGCGAATCGGCGTGCTGAGACATGTTTGGAGGAGGCACTCCGTACATGGGCGTGGCTGGGTCTGGAGACAGCATGGGGTTGCCATTGGGCGCGTGGGGCGCACCTTGATCGGCTCCAAGGTCGTGGAAGGCCCGGGCGGATCGCTTTTTGGATGCCATGGCGTGGGGTAGTGAAGAACGTCTCGCTGTCGAAATTTACTTTGCCCGGCTTGCATGTGCTGGCTTTACTGCTTGTACTGTAACTTAGATTCAGGTGGGAGTATGCAGCACGCGTCGCGAAGCGAGACACTATTTGGATCAGTTATTGAGGGCGATATTGAGAAACACAACTGACAGAAAGACAACTGGATAGACGAAGGGGTGGATAAAAACCCACAGCATCTAACACAACAGCATAGAATAATCACCACCACCACCACCACCACCACATCAGCACCATGGGAGTATCTGGACTACTACCTCTGCTCAAACCAATCCAGGCTACAGCCCACATCTCCGAGTTCAAGGGCCAGAGACTCGCGGTCGACGGCTTCGCGTGGCTCCACAAGGCCGCCTTTGGCTCCGCAGAGGATCTATCGCTCAACAAACCCACAGACAGACCCCAGCAGTGGGTACTCCGAAAAGTCGAGTTTCTCAAGCGCTGTGGAGTCGACGTGCTCCTAGTCTTTGATGGAGGCGCTTTACCGTCAAAGGCAGGCACGGACGAGAAACGATACGCGCTACGAGAGCAGGCTCACAGGGAAGCTATGGAACTGCTGAATAGAGGAAGAAGAACAGAGGCCCTCAACCTGTTCCAGAAAGCAACACGGATCACCCAGGACATGGTCCACCAACTCACGGAGCTGCTCAAGGGGCAAAGAATCCCGTTTGTCGTTGCCCCCTACGAGGCTGACGCGCAGCTGGTCTATCTCGAGAAGGCAGGGTACGTCACAGGCATCATCTCAGAAGACTCCGATCTGATGGTCTACGGAGCGCAGATGCTCGTCACAAAGCTCGATCCGACCGGATCCTGCGTGACTGTCGACGGTTCGCGCATCTCCAGCTGCACAGGCCTTGAGCTCGGTCCTGTTGTCTCTCCAGAGTACCTCAGGTACCTCGCCATTCTCTCAGGCTGCGACTACTGCGACGGGGTGCCAAATGTGGGCCTGAAGCGCGCTGCTAGATACATTAGAAGATGGCAAACGCCCGAGGCGATCATCAAGGCGCTGAGTATGGATGGATACAGCTCTACTCCCGACTTTCTGGAGCGGTTCCACGCTGCCAACTACACGTTCCTCTACCAGCGCGTCTACTGTCCCGAGGAGCGGCGACTTGTGCATCTCAACGAGCCCGAGGACGAGCTCGACCCCCAGATCGACTTCCACATTGGCTCTGAGCTTCCGCATGGCCTGTCTCGAGCGATAGCTACCGGTCTAGTGCATCCACGAACACACAAGTCGTTCCCCGTGAAGAAGACGGCCAAGCCCACGAACCTGCGCGGCTTCTTTGCGCCCAAGAACGAGTACACAGCCGACGTCAAGCGGCTTCCAGAGCATCTTCGTCGCAAGACACCCGTGGTCGCAAGAGCTCCTGACCTGGCAGTACGTACAGCGTCAGCCGAGAACATGCGAAGCCCCGCGCGAACGCGCAAGGAGCCTGCTCTTGTGTCTAGTCACTTCTTTTCACTCCCTTCAAGCCCAGACCAGCCCGAGAAGGAGAACAGGGGGTTCAACATCAACGCGATGCTGAGTTCTGAGCCCGACCGCAGCGACGACGACATCGAGGAGAGCAGCATTGTGTTTGGCACGCCGAGCAAGGAGCCCGAGACGCCCGCTAAGCGCAAACCGACGCTGTTTGAGGAGTTTGGATACACTGGCTCTACGCCCAAGCGAAGGGTAGTGACTCCTACAGCCACCAAGCCCGCTAGCTCGACGCCAAAGACCAAGGCGCGGCCCAGGAAGAGCGCGATTTCGCCGCTGACGGTCCAGCGGGTGCCGGGGACGTCGCAGAGCAATCTCATGAGATTTGCTTACAAGGCCAACTAGAGTTTGCTGACCGTGAGATTTGTTACAAGTCCAACTAGAGTTTGTTGACCGTGAGATTTGTTACAAGGCCAACTAACTTCAGAGTTTGTTGACCGTGCAGCCTGACGGCACGGCCAAAGTGCTGATAGATGAGGGGCACAGGCTTGCTGCGTCCATATTTAACTAGTCCGATTGGACAATCGCGCCATAGCTTTAATAGACCCTTTAACCGCACTTTGTTAGCGCCCTCTGCGCTTACTTTACGATGACTCCTCCTTGCATGTGTTCACGGTCCAAGGAGCAAGGGCATATGTTATATACAGTGAGCAAGGGCAGTGTTGAGAAGAAGTAGATTATGCCGAGTTTTCGAGTTTTTGCGAAGAAAAATACTTCAGCCCACACGGGCACGCATGAAACAACCCCACGTGCGCCTCACACTCCACCAAGCGCTACCAGTATCCCCGGCCAAAGATCCGACGCCCCTTAGTTCAGAGGGTGCACTAACAAATCCCGTTTGGGAAGCGAGGCTCAGGATCTCAAAGTCAAATTGCGGGCAAAATTACCAATCTGACACACGCCAGAGAACAAAAGGGTGAGGTTGGAGTTGGATTTTTTATTTCCCCGCTGGTATCTGTGTAGCTGTCAAATTACACTTCTCTTTGAAAAATCAGAATTGGCCCCGAAACGGCTGGTTTATGTGCCGCCGCTTTCGCCCTATCGCCCTAAAGCTCGTCGTGCATCCCACCCCCCGTTTTACCTCAATTTAGGTGCACTGTGCAACCCTTCTCCTCCCACACAAAGTCTACTCTTTCGACGACCACACACTACCTCCGGTAGCAACACCCCGCCGACGTCCTAAACTCGACCCCCGACGGTCGCACACTCTCCGACCACTACTCCACGCAACTTATACACCGACTAGCTACGATGGGTGTTTGTGCTAGCTGCTGTTCCGGTGAGTACAGCACATGTGTCACAGAAGATGTGATGGATAAGACGATACTAGACGATCATCAACGACGATTGACTTGGTTACTCGACGATGATTGACGCCCCACTAACGCAGGAAACAAACAGGACGGCAACTACGCGCCCGTGCTGGCTGAGGACGAGCGGGAAGCCGTGGCGCTTCTGCTGCGGTACCTCGAGAACCGCGGCGAGGTCGACTTCTTCTCCAACGGCCCCCTCCGCGCGCTCAGCACGCTGGTCTACTCGGACAACATCGACCTGCAGCGCTCCGCGGCCCTCGCATTTGCCGAAATCACAGAGAAGGACATTCGGCCGGTCAACCGCGACTGCCTGGAGCCCGTGCTGCTGCTGCTGCAGAACACGGACCCGGACATCCAGCGGGCAGCCTCCGCCGCGCTCGGCAACCTCGCCGTCAACAACGAAAACAAGGTGCTGATCGTCGAGATGGGCGGCTTCGAGCCCCTCATCCGCCAGATGATGTCGCCCAACGTCGAGGTGCAGTGCAACGCCGTGGGCTGCATCACCAACCTGGCGACCCACGAGGCCAACAAGTCCAAGATTGCCCGCAGCGGCGCGCTTCTGCCGCTCACCAAGCTGGCCAAGTCCAAGGACATGCGGGTCCAGCGCAACGCCACCGGCGCGCTGCTCAACATGACGCACTCGGACCAGAACCGCCAGGAGCTCGTCAACGCCGGCGCGATCCCCATTCTCGTGTCGCTGCTGTCGTCGCGGGACCCGGACGTGCAGTACTACTCGACGACGGCGCTGTCCAACATTGCGGTGGACGAGTCGAACCGCAAGAAGCTGTCGAGCTCGGAGCCGCGGCTGGTGGAGCATCTCATCAAGCTGATGGACTCGGGCTCGCCGCGGGTGCAGTGCCAGGCTGCTCTTGCGCTGCGCAACCTGGCGTCCGACTCGGACTACCAGTTGGAGATTGTCAAGGCCAACGGCCTGCCGCACCTGTTTAACTTATTCCAATCCACCCACACGCCGCTGGTGCTCGCGGCGGTCGCCTGCATCCGGAACATCTCGATCCACCCTCTCAATGAGACCCCCATCATTGAGGCCGGCTTCCTCAAGACGCTGGTGGAGCTGCTGGGCGCGTCGGACAACGAGGAGATCCAGTGCCACACGATTTCAACGCTGCGCAACCTGGCGGCGTCGTCCGAGCGCAACAAGCTGGAGATTGTCGAGGCCGGCGCGGTGCAGAAGTGCAAGGAGCTGGTGCTGGACGCGCCGCGCCTGGTCCAGAGCGAGATGACTGCATGCCTGGCGGTGCTGGCGCTCGGCGACGAGCTCAAGGGCACGCTGCTGGAGCTGGGCATCGCCGAGGTGCTGATTCCGCTGACGCTGTCGGACAACATTGAGGTGCAGGGCAACAGCGCCGCGGCGCTGGGCAACCTGTCGTCCAAGGTCGGCAACTACGACACGTTTGTCAACCACTGGAACGAGCCCAGCGGCGGCATCCGGGAGTTTCTGATCCGCTTCCTCACCAGCGGCGACTCCACGTTTGGGCACATTGCCGTGTGGACGGTGCTGCAGCTGCTGGAGTCCAAGGACCAGCGGCTCAAGGACCTGCTCAAGAACTCCAACGAGATTGTCGACGCGATCCACCAGCTGTCCAGCATGAACTCCGAGGCCGACGGCGACGGCGAGGACATGCGGGACTCCAAGAGCGAGGTGGTCATGCTGGCTAAAAAGGTGGCTCCTTTGCTCAAATAGTAGGATGCGATGATTTATTATATATGGAAGAAGGAAGACAACTAATGTATTTGTAATCGAAGTTGTTGATGTATAGTGTGTATGAAGTGGTGACTGTGGACGAAGTAATGGTCATGCTGTGTACGAAGTAATAGTCATGCTGTGTACGAAGTAATAGTCATGCTGTGTACGAAGTAATAGTCGTGCTGTGTACTCCGTACTGATAGATAATGCTGTAATTATGAACAACTGCCCATCTTACATCTGATAGGCAATCGCTAACTAGGTGGTCATGTTGGCTAAAAAGATGATCCGTTGCTCAAATAGTAGGATGCAATGATTTATTATATATGGAAGAAGGACGACAACTAATGTACTTGTAATCAAGTTGTTGATGTGTAGTGTGTATGAAGCAGGAAGCAGTGATTGGGTACATACCGTAGTCACAGATAATACTGTATGGACACTGCCCATCTACATCTGATAAGCAATCGCTAACTCTGTTGGCAAGGAGATATAAATAACCCCGGGTAATCTTAATACAAGTCAAGACTTGTTGAAGGAGAGGACAATAGAAAGCGAAGCGAGAGGCTATAGGGCGCTAGTGGGGTGAAACCGTGTTTTCGCAGCTGGGCATAAATCTCGTTTTCCACGTCACGTGACCCTCGCACTCGTGACGCTGTATTGGCCCATGTCTCTTTGCAGACCCAAGAAAACATAACACAGCCCCTTTAAACTCTTGGGTGTGCATAGATAGCTCTCCTATAAGCATGCTCCCACGGGGAAACGACACTCTTGATTTGGCCATGGAAAAGACGTCTACCAGTGTCTCTGAGGGCGTCGGAGCCGTTTCTGGGTCTTCCGCGGCCCCTACGGACGCCCCCAGCCCCAATTTGCACTCCAAAAACCCGTTTCGCCAAAACTCCGAACCGCACTCCATACCCTCTCCTCCAGCAGAACTCCCTGTTTCGCCGGATTCCGTCTCTCTGGCTTCCGCCAAGAGCCCTGCCGAGGCTACGGGACCCCCCCAGAACCTCCTGGCGACCCCCGCGGCGCATAATTCGGAGGCTATGCAGGAACCAGGCGAAGCCGGAGCACAGCCCTCCGAGATAGTCGTGGAGCGCAGCCAAGTGGAGCTGCCAGCTACCGTCCCTACCACCCAAGTGTCTGCCGTGACCGTCGAGCCCGAGAAGATGCACTACCTCGACGTCCAGAGCGGCCCCAGCAACGTCTCTGAAACGGACTTCTCGTCGTCCATCCGCAACTCGATCCACTCCTTCACCTCCTTCCAGCCCAACCCGGCCAACCGCGCCAGCTACTACGGCGATGGCCACGTCGAGGAGCTGGGCATGCCCGAGGCCGGCAACTCGGACAGCGCTCTGGCTCCGCTGACGGTCAGATCGCCGGTCCGATCTCCGATCCTCAAGCCGGCCTCGCCGCCGCCGAACGTGATTCCCGCGCCGCTGACCTTCAACCCGCCCAAGGACAACATCACCTTCCAGGTCAAGGAGATCAAGTGGCGGACCCCGGCCAACTACCTCGTCAAGACGCCCATCATCCTGCAGGACGAAAACGGGCCGTGTCCGTTCATCGCGCTCGTGAATACTCTCGTCTTCACTGAGGCCATGTCGCCCGCGCCCCCGGGGCCGGGAAGACCGCTCTCGGCGCTGCTGGAGAACAAGGAGCTCGTCAGCAAGAACCTGCTGCTGGATCACCTCGGCCAGTGGCTGCTGAGCATCAGCAGCAGGCAGAACGGCCCGCACATTCATCCTGACGACCTCAACACGTGCCTAAGACTCCTGCCGGAGCTCTATTCAGGTCTGAACATTGATCCGCGATTCGACGGCACGTTTGAAGAGGGTCCTGAGCTGGCGCTCTTCCGGGCCTTTGAAGTAGATGTCGTCCACGGCTGGATCGCAGACCCCAAGGAGCCCTACTACGACGACGTGATCGAGGTCGGCTCGTACGACGCGGCCCAGCTTCTCCAGGTGGAGGCCTCGGAGGACGGCCAGATGAAGCAGAAGGAGCGGGAGGCCCTGCATCGCCAGCTCGCAGCCACCTTCGACTTCATGGAGGAGAACCCGTCGCAGCTGACCAACTACGGCATCCGGTACATTGAGGAGATTCTCGTGCCCGGCTCGGTCTGCGTCTTCTTCCGCAACAACCACTTTGCGACGCTGTACAAGCAGCCGACGTCTGGACGCCTATTCAGTCTGGTGACAGATCGAGAGCTCTGCGGGCGTAACGGCATCGTCTGGATCTCGCTGGAGGGAACTTCAGGCACAGACGACACCTTCTACACCGGAGGCTTCGATCTCGTGCAGGTCATGACGGACCAAGAGCAGGAGGAGTCGAGAAGACGAGCCCACCAGACCGTCGAGGCCACCAACGACTTCCACCTCGCAAAGCAGATCCAGGAACAGGACGACGCCGAGTACGCTCGACAGATCCAGGAGCAGGACCAGCAACAACGCAGAAGACCGCCGACGACAACAGCAAACAGTGGTCCCCGCAGACAGCTGCCCAAGAGCGGCAAGGCGACCAAAAGCAGACCCAAGGAGACCAAGGGCAAGAAGGCCAAGGACAGCAAGGACAAAAAGTGTACCATCATGTGACCCGCAGAAAATAACGAATTCATGACTTTGAGTATGGTTTTGTAGATCTCGATGTGCTATGAACACTGGAACTTTGAACTTTGAGTATGGTCTTGTAGATCTCGGTATTGTAGTGCTATGACCACTGGGACTTTGAGTATGGTATTGTAGACCCGGTCTCTATATAGTGCTATGAACATTGGGACTTGAGTATTGATGTACTTGTAGTGCTAATTATGAACACTGGAACTTTGAGTATGGTGTTGTAGACCCGATCTCTATATTATAGTGCTATCAAGCATGGAACAGACTAGATATAGTATAAGACAGTGGCTACAGTGTTGTACTAGTTCGCCTGAAGTGTCGAAGAGTTCCGAACAGTTGAGTCATTAGTTCTTCCCTACATGTACAATAATCAGGCATCATTGTCATCCTTTACTTTGCACTATAGAATACTGGAGGCTACTGACAGTAGAGAATGCACTGAAGCTACTGGTACTACGCCACAGACGTTGACTACCACCACCACAATATATTACGCAATAAATTACCTATGATACTCATCTACTCTGAGCCCTTTTCTTGTCGTTCTAGCAGCTACTCGCCGGCCTTGCGCTTCTTGGGCCGCGGCGCAGGCGAATCCAGCTCCGTCACCAGCGGCATGTCCTCCTCGATCTTCACCTCGGGGTCAAACATGTCCGCCTCGTTGTCGATGTAGTCGTCCATGTTGAAGTCCTGCATCGGCACGATCGGGTCGCCCACGTTGAACAGGTCCGAGGTGGGATCGGGAGTGGGCGCAGTGCTGATTGTGGAGGCTGGCGTGGGCGCAGGCGGCTGCATGGGCATCTGCGGGTTCAGCTGCTGCGGCTGGTAGCCCTGCTGCTTCTTGAGCCGGTCGGTGAACTGGTCAATGTGCCGGCCGTGGTCCTGGAGCTGGCGCTGCAGATCGTCGGCCTTGCCGTTGCCGTTGATGTTGAGGTTGTTGCGGGGCCGCTCCGCCGACCGGATCAGCTGGTCGTTGGCGCCCTGGAACGCCTCCAGCTCGGGGAATAACGCACCGGGCGTGTTGGGCTGGTAGCTGTAGTTGTGGGCCGAGTTGTGCGAGGCGTGCGACGAGGTCGAGTTGTTGCGCAGCGGCGTGTGCGGCATGCCGGGGCTGTTGTTGTTGTTGTTGTTGTTGGAGAGAATCAGCGACGAGTTCTTGTTGAGGTCGCCGAAGCCCATGGGCGGCTCCATGGACTGCTGCACAGCCTGGGGGTCCAGCATGGAGGGCGTGAAGTCTGACAGGTCCGTCAGGTCCTGCAGGTTGTCCGGCAGCTCCGAGCCCGTGTCCGTGTCGTATGCTGTAATCTTGTCGTAGTTGTTGTTGTTGTTTTCCTCCCGCGGCGACTCGGCAACCGTCTGCGGCGAGTTGGTCGACGACAGAGGCTGCACCCGTGCAAACGACGGGCTGTCGCCGGGGTTATTGTTGTTGTTGTTGAACATGTCGTTCATATCGAAGGGGAAGTTGGTGTTGTTCTCGGCGGCTGCTGCAGCAGCAGCCTCGTTGATCATATGGGTCGCCTGGGCCGGATCCGTGTTGCCCAGAAGCAGCCGCTGGTTTCTGTTGCCGGAGATGGCCTCGCCCAGAACCTTGCCCTGGTTGCCGTAGAGCGACGCCAGGAAGCGCATAATCCGCTCGAGCGTCTCGCCGTGCTGCTTGTGCTTGTCCTTGAAGCCCAGGTTCTCCTGCCACAGCAGCTGGTTGTCGGTGCGCAGCTTGTTGACCTCCTGCGTCAGATTCAGCTGGTTGAGCTTGATCTGCTGCAGCTCGTCCATCAGCGTCGTCATGTCCATCTCCTCCTCGTCGTCGCTGCCCTTGGTGCCCTTGTTGCGCACAATGTTGTCCAGCAGGTCCTCGCGGCCGCGGATGAAGTTGGGGCTCTTGAACTGCCACACCTCGTCGTTGGACTGCATGCTGCCGGACGTCACGTCCTGGACCTTGTGCCAGCCGTACATGTTGAGCTGCCGCACAAACGACGAGAAGTTGTTGTGCTTGAAGAACCGCGGCAGCACAATCTTCTCCAGCTGCTCGCGGCCCGTGATCTGGAACGACTTGCCGTCGGGCATCCAGCGGATGTACTCGTCGTACGCCGGGTCGTTGACCATGTTCCACAGCTTGAAGACAAACGCGGGGCGGCCCTTGGTCTGTCCGCCGCCCTTCTTCTTGTTGTACCCGATTTTTTTGGCGTTGGAGGCGGCCTGGCCCTGGCCCTTCTTGACCAGAGTGTTGGACATGGTGTGTTTGAGTGGTGTCGAGAGGTGAGTGGCCTTCGGGGTATCTGTGCGGAGGCCTAGAAGAGACTCCACCGAGAGTCTGGAAGAGGGTGGTGTAAGAGGAAGATGCTCGTGAGCCGTAGGTTGTGTTGCTGCAATGGTTTTTGGGTGCTGCAGATGCTCTCAGAACTCTCTTTCAAGTCGCCTGCTATACACCAAGAGTGTTGCTGAGAGGGTAGGGTAAAAGAGTGGGTTGGGACGAGAAAAAAAAAATATTAAAAAAGTGGAACGGCCAGGTGAAAAAGCAGGAGCCCGAAGAGGTGCTAAAAGACGGCGAAATTTGGAAATTTTATGTATAGAAAGCAAAATAATCGGCACACAAACACATAGACAACTACACTCCGTCTTCACGAAGTCATCTCCGTTCGCAAAACACAACCCCTGTTTTCGAGGCGTCACAGCAGATGCATGAAATCAACATTTGCCCGGTTATCTTGCATCGAGGCGGGTACGTGAAATGAGCCCTAAGCGAGATGAATCGCCTAACCGAGGCGGTCTTTGTGGTCTCTGCGCGACAGAGTTGTGCAAAACAGCTCTCTAGCTGCGATACCTCGTCTGTTTCACGCTGAACCACCTTTTTCAGCATGCTGCCTCACACTTAGACTCTGTCTGGAAGACGGGCTGAGAGCCTAAAGAGCCCTATTCAGAGTTGCAAGGTGTCCGTTTCAGCAGTCTCAGGCACCGTGATCGTCCTGGGCGTCGTTTCGAGTTGAAATACGAGGTTGTGGAGTTGCATGTGAACATCTACCAAGTGTTTCACCTGTCAGAACTTGAATTCTGTTAGCTACCGGTACTTCGTCCTTGTACAAGACCAACAAAAAGACAACAAAGAAGACGGGTAAAACTCACTGGATTGATAAGATCACGTGCCGAGTGTCTCATCCGCAACTCAACACATTTGTCAAACATACGTCTGACAGGCACATGAACGACGTGTGTCGTATAATCCATCGTTATGGACGATATTGTTGACTGATAGAAGACGGTGGCAAAGATGGTTTCGTGCTTGACAGGGTCTGACAGGTTGCTGGGTACTTTTCGTACTACGGCTGTAGCTGCGTGTATAGGAGGGTTGCTTCGAGTGGAAAGAGAGCAAGCACTTCTCTGGCTCAGTGTGGCAGTTACTAAAACGAAAACGCGAATATCGACTAAACCGGTGGCGTAGATTCAAACCCACTTTTCTGCTTCCTCCTAGCTTGCTTGGTTCACGTTCTGCAATCGGCGTATCTGCCTCTCATCATAAGACAGCATTTATAGGTGTATGGTTTGGGCCTGACCTGATTCTTGCTCTCCGCAATCAGTGTCTCAATTTGTCATCTGAATCTGTCTGATCCAGAGGTCTCCTGAACTTTTTCCCCAGCCTACCTCGTCGTAATACAGTACGTGCACTGTGACCTGTCACTGTCAACTAAATCGTCAACTAAACTCCAACTAATAACGCCCACCTTCCACCTTGCTGTCGGAAAAACGCCGCATGTATGCAGCAAGGAAAAACGGTCACGTGGGCTGGAAGAGCGATTACGACGTACCAGACTCGCTTGCGATGCTACCAGTCGGGCGGGGAAGACCCTGCGTCGTTGAAAACCTCTCAAAATCGCTCAAATAATTATCTAGTCTTCGTCGGCCGACGATTCACTCTATTCGCATGACTCTTGTTTATTTTTGACATCTGTGAATGGTTGGGGTTGAGGGGTATGTAGGTGGTGATAGGGGCGAAAAGCGAGGTGAAAAATCAGTTGTCTGAAACCAGCGACTTGGGCAAATGCTACCCTCTGTCGTCTGCACTACAAGGACCCGCTCTCGTCGCGGCGACATGCCATACCACCTTATCTAACCGTTGCCGTTACGTGTAGATTTAACTTTTTGGCAAATCCAAAATATCTACGGACCAGCTAGCTCTCTCTCCAGTACACCGGAGCAACAACACGCTCTCCGGACACCGCCCCAGGCCCCCAATACCCGAATCCAACCCCCCGCCCGCCCCCCAAGCCACCATGGGAAACGCACAGAGCCAGGAGGAGGCCAACAACGCCGCTCGACACCGTCCAGTCGACAGCAACGGCGTTGAGGACCCCAAGGCCCAGGCCCAGCCCATTCCCCACGAGCCCGAGACACACTCCCACGTCAGCCACTCGCCAGAGCAGATGTCCGCCTCGTCGTCGCACGTGTCTGCCGCTCCCTTCAACAATCCGTTCGAGCCCGCCTCGTACCACAAAGAGTCGCCAGCTCCCGAGGCCGTGCCTGTGCCTGGGCCTCAGCGACCCAAGCTGCGACGCAAGTCGACGCTTCTGCTGGACGAGGACGAGCCCGTCGGCGAGAACGACGACGACATCCCGTTCGACAAGCTCAACATCACGCACCACGTGGACAAGGAGCCCAAGCCGCTGTCGCGAGTGGACTCCGGCGAGGAGATTGAGCTGACGTCGCCCCAGGTGACCGAGGGCAAGATCCCGCTCGTCATCAAGTGGACCCAGGGCGGCTCCAAGGTCTACGTCACAGGCACGTTTACGGGCTGGCGAAAGATGGTCGCTCTGACGCCGGACCCCAACAAGAAGGGCGTCTTCTCCACAACGCTGCACCTGCCGCCGGGAACTCACCGGCTGCGATTTGTCGTCGACAACGAGCTGCGCTGCTCGGACTACCTCCCCACAGCCACGGACTCCATGGGCAACCTGCTCAACTACGTGGAGGTCGGGCTGTCCGACGACGAGGAGCGGGCCGATCAGAAGGATCTGCATCCCATTTCTCGCGCAGGCATCATCCCCAGCAACGACGACCTCGGCGGAGGCTACGAGCGGTTCACAGAGGAGGATCTCCCCAAGGAGCAGTACGAGTTCACACCCGAGATCCCGGCGCTCTTCACCGACACGGAGGTCATGGAGCAGTACATCTCCAAGGAGCTGCCCACGCCTCCACAGCTGCCGCCTCATCTCGACTCGGTCATTCTCAACACAAACTCCACCGAAAAGGAAGACAACTCGGTGCTGCCCATCCCCAACCACGTGATTCTCAACCACCTGGCGACCACGTCCATCAAACACAACGTGCTGGCGGTCGCCTCGGTGTCGCGGTACTCGCGAAAGTACGTGACCCAGGTGCTTTACGCGCCTCTGCCGCTGCAGGCATAGGCATCAGGAGAGGTTATAGAGTAGTACGTACAGTAATTAGCATAGATAATGGTATATTATGGTAGAGTGGGGGGTAGTTGATGAACGGCGATATTGGCTAAAGGTAGTAAGCAATGGTTTTACCGTGGATGTAGACATCCATATGGAATGAGACAATAGGTTCATAGATAAGATCGTAACTATGGAGCATGGAGGAGAAGAACGTCAAAACAAGACTGAAAGAGCAGATACAGCAGCGAAACTCGAAAAATCAAATCTCCAGCCCACTCTTCTGACACCACCAAAACCTCAGCCACTCTCGAACAATACAGCAACATCTAAAGAGGGCCCTAAACGATGAGGTTCAGGTTCAACTTTAAAAGTTTAAAGTTTAATTTATCAATCAGCATAATTTCCTTCTACGACATCGTTTTTTGGTGGCGTAGCAGAGTATTTTTAGACATCCCAAGCGGCTTCTTTAAATTACATTCTGGTACCGCCACAAGATCAATTATCATTATCATTATCGTTACGTTAATGCCTGCCTTTAATAATTACTCTCCAAGAGCGTCGTAAATGGCCTCCCAATCCTTGACCAGCGCTGCGTAGAAGTCCACCTGTCCGGACGTCAGCGTCTTGAGCGTCTCCTTCATCTCGCCCGCGCGGATCTTGTCAAACGTGTTGATTTCACGCTTGGTCTGCTCGTCGAACGCCTCGGACGTGGTCTTGGCGAGGTCTGTCTCGCCCGTCAGGCTCTCGATCCGGTCCTCCAGCTTCTGAAGCCGCTCCCGCCGCGAAAACTCATGGTTGATGCCCCGAATGTCCTCCAGTTTGTTGCGCAGAATCCCGTTCCCTCCGCCGGACACCAGGGCTGCTCTGTCGGCCTCGGCTCGCTCGTTGTACTCCACCAGGCCCTCGTAGTCGGCCTGCTTCTGGTCCCGCTGCTTGAGCAGAGCCCGCACAGACATGAGGTAGTGCATGAGGTCCTTGAGCGACGAGACGTAGTCCGTGTCGAGCTTCTCCTTGAGCACGGCCGTGTTGATGGCCAGGGCCTGCAGACCGCCCGCAAACTTGGAGAACTCCTGCTCCAGCGACGGAATCAGGTGCTCCAGCTGGCCCACGTGCTGCGACAGGTCCTGGTAGTCCATGACGAGGTCCGACTGGCGCCTCACAGAGCGGGCCAGCACCTTTTCAATGTGCGAGACGCACACGTCCAGGCGGTCGATGCGTTCCTTGACCTCCTGGAACTCCTGGGCCGTCTGCGGAGGGCGGGTGAACGCGCTCACGAGTGTGTCCGACAGGCCGTCCAGAATCCCCCCGTCCACAATGAGTCCCCCCCGTGCAATGTTGTTCTTTTTGTATGCGTTCCACTCGCCGGACTCCAGAAACGCGTGGTAGTACTTGGACCGCTTGAGCAGGGGGTGGTGGGCTATGCGCGAGAGGTAGCGTGTGAGCGAGGCGGCTCGCTTGACTGTGAACTCGGTCGAGAACCGGTCGCCGCGGATGTATTCGAGGCGCTGTTTGTCGGGCAGGGGAGGCACCACGCACGCCTGGAACTCGTTGTTCAGACAATTGTACAGAAAGACAAAGTCCGAGAACCGCCGGCGCACGCGGAACTCCTTGTTCTGGAACTGCGTGTTGTTGGACTTGGTCGTCACCAGATACGTGATGTGGGCGTTCTGCGTGCCGTCCATGTCCTTGGCCGGATCGCTGACCACAGACTCGATGTACGTCTTGTCATTCTCCAGCGCGTGGTAGTCGCTGCGGTACAGGTCTGTGTCCGAGTGGACAGGCCCGTTGGACGACATGCCGTTGGAGGGCCCGCTGGACGGTCCTGCTTCGTCTTGCCACTCCATGGTGAGATGCTGAAGATGCTGTGTGTGGTTGTGTTTGTGTTTTTGAGGCGCTGGGGGCACCTGTGCACTTGCTGAGTGGTTTCGAAGGGTGGAGTGGTGGATATCAGGCTCGCTCAAGCAGTATGTACAGAACACAGCGTAGGTTTCTGGGGTTGCCACAGCCCAGATAGAGTTTGGTAACGTGACGTAGATAGCGGATGGCAGCAATAGAGGAGATTTGTAGAGAAGGAGAGTGAGGTTTTGGCTGGTTTGCTCGTTGCTTTTTTGGCGGTGTTGGAGGAATGGGCTACATCTGGACGTTTTTTTCCCCTGAGATTGCTCGTATAGTTAACTTAGAGGGTAGTTTCTGGAGAGACGAAGCATGTAGTTGTAGTTGTACTGTAGCTACAGTAATTGGTTGTATCATTAGACATTCAAGTCTGTTTCAAGAGAATGGAATACTTGTACCAGTAATAAGAACGGTTCTTTCTGACCTGATTGTCGTCTTCCACAAGGACATACTACAAGACTCGATCTACAAGCATACCAATACCAAGCATGTCAGAAGCGTAATCAACTGTCAAGATGCTGTCAACAACCTCCCTTTCTTGCAGTACTGTACCAGCCATAATTACTGGAGCCATAATTACTGTACGAAGTAGTACTGTACTTGTAGTTATACTTATTGGTTCTACTGTAACAATCTAGAACGCATGCCCACTGCTCCTCCTTAATAACTCTATCTTCGGGACTGCATACTCCCAGACAACATCTGGCTGTAAACACCTCATCAACTGCCATGATTTCTCCAGGTGAGTACCTCATTGACACCCCCCAGCGCCGCTAACCCAGTTAAAACCTCCGTGGCCTCTCCCGCCACCACCAAGGGCGTCGCTGTCCACCTCTCCTACAACCCCAAGACCAACGAGGTTGCCTACGCCAACACCAAGGCCGTGCTGCTGGTCAATCTGGACAAGCCCCACGAGGCCCGCCAGTTCAATGGCCACATTGCGCCGACGACCGTCGCCAAGTTCTCGCCCTCGGGCTTCTACGTGTGCTCTGGCGACCAGGCCGGCAACGTCAAGGTCTGGGACCCCGTCTCGTTCAACGTCAAGTACGAGGCCAAGATCGGCAACGGCCGGATCAACGACCTGAGCTGGGACGCGGACTCGCAGCGCATCATCGCCGTGGGCGAGGGAACCGAGCGATACGGCCACTGCTTCACCTTCGACACCGGAAACACCGTGGGCGAGATCTCGGGACACGGAGCCCAGGTCAATGCCGTGGCTATCAAGCCTGTGCGACCCTACCGAGCGGCTACGGTCGGCGACGACGCTACTCTCGTCTTCTACAAGGGTCCCCCCTTCAAGTTTGACCACACCGTCAAGCAGCAGCACTCCAACTATATCCACGATGTGGCTTTCTCGCCCGACGGAAAGTGGCTGGTTTCTGTGGGAGCCGACCGAAAGGCCGTGCTCTACAACCAGGACGGCGAGCCCGTCAAGACGATCGACGCCCACACCGGATCCATCTACTCGGTCTCGTGGGCCCAGGACTCGACCCACTTTGCGACCGCCTCGGCCGACAACTCCGTCAAGGTCTTCGACGTCGAGGGCAAGGAGGTCGAGGAGTTCAAGTTCGACCAGTTCCAGGTCGGCGTGGTCTGGGCCGGTGACTTTCTGGTCTCTGTCGGCCTCGACGGCACCCTCGCCTTCAACTCCGTCAGCATAGACGCCGCTTTGGCCAAGCTGTCGCTGACCGAGTCCAAGATCACCGCCCACCAGCAGCCCATCTCCGCCGTCGAGGCCATCAAGGGCAAGATCTACTCCGGATCCGTTGACGGCTCGATCCTCGAGTGGACTGGCGACAAGGCTGCTCCTTCCGCCGCCTCCCACTCCACCTACATTGTCTCCCTCAGCGACTGCGATGGCAGCCTCGCCTCGGTCGCCTGGGACGACACCTACAAGCTCAACGGCACCGTGTACTCGATCGGCACGCAGCCCAAGGCCGCTGACTCGCGAGGCTCGCTCTCGGCCATCGTCACCGAGAACACCCTGCACATCCTCGACAGCGGCAAGCTCGTCAAGAAGGTCTCCATCGACCGGGGCTCTGCCGTGGCCATTGCCGGCCAGATTGTCGTCGGCACCAAGTCCGGAGAGCTCGCCGTCTACTCCACTGCCGGCGAGAAGCAGTTCGATCTGCCTCCTCTGCGAGCTGCTGCCACCAAGCTGGCTCTGAGCGAAAACGGCAACCTCCTGGCTGCCGGTGAGTCTACCGGAAAGATCATCCTGTACGACCTGTCCACCAAGTCCGTGGTGACGTCGCGATGGACCTTCCACACCGCCCAGATCAACGACATTGACTGGCTCGGCAACGACTACATTGCCTCGGTCTCCCTGGACACGAACATTTACATCTACTCCGTCAAGACGCCCATGAAGAACCTCAAGTCGCTGAACGCACACAAGGAGGGAGCTACTGCTGTGCGATGGCTGGCCAACAACGAGCTCGTTACCGGAGGAGCGGACGCTGTGCTCAAGTGGTGGTCTGTCGAGCTCAGCTAGGAGCATGGCCGATAGATAATTAGCCTCTATAAACGACATTTATGAATCTATACACTATACGAGCTATCGTAGCGCGCTATTGATAAACGTTAATATCTTTGATTGTATGTCATATATATATATCATTGGTCGCCCATGTACTTGAGGTACTGGGGCAGACAGTTTTCGGGCGTCAGGGCGTCCTTGAGATCGTCGTTGGTGAATCTGCCGGGCTTGCAGCCATGGCACTTTTTGGACTTGGGGCAGTTGTAGTAGGGGAAGTGGTAGTAGCCAATGTCCTTGAACCAGTGGATCTGCGACTGGTTGGCAAAGAGACCGGCTCCCACGGAGTGCACTGGCGCGTCTCCCCAGCGCTCGTAGAAGAAGCCGCCCTGCTTGTCGAGATGCTCAAACCACCGTGCGTAGGCTTCGTCTCGGAAGAACTTGAGCGATGCGATTTCAAAGTTGGACCAGAAGTGGCACGTGGAGTAGCCTCCGGCCTGCGCGTTCCACTGCGGTCTGCTGGGGTTCAGCAGAAACTGCATCGCGTTGTCCTTATGCAGATAGTCCTTGTTTTTCATGAGGAAGGACTTGGTTTCGGGCCACAGCGTCGCAACCGTTTTGGGGTTGTCGAACAGCGCGATGGTGAAGCCGTAGACCTTGTCGTTGTCCTCCATGTATGCAAACACATCGTAGTCGATGTCACAGTAGTACTGCGTGTCAGGCTCCACCCGCCAGTACCAGTCGTAGTCGTCCATGGCCTTGTGCTGGTAGAACATGCCCGAGTTCCACCTGCACATTTTGTGGTACGAGTCCATGGCGCCGTAGCGCACGCCCTCCTGTTCCAGCTTCTTGCCGGCCTTCTTGGCCTTGTCCTTGTCGATCCATCGGGGGGTATCCCAGTCCTTGCTTTCGATCAGTTCAAACTGCACGGGCGAGTCTGTCTGCTGGCGCACCTTCTCCTTGAACTCGTCGGTGAACTCCTCGTCGTTGAAGAAGATCCACGGGTAGCCAAACTTGTGGTTGAATGTGTCTTCCACCTGCACCATGGCGTCTACAATGCCGTCCAGCTCCTTGTTTCGCACCAGGGAGATGAGCGCAGCCTTGGTTCTTCGCTTGTCAGACGCGCGAACAAGCGGCTTGACGCTCGCAGGCTCCTCCACCTCCTCCAGCAGCGGGTTGGTTTCGGGCGTGAGGTCCTCCTCAGGCTCTGTGTACTGGAGAAACGCGTCGTTGGGTTGCTTGTAGATGCTCTCCTCCTTGAGGAAGTCCTTGTGTGTTCTGGTCCAGTCGTCCTGCAGCGAAAAGTAGACCAGGAAGACCAGCAGCCCGAACGAGGCTGCTACCAGCAGCAGAAATAGTCGTCTGACTATCAGCGGCGTCATGTCGTGTGTCTGTTAGTGAGCACGCTTACGTTTCGTATCTGTTGGATTATAGTTTAGTCACTCTCAACCTGTCGGGAAGAAACCTTATCTCCTATTAAGCGACTTTATTTCCCGGCGCGGAATCGAACCTGCGGCCTGAAAAATCCTTGTCATAGAGATCACAGACACGCACAGACACACCTCACCACACAATGTTTGGACCTTTTCGACAGTCTATGGTCACCTTCGGTGGCTACGTGCAGTGAGTATTAATCGACGACACGAACGAATGCGTTTCTCTACATTGCGCGATTTTCCGCAACGCCATCAAACTCCTCTAACCAAAGCAAGCAGCGATACCGATGGAGACTGTCTCCCACACAGAAGGCGGGCCAGCGAAAGCGACTCAAGGCCGTGGACTCCGTCATGGAGGTGCTGCGAACCAGCATGGAGAAGCTCGGCGTGACGCCCAAGTTCCTGATCAAGGCTGAGACCGAGTGCCCCCCTTCTTCCACCATGCTCCCCAAGGACAAGTACACCGTCTTCAGCAAGAACCACAAGGGCTACCGGAAGTCCGTGCACCGAGTGCCCAACTTCACCAAGACCACCAACCGAAAGAACCCTCTCGGTTTCTAAAATCCCTATTGGACCTACACACTTGTACATATTAAACTATCTGGTATGATTGATCTGCGGATCTGGTTGTAGTTTGGTGGTATGCCATCTGTAGTTGATTGCTGTAGTAGATTGTGAGATTGAAGTGAAGAGCCACAATAGAGGTTGTCTTTGCAAGTGCTCGCACCCGTAGCTGTTGTACAAGTACTTCTAATAGGTATTTCTACATTCTACTGCACTTGTAGTGAACTTCAGACTTAAGACGTCATCTGTTCCGAACATGCCTACTTCTACAGACCAATAAACAACTCTAGTGCCATATACAGTCAGCAAGATCCAATATGCCCATCCCCACGTCTTCTACGGATAGTCCACTTCTACACTCACCACCCATGTATCATTATAAATTAATCGTCTATTTAATGCTCATATGACCTTCCCTACTTCTTTCGCTCAGCCTTCCACTTGTAGGTGACCTTTCCGTCCTTGACCACCTTCTCTCGCTCGCCGCCCTTGGCCAGCTCTCGGTCCAGATCCAGACGCTGCTCCACGATAGCCAGCTCTCGTTCTCGCTCAATGTGAGCAGCCAGCTTCTTGAGCCGCGAAACCCGCTCCTTGTTGACGCCTTCGTCCAGCTCCTGTGCGTGGGTCTGCTGGCCCAGCTGCTCGAGCTTCAGACGGTTCTCTCGCTTGTTGAGCAGCGTCTTGTCCGTCTTGAAGTATGCAGCGGGGTCAAACTCCTCCTGCTCCTTCTCCGAGTCGACGAAAATGGTGTGCTTGCCCGACGCCTTGGGCATAAGCTCGGCCTGCATTCTCTCGATGACTCGCAGCTCCTTGAGTCGCATGGTTCGAACATAGGCAGCGTCCTGGGTCTGCAGCAGCTTCTTAGCATCAGCACTCAGCTCTCGCTCCGCAACGTCCAGAGGGTTCTCCTTGTAGCCAATACCGTGCTCGTCGGTCTTGGTGCTATGCATGCCAAAGTAGAACTCATCGGGGTTTCTCTCCTTGGCCTTCTTTCGCAGCAGCTTGAGCTTTGCCTCCTTGGCATGGTAGTTCTCGGCTCGAAGCTTGTAGTCCTTCTTCTTTTCCAGCAGGCCGAGATGGCGCCGCTCGGCGATTTGGCTTCGCTCTCTGTGTTGTTTCTTCTGGATATTGTGGACAAGTCGAGCCATGGTGTGTGTTGGATGTCTTCTCAAGATTATTTTGGCGATATGCAGGCAGAAATTTATTTAAGGTTGGTCATGTGATGCGATAGAGATATGGTATATGGGAGGGTTTCTGGGGGGTTCTACGGAGTAGATACATGACTCTGAACGGGTTGATATATTTATTTAGGGTCATTTCTCCCCTCATGAAAAATATGGGTCTTAAAAACTGGATTCATCGTAACTAACCTCAGCGTAGTTGGGACTCATTTACACTTTAGTTGGGATATAGAGTCTGCTCTCAACTAATGTGCTGTGGCAAGGGAGTCAAGTACCCCTTCTCAGGGTGCAATTCTGACCGGTTTTTTCATATAAATCTGATTCATCACAAGGTAAAAACTAATTTATACTATTTTGACGCCAAAACCCCACCCGAAATACTCTACTACCTACCCTCTTCAATCCCGCATTCGCCACCACTAACCTAATAAATACACGATATGCAGGCCTGAACATCAACTCACCACCCCACACAGCTTCCCATGTCATTCCAGGAAAAATGTATGGAGCTCAAGCAGATTCTCAACTTTGACGTCGACATTTTCACGGCGATTATCATCGGCCTTGCTGCTCAACGCCCAGTCAGAATCCACACTCATCATCCAGACGTTGTCGAGAAATGTGCTCTGGTGGTAGCTGCCAACATTCTGGGGTACGACCAGAGATTGTTGTATCGCTGTGATGCTGACGCAGACGTGGACCACTTTCTGAACGGCGTCAGCGACTGGAGGGAGTCTGGGCAAACCGACAAGCAGCTCATGCCATTTCTGATTCTACGAAATGTTGCATCTCTGTCCAACGAGTGTCAGGCCCTGCTGCTGGAGGTGCTGCAAACGGGCAAGACGACGTACCGGGGCGTCACGTACTCGAAACCGCCGGGCTTTCTGCTGCTGTCTGTGTCGAAAAACGATGTCTATATGTTCGAGTACCTGCGAGACGAGTTCTTCGTCTACCACGAGTGTCACGTCGACAGCGAGGTCAACATTGGACAGCTGATCGAGAGCATATCCGAGGAGCGAACTGCTTCTCCGCCGCTGATGACTGCTGCCGACATCAAGATGCTGCACGACAAGGCGTCGAAAGTGTCGATAGTTGCAGAGCTGCAGCGATACATGCAAGACATTATCGTGCACATCCGGTGCCACCGGGTGGTTGCTCGAGCCATTAAACCCAAGGCCGCACGGGACTTCACCTTATTTGTGCGCCACATGTGCGTGCTCAACGATTCAGACTTTGCGACGCCATCGGTGATTGCAGTTGCCGCTCGAAAGTTACTGCCAAGCTCCGTGCACATTGCTTCGCCGGAGTTTGAACCTTCGCTGGCCTACGGCAGTGACTACAAGCTTATTGAGGAGTACATCACCTCGTGGGACGGCGCCCTTGTCGTCGAAGATGTCTTGAATCGGGTCAAGGCCCCCGTTTAAGCCCCACCTTGGCCAGCGACCTTCCTGGCCGCCAGCATACTAACAATCCTATCCTAGAGTTCATTAATGTATATAAATAGATGTCGCAAGGCGAGAGCCCTCACAACTTGTCCCAAATGTAGTTGGTGATGAAGAACCCGCTGTACTCCTTGACGTTGAGGTCCAGGGTCGCCACGTTGGACGACGTGTTGGAGCGGATCATGCACTTTGTGTAGTTCTCCGGCTTCTCCGCGTCGAAGGTGACACCTAGGGTTCGGAAGAGCTTGAGTTGGAGGGCTGCAGATGAGTCGTTCTCCACCGCAGACTCGATAGGCTGCTGGCTTTCTTTCTCGACAAGCTCGAGTTCCGCGTTCAGCTTGGCCGTTGCAGCTTGCGTCGCGTTGAGCGTCTCTTCGAGGTCGTTGATAGCTCTGGCCAGTCGCATCTTCTCGCGTTCCAGCTCGTGCACATGTTGGGTTCTTTCGGACGTTGTGAAGTCGCTGGCGACGGACTCCTGGCACAGATCTCGCTGGCGGATCTGATCTTGCAGTTTGTCACGCGCCTCCGCCAACTTTGCCTCTCGAAACTGCGCCAGCCGTGTGACGTCTGCGGAAACGCGTTCGGTGGATGCGATTTCCTCGTTGGTGGAGAACGACTTTGCGACGTCTCTGAGAAGATCGATGGGGTCCATGGCGTCGGTAGAAGTGCTTGGTTGTCTGTGTGTCCGCTTTTCTCCGCTCGTTTCGCAGTAGATCCAAGACTGTGTGTCTGGTGTGTTTGTTGTTTTGGTTCTGTATATTCGGCGGATTAGGTTTGGAGAATAGCCCGATTGTACATTGACAATGGAAGCTGGGGAGCTTAATTTGCCTTGGTGAAATAGTCAGCATTATAGAAGAAAGCACGAGGCGCCGTGTTTGAGCAAAAAAAGACAACCGAGCGCCGCAAGAACAATGGATCAGCATGTGCAAACGCTGTGGATCACAAGACCGGCGGAAGATGAGACAAGCCACGTGCTTGAGTTGTGGCTGGATCCGCAAAACGACTCAGATCGAGGAGCATAATACTTGCGGGTCAAGTTTGGTTGCTATTGCCAACACAGGACATTGAATGTTAAACGGCGAACAATGAAGAGGTTTCCCGGCTACCCCACAGTCTGGTACGCTTGATCTCTGGACTTCTCTTGCTATTCCTGGTCCACTCAGCCTGGAGCTTCAAAGCCCGTAAAGAGACCCCCACAGACGAGCAATGGGCAGACGAGGACCTGCTTTCGGATCTCTTGGGTTTCTGTAAATCAGGAACCAAAAAGAAACTCTCTGGAGTGAGAGACGCTCCCTACGGGTACGTACAGCTGGCAGCGAAGGTTGCATTGCTCTGACACAAGATTTCATAGTCGTACGTCTCAGCAGTAATAGAGCGTGGCTGTGGGCAAGCGAAGTGACGCTGGTGGTCTGAAAGGGGAAAAGATGGCAATGCTGGAGACAAAGACCGGTGGAACAATACACGCTCTAAAGCTTGGGCCCGCATTGACCGATCTGTTCCAAAAATAAACGCCCCGGCGTTCTAGTGCCTTTTGGTACGGACCCTGGGTATCTTAACAAAAGAGGCGCCGCATGGTGGATAATATAGTGTATTGTTAGTGGCACTAGTGAGACTTCCTTGGTCTTGGGAGTATAGACCCAGGAATCATTCATCTGCAACTACTCCAGTTAGTGTGGGGATGAGGTCTGCAGCGATCTGGTAGGAAAAATAAATGCCGCATGTCCGTAAAGCACTCGTATTTCATATCTGGTGTCTCACGGTTGCCGTTTGACAATTCCTTTCTGAAAGCGAGCAACCCGTTTGTCCTTCGAAGTCCAGCAACAACCTATAAGATTAGACTTTGGCTCCCAAACTTTTCCAATATCAAACATCACTCTACCGATCACCCTAAACGCCAGACCTCTCATCCAGCAGCCAAACCAACGGCCTGCCAAGACACGTACGACAGTCGTATTCTACCCTATCTCTTTTACATTCTCCAACATGCTTCCCGAGCACGGCTTTGAGCACCAGCAGCCCACCAACCCCCTGCACTCCAACGACGTGTACCCCCAAAAGTCGGGTGCTGTGCCTCTGTGGTTCCTGTCTCCCAAGGAAGAGAACGAGGTTCGAGAAGAGACCCGGAGACTAGCGCGGCTTGCATGCGCCGACGTGCTCAAGGTCTTCAGCGAGTGCACAAAGGGCCGAACCGTGTCCATGCTGTGGGCGTGCCGAATCGAAAAGTCGGCCATGATGGACTGTATGGCGTCGCACTCGACCATGGAGGACTTTGACAAGGCCCGCGATGAGTTTGTGCAGAAGAAGGCCGACGCCATGGCCGAAAACAAGGACCGTCTTGCGCGGGAAAACCAGCCCAAGGCAAACTAGGTGAAACACCGTCCTACAGATGGCTGCAGAACCCCTCTTTGCCAGCGGTATAGGCCCGGACAAGAGGGCCTCCGCGCCCATTATCGCCTGATAGAAATAAGTGACCGACAGGCACCGTTTGCAAGGCACGACCAGGTCAACTGACCAGCTTTAACTCCACTCTCGGGAGCTCTTCTCCCATTCCATACTTGTACATAGCAATATATTTCCAGAGCATAAACCAAAGGGTTGTAAGCATATTACGATTGCGTCAACTTGTCCAAGGCAAGTCGTGCTAGAATGAAATCTAGTGTTCCTGGAGCGACTGCCGTGGTCTTGAAACTGATCCACGAAGACGGTTAGACGATTGACAGCCTCACGATAGACATAATGTTTGGGGTCGCGCCGACTCTCAGAGCTGCTGCGGCTTCGAGAAGAATCTCTACTTTTCGTTTCATATTCACGGTTGCCTTGCATGTGGTATTTCGGCTCGCTTTCTCATTCATGATTGCTATTGCGTCCCAAACTCTGGGCCATTGTTACGTCATCTGATCTGCATATCTACAGCTTGGGAACATGCATGCGGTACATTGGCGAATTACTCCACAAGTCGACGAACGGTGTAGCGGGGACAATTGGTGCGGAAAACGCAAGGAAGATTCGCCACTCTGTATTTCCGGGGCTGAGAAGCTCGGTGGCCAACTTTTCCATCTACTGCAGCTCCCGAGCAGCCACGGCAGCCCTAATAGCACCAGCTGTCAGTACCTTGCTACGCGTTACCTTCCACACCTCTAACTCAATTTTCGCTTGCTACAACTCCATGAGCTATACGGATATATAAGGACCGTGGCCGTCCTCGTTGTAGACCCCATCCAAACTACTACTATTCACAATGCCCAACATTATTGATAAAGCAAAGGAGGTGTTCTCCTCTTCAAAGAACGACGCTACCACGGAAGCTGAGAAGGCTGGCAACCTGCCCTCCAAGGCCGGCGAGCAGGTCAAGTCGCAAGGCGCTTCCGAGCTGAAGAACGCCGAGGGCAAGGTCACCCAGGGTGCCGCCAAGGGTAAGCTTGGCAGCGAGCTGCCCGACGGAGCCAAGGCTATTGGCAAGGAGGGTCTGGGCCAGGTTCAGGGCCAGGTTCCCGGCATGATCCCCGGCAAGGGCGGTGAGGCTGCTGGCATTGCCACAGGCGTTGCTGGCGCTGCTGGCGCCGCTGGTCTTGGTGGTGCTGCCGGCTCTCACGGCTCTTCTGCACAGACCGCTGGACAGACCGGCTACCCTGCTCAGGGACAGACTGGCTACCCTGCTCAGGGACAGACTGGTGCTGGTTCTACCGGCGCTGGACAGACTGGTTACGGTTCTACTGGCGCTGGACAGACTGGTTACGGTTCTACTGGCGCTGGACAGACTGGTTCCACTGGTCAGACCGGCTACGGCTCTCAGACTGCTGGTTCTACCGGCGCTGGCTCTACCGGCCAGTACGGCTCTCAGACTGGAACCACCGGTCAGACCGGCTACGGCTCCGCTGGATCTACCGGCCAGCCCGGCTACAGCTCCACCGGCCAGACCGAGGGCGCCTACGGCTCCCAGGGCACCCACGGTGCTTCCACCGGCTCTCACACTGGCACTGGCTCCCACGTCCACGGCGCGACCCAGCCCGGCCAGGGCCAGTCGCTCGGCCAGGAGGTCAAGTCCCACATCCCCGGCACCTCTGAGCACTCTGCCTCCCAGGCTGGCGCAGGCGCTGCTACCGGCGCTGGTGTTGGCGCTGGCGTTGGCGCTGGCTCTGGCTACGCTGCTGGCTCTGGATCTTCCGGCCAGTACGGCTCTACCGGTGCCACTGGCTCCCACGGTGCTACCGGCGCTACCGGCACTCACACTGCCGGCACTCACACTGCTGGCGGAGCCCAGTACCAGAACCCCGAGCAGGTGCTTGGCGGCCAGCAGTCTACTCACGGCCAGCAGTCCACCCACGGCCACCATGGCCACCACCACGGTCACCACGGCCACCACGGTGCTGGTACTGGTGCTGGTGCTGCTACCGGCGCTGGTGTCGGTGCTGCCACCGGTGCTGCTGGCTCTCACGGTGCCTCTACCGGTCAGTACGGTTCTTCTGGCTCCACTGGTACCCACGGTGCCACTGGTACTCACGGTGCTTCCACTGGTACTCACGGTTCCACTGGCTCCACTGGTCAGTACGGTTCTGACTCCACTGGCCAGTACGGTTCTTCTGGAACCCACGGCTCTACTGGCACCCACGGCACCCACGGAACCCACGGCACTCACGGTACTCACTCCACCGGCGAGACTCTCGGCGACAAGGCCTACGAGGCCAAGACCGACGCCAAGTCCCACATCCCCGGCACCTCCGAGCACTCTGCCACTCACGGTACTCACGGCTCTACCGGCCAGACTGGCTACTCTGGTTCCACCGGTGCTACCGGCACTCACGGTTCCACCGGCACTCACGGTTCCACCGGCACTCACGGTTCCACCGGCACCACCGGCTCCTCCGTCCAGGGCCAGGGCATCTCTGGCACCCACGGCGCCTCCGGCTCGTACGCCCCCACCCACACCAACCACAACGTGACCCAGGGCCCCGAAGGTGTCGAGCACCACATCCACCACCACCACCACCACCTGGAGGGCGCTGCTGCTGGCGCTGGAGCTGCTGGAGCCACCGGTGCTTCTACCGGCGCTTCTACCGGCAAGCACGGCTCGTCCGGCTCCTCCACCCAGCAGGGCTACTCCAAGCCCACGGACACGACCCACCACCACGGATCGCACTCGCAGAGCGGCTACGAGCACGGCTCCAAGGAGAGCTACCCCGCCCAGGGCCGAGAGCAGAAGGGCGCCCACACCACCCACAACACCTCGCGGGGTCTTGAGTCTGGCTCTGGTACCGGCTCCTCTACCGGAACTGCCTACGGTCACCAGTCTGGCGATGCTGTTGGAGGCGGCAACTACTCGTCCACCCCCTCGGCCCAGTCCATTGGCGGCGACTTTGCCAACGCCGGCAACCCCGGTGCCAACCGAGCCTCCACCGCCGACAAGCTGCGAGGCGAGACCGACGATGTCACCCGAGGCGTCTCTGGTGTCAACCTGAGCGGCAACCCTGCTGCCTCCGGCACTGGCCTTGCTGGAGCCACTGGCTACACCTCCAAGCTGGCTGACGGTTCCGCTGCTCCTCGAGCTGGCGAGTCTGAGTACGCCCACACCGGCACTCACGGTTCCACTGGTACCGGCTCTGGTTACGGTTCTAACACCCACGGCTCCACCACCACCACCGACGCCTCCGGCAACGAGACCATCGGCGAGCGAATCTCCAACGCCGCCTCCGCCGTCTCTGCTGCCGTCTTCGGCACCGGCGAGGAGCAGGGCAACACCCACACCGCCAACTCCACCGCTCCTGGCGCCTACAACTCTGGTTCCACCACCACTGGCTCAGGCTACCCCGCCCAGACCTCCTCTGGCACCGGTGCTCCTGGCCAGACTGGCTACGGCTCTTCCACTCACGGTACTCACGGTACCCACGGTTCCGAGACTCTTGGTGACAAGGCCTACGAGGCCAAGACTGACGCCAAGTCTCACATCCCCGGCACCCACGAGCACTCTGCCACTCACGGCTCTACTGGCCAGACCGGCTACGGCTCTTCCACTGGCTCTCACGCTCACGGCACCCACGGTGCTGGTGTTGGCGCTGCTACCGGCGCTGGAGCTGGCTACGCTGCCGGCCAGTCCGGACAGGGCTACTCTCAGGGCCAGCCCGGCCAGGGCCAGTCCTTCGTCGAGACTGCTAAGTCCTACATCCCCGGCACCGAGGAGAACATTGCTTCCAAGCAGCAGCAGCAGTTTGAGCAGGGCCAGGGCCAGTACGGTCAGCAGTCCCAGGGTCAGTACGGTCAGCAGTCCCAGTACGGTCAGCAGTCCGGTCAGCAGTCCGGCCAGCCCGGTTTCGTTGAGACCGCCAAGTCGTACATCCCCGGCACTGAGGAGAACGCTGCCTCCAAGCAGCAGCAGCAGTACCAGCAGGGCCAGCAGGGCTCCCACGCTCAGCACGGCGCTCAGCACGGCCACTCTGGACAGCACGGTCACTCCGGACAGCACTCCGGACAGCACGGCTCTCACGAGTCCGAGTCCGGCTCCAAGGAGAGCGGCGTGCTGGCCACCGGCACCGACAAGGAGTCCGTCGCGCTGCGAAAGGCCCAGGAGGAGGCCATCAAGCAGCCCCTGCCCAAGCTCAAGGGAAGCGACGTCGCCGTCGAGGCTCAGCAGGCTCAGGCCGGTCAGCACATTGACTACAACCGAGCTGCTGGCGACCCCGCCGACTCCAAGTCCACCATGATCATCCGAGACGACCTGGCTCCCCAGGAGGACGTCAAGGGTCCCGTTGGCGGCGGCCACGCCAAGGTCGAGGACACCTCTGCCAAGGGCTCTGGTGAGCCCTCTCTCGACGCCGCTGCTGCTCGAGTCTAAGCAGCAGCACCGCTCTTTTTTATTATTAGTTGAATGTTTGTATGTTTAGTAATGTTGACTGTTTATTGTGTTGTTTGTAGACTTTGTAGTTGGTATCTGTTGTACTTTTGTAGTTGATATCGAGTTGGTATCTGTTGTACTTGTAGATATCGATTTGGTATCTGTTGTGGTCATATGAAGTGGTATCTAACATCTGTTGTAGCTACCGGTAGTTGGTATCTGTAGTGATGATAGTGGTATCAGTTGTAGCTAGTTGGCATCAGTTGTAGTTGGTATCAGTTGGTATCGAGCTTGTAGTTGATAATAGTTGATGTCTTCTTTAACACCTCGTTGGTATGTGAACAATCTCTGCAGCTTCTCACAAGTGTTATTGGTCGCGTGTCGTTGTTCTGGAAGCTGATGTAACATGTTGCGTTAACCTTCCGTGACTGGCTATAATTTATGATCAGCATATTGACTTGTAAATTTCAGCAACCGTAATTGAGTGAGATGTAGCTGGATAACACAGACGAAGCTCAATTATTTCCACTAATAACGAATTAGTAATCACTGTGTGATCACAATTAAAGTATACACCCTGGTACTCCTTACTTTGTACAATCACTTGAATGGCACCAATGCAATCAATATCGGATAACATCCCAATCCCAATACAACCATACAGTGGACAATGCTGTCGAGATACAGGCGGCAGATAGCCGAAATGGCATAAATAGCTTTGGACACACTTGTACACTCGCTATTTCACTCAGAAACACTCAAAATACACAAACACCACCTCTTCGACACCCTAGCACAACGTCGGCGACCTGCAGTTGTAATGCGGAATTGCACTTGAGAGTGCGTCAACGAGGCTGTATTTGACCCATTGCCAGACGGATCCCGCAACGTAATCGCGCACGAGGCCCTAAAGCCCGCGGATAGCGGGAATTAGGAGTTTAGAGGAAAAAACGGGTCGTGGGAGCCAGTCTCGAAACCATAACTCCGAGAGTGTAAAGTCCGAGGAAGCGTAAATTTCATGCGACAAATTCTGCTGCAGCGAGTCTCGAGATTTGACCGGTCGAAAGTGAATTTTTCAGCGCGAAAAAAAAGTGGCGTCGTCTGACAGGGCAAACCAACTCCGCCACGGACCCCAGAATCGCTCGCAGGCCGAAAATAACTCGGCTCCGCCTCCCCCCATTGGGACAAACCCTATGCGTTAAATGTCGCACGGACAAAGAAGCTTATCGTTGCCAGCCACCGCAGCAATTTGAATATCTACCTACTTGTAGTTAGGAAGCCTTTACCTAACCACCTCGACACACTACCACACCAATGGCTGTCACCAAGCGAGCTGGAAGACGAGCCCAAGGAGGCGCTCAGCCGGCTAAAGGAGCGCAGGGCGTGAAGAAGGCGACCTTTGAGTCCGGCAAGAAGCGCGAGGTTGGAGTCTCCGACCTGACGTTGCTGTCCAAGGTCAGCGAGGAGGCCATCAACGAGAACCTGAAGAAGCGATTTGAAAACGGCACCATCTACACCTACATTGGGCATGTGGTGAGTACAGACGAACGGATGATAATGGATGATTGAATCGACGATCCAATTGACTAACACAGCTCATCTCGGTCAACCCGTTCCGAGACCTGGGAATCTACACGGACGCCGTGCTGGAGTCGTACAAGGGCAAGAACCGGCTGGAAGTTCCTCCCCACGTCTTCTCCATCGCCGAGTCCATGTACTACAACATGAAGTCGTACTCGGAGAACCAGTGCGTCATCATTTCCGGCGAGTCCGGAGCTGGCAAGACGGAGGCGTCCAAGCGAATCATGCAGTACATTGCCTCCGCCTCCGGCGGCTCGTCGTCCAACATTCAGAAGATCAAGGACATGGTGCTTGCCACCAACCCTCTTCTCGAGGCGTTTGGATGCGCAAAGACGCTGCGAAACGACAACTCGTCGCGCCACGGCAAGTACCTGGAGATCCAGTTCAACAACCAGGCGGAGCCCGTGGGCGCAAATATCACCAACTATCTGCTGGAGAAGGGCCGGGTGGTGGGCCAGATTCGCAACGAGCGAAACTTTCACATCTTCTACCAGTTTGCCAAGGCCGCCTCCGAGAACTACCGCAGCACCTTCGGCATCCAGCCCCCCGAGGCGTACACCTACACCTCTGCCTCTGGATGTACTTCTGTCAACGGAATCAACGACGAGGCCGAGTTCAAGGAGACCCTCGCGGCCATGAACCTCATTGGCCTGACGCAGGCCGAGCAGGACAACCTGTTCAAGCTGCTGGCTGCGATTCTGTGGATCGGCAACATGTCCTTCGTCGAGGACCAGGAGGGCAACGCCGCCATTGCGGACGTTTCCGTGCCCAACTTTGTGGCCTACCTTCTGGAGGTCGACGCCGAGTCGGTTGTCAAGGCAGTCACCACCCGAATCATGGAGACCTCGCGAGGAGGTCGTCGAGGCTCTGTTTACGAGGTCGCTCTGAACATTGCCCAGGCCACCTCTGTGCGAGACGCCCTGGCCAAGGGCATCTACAACAACCTGTTCGATTGGATTGTCGAGCGAGTGAACCAGAGTCTGCGAGCCCCCCAGGACGCCGCGCGAACGATCGGCATTCTGGATATCTACGGCTTTGAGATTTTCGAGTCCAACTCGTTCGAGCAGATCTGCATCAACTACGTCAACGAGAAGCTGCAGCAGATCTTCATCCAGCTGACGCTCAAGACGGAGCAGGACGAGTACGTGCGCGAGCAGATTGCCTGGACGCCCATCAACTACTTCAACAACAAGATTGTGTGCGATCTGATTGAGGAGAAGCGGCCTCCCGGAATCTTTGCTGCGCTCAACGACGCCTGTGCTACAGCCCACGCCGATCCCAACGCCGCCGACGAGAACTTCATCCAGCGAATGTCCATGGTGGGCCAGAACCCGCACTTTGAGCAGCGACAGCGCAAGTTTGTCATCAAGCACTACGCCGGCGACGTGACGTACGACGTCAAGGGCATCACCGACAAGAACAAGGACCAGCTGCTCAAGGACATTCTCATCCTGCTGCAGAAGTCCGCCAACCCCTTCCTGGTGTCGCTGTTCCCCGACCAGGTCGACACTGACAACCGACGACGACCTCCTACGGCCTCGGACAAGATCAAGAAGTCGGCCAACGACCTGGTGACGACGCTGTCAGCCGCCCAGCCGTCGTACATCCGAACCATCAAGCCCAACCAGAACCGGTCGCCCACCGAGTACGACGAGAAGGCCGTGCTGCACCAGGTCAAGTACCTGGGTCTGCAGGAAAACGTGCGAATCCGGCGAGCGGGTTTCGCGTACCGACAGACGTTTGAGAAGTTTGTCGAGCGGTTCATGCTGCTGTCCGGCAAGACGTCGTACGCCGGCGACTACATCTGGCAGGGCTCTGCCTACGATGCCACGCGGATCATTCTGCAGGACGCCGGCATCCCCCAGTCCGAGTACCAGATGGGCACGACCAAGGTGTTCATCAAGACGCCCGAGACGCTGTTTGCGCTGGAGCACATGCGCGACATGTGGTGGCACAACATGGCTGCACGTATCCAGCGGGCGTGGCGACGCTACCTCGCCTACAAGACGGAGTGCGCCATCAAGATCCAGCGGTTCTGGCGGCTCAAGCGCGGCCTGGACGGTCTCAAGGAGATTGAGTTCCGCGACTCGGGCCACAAGCTGCTCGGAGGCCGCAAGGAGCGCCGAACGTACTCGCTGATTGGCTACCGACGCTTCGAGGGCGACTACCTGGGCTGCAACAACGGCAGCGGCTTTGGCGACTTCCTGATGAAGCAGATTGGCGTCACCGACAAGGTCTTCTTCTCGTGCCGAGGCCAGCTGCAGCAGTCGCGTCTGGGTCGGTCTTCAGTCCGAGTGCCGCGAACCTTCATTCTCACCAAGAACAACTTCTACGTGGTGGCCCAGCAGATCCACCAGGGCCAGCTGGTCGTCACCAACGAGTACACCATCCCCGTGCGCAACATCACCCACATGTCCATGTCCAACCTGCGAGACGATTGGTTCTGTCTCAACCAGGCGTCGTCGCCCTACGGCGACCAGCTCATGTGGTGCGTGTTCAAGACGGAGCTGGCTGTGCAGCTGCGGGTGGTCAAGCCCGGCGTCGACATCCGCATCGGCCCCCAGATCGACTACTTCAAGAAGCAGGGCAAGAAGGCCACCGTCAAGTTCCAGAAGACGACGACTCTGCAGACCAAGTTCGACATGTACAAGAGCGGCACTGTCCAGGTCCCCCAGGGCGCTCCTGCCAACAGCGTCAGCAAGGAGACTCCCCGAGGACGTGCCAAGGGTGGTCGAGGAGCTCCTGCTCGTCCTGCTGGCAGAGCCAACGCTGCCCACACTCCTACTCCTGGAGCCGCAGCTCTGGGCTACCAGCAGCACCAGCCCTCTTCTGCGCAGCCCGCTTCTCCTCGAGCTCGCAAGGCGCCTCCTCCCGCGCCCAACTCGCGAGGCAACGGCCACGCCGAGCCGGCCCCCTACAACAACCTGCAGCCGCACTACCAGTCGCTGGTGAACCCTCGCCCTCAGCAGCAGCAGCAGCAGCAGCAGGCGTACCAGCAGCCCGCAGCTCAGCCTGCTGCTTCGTACAGTGCCCAACCCGCAGCTGCTTCGTACAGCCCTGCTCCGGCCAAGGCTGCTCCTCCGCCTCCTCCTCCCCCTCCTGCGGCTCCCCCCGCTGCTCCTGCCGAGCCGACCTTCAAGGCGCTGTACGACTACGTGGCCAACGGCGTCAACCAGCTGTCCATCTCTGCCGGCGAGCAGGTGATCGTCACGGTCAAGGAGGACGCCGGCTGGTGGCTGGCCAAGCGGCTCGACGGCTCCGAGGAGGGCTGGACGCCCGCAGCGTACCTGGAGGAGGTCCAGGGCGGTGCTCCTGCTGCTCCTGGAGCTACTCCCGGCGCTTCTCTGGCCGAGGCGCTCAAGCAGAAGCAGCAGTCCAACCAGACGCTGGGAGCCGGCATTGCCGACGCCATCAAGGCGCGAACGGGACGGCCTGCCGACGAGGACGACGACGACTGGTAGTTTGTGATGGATTATGTAAGTAATGTGCAATTATGATTATGCTTGGTAGTAGATGCCTGGTACATACCGGTATTTACTTGTACTAGAGGCATGTATTGCTTCATTATAAAATGAAAAGATCGGAGTGTACTGTACATACTTGCACCGGTAGATGTCTGCGGACAATGGGCATATCGATGGAAGTTGTATAACTGATGTGCAATTATGATTTTGTAGATATCAGTCGATGGTCTGATGAAGAATGTGTAAGTATTGTCTAATTATGATATATGGTAGCTAGAGTACTTGTCTATCAACCAAAGATCGATGAAAGAAATGTGTAATTATATATGCTTGGTACAAGTAGTCCGTACCTGGTAGGCCTAAGAAACAAGTACCTAATAGGGTAATTATGGAGACATGTGTGCACATATGATATGTCATATGAAATACTGTATTGTAGATGTCTTGCGGACAATGGATATAATAGAGGTTATGCAATTGATATATCGATTTTGCAGCTCTCGGTCGATGGTCTAATGGGTGTTGAAGAATGTTCAAGTATTGTATAGTTATGATATATGGTAGCTACTGTAGAGTAGATGTCTACCAACCAAAGATCGATGAAAGAAATGTGCAATCATGATCAGATGTTGCCAGATGGCTCAGCCTAATGGATATGTCGATGGAGGCATATAAAGTTCATTGCACGAAATTGATGCGGCTAAGATGACATTTGTGGTGGTGTTCAAGAGGTGTAGTATATGGATTGAGTACTTCATTTTCAATAAACATGTTCCAATTAGCAGAAATTCCTGAGTTGGCCGCTTTCCACACTTGTATACTAGTTGCCGTACTGTTCTATTCTGACTCAAATCTCGAAGACGCGTCTTAGAGTTAAAGAGATTCAGACGTGTATTTCAATATCATACAGTAACACCCACATACTCCAACATGGCGTCTAAAGAAGTGAGTACTCCGATGCAATTCCCTCAACCAAACTAACCAGGCAACGGTGTTTGTGGTGGATCTCCACGCCTCCATGGCCCAGGAAACAGTCCGAGGCAGCGACTCTGTCTCCGATCTCAACTGGGGCCTCCAGTACATCTACAGCGAGATCTCCAACAGGATTCTTTCGGGCAGAAAGACGGACGTTGTTGGTGTCGTCGGCGTGCACACAGACACCACCCGCAACATGTTCGAAGAAGAGCCCGACTTCGAGCACATTGACATCATCTCGCCCATCCAGCAGTTCAACCTCGACACGCTGCTGGAGGCCAAGAAGGAGCTAGTTACCAACTCGGGCGTCCAGGGCGATCTAATCTCCGGCATCGTCGTCGCCATCCAGATGATCAAGCTGTACACCAAGGCGCTCAAGTACGTGCGCAACATTGTCGTGCTGACGAACGGCCAGGGCACCATGAAGCTGGACGACGACGGCGAGATCATCAAGCAGATCAACGAGAACGGCATCGTTCTCAAGGTGATGGGCGTGGACTTTGACGACGAGGACGGCGACTTCATCGAGCTGGACAAGTCCGAGGAGAAGCGCGAGAACGAGGCCAGGCTCAAGGGCTTTGTCGAACGCTGTGAAGACGGAGTCTTCGCGACCTACAAGGAGGCGCGAGACTCGCTCGACATTCCCAAGGTCAAGAGCGTCAACCCCGTGCGCGCTTTCCAGGGAGAACTGCAGCTCAGCGATCCCGACCAGCAGCCGGCAAACCGCGTCATGTCTATCGGCATTGAGGTCTTTCCCTGCACCAGACGAGCTACAGCCATGACGGCTTCGAGCTACGCCATGAGCAAGATCGAAACCGCTTCTCAGCCCAACCACAACAGTCTCCAGGCTGTCAAGTGGGATCGACAGTACTACGTGGACGACGAGGTTGAGGTTGGAGGAAAGAAGGAGCTGGAGCGGGACAACCTGGAGAACGGATACCGATACGGCTCGGAGATCGTGTACATCACCAAGGAGGAGGAGGAGGCGATCATGTTCCACACCTCTGCGAGTCTGCAGATCATCGGATTCGTCAAGAAGACCTCGGTGCCGCCATACATGCTCATGGGCCACACAGACTACATTATTGGCCAGAGAGGCAACAACCGCGATGCAGTAGCCATTTCAGCCTTTGCCCGTGCGCTGTTCGAGACGGAAAACTTTGGTTTGGCGCGATACGTGAGCAAGGACGGACGAGACCCCCAGGTCGTTGTTCTGATGCCGTACCTCAAGGCAGAGCTTGAAGCTCTGGTATTTTGCCAGTTGCCCTTTGCCGAGGACGAGCGAAAGTTCGTGCTGCCGCCTCTCACGAGCCTCGAAGTGCGATCTGGAGGCAAGACTATCACCAGTCACTCGCGTTTGCTGCCCACCAAGGAGATGCTCTCGGCCATGGACGACTACGTGGACGCCATGGATCTCGGCAAGCTCAAGTCCGAGGACGAGGAGGCCTGGCTGACCATGGAGGAGACCTTCAATCCGTCGATCCACCATATTCGCAACGTGGTCAAGGAGTGTGCAGTCAGCCAGAACTACGACAAGATCCCCGAGCCTCTGCCTATTCTGACGCGGTTCTCGCAGCCTGCCGAAGAGCTCGTTGAAGAGGCCAAGCCGCAACTCGAGCTTCTGAAGCACCTGTTTGAGATCAAGGAGCAGTTCCGCGAGTCCAAGAAGCGCAAGAAGGAGGAGACTGTCGGTCAGACAGACCTCGATCTGGACGCTCTTCTCAATGGAGAGCCCGAAACCAAGTCCGAGAGTGTGCCTTCGTCCCAGACGACCGTCAAAACCGAGTCCACAAAGCAGTCTGCTCCCCCGTCTTCGCAGAGCTCACAGCAGGTGTCTCTGGACCCCGAGAACATTGCGCCTGACTTTGTGAGAACGCTCAACAAGATCGACACCAAGGCCAACAGCGACGAGGAGTTCCGTGCGGGTGCTTCCAACCTGTACAAGCAGACTGTTGCTCTGCTGGAGGAGAAGGTGGCTTCGTCCGAGGGCAACGCCGCCTACAACGAGATCATGAGCGTGCTGCAGACGATGCAGGAGCAGGCGGAGGAGATGGAGATCCCGGACGTGTTCCAGTCGTCCAAGGCTGCGTTTGCAGCTCGACTCGAGAGTGGAGACCTTGGCCAGCGAAACGTGCTTGCTGGGCAGGTCCAGGGCATGTAGCGGGTGTCATTCTAACTTATACGTAACGAACATTTGAATATTATAAAACAAACGAATTTTTACTTGTACCGCCAAAACCGCGAGATTGATCACGCCCCAACACATAAAACACTGAATAACACATATATTGGCCCACGGTCTCACAAACACGTGTAATTGCACTGTAGTCACATATTAGCCGACATTACAATATCCAGGCGGGATCAAATTGGCCCAGCCACTCAGGTTGCAAAATGTTGCTGACGTGAAGATACACGAAAAGTTGTGATAAGTGCGGGGATTAGTAGTAATTGGATGTCCACACACCGTATCATGTGCAATATATGTCGGTTTTGGTTTTATATTTGTCTCGCAATATCTGCGTATTAATCGACGAATAATGGCATAAATCGGTCTAAAATGATATAAAATCGAAAACGCAGGTATCATGCTGTTAAGCACCTTAGATCACCCTGTAACTAACAATACTTGTACCGAACAAGAGCATCCTGTAGTTAATACAACACGAGTGTTTGACCTACGATACACTTGCACTCTACAACTAATGTTATAAAAGTACTGAGTACTTGCACTTACTCTTATACCTTCTAACTTCTACGTACAAGTAACGAACATTTGAATATTGTACGGAGTACTTGTACGGACAAGAGCATCCTGTAATTAATAATACTTGTACAGTGCACAATTACCGAACAAGAGCATCCTGTATTAACAATACTTGTACCGAACAAGAGCATCCTACAATTACAAGTAATTATACTTGTACAGTACTGTACATACCGAACAAGAGCATCCTGTAGTTAATAATACTTGTACGGACGTACCGAACAAGAGCATCTGTAGTTAATAACACTTGTACAACAAGAGCATCTGTAGTTAATCATACAACACGAGTGTTTGACCTACGATACACTTGCACTTTACAACTGGAAGTAACTTACTCCTATACCTTCCGATGTATCTACCGATAGTGTACACTCAAACAGGACAACACTTGTAGCTACAATAATTTACTCAACACTAGGTTCGCACGGTGGGCTCGTCTCGACCAACCAGCTCCTTGAACTTGAGGTAGGACACGACCTCGGAGATGATGTCGTCCAGGTACGTCTGCGCGGACTCGCCGAACTTGGCGGGGTCCGACTCGTGCTTCTCGACGTAGAGTCGGATCGTCGCTCCGGAAGAGCCCGTGCCAGAGAGTCGGATGGCAAACCGCGCGCCGTTGGTGAACTTGACGTACAGGCCCTGGTGCGACGACACGGAGCCGTCGAGATCGGTGTACTCAAAGTCGCCGGCCTCGGCAACCTCCAAAGAGCCGATCTTGGTGCCGACGAGCGAGGCCAGCTTGTCGTTGAGACCGGCGACAACCTTGGCCGCGCCCTCGCTGGACACGTTCTCGTAGTCGTACCGGGTGAAGAAGGTGCGGCCGTACGTCTTCCAGAAGTCGTGCTGGATCGCGGCGATGGAGGCCTTGCTGGGGTCCTCCTTGCCGACGCCGGCGATGATGTTGAGCCAGGCAATGACCGCCCACAGGCCGTCCTTCTCGCGGATGTGGTTGGAGCCGGTTCCAAACGACTCCTCGCCGCAGATGGACAGCTTGTCGGAGTCGAACAGCGCGCAGAAGAACTTCCAGCCGGTAGGCACCTCGTAGACGTTGAGGCCCTTCTTCTTGGCGACGAGATCGAGCGCGTTGGAGGTGGGCATGGATCGAGCGAGACCATAAACACCCTGCTTCTTGAAGTAGGGGATCTTGTCGGCGTGGTCCGCGATGATCGCGACCGAGTCTCCGGGCGAGACGAACGTGTTGGCGCCGTAGATCATGTTTCGGTCACCGTCGCCGTCAGAAGCAGCACCGAAGGGAATCGAACCGGCGTCCACAGCGTCGACCAGCGTCTTGGCGTAGGTGAGGTTGGGGTCGGGATGGAGTCCGCCAAAGTCAGGCAGAGGCGTGCAGTTCTGGATGGCGGACTTGTCGAGGCCCAGCTCGCCGAGGAAGATGGCCTGCGCGTACGATCCGGTGACGCCGTTGAGGCCGTCAAACAGCACCTTGAAGTCCGGGTTGGTCTTGAGGAAGTCCCTGATGAGCTCGAGGTCGAAGATGTCCTTGATCATGGCGACGTAGTCGGCGACCGAGTCGATGATCTCGATCTCGATGGGCCCGTACTGCTTCGTGCCCACGGTCTTGAGGTCGACCTGGCCCACGTCCTCGCGCTGGTACGCGGCGATCTTGGTGGTCTCGTCGAAGATCTTGTTGGTGACGGACTCCGGGGCAGGTCCGCCGTTCGCGAGGTTGTACTTGATGCCAAAGTCCTCGGTGGGCCCGCCGGGGTTGTGCGAGGCCGTGAGGATGATGCCTCCGGTGGCTCCTCTCTTGCGAATGACATGGGAAGCAGCAGGAGTCGACAGAATGCCGTCCTGGCCGACAATGAGCTTCTTGACGCCGTTGCCGGCGGCGATCTCGGCGATGATCTGGCAGACCTTGTCGTTGTAGTAACGTCCGTCTCCGCCAATAACAAGTGTAGCGTCCTTGGAGCCCTCGGGAATGGAGTCCATGATCGCCTGGACAAAGTTCTCCGTGTAGTGGGGCTGCTCGAAGACGGTCACTTTCTTGCGCAGGCCCGAGGTGCCGGGCTTCTGGCCCTCAAAGGGGGTGGTGGCGACAGAGGGCATTGTGGTGTGTAGAGGGTGTCGTGTAACAGGTTGCGTTGTCCAAGAAGCGTTTGAACTTTACGGGTCGTACTTGTATGCACGATGTTAGGGGAGCCATTGAGGCTGGCTGCGACTTGCGCGGGCCGTGAAAGTGCGTCTGTGCGGTCTCGCGGTGTGCGTTTTTCGTTTTCTCTTTTCTTTTTTGCGATACGCTTTTTTTCCGCCAGTTTTCGTGGTCTACAAGTTCTTCTCTTCGTACATATTCAGCCGACAACGTGTTCGGGAGATCGTCCGTTGCTGTGGAGACGCCTTGGCATGTTGCTGTGTGGATGTGGAAGATATTAATGATTATAGACGTGAATATCAATTGAGCACATAAAATTACACGCACTCGTATATCTCTCAATGGCATGATCCGCGACTATGTGCGACTGGGTTCGAAATAAGAAATGTGGGGTGTGACTACGCTACTACAGTACGAGTAGTCTAGCTAGAATCCTGAGCTCAGTCTAAGACAGTCTCAAGGGTAAAAGGAAGTTACTCGGACGACACTCAACAGCTCTTTGCGGGTAGTCCACAGCTAGCCCAGTTATTTGCCGGGATGCCACTCTTCTCTCCGGATGCACTATCGTCAGCCGTGCCTTGAGTGTTACTGTAATTAGTGCTGGAATTAGTGCTTCAATTAGGAGTCTGTCAGATAATGTATTAATGCTGTCACACATTGTCAAATTATACAACCATTGAAAACTATTCGTACAAGTACAGAATAATACAGAATAATAACCACATAACCACAACCACATATTACTAATCACGGAAAGTCCAAAACACGGCAATAAGCAATTACATCGGATCCGCCTCTGCTTCTACTCCGTACCGCATGTCTTGGCTGCCCCACAACTATCCCCTCAGGGCTGCATAATCGCACTTTAGACTCATATCTCCCCGCAAGCTGGAGACCTCAAGATATTGACAGGATCTAAAGAAAGCCGCTAGCTCGGGCGACAGGCACAAACAGAGGCGCTAAGTCGCCCAGACGGCCCCAGATCGCCTGAATCACGCCACAGACTGCAGCCTCGCACATGGATCGTGCAGCCTTATACGAAGCGATAAGAGCTTCCCCTCCAAACGCTTAGGGCACATCCGGAGACCCGGGGCGAAAGAGGGGACTCGAGGAGAGCAAGACTTCTTTGTTGTGTGCTCGCGAAACCGTTATATAACGGCGATGGAGATCATCTATAGCTCGCCATCTATTATCATGACTTCTCTACACTCGCAAGTGCTCATTGTGGGAGGCGGATTCTCCGGAATCGCGACCTCCATCAAACTTCTTAAGGACTGGAAAGTCACCGACTTCCACGTCTACGACCGCAACGACAAGTTTGGCGGCACCTGGACGGCCAACACCTACCCTGGCGCTGCCTCAGACATTCCTGCAGTCTGGTACTGTCTAGCCAGCGATCCAAAGGTTGACTGGAAGAACGCGTACCCCTCGCAGGAGGAGCTCTCCGAGTATATCGCCGGCGTGGTCGACAAGTACGGCCTCAAGGCGTTTGCGACCTTCAACGCCGAGATCCAGAGGGTCGAGTGGCTGCCTGAGGAGCGTCTCTGGAAGGCTACCATTTCTCGCGACGGAGAAACCATCACTCACACCGCACGAGCGCTGTTTATGGGCCAGGGGTGTCTGGTTTCGCCCAACCACGTCCAGATCAAGGGCATGGAGGACTTCCAGGGTCCCATTATGCACACTGCCGAGTGGAAGCCGTTTGACTACGGCGATAAGGACGTTGTCGTCATTGGCAACGGCTGTTCGGCTGCGCAAGTCATCAGCGAAGTCGCCAAAACAGCCAAGTCCGTCACCCAGTTTGCGCGATCTCCGCAGTGGATTGTTCCGCGAACTCCTGGAGCTGTGGGACCTGTTCTCAGAGTGCTCTTCCGCTGGTTCCCCTTCCTGATCCCCGTGCTGCGCTTCTTCGTCTTCTGCATGCTCGAGCTCAACTGGAACATGTTCCGCGGAGGTTGGCTGTCCGACATGGACCGCTCGATGCGCACCAAGGTCTCGGTGAGCATCGCAAAACAGCAGCTCCCCGAAAAGTACCACGAGACCGCGATCCCCAAGTACCAGCTCGGCTGCAAGCGCATCATCTTCGACTGCGGGTACTGGGCCGCTCTGCGGATGGAAAGCGTGCTGCTGACGTTCGACAAGCTCGTCGAGGTCGGAAAACAGTCCGTCAGAGATTTCAACGGCAAGGAGTACCCTGCAGACCTCATTGTCGACGCGACAGGATTCAACATTGGCCGGTCCATGGGCTCTGTGGACGTTGTGGGCGAGAACGGCATGCCTTTGTCCGAGTTCTGGGACGGCAAAGTCGCAGCCTACGAGACCGTCATGATCCCCAACTACCCCAACATGTTCATGCTGTTTGGACCCAACGCGACCACAGGTCACAACTCGGTCATCTTTGCCATTGAGAACGGCCTCAAGTTCGTCGAGTCAGTCGCCTCGGACGTGATCCAGGGCCGAAGCGACTACGTGACCGTCAAGCCCCAGGCGTACGAGCAGTGGGTCCAGCGCATCCAGAAGGCCATCGCGAAGACCAACTTTGCGACGGGAGGATGCGTTTCGTGGTACATGTCTGTGGGCGAGGCGACGCACAACGCGGTTTCGTACCCCTGGACCCAGCTGCGGTTCTGGTGGAGAGCCCGTTTCCCCCATTATGGTGACATTTACGTCGCCGAGAAGGAGGGAGTTAAGGGGGGAGTTAAGGAGGGAGTCAAGGAGGTCTCCAGCAAGGCTCTTAAGGTGGAGTAGTTGAGACGAAATAGTTAATCAATTTTGGGTATCGAATATGTTGGAGCCAACTGTAGTACAGTACTTGGACAGTATCGTAGTACTTGGACGGTATCGTAGTACTTGGGCGGTATCGTATTGTAGTACATACTTGGTCAGAATCGTGGTACTTGGACGGTATCGTATGTAGTACTTGGACAGTATCGTATTATGTACTTGGTCAGTGTCGTAGTACTTGGACGGTATCTGGTATTATGTTGAATCATTGAGGTCTATTATAGTGAGAAGTAGTGTGAGTAATTGCAAGTCAGTAATAGTGAACTGCAAATAAGTAATTAATCACATTTGGGTATCGTGTAATCAGCTGCATGTGTCACTTTGAATATGAGTGCACTGCAACACCTGGTATCGTCATCACCTTGTCTAGAAGTGTCTAGAACATGCGTGATAAGTAATCTCCAACAAGGGCTGCTTATCGTCCCAACGATAACGTGGCTTGAACCCTCTATTGGGGTTCCAAAAGCGGCAAAAACGGAAATTGGCGGGCGAGAAGCGGAAACAAATGCTCCTGTGACGTCAACCAAAAATACGCAACTATCGCCACACACACCTACTAATAGCACTGTACTACAACTGTAGATCGCCACCGCCTATCGGGGTTAGGTTCCAAACCTAATTACGTAGAAAGTACTGGAAGCCTTGTATCGCTGCGAGTGCATTATTAGAGATCGCGGTTCTTCTCAACCACACTACCCCACAATCACCACCATGAGCGACTTTGAAATCATCATCAAGTGAGTACCCCACCAACAAGCACCCCCGAACACGCTAACCCAGGTCTTCCGACAAAAAGGTCCCTGTGTCCGTCAACAACGACACCCTCGTCTCCAAGGTCAAGGAGCAGATGGCCAAGGAGCTGGACATTCCTGCCGACCGCCAGCGACTCATCTACTCCGGCAGAGTGCTCAAGGACGGTGAGACCGTCGGGTCCTACAACATCAAGGAGGGCCACTCTGTGCACCTTGTCAAGGGCGCTGCTCCCCAGGGCTCTACTCCTGCTGCCAGCGCCACCTCTACCACCCCAGCAGCCTCCAATCCGGCCTCCACGGGTATTCCCAACAACATTGCGTCCGGAGCCGGCGCGGGAAACCCGCTTGCAGCCCTCACAGGCGCCCAGTTTGCCGGCCACGGCATCAACCCCCAGATGTTCGGCGACCAGTTTGGCCAGCCGCCGTCGGAGGAGGACTTCATCAACATGATGCGCCAGCCCGGCTACCGCGAGTCCGTGGAGGCCATGCTCAACAACCCGCAGATGCTGGACATGATGATCAACTCGAACCCGCAGCTGGCTGCCATGGGTCCTCAGGCCCGCCAGATGCTCCAGAGCGACCAGATGCGCCAGATGATGACCAACCCGGACGTGATGCAGGGCATGATGCAGATCCAGCGGGCCATGAACCCCGAGACCGCGGGTTCTGCCTTTCCTGCTCCTGGCGCGGCTCCTGCTGGAGCTACTGACGCTGCTGGAGGAGCCAACGCTGCTGCTGGAGCTACTGGAGGAGCTGCTCCCGGAGCCAACGCCAACAGCATGGCCAACCTCATGCAGATGATGGGCGGAGGCGGCTTTGGCGGCTTTGGCGGCAACGCTTTCGGCGCTCCTGCTGCTCCCGCTGAGCCTGAAGACACCCGGCCCCCGGAGGAGCGGTACGAGTCGCAGCTGAGACAGCTCAACGAGCTGGGCTTCTACGAGTTTGACCGCAACGTGCGGGCGCTGCGACGAAGCGGAGGCAACGTCCAGGGAGCCATCGAGGCTCTGCTCGACGGAGGAGTTTAAGCTGAGAGAGACTAGAAGAAGGCGGGGCAGGGCGAGGACGCTCCGCTCAATGACCAATGTACGCATATATATATTCACTAAGCCACGTTTTCGGTACGCAGTACTGGAGTTGGAGAGTTGCAACTGTATTTAATGATTATAAATGAATTACTGTATTGTATGGAGTATGGCTCAAGAAATAAGTCAATGAGGAACAGCCTGAGGAACAGTGTGAGGAAACAGTGTGAGGAAACAGTATGGGGAAACAATATTATGAGGAAACAGTGTAAGAAAACAGTCTGGGAAACAGTCTGAGGAAACAGCCAATGAGGAACAGTTCAATCTCGCAACAGTCAATAAGGAAACAGACAATGAGGAAACAAATACAGTCAATGAGATTTCTATAAACGATGCACTATCTATAATTAATGATACAGTCAAACCTGGTCGCCTCGTCGGTCAGGAATAACAAACCCAATCTCCGGAGCAGGCCGCGTGTAAGTCTCCTGGCTGTCATCTGTAGCTCCACTCTCGTCCACAACGTGAGCGTTCTGTCGCAGGTCTGTGGGTCCAGAAATGGCGTCGATCTTGACGTGACCTTCACGGTCTCGAGGAGTTCTGTCTCGGCTTCGAGATCGGCTTCGCGAGAAGCTTCGCGTCATCGTCATGGTTCGAGACAGAGTGGTGGGCAGCTGCTTACCGAGCATGCTGACGGGAATGGTGATTCCGTGGACAATGACGGACGAGAGAATGAGAAAGTAGACCAGAGGGTACATGACGGAGATGAGCCAGTGAGGATCGTAAGTGTGGGCCTCGCCATGCTCGTTCTCCTCCACAAACTCGTCCAGCTTGTTGAGAGCCGTGTGCAGGTAGAAGATGGCTCCAATGCCGATAGGGCCAAAGAAGCCCGCGAAGACGGCCTCCTTGAGGTTCTTGATGGTGGGGATGAACTTGTAGAAGACGAGCATCGCAGGCAGCCGTCGGAAAACCAGCACGCAGATTCCACAGAGCACAAACCGCCAAACGGGCAGGTTGAGGTGCGGCTGGTTGAACTGGCCCCAGGGCATGACCACGCCAACCCACAGGAAGATTGCAAAATTGAGCATTAAATCTAGCGTTGGCTGGAGCGTGTCGTCCTTGGTCTCCTCTCGGAACCAGTCGTTCCAAGTGAATGCGTTGCCTGCAATGAAGGCGGCAAGCAGATCGTCGGTTCCAATCATGCCTGCGGTGCCGAGGATAAACAGACCCAGCGCGAAGACGAAGACCAGGAAGGACTCGTCGTCGACAAAGTTGAACTTCTTGGCGTATCCGAGAAGCTCCTGTCCGAGATATCCGATCACCGCGCCGTAGGCCACGGACAGCAGAATCTCGTAGAGAATGGTCTCCACGATCCACTCCTTGGCGATCTTGGTGCCCGAGTATCGGTCGATGTAGAGGGCCAGGAAGAGGAACGGGTAGCCGAATCCGTCGTTGGCGCCGGACTCGGCGGAAATGATGTTTCTGAGCGACTCAGACACGTATTTCTCGGCAAACTTGCCCTTGACGACGGAGTTGGACAGCACGGGATCGGTGGGAGTAACGCACGAGCCGATGATAAGAGCGTCCAAGTATCGCAGGTTGGGGAAAATCAGCCAGATGATGAGCGCGGTGACGACCCACATGGTGGTCATGACGGGCACGAGAAGGAAGAAGAAGGATCTCCACTCCTTGACGAGATATTTGGCTGGAAGCTGCACGCCAGCAAGAACCAGCTGGATGCCCAGAACCAGCCGGGAGAACTCGAGGGTGATTTCACGGACGTTGCCGTATTCCTCTGGAATGACCCATTTTGCTTTGTTGAAGATCAGGCCGAAAAGCAGCGCGGGCAGGGCTTCACCCATGTAGCAATGCTCCTTGACCACGTAAGAAACTAGTCCGAAGACCAAGGTAAATCCGCCAAGGCATGCTGTAACAATGTTGAAGTTGGAGATGTTGAGAACTGGCATCACTTCCGGACAAGAGCAGAGATCCGCAAGGGAAGGACAGAGAGCAAGAACGACGAGCCTACCTGATATCGAGGTGAAGGCGAAGGGTTGTGAGTTTAGGGGACGACACTTTTGAGAGGGGTAGCTGGTTCAGCTACTTGTCGGCGGTGTGTGTGGTTGTTCTTGGCGAGTTTGGACGGTACTGGAGGGCAGGGAGCTGTGCTTATGAGTTTTTCTGAGACTTGTTGGTGTAGGGTGCCAAGACTTTTAGAGTCCGCGCTTCTTTGACGCACTAGCCTTTGTCATAAAGAGACTTGGCGTCATCGAGCCAACCGCAGCCAAGAGTCTCCATCTATCATTGTCGTTGGTGTCTACATCTTCCGCTGTTATGCAGTTTCGCGGTGGTGATATTTTTTTGACGGTTTTGCAGAGCCTCGCAAGACCCACTACTGTAAGTAAACTGTTAGCCCAGGCTATATGGTTTTGCGACCACGGCTTGCGCCAACAGAACTTATTTTTGCCTCAGACAAGGTTCTCTGCTCGCCAAATGGATGAAATCTTATTTGCTAGCGGAGGTGTGTTTTTTTTCCCTTTTAATGTTTTGTTAACCGACAGGGCACAGTGTAGGAGCGACTTGTTGGTGTGGATACCTGCGTTTCGAGTAGCCAGATTTAGCTGAAACCCCGATCTTTGTTGCCAAAATCGAAAGAAGCTCTTGGATATCTGCTCAGCACGATTTTCCAATACGAAGAGCCCTCGTGTGACACCGGTGCTCCCGCAACATATATATACCTCTCCGCAAAATAGAGTGCCATTTAGATTTTGCGATTTACAGTCTCTTTCTGTTGGCCAACTGCACCATGACAACAGCGCACGTTTTGAGAGGAGCCAAGGGCCGGAAGTATGCGACCAAGGGATTAAAATGAAGAAAAGACGCACGCCAAGAGAGCCGGAAAGGGCCGTTGTGGGGACTCTATAGCCTGGGCTCGATCTCTCCTGGGTTGAATAGAATTTTGCCGTTTGACGCAAAAAACGTTTGGCGCTGATTAAACATGGCCCCGACTAATTTACTCTGGCGCAATATGCTCAAGGCCTGGTCGTATGCGCCCCCATGGTTTGAAGGGATAGTATAAGGCACAGCGATAACTTTGGAGCCGTTAGTTGTTGGCTAGCAGGCACGTGGGGAGGCATATAGCCCCGTAGACAAAGAAGTCGTCGGCTGCAACGTATGGCGGAGTCGTACCATCTTGGAGACAGTTGCAATTACGTTGGAACCAGCGGACCATGTTTTATAGAGATTTAACTGTATTTTACCTCCGCTATCTGTTGAGCGTACACCTTGTTGCAAATGGTTGCTTAGCCCGAGTATAGCACATGTCCGAGTTTTGCTTTTTGAACAGATTTTGGATATCACCGGACAAGCTGAGCGTGTGGCTGTGCAAATCAGCATACAGGAAACACCAAGCACACATCGTCACTTTAAAACCAATGAGGAGGCAGTGCCTAGTATGCCATGCACGTGATACTTAAATAAGGTTATTAATTGGGAGACACAGTAGCTTAACTCTAATTGGCGGACTGGTCATAGGGGTTACCCGGCAGTGGCCCCGAGGTATATCGTGATACCCAGGGATTGCGCGGCTATTTTTGCTGGGATGAGATATCTGGAGTTATCGCCCGGGAAGAAAAGGTTATTTTCTTACTTTGAGCCGTTTTCAAGGGCTCCCAGAGGCTAATGTGGGGGTTAGCAGTTTGTCAAGTAAACCGCTTTTTTAGTGAGGTGTTTTGTTAGTTTAATACATAGGCACGACGGCATGGCAGAAAACGGCAGCTGCCAGAAGCACGTCAGCGATGTATTTGTACCCCAGAAAACCGAATATGATATTTAGAAGCATGTATCACCATCCTGGTATACACTTCTCTCACCCAGCCGTTCGTGAAACTGTAGAACACTGTTCAAGGGATAGGCAGGGTTCTGAGCTAAGCGGAAGGAAGCCGTATACACAGCAGGGTTCTGTATCAAGCTATTTACAAGCTGTAAGTCTAACCCCTTGGCTATAGAAGCAAAATAAATGACTATTTAGAGCCCAGCAGCCTCGTTTCATGTTGGCAGTAGCCTCTATCCTCTGAATGAGACAAACACGCATCATCGTCGACTGCAAATGTCCACTTCAGCAGCGTTACAGACGGATACTATAGTTGCAAAAGTTGATGCAGCCAGCCCAGGGGTTACGACGAAATCGTATTTGTAATGCTATGGAATGAATAGTAATACGGGGTTCCTATGCGTCGATCTTCACGGGAAGACTGCAAGAAGGCTTTATGAGGAAAGAGTAGTTGGTCTGAGCAGAGGTTCACAATGTGAAATGATGACCAAATACTTGGACTGTAGATACAAGTACTTGTAGCGACAAAGTAGCGAACTACAAGTAACAATGGGTCCCCTTGAAAGGTATAATACCGTGCTATGCCATCAGAGTGTTTAGATAGGTAGTAGTTATGTCCAGTTCATGTAATGGATCACCACTAACAGGTACACACTAGACCACATCGTCTAATTACTTGTAGTCTTGCTGGTTATGATTATTCCACCATATATGACAAGCTGACGTCCGAAGGTGGATATCTACGTAGAGCGTGAAGCTGTTAGTTGAGATATACCCCAGAGATGTCTGTAATGAGACAAACGTCCACACTCACAGGCAGCTTTGGCTATATTTGGACACACTCACAGGCAGAATGGATCATCTGGACAACAACTCCGTATAGTGGCGGTCTAGATTGAGACAGAGATCACTCTATCCTCACCAACCCGTATCTCAGTTCTTATCGCCTGTGAAGGCAGCATCATGGGACCTGTCCCATGACCTGATAGACAATCGCCGTACTTCCCACTATCATGCTTCTCAACTCCAAGATACCACTAGCTCAGTCACTTCGCCGCTTCACGGCCCGTCAGGAAAACCCAACGGGAGATCCGGAATCATGGGCATTCAATAATGTCGCATTGGTCTAGTGCTGAATACGAGATACCCGAGGATCAGGTGGACCACGCCCCGCTCTGTATCTCCAGCTTATCCCGTTGATACCGAGGTCGATTCATCCCTATTTGCGATAATGCCGTACTTGTAGCCCTTGTTCGTCTTGTCAGACTGTCTTCATGTTTCCAGTAAGTAGTTCACTTCAAGTTTCCAGTAAGTAGTTCACCTATCTGTTCACGTAAAACAGTTCGTATCTACAGTAGGAGTTCGCATCCACCAGTCTCCTCTAACGGCAGCATACCAAGACAACCAATGGCACATGGATGTTTCAGACTGTAAGGGCAGCCGGGAATACGGTCGTAATTCCTGCCGTCTCCGTTTGCGAGCATGCAAGGTCTTAGTTCTGTGACACGACGTTGCACTACGAGAAGAGCAGTCAATGGCGACGATCCAGGAGTTCGCCAGACCTTGGCGGCACGCAGGAGAAGCCTGGATTTCTCGCTCCCCCGTCCATATTATGGAAGTGCGGCTCAGAGCAGACTAGCATACGTCATGACCCCTTTCCTTAACGGCCTAAAAGTTTTGGGCCTGGCTAACGGTAGCTTTAGACCGTGGGAACGGCTATCGAATGAGCCGCTCGCATCCTCCACGTCTCTGTCATTGGCCTCTTTTCCGAGGAGAAACCGCGGAAATATCACGCTCGACACGAAGACTTTCCGTCTCACTAAGTGAGTGCCGCTATGACGTATATGTCCAGTGAATTAGTTGAACCTGCTACACAAGGAAAACCGTGCATGGGCTTGCTTCTTTCATGTGGGGCTGAAACCGCGCAAATATGTAAGGGAGAGAAGGAAGGGGCACCACGGAAGAGACTCGGGCCATCTCACCGGCCAGAAAGGTGGTTCCGGCACTATACACGATGCTACTATTATTCCGTTATCCATGACACATGGCTATCAGGGTTATGCTGCGCACAAAGTTTGTCTAGTGGCGCAGGCTATGTAGAGGACAAACAGCCCTGTGGCTCCTTGTTAACGGCCCAGTGGCATTTATTTTGGGCTAAGTGGATTTATTTTGGGCCAAGTAGCGTCATAATGAGACACTTAAAAGTCCACGCTGAACGCAACCGTTTAGAGGGACGCCTTGAAGTTAGACTACAAGTAGACATGTCTATACCAGCACGGGAGTTAGACTCATCTTAAACGAGCCTAACCGAATTTCCGAAAGAACCAAAAGCGACCCAGTAAAGCTCCTGGTGAGGCGAGTTGAACCTCAGCCTGATTTTGAAAAAGCAAAACCACATCCTTGCCCCAGAAGCAACGCTAAAACGCTTCTGCATGTGCTTTGGTCATGTGGCCGCAACTGTCTGACTGGATATTATGAGAAAACGGGATGTGGCTATTGGCACGATAGGCGAGCTGCAGAAGAAGAGCATCGCGAGAAGAACCAGACGATCCAGCACGGCATCTCGATGGTCTGCCTAATCTATTGCTTCCGAGAGCAAATCACGCCGATCATGTACGATGCTCCAGATTGGGTCACCAGGATGCAGCTCACATGCACACTTTTGGGCACTCTTTAACTCCACGGCCTATTTTTGACACCTGACAAGAAGAGGCGATAGCAATGTACAGAAACCTGTGAGCTAGTGCAATCAGCGTCTTGGAGCGCGTATTATTAGAAGGTGCCAATAATATTCTCGCTTCCTTCGCCACACAACTCCGCAACAACGCAACGGCTATCAAGAGAACAAGCTACCGCAGCACAAAGCCATCTCGATTTAAAGGACAATAATAACCCGAACTACGCCGCATCAAGGGCCAAACAAAAGACGAATATCTCCGTCAAACGGCTATATAACGTCGCAGAGCCCCAAAAACCAGACTACCAGAACTCGCAGCCGCTAACCTCGGCCGAAAAGACTTGAAACCAACCTACATATCCATCGTCGGCAACGCCCCATCTGAAACAAAAGGGTTTCCGTTTCCTCTGGCTTGCAGAGCATAAACCCTATAGTCGACTCTTCCCCAAAGAACATGAAAGCCGTTCCTGCGCAAAATGGATGCTTATAAACCCTATGCAGGACCAGAGTCCAGCAACCAAACCTCGTTTTCCGACGACTCCAACCTCTACCACACCCCCAGACTCCCGTCTCCAGCCGCTTTTTCCGCAAACAGCAGCAGACACACCTCAGCTTCGCCCCTAGCCGCTTCTGCAGACAGGGATCAGCTGCCCTACCCCATATCCTACGTTAGCAACCCTCCCAAGACGCAGAGACCGACTTCTCCGCTGTCCCGAAGCCCAGGAATGCTGCCTCCTCAAGCCGTTGCCCACCAGCGGTTCTCTCCCTGCGAGTCGCCTGCTCTGTCTCGACAGTCATCGCAGCGCAGAACCAGATCGTCGACTGTGAATTCGGACGACGGCCGTTCTGTGTTCATGTCCGAGTTCCGCAAGCAGTCTGGATCCGGTCTGCGTCCCGACATGAAGACGCTGTGCCCGGATCAGACGGCTGCCGACCAGGCCATCGCCTCAGACGACGATGCTCCTATCCCTGGAGCACTTCCGATCCCCCGATCTGAGCCCATGGAGCGCCAGTCGTCGTCCAAGAGATCGTCCAAGATCTTTGCGCGCGGAAGAACGCCCTCGGACGGCTCCATCGCCGGCGACGACGCCGAGTTTGGCTTCAGAGCCAAGGTGTCCAAGCTGCTCAAGACCAAGGACAGCAAGCCGGACCTCATTGCCGACATTCTCGCGGACGAGGCGGCCAGCGGAAACGCACACGTCTACGAGGAACACATGAAGCAGAAGCTCGCCCTCGGAGTGTCCCACAAGATCGACATCGAGTCGCAAACCGCAGCATCCCAGTACTACCCACAGGTACCGATACCCCCGGCAGGAGCCCAGCTGGACGGCTACGCACAATGGGACGCCATGATGTACAAACAGCAGCTGGAGTACGCATCGGACCTGGAGTCTGGAGAGTCCAAACGCCCCAGACGCAAGTCCAAGAAGAGCAGGAGCCCTTCGCCGCCTCTGCATGACATGGGCATCGACGGCATGGTCATGGACGACATGATCGATCCCCTGGACATGCTCCCCAAGCCCAGCAGGCACCACAGATCCAAGTCCAAGTCGTCCAAGAAGTCGCCAACCATGTCGCCAGCAATGCTGCCCACAATCCCACAATCCAAGACGATGCCCTACCCTGCGCATCTCACCAGAAACACGAGCCCAGCTATCGAGATTCTCGAGCTCTCTGCTCTGGAGAAGCCCAGCCAGGAGCGTCGTCGCAAGACCAAGCGTCAGAGCAAACAGAGCTCTTCTGACGTCGGCAAGGTCTTTCGCCAGCTATACGACTCTACCCCGTCGCTAGACGTCATTGTCCAGGTGATCTTGCAGCCTGTCGAAACTGCTCGAAAGTCCGAATACCCCAACTTGGCAATCGTCATTGCATTGGTGGAGCTGCTCATTTTCATTTGGCTGCTGTACCAGGCGATTATCATTCTCGAATTTGCATGCGCTGTCGTCCGGTTCATTTGCTACCCTGCAATTTACATTCTGAAGGCCGTGGCGTCTTCGTTCCCATCCATGGAGAGATTGTGATGAGGAGAACTACTAATTCATAGAGTCATAGATACAGACAAAAACACGAATACTTTAGATATATTTGGCGTTGTACTTGTACTTGTAGCTTTGATTGCGTATTCGCGGTCCTTTCAGTTAAATATCCTAATTAATTACACTTCCACTACACAAAGTAGAACAAGATTCTATTAAATACAACCCCCTTCCTTCTATTAGTCTAATCAAAGCATCTTGCGTCCATGCCATTCAATGTCAATGTGTCTAGGCGTCAAGCTCCTTCACTTCCGGCGCCTCGTTGACCTCGAGGTCCTTGTTTTCGGTGGTTCCCTTCTCCTGCTTTTCCTTTTCCTTCTCCTCCTTTTCTCGTCGCATCATCTCCTTGAGGTCGTCGTCGGACGGCTCGTACATGTGCCACACGGTGTAGTGCGGCAGTCCTCGGACGGTGAAGCCCATCTTCTTGCACATTTTGCCGAACGCCTCGGTCTCGGCGTGGTTCTCGAAGGTGAAGCCCGTGAAGTGGGCTCCCGAGAGGAACACCCGCGATCGCGCGAGAATGGACACTCCTCCGATACCGTCGAGATCGACCTGCTCGTCGGGGTTTCCGTCCGCGCTTCGCACGTATGCCAGGTGCGGTCTGTAGGTCGGGTACTCGGCGTAGCCCTCGACGATGACCTCGTCCTCGTCCAGAGTGGCTGCGAGATCGAGGGCTGGCTGGGACTCCTGCCACGAGTTGAGATCGTAGGGCTGCTCGCTTCCGAGCCAGTCAGGCAGCGGTCTCCACACGTTGGGCACGATGACGTCCACGTCGTGCTTCATCAGGTCCTCGATGATTGTGGGAGGGGCCGTCTCAATGTCGGCGTCTCGCCAGTACACCCACGAGTGCGTCGGTTCAAGCAGCGACGACAGCAGCCAGTTTCGGGCCTTGCCCATGAGCTTTCTGCGCACGCCCTGGACGGCCACGCCGTGTCGGTCGGAGAAGTCCGTGCCCACCGCCGATCCAAAGTCGCGGAACAGCAGCGTGATCTTGTGGAACGGCATCTTGGGGTCCGCCGAGCTCTGGATCGCGTTGATCTCGTCCTCCAGCAGGCTCACGGTGTTGTCGTCCGTGTCGGAGATGAGAAAAGCGAGGTCGATGAGGTTGTGGTCGTAGGTGAGGTTGCGGAGGTGCGACGCCATGACAGGCACCACCTTCTCCACGTTTCGCAGCGGCATGCACACCAGCACGCGCTGGTTGAGCGGGCTGTTGGTTTTCCACGAGCCCGCAGTCTCCTTGAGGTCCACGAAGCTGACCTCGCCCAGCGGCTTTCTGTGCGCCTCGGCGGGGCTCTGCGAGCTGATGGAGCCCTGCTTTATCGAGTCGGACACGTACTGCTTGTATCCCTGGACGGACTGCAGCACGTCCGAGTAGCTGACCTCGTGGTGCGAGCCGAAGAGGAAGACGATGAGCGTCACAGCCACAAAGACGGCCGCCAGACGGAGCTTGGTGATCTGGGGCACCTGCAGACTTGGTCGAGATAACGGCGACGGCTTGCGCGGCTTGAAGTCCGTTCTGTAGTCCACGCCGTTGGTCTTTTCGTACTTGGGCAGCTCGGCCTTTTTGTCTCGCGAAATCATGGCTCAGAAGCAGGTCGAGGAAGCGAAAGAGCCTGAGCTGGCCGTGGGGATATGCAAGGAGGATGTTTATGGCGCGAAAGACCGCAATCCAGGCTGAGAACTTAATGCATGTCTCATTAGTGAAACCTAGTCGCCAGACTCCACGTGGCCAAATCGGAATAGCTGGTGTATGGGTGGTTTTTGGGCGAGAGCGCGCGGGCGATGTGCTCGACGAACGGGGCTTTTTAAAGATCACAAAATTTCCACTTTTCCACTTTTCGTGGGCCAAATCATTGCTCGCTACTAAGCCCGGTAACTTAGGGTGTACCTGCGTCGGACACGTGGATTCGACGTGGAAGGCATGCGAGAGAAACAAAGGCGTGACAAGTGTATCAGATGGAGACAGCCCTGGACCTGCCTTTATCCGCAAGAATAGCAGAGGTTTTTGAAGAAGGTCTGGCCCTGAAACCCGCCTAGATCAGTAGCACCTGGTGAAACCAAAAAAGACCAAAGCCTACTCGAACAAATCCAAAAAGCTACAGCTATAATGCCGGCTACGGCAGCAGGAAATGTTCGCTCAGAGCTATAATCTCTCGTTTATGTTTCAGATGGCGGGCACATCTTTAGCCGAAGTTTCAGCTCGATACGTCTGATTCTGCAGTAATAGCTGGAGAGATTATCAGTACTAGCAAATGTGAGGGGACCAAACTAGTCTATATTATCATACAATACCATTCTCAATCAGAGGCTCAGCCCTATCAATGGCCAATTAGGTTCCCCTCTGATTGTCATTCTCCCGTCAGAGCCGTAGATCTTAACAACTCAATGACCTTTCCTGAGGTCTTGTGCCTTAGCCTGGAAAAAGCATTAACAATGGACACTGTAGCTGTTTAACCATGACGTTAAAATGAACCAATCAGCGCAGTCTCCACTTGCACTCCTAATTCACGTCGAAAAAGACGCTATAGCAGGAGTAAATCGTCGCCTATGGGTGCAAGTAGCTTTGCGAGGGTCGTAAAGAGCTCAGGCGTGGCTCAAACTTTGCAATATGGGTATCTTGGCTGTCTCGCATTTTCTGGATATGGTTATGAAAGTGGTTGAGTGATAGACAGGCTGCGAGAGGATTATCGCGTAGACATGAAATTAGTGTATGCCAAGCCGGCTAGCCGTATGTATACGAGTTTGACATAATATTCATTTGTGTGAGAGAGCAGAGACAAATAACGCCACACGACCATCAGAGTCGTTCGTTTCACGATACTTTGACCCTTTCTGCCATTTATTGAACTCTGTAGGGTCGCCAGATTACGCGTTTAAGTATCATAAAATATCATAAATTTATACAATCTGCAGCTCCAAAGATACAAGATGTGCAATGCTTAGTTGACTCGCTGGAGTCCGCTCTCCTCAGGTCGCCACCACTCCTCGTCCAGAGCATCCCAGGTCTCCTGGGCAAGCTCCTTAGCACGCTCAGTGGAGGCGGCCTTGGCGTCGATGTAGATCTTCAGCTTGGGCTCGGTTCCACTGCCTCGAGCGGTGAATCGGATGAACTCGTCGGGGTTATCGTGGGTGGCGAGAGTGGCGGTGATCATCTCGGTGGAAGCAGACACGGGAAGTGTAGGCTTGTGGTCAGGAGTCGTGGAGTCGTATCCAGTGGTGAGATCTCTCCAGCTGGTGACGTCGAAGGGACCAATGGTCTTGGGGTAGTCGCCCTTCTGGAACCGACCCTTGAAGTAGGATCGCACATGCTTGAAGGCCTCGGTGGTGAGCTCGGGAGTCTTGGCAATGTAGTAGCCGTTCTTCTCGGCAAAGTGGCCGTACTTGTCGTACAGGCTGTTGAGCTTGGCCATGAGTTTGGCGCCTCCTCCGTAGGCCTGGGCCAGCTGGAGGAAGACCAGCGAGGCGCTCACTCCGTCCTTATCATGCACACCGGGGAACATGTAGCCGATTGCCTCCTCGTAGGCAAAAGGCACAGTGTAGCCCTCCTTCTCGAGGTCGATGGCTCGGTTGCCGATCCACTTGAAGCCGGTGAGGGTGTCCTCGTACAGGAAGCCCTCCTTCTCGGCCATGAACTTGAGCATCTGCGACGAGACGGTGGAGTTGAGCATGGCAATCTTCTTGCCGGAGTTCTTGTACTGGTCCCACTGGTAGGCAGCGAACAGGATACCAATCTGGTTGCCCGTGAGCTGCACCCACTTTTCTCCGTTCTCCTTGACGGCCACAGCAAATCGGTCGGCGTCGGGATCGTTGGCAACAATCAGATCGGCTCCCTGGGCGTCTCCGAGCTTCATGGCGAGATCCAGAGCGCCGTGCTCCTCGGGGTTGGGGAATGCAACTGTGGGGAAGTCCGGGTTGGGCTCCTGCTGCTTTCGCACCGAGAAGACGTCCTCCAGGGGGATGCCAAACAGCTTGAAGGCCTCCATGGAGGGAGGGTAGCCCACACCGTGCATGGCGGTGTATACGACGCCGGAGGAGAGGGGTCCGGAGGGATCGAACTTGTGGTGCACCAGCTTCTCCAGGTTCTCGTTGTACTTGTGCTGCATCTCCGTGCGGTTGTCGATCGTCTTGCCGGCAATGAGCTCGTCCAGCTTGGACAGGTCCCACTCGAACTTTGTGGTCTTGGCGGCGATGGCGTCGATCTCGGCGGCAATGCCGGTGTCGTGAGGAGGGATGATCTGGCATCCGTTGCCCCAGTAGACCTTGTAGCCGTTGTCGGCCGCAGGGTTGTGGGAAGCGGTCACCATGACTCCGCAAGAGGCTCCGAGAGCGTCAATCGAAAAAGGCACGATGGGCGTGTGCACGAGGCCCTTGAACAGGTACACCTTGAAGCCCTTGGCGACAAAGGCGAGGGCAGTCAGCTTGGCAAACTGCTCCGAGTTGTGGCGGTGATCGTGGCCGATAACGACTCCCTTGGACGTCGCATCGGGGACCTCTCGAGCCACGTAGGCCGCGAGGCCGATCGAGGCCTGCAGAACAGTCACGTCGTTCATTCGCGCAAAACCAGCCTCCATTCTGGCTCGAAGGCCAGCGGTTCCAAACGAGATTCGCTTGCCAAGCAGCGTCTCAAGCTGCTGGGTGTCTTTTTTGGCCTGGAGATCCTCGATCTGCTTGCGGGTCGCGGCGTTCTGGTCGAGATCAAGCCATTGCTTCACTAGGGCGTCGGTCATTTTAGTGGTGGTGAGGTGGAAGCGTTCTGCAAGGTTCGATAATGGATCGGTGCATGGGCCAGGTTGTGAAGATTGAACTTAATTTGGCTGTTCCGAGGATTGAAGGGTATTGAAGGGTGGAGTGTAGCAATTGACCTAGCTAGAGAGGAGAAATAGCATAGTTCTGTTGTACCGCTCATATTGAGGTGAATTTGCCCTCCTTTTACCTCTCAAAATCATAGAATCCCACAAATCCATGATTGCTGCTCCAACAACCCTTCACACACCTCTCCAATATGATCAAGAACAAGATCTATAAACGAAGTTAATCAAAGCCACCTCCTACTCCATACACCGTACCATTACAAAATCACTTATCACTATACATCGCACACCACCCATATCTTATCTCAATGCACCAAGGCTGCAGAAAGAGACCGCATCAGTCAACAATCTCCTCTAAGTTCATCTTCCCACTCAATCCGTCTTACAACTCTGCGCGACTGAGCAAATAATGACCCTCCACGAGCACTTTTCCAAGCCACGAGCAAATTAGTGCGCAAATTGAAATACTTATATATGGACGGGGCTCCGCACATGCGAAATCGTCCATCCCACGTGATTCCTTCATCCATACCCATTCATACCTCCCTCGTTGCAACCAGACCATGGTTCAAACAGGCAGTGATATCCCCCGTTGAGTTCAAAACAACACGTGCTGATACCAATGGTCGTCTAGTTATGAGCATATGGTAGTCTTCCAGGAGCCATCTTTCACCCACGCCCCTCTTTCCAAGTGAGTATTGGGCTACGAGTACATACAAGTACAAGTACACCGGTATGAATGTTCGTACCAGGCGCACGGCTCCAGCTACAGAGACTACGAGGTCCCACAGTTCAGCACAGCATTTTCATCATGGTCATCTATCTGGGGCATTACATACATAAATTAGAGAAGAGCAGCGGCAGCGAAAATGGCGGCGCCGCCGACAACGAGCTGGGAAACGCCAGAGACACCGGCGCCGTTGGCGTTGGCGGCTCCGCTGCCGGAGGGCTTGCCGGAGGCGGTGTGGTTGGAGGTGGAGTTACCGCCGGCCACAGCAGAGCCCTTCTTGAGCTCAATGTTGGTGCAGGCCAGTCGCGAGGTGTTGGGCGCGTGGATGACCACGGACACGTTGCCGAGGAAGGCGCCGATGCCGTCCTTGGTGGACGCGTACAGCTCGGTGTACTGGGTGTGGAAGTGGGTGGTGGAGCCGTTGGCCGAGGGGATCTTGCCGTGCTTGCCGGACAGGTCGCCAATCTCGCACGTCTCGGGCTTGGAGGCGTCGCACTCGGGCTTCTGGCCTCGCTGGTAGGGGTCCAGGTGGGCCAGAGTAGCAGCACAAGAACCGTTGGCAGGAACGGGCATGGCGTGAATGTGGTAGGGGTAGGGGCCCTCAACGCCGTCAAACTTGCCCTCGAGGTCGACGGAGACGTCGATACCAGTGCCGTTCTTGTTGGCAGTGAAGGTGATCTTGCCCTTGACGGTTCCGTCCTTGTCGAAGACGGCCTCGTAAACCTCGCCGACGGGGTTGTCGTTGATGATGGCAGCGTCACCGAGCTTGCCGGTGACACCGTCGGTGGTGTTCTTCTGGGCCATGGCAGCGGCGGCCAGGGTGGAGACGACAACAGACTTGAAGAGCATTTGTGTAGAGTGCGGAAGCTATGTGGAGAAGGAAAAGAGGTTGGGGGAAAAGAGGGTATTTAAGTAGACAGCCCCGGAACACAAAGCGGACGATCGATCTTCCCAAGAAGACTGTCTGTGTCCCTTATTAGGCACGGGCGTACTATTAGGCTTTGGTCTCGTCTTGGCTAAGGTACCGTGCATGGGGTGCTGTATACGCGAGTCTACCGGGTGTTACTATGGTGTAAATAAGCAGTAATGGATAGTGACTAGAAAGCGGTGTGCCGTGGGCTCCAAAGAGCATCTCCGAGTAGTACCAAATTGTAGATCGCTCAACCGCCTTGGGAAACACGGGTATTCGTACATCTGATGAACCGAAATGCGTAGCCTCACATCTGCATGCATTGATTGAAAGCCTAAATAAACGTGAAAGCAGAAAGAAAGGCATTGGGGTAAAAATGAGAGTGGGTGCTGTAGTCAAATCGTCCTGCCATGTCTTGTCCACGACAAAAGTGGGCGCCAACTTCGATAATAAAAGAATCAAAACTGCGGTTTTAGATCGCAATCGCTTTATTATTCGCAAAACACACGAAAAGCCCCTGGAATGCGTGATTTTTACCACACAAGATTATCAGATGCGGTTGTTGATTTCTCGTGTCGGATGCACAATGATGCGATTGACAAGGAAAAAACAAAAAGAAAGACACGGAAGTACAAGGAAATTAGCGGTCTCGGAGAGAAAAAGCAACCGTTCCGCGGCCTGGACGGCAGAGATCTGGTTGGCTGGATAGGAAACTCGACCCGAAACACCCCCCTAAAGTTGCGCCGTAAACAGACTCCTCGAGGTTGCAATGCCAGAGGCCCAGAAAACGTCCAGAAACGCGACAAATAGGAACCAATCAGTGCCTACAGCACATACAAAGGGGTACACACCCTTTCTGGAAGCAGTGAGACAAGCACTAAAACTTTGAGCGCCCCTTCTTGGCATTCGACCAGCAGAATTTCAGGGCTCGGCAGCCGTTATAGGAGATTTGGTGAAGATGTTTATGGCAGGGCTGGTGGAGAGCCAGGAGTCTTTCCACGGTTCTAAAAGGCCGTTAAATTAGAGTCTGGCCGAGGAACAGGCTTTTTGGCAGCTGAAAAAGTCTCCAACGTTGGCTTGTAATCAGATAAATCAACATTGAAGATCAGCATGTACTAGGGTCCAAAACTTTACGAGCGGGCGTTTTTATTGGGTGAAACAGCTGCGGACTGATCCTTGATCTAATGAGCTTGCTCTTGGCATTGTCATTCTTCACCGTCTGGCATTCATTTCCAACGTCGACATACGTCTAAGGCCCTTGGTAGAAGGCAGAGTTCATCCGGACGAAAAGATCTACGACAGAAAACGAAGATCTGCCTCCGTTGAAGGTTCCGACGGAGTCTCAGTTTGTGTCGACCAAGCGAGCGACGAGAAAACGAGCAGCAAGCAACAAACACTCACGTCTCTCAAGCACCCTGGTGCATCTGTGGAGAGCCTCCCGCATATAGGGGAACGTGCACCCTGCCAAGAGCATTGTCCCTGAGAATGTGTCTAGCACAGCCCCGTGGACTCTTTCAATGGCCGTTCCTGTGGTATTACTTCCACTTCGAGTGGCAATAACGACTCAACCGCGCTTAAACCCCGGAGTCTGGGTCAATCGTTGGAATACGGTCTGTCTTCCACTTTGAGTCGAGATGCTACAATGTAATACATACTGGTGCTGAGAATCAGAGATGTAGACTAAAGTCGGCTAATGCCTAAAACCCGACTAAAGAACTGTTTCAGCTAGACGATAACCAGCTCACTAACATTCCGAGGAACAGTCCAAAGCCGGTACGCACACCAAAAATGCAAGCCAAAACTGTTCCTGACGACGATCGGATACTTACCCTGAAGTGTATAAACGACACTCTATTTCCCCTTGGCTCCAGTTACCCTGCTCAGACTTCTGCTCTGTATCCACGCCACGGGATGTGGGTGGTTTTCGACTTTCCGATGGCAGTATAAGAAGACAGTCTCCTGAAGAAGAAACCGCAAGTGGGTACTGTACGGCTCTTGAAGGTTTCTCGAGACATGGTGGATCATAGCCCGGAAAGGTGGAGGACAGTGTTTGAGATCTGCTAGTGGACACCTTATCAGATGAAAGATCCGACGTGATAGCCTGACGGACATCTTCTAGCGTCTCCACTTTCCGTTTGAATAGTTATATGGTGTTATACTATCAAGTCCGATATCGGGGCTCAAAGTTTGCACTTTTGCGCTTTGCGCTTTGGCACATTATTTTTGAGCATGTGACGAACACTCGTGTGGTACTTGTAGTAATGATCTCTGTCCACCGTATTTTTCATGTTTTCCTCCATGCCATTCTTCACGCCTCTCGATATGTCTCCTGCATTGCCTCGGTATGCTTACAAATTCGCGCCTTAGTCAGACGTGACCTTGTCAGAAGTGACTAATTACCGTGCTGCCGCTTAGCGGTAAACGCTTCTCGAACATTCATCTAATGGCGTGATAAACCTAACTGACAAGGCCTGACTAACGGGCGAGTAATATCTGACCGAGAAGATGCTGACTCCGTAGACATTCTTCTCTTCTTATTAACTACACTTCTTATCAACCACGCTTCTCACTTCTGTCTCAACTCCGGCTAACGACCCCCACCAAGTTCCCAACGCAGCATCTGAAAAATAACCATAACCGCGCTCTCCCATAGCACCTAATCCAACCCCAGATTCCGCAGAAGCAGACGCTGCATCTTGTCAACACCGAATCACGCCAGGCAGTCATCCCCGACAAACCGCCGAATCGCAAGATCGACTTGTTCACTTCAAGCCACAGATCACATCACCACGGAACTCCACAGAACGAGATCTCTACAGACTCCAGAACTCCACACGCCAGAACTCCACACTCCAGAACCCCAGAACCACACCAACGAACCTCATGAGCCAACCTATTGACATTCCCGAAACCGAGCAGGTCGAGCAGATCGATCTCGTCTCGCCGACCTTCACGCCAACAGAGTCGCAGGTCGGCACGCCTGTTCCGATTCCCGTGACCGAGGAATCGGGAGCTCCGGCGCTCAAGCTCTCGGCAGTCCTCCCCGAGGTCGAGTGTCTCGTGCGGGCGCGAATCCCCACGACCAACGGCACCGAGATCTTCCTGCATCTGTACACCAACAACGTGGACAAGAAGGAGCACCTGGCCATCGTCTTCGGCAACCACATCAGATCCAAGTCGCTGGACCGCCCACGGGAAGGCGAGACCGAGATGGACCGAATGACCCGCGGCGCGTACACAGGCCGTTTGTTTCCGGGACGTCAGTCTTCTCGAGAAGGCGTTCCCTCGACCCGAACTTCAGAGCCTGAGAAGAAGGACGCTCCGACGCTTGTGCGCATCCATTCCGAGTGCTACACCGGCGAAACGGCCTGGTCTGCGCGCTGCGACTGCGGAGAGCAGCTGGACGAGGCTGCACGCCTCATGGGCAACAAAAACTCGGGCGTGATCGTCTATCTGCGGCAGGAGGGACGAGGCATCGGTCTTGGAGAGAAGCTCAAGGCATACAACCTCCAGGATCTTGGCGCAGACACGGTCCAGGCCAACCTGATGCTGCGACACCCCGCAGACGGACGGGACTTTGGCCTGGCAACGGCCATTCTGCAGGACCTCGAGCAGACGCAGATCCAGCTGCTGACAAACAACCCCGACAAGATCGCAGCCGTCGAGGGGCCCAACAAGGAGGTGACGGTCGTGGAGCGCGTGCCCATGGTGCCGCTGGCGTGGAAGGACAAGACCAAGGGCATCCACAGCGACGAGGTGGACGGCTACCTGCGGACCAAGATCGAGCGCATGGGCCATCTGCTCAGCGAGCCCATGGCGAAGTAAGACTGTACTATAGGTGGCTTGGGCTTTGCATATTCACGGTGGCGAGATCTGGTCTGAGTGATCTCGATGATCTCGGTGATCTCGACCTCACCCGTGATCTGATTTCCCGAGATCTCGTGATCTGATCTCCGTGATCTCTCCCGTGATCTGACCCGTGATCAACTATTTTAGTTAATGTATTTAAGATGATGTTTTGTAGGGCTACAAGCCTTGCCTGTTATAGTAATGTACCGTACTTGTATGTCTGTCGTCATATCGCTGTGCCTGTACTGATGCTGCCATACTCCAGACTATGATGTTCAGGAAGTAGACATGTTATTATATATACACACTCGACTGTGTAAAAGACGCTGTATACCGCAAAGGCCAACCACAGATGGTTCAAAAACACGTTTCCCCCCTTTCTACGCATGCCCCTTACGCTTGACTCAGGTTTATTTTCGGTTCAGCCTTTAGGCATCGAATTTGTACAAGTTGAACTTGAGCATGGCTGTACCCTGATACAACTATGTACGATTGCAAAGAGCAAGTTCAAGACAGCTTCAAATTCGTTGTCGATATATACTCGTCAAGTGACCTATTCTTATATCGCCAGACACCGAAAATAACCAGTCTACAATATAGTAGACCCGAGTCTCTGGGCTGTGGGGAGGTCACGAGCAACCTCTTACAAATCTAGTGCTGACAAATCGGCCATTATCTCCGCCAAAGTCTAGACCGCTGTTAAGGGTTAGACCCGAAGCTCTCATCGCATGGTTGCACATGCTGCCTCGGACCGTTGACCCAGCTCGTATTCCAGAAATACGAGGCGTGCAGGCAGGTTGAGCCGATTAGTTAACCCTTTCCACTTAGTCTCCCAATGCTTACTGCAAAGCCTAATATTCGGACCCTCTCACCAGCCGCGTCTATAAAGAGAACCGTTTTCCCCCGTTTCCGCTCCATCCACACAATGACCGAAAAGACCAACGCCGCCTTCTACAACCTCGCGCCGCTCGACAAGAACGGCGAGCCCTTCCCCTTCAAGCAGCTGGAGGGCAAGGTTGTGCTCATCGTCAACGTCGCCTCCAAGTGCGGATTCACTCCTCAGTACAAGGGCCTCGAGGAGGTGTACAACAAGTACAAGGACCAGGGCTTCACCATCATCGGCTTCCCCTGCAACCAGTTCGGTGGTCAGGAGCCTGGATCCGCAGACGAGATCTCGTCCTTCTGCCAGCTCAACTACGGCGTGACGTTTCCGGTCCTCCAGAAGATCAACGTCAACGGCAACGACGCGGACCCCGTCTACGTCTTCCTCAAGGAGCAGAAGGCCGGGCTGCTGGGCTTCCGGGGCATCAAGTGGAACTTTGAGAAGTTTCTGGTCGACAAGCACGGCAACGTGGTCGACCGGTACGCCTCGCTCAAGACCCCTGCGGGCCTCGAGTCCACCATTGAGGGTCTGTTGAAGAAGCCTTAGGTGGAGTAGCATCATCATCTTATGTCAAGTCTTTCTCAGTCTCTCAGTCTTTCTCAGTCTTTCTCAGTCTTTCTCAGTCTTTCTCAAGTCTTTCTCAAGTAATTAACGTCTATCTATGGTACTACGTCTATCTGGTCTAACGTCGTAGAATGGATTTGTACTAACATACTAGTACGGATACAGTGTACCGTACCTACTGGTAGAAAGTACAAGTACAAGTACTTATTCTCCACTTTGTAATAGCAATCCATTGGCACAGTAAAATCAATTGCTTCATCTCATCTGGTCACACCACCTATTGAGTTTAGTTCAACCCAATCACAAGAATAGCAACCATAGCAGCAAGACAGATGAAGAGTTACGCTGACACCCTACTGGCACGCAAATCTAATTTAAATACATTCATACATATATAATCCGGCACGTGACTACGCCACGCGACTACGCACGCGACTACGCCTTCTTCTTCTTGGCCGCCTTCTTGGGCGTCTCAACATCAGGCGTGGAAGACGACTTGCGCTTCTCGCCAGCGCCGTCGTACTCTCGGCCCACGTAAGAGAGCAGCGTCTGGCCTCGTCGAGCAAGCTCGGCGGGAGTCCTCGACAGGAAGAACCAGTCGAAGCGGAAGACGGGCGAGGCTCGAATCGCGTCGCGAATCATCTCGTACACGCCCTCCGTCTCCAGACCGTACCGGTACAGCTGCACCAGAATGTACCGGTCCTCGTCCTCGGAGTAGATCTTCTTCTGGCCCGCGGGGTACGCAATGACCATCTGCTGCAGCGGAGCCTCGTAGCCCTCGACCTTGCGGGTCAGCAGCGTGTTCTGGTGGTTCTGCTTCTTGGCCTTGTCCTCGCCGGCCTCAATCTGCTGGATGTACCGGTCGAAGCCGTTGATCTCCGTGTACCGCTGCCAGAACACGCCCGCGTACTTCTTGATGTCCGCCTGCGTCTTGTCCTCGAACTCGGTCGCGATGGCAGCAAAGTTCTGGCGTCCGTGGCGCGCCGAGGCCTGCACAAAGTTTGTAAAGTCTCGTCGGTTCCAGTTGGAGAAGCCTTTGGTCGACAGCTCCGTCTTCTCCTCCTCCTCCTCCTCGGTCAGAGGCTCGGCGCTGTCAATCTCCTGCTGCTCCAGCTCCCGCTCGCCCTCTCGCATCTCCAGCTCCTCCTCGGGACCCTCGGGGAGAGGCACCTTGTAGCCAATCTGCTTGCGGTAGAAGGACGTCTCCTTCTCCTGGATGTCGATGAGCCGCTGGGGGTAGAACTGGTGGTCCTGGATGTTGAGCTGCTTGGGGGCCTTGGGGGCCTTGGGGGGAGCATTCTTGCCTGCAGCAGCGCCCTGGTTGAGCATCTCGCGGTAGTACGAGTCGATGGAGTAGTTCTCCTTGCGCTCGCGCTTGTTGGGCGCAATCCACACAAACGGCTTGTTGGTCTTGCCGGCGTCCTTCTTCTTGAAGTCCTCGCCGTTCCACTCGTACGCCGAGTCCGACGTGAACTTCTGCAGGTCGTCCAGGCCCAGCGAGTCGTACCGCGAGTTGAGCTCCATGGTCTTCTGCTGGCCGCGCTGCAGAATCTCCTCAATGTCAAGATCCGCCTCCTCGGCCTCCTCGCCCTTGCCGCGGTTGAACACCTTCTCCGCGCCAAACTGGATCATGTTGAGCAGGTCGTCCTTGCTCTGCGCGTTGTTGTTGACCTTGGACTGGGATCGACCCTGCTGGATGACAAGCTTGTCCAGCCGCAGTTTCTGGGTAGCTCGCTCGATGACCTTTTCTTCCACAGCGTTCTCGGTGATGAAACGGTACACGTACACCTGCTTGGTCTGGCCGATTCGATGAGCTCGGTCCATGGCCTGCAGATCGGCCTGGGGGTTCCAGTCCGAGTCGTAGAGCACAACTTGGTCCGCAGTGGTAAGATTAATACCCAGACCTCCGGCTCGAGTCGTCAAAAGAAAAACAAACTTGTCGGAGCCCTCCTTGTTGTACGCGTCGATGGCGTTGATTCGGTCCTCGTGGGCCGTCTGACCATCGATTCGGCAGTACTTGTAGCCCCGGAACAGACAGTAGTCCTCGAGAATGTCCAGCACTCGGCTCATCTGCGAGAAAATGAGCACCCGCGAGCCCTGCTCCTGGATCCGCTTGAGCAGCTTGTCCAGAATGACCATCTTGCCGGCGTTGTACACGAGGTGCTCGTCGGTAGTGTAGGGAGGTCCAGGCTCAGCACCCTCGAACAAATAAGGGTGGTTGCAGCACTTTCGCAGCTGCATGACAATGTTGAGCAGCCGCGTCTTGCCCTCGCGCTTGCCGACCTGCCCGTTGACCGCGTCAATGTCCTTCTCCAGAATCTTCTGGTACCACCGCACCTGCATGTCGGACATGCCCACGTACAGGTTGATCTCCTTCTTGGGGAGCAGCGACTTTTCGACGTCGGCCTTGACTCGGCGCAGGAGGAAAGGACGCAGGATCTTGTGCAGCTGGTTCACTGCCGCGTCCTGGTCTCCGCTCTGGTCTTCTCCAAACCAGGCGTCAAACGCAGCCGCGTCCTGGAAGACATCCGGAAGAATATAGTTGAGCAGCGCCCACAGCTCGTGCAGGTTGTTCTGCAAGGGCGTTCCGGTGATGAGCAGGCGGTTCTCCGTGTGGAACAGCCGGATGATCTGCGACAGCGACGACTCCTCGTTCTTGATGCGGTGCGCCTCGTCAATCACAATGTACTGCCACGCAAACCGCCGCAGGTAGCCCTTCTCGCGCAGCACCATCTCGTACGAGGTGATGCACACGTCAAAGTCACACGTCAGCAGGCGGTCCTGGATGAGCTGCGCACGACCTTCCTTGTCGCCCTGCAGCACCAGGACGTTCACCTCGGGCGTCCACTTGGCAAACTCACGTGCCCAGTTGTCGAGGGTCGACTTGGGCACACAGACTAGATGCGGACCGGGAATGCCACGGAAGTACCGCAGGTAGCCCAGGAAGGAGATGGTCTGCAGCGTCTTTCCGAGACCCATCTCGTCGGCGAGAATGCCGGAAAGACCGTGCTCATACAGCGAGACCATCCAGTTGAGACCCTGGATCTGGTACTCTCGCAGCTGGCCCTGCACGTAGCCCGGAGACGTCTCAAACACGGTCTCGACCGCGTTTTCGGCCTCCTCCTCGCCCTGCATCAGCTCGGCGTCCTCCTCCTTCTCGGTTTTGCGGTGGCGAGCTCCACCGGTCGGCTTTTCGGCCGTCTTGTTCAAGCCAAGCTCCTCCTTGGCCTGCTCCATGGCCTGTCTGTAATTCGGGTCGGACTCGCCCTTGGACTTGAGAAAGTACTCGAACACGTCGCTCAGGCCGTACAGGTGCTTGATTTTCTTGACGAGCTCGGGAATCGTCTTCTGCTTGGGCTTGCCGAGGCCTTTATCCGGAAGCAAATAGCCTGAACGGATGTTGAGCAGATCCTCGGTCGACAGCTGGACCGGAGGCGTGTCTCGGTTCGGGGTCGTCACGGTGGAAACCATGGAAGACTGTGTTAGCGGGCTCGGGAATCAGATTCAGAGGTACTCACGCCGGGATTGGACTTGTCCACGTCGAGGGGTGCGGGTCCAGACATGATGGTGTGTTGAAGTCGAGTCCACGTTTCTCGCAGAAAAGTTGCTTGTCGTAGGATAGGGTTTGTCGCGCGTGTCCTAATGTCTAATTACTGAGGATGGGGTGGTTCCGAGGCAATTCGGGTTAGATTATGAGCGGACGAAGAAAAAGACCTTTGGATGTTTATATACTCGTTTGCCACGCGTGTGCTATGCTCTACGATGTTATGGCACGTCTAGTGTTCTTCTGCCCCTTCGTGCACGTCGTACTGTATTCAGTCCTCGACACTAGCGATCAACACTCCCAACAGGCTCAGGTTATGAGTAATTGGACTTGCCTTTTGCGTCGTGGCTGACTAACGGACTCTTACTATGTCACAAGTGCCGGTACTTCGTTACCACGTACCCGGTTTATGGCATAAAGTACCTGGTTTATGGCATAAAGTACGTGGTTTACGGCATAAAGTGCCTGGCTATGGCATAAAGTACCTGGTTATGGCATAGAGTACCGTTACCGGCACTTCAGCACCTTCTTGTAAGTCAGAGTGATGCCTTTGTATCCTTGTTTACATCTACACGAGATTACTTGTACTCGTAGAAGTTTTGCCGAGTAACTAGCGAGTAACAAAAAAAATCCAAATCCCATATATTCATTAATCCGACCCTCTATCGTTTTGTACAGGCTTCCGTGGTATTCCGACAAACCACGCTAAATACTATCCAACTCATCCCACAGATCCTGAGGAATGTCCTCCTTTCGCATCATTCGAGAATCGAGAATCTTGCCGTCCTGGCCGGGCAGCTTGATCTCGTGTGTTCCATCAGCAATAGCGTCGAGTTGCTTGGTCTCTGGCGTCTCCGCGGGAATCATGAAGTTGTTATCGCAGTGGGGACAGAAGCTGTCGGCCTCGTCAAAGTCGGTGAGGTCCTTGCGGAACGCTTTTCGGCACTTTTTGCATGCAAACGTCATTTCCGTCGTCTTTCGCAGTCCGTGGTCTTCAGCTTCCTCGTGGCCTGGGTTAGTACTGCTTTCGAGTTCTTTTTTCGTGTTCATGATACTCACACTGAGGACAGTCGTACCACTTGCGACAGCATTGTGTTCGGATGGCGACTTGCGCGTTGGTAATGTGTTTGCACATGGTTTGTGTGTGTGGAAAGAGCTGTCTTTGGCGTTTTGACTTGTGTTTTGATGTTGGTATGGACCCTTCTAGAAGATCACGTTGTGAAGGCGCGTGGTGATTAGATTACTCATGTGATCTGAATCATAATCTTAATTGTCTGTATGATGGTTTGCCACTTTCCATGCTGAACGTATTTTTGAGCGGAAAAAGAGAAGACGGGAGAATAAACCAGTTCAACCTGGATTATACAAGCTACGCTCTTACTTTGTCGGTATTTCAAAACACCCCAATACTGTCACTTTCTTTCAACACACCGCGATAAACCCAATATCAAACCTTATGTGGGCTCTGAAAACCATTGCTAATAGAGTTCAGACAGCGATATTGGGATCCGAGAGTCAGGCTTCTTCTCAAAAACACAACACCAAATGCCTTCGCTAGTCGACCCTGTGGCTAATCAAACAGACGAGGGCAGCAACCGCACGGACCTGAAGGCTCCTGAGCCCGAACACTGTCCCGGAACCGAATCTGAGGAGGCTGGAAAGGCAGATGCCTGCCAGGGATGTCCGAACCAGGAGATCTGCTCTTCAGCGCCCAAGGGACCTGATCCCGACCTTCCGCTCATCAAGGACCGCATGAAGGGCGTCAAGCACAAGATCCTCGTGCTCTCGGGCAAGGGAGGCGTTGGAAAGAGCACTTTCTCGTCGCTTTTGGGCTGGGGCTTCGCTTCCGATCTCGACAGAGAAGTCGGGCTCATGGACATTGATATCTGCGGTCCTTCGCTTCCAAAGATGATGGGCAGCGAGGGCGAGCAGATCCACACCTCGCTCTCGGGCTGGTCGCCTATCTACGTCTCGGACAACCTCGGCATGATGAGCGTGGGCTTCATGCTCCCTAACCAGGACGACGCCATCATCTGGCGAGGCGCAAAGAAAAACGGACTCATCAAGCAGTTCCTCAAGGACGTGGACTGGGGCAACCTGGACTACCTTGTCGTGGATACTCCTCCAGGCACCTCGGACGAGCATCTTTCCGTCACCCAGTACCTCAAGGAGTCGGGCGTCGATGGAGCTGTCGTCATCACCACTCCCCAGGAGGTTGCGTTGCTGGACGTGCGCAAGGAGCTCGACTTCTGCAGAAAGTCCGGCATCAAGATCATCGGCCTCGTCGAGAACATGTCGGGCTTCGTCTGCCCCAACTGCAAGGGCGAGAGCTTCATTTTCGCGCCCACCACCGGAGGAGGAAAGGCGCTTGCCGAGGAGTTCAAGATCCCGTTCCTGGGCAGCGTGCCTCTCGATCCGCGAATCGGAAAGTCGTGCGACCACGGAGAGAGCTTTGTGGAGGAGTACCCCGACTCTCCTGCCACTACCGCTATTCTCGACGTGATCAAGCAGATCCGGGAGGCAGTGGGAGATCCTCAAGAGGACGAGGATGAGATGGAGGAGTAGACTCGCATTTTAGAAACGACCTATTTATAAGATATATGACTTAACGTGAATGAATATTATGTATAGAAGTGTGTAAGCTGAGATGGAAAAGTAGATTCGCAGACACGACCTAATTATTTATTAAGATATGACTTAACGTGAATGAATAAATATATGTATAGAAGTGTGTACGCTGAAATGGAGGAGTAGACTCGCAGAAACGGCCTATTTATAAATGACTGCTCAAGTAACGTAGAGGAATAAATATTAATGTATGAGTTATCTGTAATCCGAAAACTTCACCAGAAGCTCGTCTACACCAACAGCAGCTTCACCTAGAGCAAGACGCTCCTGTTGAACCTCCGAGAACATGGACAGCAGCTGTAGAGCCAGCACTTTGACGTGGCTCAGCTTGTCTGTGTCGATGCTAATGTCTTCCTGGTCCTTGAAGGTGCGAGAAACTTCGGCATAAATCTGAGTACACGCAATGAGAAACTGGCCGAGGGTGTTGACAATTTCCCTGTTGTTCAGGTTGAGCAGGTCGTACAGTCCGTATGCAAAAGACTCCAGCTCGTCGGAAATGTCAGCCAGAATGTCAGAGTCGTGGTTATCGTTAACCTGTCCTTGAGCCACATTCAGGAGCTTCTCGAAACGCAGGTCAATGAGATCGGCTTGGATGTGTGCCCAGTACGACTCCAGGAAATAGTAGACGAAGGCGAGAGACTCCCAGAGAATGAAATCCGACGCTCTGGATCTAGAGTAGTGGATTCTCCGCTGTCTCCACAGGTCGTTGAGCTGTAGAATCGTTTTTCGGATCGCCAAGAGCATGTCAAAGATAGCGCTCAACGAGGGCATAACCGACGGCGAAACAATGATGGTAACTGGCCATCTGAGCCGATATCTCAGCTTGTAGTGGTTGCCAGTGACAAAGTCCGAAAATGCAGATGTGTAGGAAGACGACTTCTTGTAGGAAAGATACTTTGGAACTGATGCCAGTGACTCGTTGTGCTTCTCGTCGATGAGATAGTTGAGCGCTGTGGTGAATGCAATGCTTCCGTTCTTCTTCTTCTCCAACTCGTCCAAGAAGACCATGCTGAACTCGCCGTCTCCAAGCAGGTAGATGCCTCGAAACAGGGCCAGAAGTTTCTGTACCTGGGCCGTGGGAAGGATAGAGTCGAGGAGGTTCGAGTAAACCTGCTTCTTTGTGTATCTGATGAGCTCCTCGATAGCCAGCGTCTTCATGGGAAAGGTCATGGTCTTCTCTGAATGCTCACTGATGCTCTTTGCTAGTTTGCCGACTGACTTGAGCATGTCCGTATCGTTGTTGTTGCTGGCCTGCGCAATCAACATGCCTACAGACAGGGCGTCGTTCGTAGACTGTTCAGAGATGGGATGGAGAAAGCTACCTTTGACGATTTCGTACTCGGCTGTGACCTCGTCTTGGTCTAAATCAGCCACAGGCAGCACCATAAAGTCATGAGCTGCAGAAAAAGACGACGGCAGCTTTCCATACAAAAGCCATCGGCTGAATTGTCTCAGCCAGCACTTTTCCAGGGCAACAATGCACTCCTGGACGAGGTTTTGCAAGTCAGGGTAGCCCACTTGAGCGTCTGACTGGAGACGTTCGTAGATGGTCGAGCCTGAGACAAAGGGAAACGTCGAGGGGTCCTCTGCATCGACAGCAGCTCGATCGGCTTCAGAGAGGTCCGAGAAGTAGAAGAAGTCGAGCAGCTCGTGAGTGTATTCCAGCCGTCTGGTCCATGGAGACGTGATCTTCAGCTGGATCTGCGACAGCGGTATCGTTTCGGCCGCTCCTCCGGTGCTTGTGTAGTTGACGTCTCCTCCTAGCAGTCGTTTCTCCAGATCAGCCAGCTCTGTCAGGTACTGTCTGACGACCCGTCTTTCCAGGACCTCCACGACGGCCTGGCAGCAGGGAGTGAACGCCACGGAGACGCCTGCTTCTCGCTTAGACAGTGCCGAAGTCGCATAAGTCGTCGCCTTGACTCTCTCGTCAATGGAGCTGAAGAGTCTCCCACAGTCTGCGAATTGGTTGAGCAGCTGTCGTTCAGCCGTATGAAGAGCTCTGTGCCAGGACTTTTCGAGCCCCTTAACCACAGAGGTAGTCACGAGCGGCGAAATGTTGCCTGCCAGAACAAGCAGGATCTCGTGAGACATGTTGATGGAGCCGTACAGTTGTGAACAGAGTTTGATAGTGTCGAGACGCGTTCGCGACACTTGAACCCTAAGTAATCTGGAGTAATCCATTGTACCTGTGCAGTGCTATCCGTACAGTATATTATGTGATTATAAAAAATAATGAAAAAATGTACCTCGTACTGTACTCGTATAGAGGGTCATCTCAGATTTACCAAGAATATTTCATCTTTATGTTCATTGTTATTGATATAGGAGTTCCAAAAACCACTTGAGTAATTAGTGAAAAGCATCGAGTAGTAACGGGCGAGTAATGGGTTATATTGCCGTAAAGCCCTGAATGAGGCGAATCGTTTGGTAGTGTTATTATGCGTGTAGGATCAACAAAGCTTCAACTGGGCAACTTTTGCACAGTACGAAAAACTTGATTTCCATCGCATCAACTAAGTGTGGTATTAAATGGCACATATAGCATACCAAATTAAAACTATCGGTGAGAAAAGTGCCGCTGTTCTCTTTTCCTGTTCCCATTGCCAATTCACCTTTTGGACATCTTTTATGCAGCATATATTATCTGCAAAAATCCTGGAAAAGCACAAAGGGGTTATCATTGGAGGGGGTGGAGTAGGTAATATGAAATCCCGTTGTAATACGAGTCTTCTGGTACTACTTACATGTCTCTAGCATAAACAGAGCACTGTCTAGCGATCTTTCAATTTTCTCAGAAAACTTGAATTCGTACGTAGATATTAGTGTGCTATATTTGCAAGGATAATGTAATATCATAGGAAAGCTCTGAATCCGCCAAATGCGTTAGTATTACACGCTTGTCAGTAGAACCAACATTACGCCCTCCAGAGGTCTTTTTCGCAGCATAGATTACCTGCAAAAATCCTGGAAAAGGACCAAAGCGTTACGAGCAAAGGCAACGGAATATAAAATTTGACAGGCCTTGACGAGACGAGTCTTTTGGTTCTACTATCAAGTTTGTAGCATGAACACAACTCTGGTTGGCCATCTTTCATTTAGCATGTGCAGAGAGTAGAGTCAAGACTTACAGTCGTAAGGTATCCATAGCGACAAGTGAGTCTATAGGAACTTCCACGTTCCACAAAAGTTATATATCTATTACCGTTACTTTAGAAGAAAACAATTCCTACTACCGACGGTACCCATGCCTGCCTTGCTTGCTACAGGTTGTCGTTTAAGCGTCAGATCTGATAGTTAATACAGTAGCATCATCACAACCAAAGAAACTACTCATTGCGTTCGTAGTCTTGGCTTGTTACAGGTTGTCGCTTATGCCGAAGCATCTACTAGTTACTACAGACGGTATCATCGCAGCCCAGAAACTGCGTTCGTAGTCTTCTTTGCTTGTTACCACACACCTCTCAATTCATCGATCATATTATCTACTTCTACAGAGCCCCCTGGGCAGCAGCTCGCTCGTGAATGGATCCGGAAGCTCGAGGAATAAACGAGTGGGTCTCGGGCTCCTTGGCCTCCTCCTTGGAAGACTTCTCCTCCTTGGCAACACCGTATCCTCCTCCGCCAGGCGTCTGGATGATGATTCGCTCTCCAAGAGCCATTCGCACAGTGTTCTTGCCTCCGAGAGTGACAGTGGTGCCGTTCTTTCGCACCCACAGGTTGACACCCGACTTGCCAGACTCGCCGCCCTTCATTCCGTAGGGAGCAGAAGACCGTCGCTCAGACAGAATGCTGCACTGGACAGGCTGGGTGAACTGGATGTCTCGAACAACACCGTTGCCTCCAGTGAACTCTCCAGCTCCTCCACTGCCCGTTCGAACGCTGAACTCGCGAAGAATCGCAGGGTATCGCTTCTCGAAGATCTCGGGGTCCGTGGAACGGGTGTTGGTCATGTGAACCTGAACCCCGCTCTGGCCGTTCCAGGTAGGTCCTGCTCCAGCGCCTCCAGCAATGGTCTCGTAGTATCCGAAAGTCTCGGTCGCCGTGCACTCGGGGTCCCTGAGCATCTGGGGAGAAATGCCAAAGGTCAGGTTGTTGCAGGTGCCCTGGGAAGCGCCCATGGCCTCAAAGGCCTTGAGAACCACGTCGGTGACTCGCTGGGAAGTCTCGACGTTACCTCCAACAGTCGCAGCATCGGCAGAAGGGGCCAGAACAGTGTTGCTGGGGATGACAATCTCAATGGGCTTCAGACAGCCGCCGTTGAGAGGGATGTCGGCGTCAATGAGAGACCGCAGCACGTACAGAATCGCGCTGTAGGTGACACTCTTGGGGGCGTTGAGGTTGCCGTAGACCTGGGGACCGGTGCCAGAGAAGTCAAACTTGGCAGATCCGTCGTCGGCAATAGTGATGGTGAGAACGATAGGAGTTCCCTCGTCGAGCTGATCACGTGCAGTGAAGATGGTGGTCTCTCGCTTTTCTCGTGCGCCAATCAGCAGCTTTCGCACAGCCTCCTCGGCGTTCTGCTGGATCGCCTTCATGTACTTCTGGACCACGTTGAGGCCAAAGTCCTCGATCAGCGCCTCGATCAGACGGATGCCCTTGTTGTTGGCGGCAATCTGGGCCTGCAGATCGCTGAGAGAGTCCTGCAGAGACCGCGATCCCTCACATCCAGGGAACTTGGAAGGCTCGTCGAAGAGCAGACGAACCATGCCAGCCTCGTCGTACTTGCCCTTAGAGACGACCTTGAAGGCCTGGATGGTAGCTCCCTCCTCCCACAGCTCCTTGGAGAAGGGAGGCATGGAGCCTGCTGAAATACCGCCAATGTCGGAGTGGTGACCTCGAGAAGCGCAGAAGAAGGCAACCTTGCCGGTCTCGTCGAAGACAGGCGTCACGACAGTGATATCGGGCAGATGACTGCCTCCGTAGGCAGGGTGGTTGCAAACAAGAACATCGCCCTCGTGAAGATCGCCCTTCCAGTGCTCAACCTGGTATCTCACAGCAGAACTCATGGACCCAAGATGGACAGGAATATGAGGAGCGTTGGCAACAAGATCGCCGTCCTGGTCGAAAAGCGCACAGGAAAAGTCCAGACGCTCCTTGATGTTGGTGGAGATGGCGGTCTTCTGCAGAGTCTGGCCCATCTGCTCGGCAATGGACATGAACCGATGCGAGAAGATGGACAGCTCCACGAGGTCAATGTGGTCTCCGGAGTCAATCTCCTTGACAGTCTCGTCCAGCTCGATGATAACGTGGTTGTCAAGAACAGTGGCCTTGCCGTTAGAAGCAACCACGAGGGTCTGGGTAGCGTCGATGATGAGTGCAGGTCCCGCAACCTGGTCTCCAGTCTGCAGATCGGCAATCTTGAAGACGCTGCAGTCGTGCCAGGACTCGTCAAAGTAGACCTTCTGGGTAGTCGTGGTCTTGGGAGTGGTGACTCCGTTGGTCTTGGCCTGGGTGAGCTCCTGGATGGGATGCTCGGCATCGTAGCCCGTCTTTCCAACAGCACGAACTCGCACGTCGGCCACAAGAATGTCGCGGTCGAGAGTGAAGCCAAACTCCTGCTTGTGGAGCTCGGTGAACTGCTTGGAGAAGGACGCAAAGTCGCCCTCGCCCTGCTGGGCCACCATCATCAGCGACTCGCTGCCTCGGTACCGCAGGTTGAGGTACTTTTCGCACTGCACGTCGCCCTCGGTGAAGCCCTGGCTCACAAGAGTGGCAGTAGCTTCTTTAGCAAGCGCAGCAAGTCGCTCCTTCAGCTCACCGAGCACATTGTCGCCGAGGATAGCGTCAGCGGGCTGCTGAGTGTCGACAACCACGTCGGCAAGCGCCATTCCGTAGGCAGACAGAATGGACGAGTACTTGGGGATCACGACTCGCGAGATGCCCAGAGACTGAGCAACATCACAAGCATGCTGACCTCCTGCTCCTCCAAAAGAGCAGAGATCGTGGCCTGAAGTGATGTAGCCCTTGCCCTCGGTGAGCGACCGGATGGGTCTGCACATGGTCTCGTTGGCGACCTGGAGGAAACCGAGAGCCACGTTGTGAGGCGTCAGGTCCGAGCCCTGGTCTCTGTTGATCTCGTCGGTGAGCTCCTGGAACTTGGTCTTGACGATCTCCGAGTCCAAGGGCTCGTTCTCGTTGGGTCCGAAAATGTTGGGGAACTGCGAGACGACCAGACGGCCCAGGAAAAGGTTGGCGTCTGTGACGGTCAGAGGACCGCCCTTGCGGTAGCAGGCAGGTCCAGGGTGCGCAGAAGCACTCTCGGGTCCGACGGTGAACAGGCCGTTTCGCCAGAAGAGAATGGATCCGCCGCCAGCAGCGACAGTCGAGATGTCCAGCTGGGGAGACTGGATGGTGACCTGGGCTGTCGTTGTCTCGAAGATGTGAGGCAGCGTTCCTGCGTATCGCGACACGTCCGTGGACGTTCCGCCCATGTCGAAGCCCAGAACGGGTTTAGGCGGCTTTTGAGAGTCATCATAAGCAGTTCGGCTGAAACCTACAACTCCACCCGCAGGACCAGAGAGAATGGCCTTGAGACCGGAAAACTGGTTCCAGTGCGTCAAACCACCGTCGCTCTGCATGAACAGCAGCTTGCGACCAACTTCATCAAGTCCGCCCTTGAAACCCTTGCCAAACTGCGTGATGTAGCGTCTCGTTGTGGGAGACAGGTACGCCGAGGCAGTCGCCGAGTTGGCCCGCGAAACAAGCTTGATCTGGGGCTGCAGCTCGTGCGAGACGGAGACCTCGAAGCCCAGCTCGCGTGCCCACTTGGCCACCGTCTCCTCGTGCTCTGTGAAGGAGTAGCCGTGCATGAAGGCGATAGCCAGAGACTCAATTCCAGACGCCTTGATCTTCTCGAGCTCAGCGACCACCGCGGCCTTCTCGGGCGCCTGGGTCACGTGGTACTTCTCGCCGGTGGCTCCGGTGACTTCTCCCGCGGCGTCAGGAACGACTCGCTCGTCCACCTCGAAAACCACCTCGTACAGCTTCTTGAGCTTCTTGACGGACAGATCGAAGATGTTAGGGCGGGCCTGCTGGCCGATCGTGAGAATGTCGCCGAAGCCCTTGGTCACGAGAAACGCAACGCGGTCTCCCTTTCGCTCCAGCAGCGCATTTGTAGCCACAGTGGTTCCCATTCGCACGCTTTCGACCTCGCTCAGATCAATGGGCTCGCCCTTGGGGATCTTCGTGCCGGTGGCCTTCTCGAGAATGCGTCTGATGCCTTCAGTCGGTGCATCCTCGTAGTTGGCAGGGTCCACAGACAGCAGCTTGAGCACAATCTCCTGGTCTGGACAGTGAGCGTACACGTCCGTGAACGTTCCTCCTCGATCTGGGTTAGTCGGTTGTAATTGAGTCAAAAGCGCCAAAGGCACACTCACCAATTGCAATTCTGATTCCTCCCATGGCGTTAGTGGGTGATTTCGTCGAGTAACGGTGATTTAGTCGACTAACGGTTCCCCACAGTGTTATATACCAATAGCCGTGGACTGCAGATAAGACTCGTGGGTAGGAAATGGAGTCCGAGTAAAACTCTATTAGCACGATAAAACGCGAAGTGGAGTATTGATGTGTAAAGAGGTGGGCTGTGCGTTATATAAAGAAGGCTGCATTTTGAAGACGATCCTGGAACGGGTTTTTCGTCGAGAAAACGCCAATCAACTCTCCAGGCGCGTATATTTGCCGAAACAAATCCAACTCAGTGATTTGCAATCTAAATCGCCGTATCTGAGTCTAACAAGTCTTCGCTTAGTGCGGAGTAGAGCGCCACAACAAAGAAGCCTGGTGCATAAGTCGACTTTTCGACGTCGAAACAGGCGGAATTTCACTGATTTACTCCATCTACAGAACTGTGCCGTTGCCAATGTCCACGGAACACTTCTTATCGATCTAACTGACAGATGACAGCTTTCCCACATCTCTTAGCATGAAAAAAACTGATGTGTTTCTATTACCAATCCCAATAAGTCTCCGTAGATGTTCGGGTAGCCAACTCCGATCTGCCTTATAGTCCCTTGTCCTTGTCCTTGTAACATAAAGACAATGTCAATAGCCCCCTCCACATCGAATAATTTAACATTGATTAGTTATTTGCAATACATCTCTCATCGTCCTTAGTCTATCGGCTACTCCCATTTTCCAAGAGTGGGCGTGGCAGCAGTGCGACGGTGTCGGTAGTACCGCTTGCCCATCTTGGCCGCAGCCAGAAGCACAAACGCCACCAGAATGTACGTCTTCAGGCCCCAGATGAAGACAATCCAGCCGGCTAGGAAGCCCCGGGTGCTTCGGGCGAAGAGCTGGCGGCTGTTGTTCTTCTCGATCAGCTCGAGCACTCGAGCCAGCTGCTCGGCGTCGCCAGGAGCCAGCTTGGCGTCCTTCTCGTCCGTGTCGAAGAACTGCATGTTCTTGGCGTCGTCGATGACGATGATGGGAGCGCCGGCCTTGCGGTCGTTCCAGTTGAACCGGAAGCGGCCCTCGATCCACTTGGCGTACTTGTCGGCGTCGATCCAGGCAAACTGCACGGGGGGCCGCGTGGGCTCCGAGGTGTCGTCCTTCTCGAGCTTCTTCTGCAGCTTGGGGTCCTTCTCCTTGAGCAGCTTCGCCCGCTCGCTGTTTCGCTGGATTCGGAGCAGATCTAGCTCCTTCTGCCGCGCATGCATCTTGGCCTTGAAGTACTTGGTCGCCGACTGCTTGAGCTCGTCGATGGCAGTCATGGTCGCGTACTTGTCCTCTCGGTCGACCAGAGCAAGAACGACCACTCGACCGTCCGCAAAGACAGAGTCCTGGTTGATGGGGGTCAGCTCGGGCATCAGAGGAAGCCAGGTTCGTCGCGCAAACTGCAGCAGACGCTCCGAGTTGCGCAGATGGCCCACGTCGTACTCGGGATAGACCTCGAAGGACATCTCGTCGGTGTAGTCGTTGTTGACGGCAACAAGCGCAGGAAGCCGCGTCACGGCAAACTTGTCGACCAGCTTGGTGTCGTCGCTCTTGTAGACGTTGGCGTGGGCCACCACGTTGATGGCAAACTTCTGCAGAGCCACCAGATCCTCGGGGAAAAGTGCCTCGTCGTGCAGGTAGATGTAGGAAACCGTCTCGGGGTGCTTCTGACGCAGCTCCTCAAACTCCAGCTGGTTGACGCTCTTCATGTCCCGCGCCTCGACGGCCTGCAGACCAAAGAGAGTCAGCGCATCGGTAGTTCGCTCGCCGTTGTAGGTCACGGAAAGCTCGCCGATCTGGAAAGTCACCGCCGGGAAGTACTCGACGCCCTGGTTTCGGCAGAAGTCGGCGTGCTTGGCGCAGTTGATTTCGCCGACGTTGAGCTGGTTCTTGAACTTGGCGGCTACTTCGTTCCAGGCGTCGTCCATGGCCACGCAGTGAGGGCAAGAAGGCAGGTAGTACTTGATGTACCAGCCCGTGGGGTCGTCCGTGACCAGGGCCTTGAAGTTGGTGGGGTTCAGGTCGACGGAAAGTCCCTCGACGTTGACGTTGGCCTTCTTGGTCGATGCGATCTTCTCCTCGTCGCCCTCGAGCTTGGAGATGCCCGAGGCCTCCTTGATCTTCTCCTCCACAAACTTGGCGAGCCGGCTGGGCTGCGTGCCCTTGCGCAGGTCGTACGTCTCGACCTTCTTGCCGTTCTTGTAGAGGTTCAGCGTCGGGTAGACGTTGATGTCCTCCTGGTTGCACAGATCGCCGTCAGCCAGACAGTTGACGGCCGCAATGTGGAAGTCGTGTCGAGCAGCCACATCCGCGCCAATCTCCTGGTACATTCTCTCCCACTTGGGAGCTAGCATCTGGCAGTGTCCGCACTGAGGCGAGTAGAACTTGACCCAGTAGGTGCCGTCCTTGACGGTGGAGTCCCAGTCCTTGCCTGTGATCTCGGGACAGGGCTCTGGAGCGTCGCCCGAGGGCTTGGGGGTCGGGATGACCGCCGCGACGACCGAGGCTGCCAGCAGCAGCAGACGTGTGATTCTCATGGTGGTGTGGTGGAGTGTGTATCTCGAGTTTAACGAGTCTTTTTTAGCCTGCAGCTTGGCACGTTTACTGAAGGTTGCGGGAGATGGTGGGAGCCGTACTGGGACGCTAGTGGAAGGCGCAGCAAAGCCAAGTAAGTTAGTTGGCGTTGGGAGTTTGTCTGAACGGCATCGCAAACACGTGTACACTTGGCTAGAGAAGACAAAGAGAGCTTTGGGCAGGTGGAGGAGACGGAGGCGTCGTTTTAAGATGAAGCAAGCGTTTTCTGGGGTTTTTTACAAAATATTGGTGCAGTAAATTACTTACAAGTAGAGTACCTGGTACAAGTACTGTGAAAAATAGCAGGTCTCGAAAAATCGAGGTGAAACCTTGACCTCCATTGACGCACACTTTCCATTGTTCGCAACGCCTTTTGCCATGCAGCGAACTTGCGTGGAGGTAGGAGTGAGACAAGAAGTTGTGGTTATATATATTGACGAAAAAACCAGTTGTGCTGTGGTGAAGTTGAACTTCTGTTGACGTTCACAATGCTCAACCCAGCTAATTCCCTCAATTGCTATAAATTGCTCACTGTATAGCTGGTTAGCAAATCCAGGTAATCATGGGCTTGTACTTTCGCTGGTAGTGTCCAATACAGTGCTGTTTACGTAGTAGCTATTATCAATGCTCTCATCTACAAGTACTTGTATGCGAAATAATGTTTTTATAGCATTGACCTGTTCCAATGCTCCAATAAAGACACTGTCATTCTGTCACCGTCACCCTTCAAACGGCTGCCTGATCTTCACTCTGCCAAAAGCAACGTTGCTACAAGTACTGTACTGTAGCCTGCTTCACTTCGTCCGTACTCCGTACCAGTAGACTGTCTCCTCGTTGACGTATAGACACGGTCTATAGCCGTTTTAGACTGGCAAGGGACTACCTATCCTTGATAGGGGTCTATAACCGTGGTGAAGTATGTGTAAGTATGTAAAAACAACAAGTTGGCAGTACATACCATCAGATATCATCGTATTTGGCACGATAATCTGTGACAATAGCACAAAACACCCACACCCACTATTTACTTTTGGTGAAAACCTCGGTAATGACACCCACCGCCTTTTTTTGGCGGGTCTCTGCTTCCGGCGTGGAGAAGCCGCTGCATGAACCCTATTGTCCAAAGAGGCATACTAATGATCGAGAGCGAGGAAGCGGTGGTATTTTATATTCGCAATCGGCTTGCTGTTACAGAAGCAGTGTCGTGGTTGATTTCTTGCTCTCGAACACCCAAAAATTTCTCTATATATAGGCCAATCGCACCCCCAAATCGGCAGGCGGACCTCCTCAAAATACTGGCTGGTTAAGCGTGGCTCGCATTTCACGCGATGCATAAATTGAATGTGCTGTAGACGATCGCAACAACAGGCCGTATCGGCGGAACCCCGGTATATATAGGCCTTGGAGCGTGTTTGTGTAACGATCGTGCCCCGTGACTGCGATTTGCGACCCTCTTTCCGCCGATCCGCGCCAAACTCGCTTCCTTGCTATTGTCTCGACGTCACGTCCATTGTCAATATCGTCACATCAACTCTAATACGCGACGCGCTACAACCGTGCAGACATATCTCCTGGTGGGCCACACAACATATAACTTGCGCATGTCAACTCCCACATACTAATTTACACGCATCGACATATTTTCTCGCGAAACCGCGCAGTTGGCACTCAGGCAAAATGTCGACTCCGAACCCGATGCACTCTCGACGAGCCGTTCCCATGAGGCCCAAAATCAAGTGTGAGTATTGAGGAGGATTACTTGGCTTGTTTAACGACGCGAGTTCAGACAACCATGACACAGAGTGGATAGGAGAAGGCTCTCGATGAACATGACTTTGGTGGACATGACTTTGGTGGACATTAAAATGAACATGAACATGAACATGACCTTGGTGAACACGAACATGAACCACTAGTGTTCTCTACAACACAAACATGACCACTCTACACCAATGTCAACCACCAACATTGCTAAACACGCTAACCAAGTAAAACTACTCTACGAACTCAACGGAAGCTCGTGCCTCGCGCGAACACAGTTCCCCGTGGACGTGTTTGCCGCCAACGACATTGCCTTTGCCAACTTCAAACAGTGCTTCTCCGCCATCAACTCGGCGTCGCCAGAAATCCTCGCTGCGGCCTCAGAAACAGACTACGCAGTCTACGTGGCCGACTGCACGGAAACCGACGAGCCCATGGTCGGCAGAGGCCTTCTTTCGCAGCTTCTGGCCCGTCCAGAGGTTGACATTTCCGACACCTCCTTGCTGCTCTCTGGCGGAGTAGTCTCGGGACGTATCACCTCTTCTCTGCTGTCCTTCATTCCCGGACAGGCCCAGGAGACGGTGGAGATCCGTCTGCGGTTCGTGACGATACAGAAGGCGTCGCAAATAGCGTCGCTCATGTCCATGTTCCTGTACTCGTCCATCCAGCAGAGCCTCAACGACGGACAGGTGTCGCAAATATGCGAGGGCCGGTGGATTGCAGACCTCCAGGAGCAGGGCGTGTGGGACAAGCTGCTCGAGTTCAAGAACACGGTTCTCTCCGAGGACGACAACCACACGCGACGCATGATTTCGCCCAAGAAGGCTCTTTCGCCATTCCAGAGCTCGCCTATGCCTGTGGCAGCTGCCCTTTCAGCTCCCTCTATGAACCGCGACGAGGGTCTGCGCATCGTGGGCAAGATTTCCGACCCCCAGAGCAGCTCGGGACTGCTGTCGTCTTCTCCCTCGAGACACCAAACAATCATCCGGTCGGGAAGAGCCCAGGAAATCGACAAGGCCAAGGAACAGGGCCAGGTGGAGAAGGAGAACGGCAACGAGTGCTACAACTGCCGCACGCTACACGCGTCCAGTTGGCGAAAGTGCACCACGCACGACGATGACGGCGTCTTCACCATCATCCTCTGCAACCCCTGCGGACTGTGGTTCGTCAACAAGAAGGAGCACCGTCCCCGAAAGTACTGGGGCAAGATGCGGGACGGACGGCCGATTCCTCCGAGCAAGCGAGGACCCAGAAAGAAGTCCGACAAGACGACCATCGTCAAGCCGGACAAGAAGCCTGCTCTCAAGATGCACGACAAGCCGCTCAACGTGCAGGCCACCATCGACCTCACCGACGACTCGAGAAAGCACATGCCTCTTTCTCAGCACCCCACTCCCGTTCCATCGCATGCCGTGGCACCCATGGCCTCTAGTCCGCTTAGTCACGTCGCTCAGGGTCTTGATCGATCGCACGTTCAGGACAACTCGCAGTTCAAGAAGCGGCCTTTCCAGGCACTCACCCAGAGTCTGCAGCAGCCTCCTGTGTTTGAGAACTCGCAGTCTGTTGCCAGCAGAACAGCCTCTCTGCCTGTGTCTGACCGAGGAGCCAAGCGACCCAAGACTGACGTTCCTCGGACCCACGAGGCGGCCTACTCTGCAGCTTCCACTCCGGCGTGGTCCTCTAAACCCATCCAGATGCCTTCTGCTGCTTCCCCGGCTGCTACGCCCACCATGGAGTCCACGGCTACTATGCCCAGCTCGCCTGGTCCTCGTTCTAACGCTGCTGCTCCTAGCTCTCCTCCTCGAGCCAACTCTGGCTCTTCGGGCACGCCCTTCCTGCAGCCCAAGGCTCTGCCTCCTCTTCCTCCCATCACTCCCCAGAAGGTCCGGCTCACTCCCAGCAAGAAGGACAAGACGCCCGACTTCCTGGTCGGCCTGTCGCCTTCGCGATGGCTCTCTGCTTACCTGGGCTCCTCGAGATCGCCTTCGCAGTTCTCCAGCCACACTTCTCCCGTGGACCACAACACTGTCAACTTCTTCAGCGAGAGCGACCTGTTCACGGAGTCGCCCTTCAGAGGACTCTGCCAGGGTGTGCGATCGGAGCCCTTCACGCAAGCCACTGCTGGCTCCATGCCTCCTCCCTCGGCTGATGACGACTACAACATGAACGTTCTGCCGTCGTCTCCTTCCATCTTCCGAATGTACAAAGACAACACGGACCTGTTCTCCTCCAGCAGCCAGTCTACTGACGCTACTTCTCCCATCAACAAGCTCCAGCAGATTGCCAGAAACTCCCCGGACGCGCACAAGAGTCTGGAGGAGTCTGAAGAGATTGGAAATACTAACAGGACCAAGGCTTAGATGCTCGGAAGACTCTAACCACTGCATAGCATTATTCGCATTTATTTATAATATATTGTACCAATATACTCACTAGCGCCATCGCGTCTAATTTAGTGTCGGCAGATCGTCTAGCTCTAAAATGAGCATTAGTGTCTTATTTCTAGGAACAAAAATAGTGGGGGCTAAACAGATCCCTGTAAATCTCTTAATCTAATGATCCAAAAAGGGAAACGAAAAAAAAACCAGACGACCTCGGAGAGGGTCGAACTCTCGATCTTACGATGGCGGCCATTTAGGTGACTAACAGTCGTACGCCTTAACCAACTTGGCCACGAAGTCTGGAACTTAAATTTTCGTTTTTTTAGTTCTCCAGAAGCTTAAAGACAAATCACGTGACCCTGATTTTTCAGGTGCATAAAACGGGATTTAGAGGAGCCAGAGTAAAGACAAAAGTAAATAGGTGTATTAATGATGGCATCCTCTATCTTATGGAGTTTATCGTCTACCTGTTTACTCCCGTTCAACTCTTTTACGGTCGATATTCTGTTTGGTGTCTTGTGTCAGGGACAGTTCACGATACCCAGAGGAATATCTGCTGTAATTTTGTGATGGAAATGCAGTTCTACATACAACTATCACATCTAAAGTGTATGACGAGCTTTAGTACCGTTTATACCCTCAATTACGACAGTTGTGGCTCATGCGATGTTTTACTATGTGAATAAATATACAAATTACTTGGAGAATTTGAAAGCGGTTTCGTCGTCACTGTCATCGTCGTCAATGTCGATAGGAGCATGAGCAGGTTCCACCTCTGGCTCCTCCTCAGCCTCTGAGTCATGCACAAACAGAGCATCATCGTCATCGTCTTCTTCAGGTGCACCTTCCTCCTCGTCTTTATCCAAAGCCCGGTACTTTTTCTGAGGCTGGCCTCGCTCCCGCAAGATGCGAATTCGTCTCTCCGTCAAGTTTTCGCCAGCATGGAGCATGTCGTCAATCGACGTCTGACTTGACGGAAGTGGCTTGTCCGGAGCCAGAACCACAAACGTTCTATCGAACCGGGAGAAGGATCCATGCGCATTGTCTTCAGCGTATCCAGGCAGCTGCTTTTTGAACTTCTTGAAATTTCTGCGGCCATCGTACTTGGCAGCATTGACAACAGACATCATGCGAGTTGCTTGCAGTGGAGGCGGTCTACGGACAGCAATGGCGCCTTCCTTGACGTCTATGGAGAGCTGGGCGAGAGATTCAGTGTCCAGCTGCTCCATTTCCTCCTCCTTGGCATGTTCGGATTTGATGTTTTGCACTGCTGACGAGAAATCCACCGTCTTGCGGACCTTCTGCGGTGATTTTTCGGGCACTAGTGTCACCTCTTGAGGGTCTGCCTCCTCCATTTCAGCCATGGTGACATCGTCGTCGTTCTCGGGCTCTTCAGTGGAGCCTGCTGTTTCCTGCTCTGCCGTTTCCACGTCGTCAACTTTCTGTTTCTTCATTACCGGTTGAAAGAGAAGATTGTCGATGGGCTCAACTCGCGCTCGTTGCTTGAGAGGTCGTCTCTGCGATGGCTGAGACGATGGAGGCTGACTCAGCTTTTCTTGCGAGCCCGCAGTTTCTGGCTGGGGAGGTGAATCAGTCTCTTCCTTGACAAAAAAGTTCAACAGATCCATCTGCTTTGGAGGCGCCCGCTTGACTCTCTTCACGGCAGCCCGAGGAGCGGGTTTCGGAGCTTTCTTTTCCTCCTCCTCTTCTGGAGGCATGAGAACGGTCTCTAGTCGTTCAACCTTTGGTCGCGTGCGCGGGAGGTTCTTGGATATAGCCTGGGCCTTGTGCCAGAGGATGCTGGGGTTGCATTCCTTGACGGCAGGAAGTAAGTCTGCAGCATCGATCACGATGATGTCCTTCTTTGACAGCTCTCCCATGGCATCCATGATGACCTGCTGGTACTTCTTTTCGTGAGAGCGCACGACGACCTTCTTGCCAGCATGTCTTTGAATCGTGTCGACGGTCGTTCTTGTGGTAGAAGTGTCGTCTTCCAAAGACAGACAGATCGCTGTTCCTCCTCCCTCTGTGACAACAGGTCCAAGCATAGCGAGCTGCTGCTTGTCCGAAAATGCAAATGTCATGCCCGCCCAGAGTTGGCTTCGGCTCTTGTCGATTCCCAGTTCTGGTTCTGGCACGTATTCGTCCTCGTCAGGCCAGACTATAGCCAGGCCCTTGTTCTTGCGTTTAAGTAGCTCGTCCAGAAACTGCTTTCCGACGACAGCAACTCCCTTGATCATCGCTAGGAGCAGCTTGGAAGAGTTCTTCTTGCCCTTGACGTAGTGCGTCGTGTCGTCCGAAAAGTACCGTTGCATCTTCAGATCAGAGCCCTGGGTGATCTCCTTGAGCAGCGCCTCCTCCTCGTCCTCGTGGTACGAGAACGACATCGGACGCCATTTCAGCGCGAAGAACGAGTCCTCCTTGCGTCCCACCTGGACCCTGTATGTCGTATTCTTGTCTATCGTGAGTCGTTCTTCTGATTTCAGCTGCTGGCCGTTGACGTAGACGCCTGTGTCGATTCGGGGCTTTTTGATGCTGACAATCTCGCTTTTCGAGCCGTCCTTGTCGATGACGAGCTGGACGTGGTTCCGGCTGATGGACTTGCCGTCCATGAAGAGAACATGGCTCTTCTCACGCCCTATCGTGAATTCCGCAGGGAACAGATGGTCTGAGTTAGCATTGCCCGTCGTTGAGGATATACATTGCTGGATCATGTCTCGATTGTCTCTAGCCGTATCTCTTCCTTCAATACTCACAAGTCGCTTCGCCATGGCTCCAGACCCACATTGTGGAGAACCAGTGTGTGGAGTAGGTTTCCAGGTTGGTTCATGGTGGAATCTAAACGCATATCGTGACGAGTCGCGTTCTTGACGTCAGAAAATTACAGAAAATGACATTCCATATATTTGATATCAAGGTCACATCTGATTCATTCACGTTACCACGTTGCAACTACTTTTACTGTACTCATACAATAATATTGTTCTATGCTAGGAAAGGAGAGGTCAACAATCCCTGACCTTACTGTATCCAAAGCACACCCAATATCGGTATAAATATAAATTTACAAATACAAATCGTGAATCTCCACTGTCAAGCTCAACTGTCTAGTTCCAACTGTCCAGCTCAACTGTTCATCTATCGCCGTCGCTGAGGACTCCTGCTTCGACGCTCGGTTCCTCGAATTCGATGCTGTGAAATGGAGGTGTCTGCTTCCAGGAACGCAAAGGCCACCTCCAGCTTGTGCTCCAGGAAGTCGACGCCGTCCGTCTCGCCGATAGCTGTGTCTGCGTCCTCCTTTGTCGCAAACTGAAGCAGAGCGTAGCCCTTGGCGTAGCCTGTTCTTCGGTCCAGGTTGACGTGGACGACCTGCACGTCTCCGTACGTGCTGTAGAAGTCAATGAGATCCTCCTCGCTGATCTCGGGATGCAAGTTGTCGACGATGATGATCCATCCTTCCGTCGCTGTGTTAGTGTGATCTTCTGAGGCATGCTCTCTGATCTGTTACTCACATCGTAGGGGTGCGGGATCGCCTGTGTTAGTATGAGTTGTGGTGGTTTTGTGGCGCAATAGTTGTTAATTCAACGCAAATATCCTTAGAGATACTCACTGTCTGTGTTGACCATTGTGATGCGTGGATGTTGAGACGATGTTTCGCTTGGAGTGTGCATGAAACTTTGGGATTCCATTAAGGTCATATTCAGAAAGCCATACCCAGAGATGGAAACGAAGATTGTCCAACGAAAACCGATTCTCTGGATCAGCATGTTACTAGCTGTCAATCATTAGACCTGCTCAACACCTAACAACAAAATTTTTACTCACTACCAAATTCCCACCCACCTCCAAACGCTTATTAAGCACGCAATAAACTTTAGGCGAGCATAATCGTGGAAAAAAATTGAAAACTAGATCGCCAACTACAAGTACAAGTACAACAACATGTCTTTCACCGACCTGGGCCTGCCAGAGTGGCTCAACGAGTCGCTCTCAAACATGGCCATCACCAAGCCCTCCGCCATCCAGAAGGCGTGTATCCCCGAGATCATGAAGGGCAAGGACTGCATTGGAGGAGCTCGAACTGGTAGCGGAAAGACGATTGCGTTTGCTGCTCCGATGCTGGCTGAGTGGTCCAAGGACCCCTGCGGCATCTTTGGCCTTGTTCTGACGCCCACGCGAGAGTTGGCCATCCAGATCGCCGAGCAGTTCACAGCTCTGGGAGCCAACATGAACATCCGAGTCGCGCTCATCTACGGAGGCGTAGACATGGTCAAGCAGAGTCTCGAGCTGCAGAAGATGCCGCACTTCGTTATTGCGACGCCGGGCCGTCTGGCCGACCACATTCGAAGCAGTGGAGAAGATACCATTAGAGGATTCCGACGGGTGAAGTACGTGGTTATGGATGAGGCGGATCGTCTGCTGACGCCTGGCTTCGTTCCCGATCTCAAAACTTGCATGGATCTGCTTCCCGGCCCCTCCAAGCGCCAGACGCTGCTCTTCACAGCCACTGTTACCGACGCAGTTCGTGCTCTCAAGGACCGAACTGGCGAGAAGGGCCCTCCCTTCATCCACGAGATTGCATCAGACATTGCTGTGCCCAGCACGCTTACGCAGTCGTATCTGTTCCTGCCCGGCTACGTCCGAGAGGCCTACCTGTGGGCCATTCTCACGCATCCCGACAACGAGAAGAAGTCTGCGATCATCTTCGTCAACCGAACCCAGACCGCCGAGACTCTGCGGCGAATGCTCATGTCTCTGGACGTCAAGACGGCCTCTCTGCACTCTGAGATGCGTCAGCAGGAGCGAGTGAACGCTCTGGGACGATTCCGAGCCCAGGCAGCGCGAGTTCTGGTTGCTACGGACGTTGCCTCGCGAGGTCTCGATATTCCTACCGTCGAGATGGTCATCAACTTTGACCTGCCAGCAGACGCCGACGACTACATCCATAGAGTCGGCCGAACAGCCCGAGCAGGCCGAAAGGGCCAGTCCATCTCGCTGGTCACCGAGCGAGACGTGGATCGAGTCACCAACATTGAGGAGCGGGTCGGAAGCAAGATGGAGAAGTACGAGCTGATCGAGGACGACAAGGTGGTGGAGGAGTACTTGACGCCGGCTTCGACGGCCAAGCGACAGGCGATTCTGGACATGGAGGCCGACAACTTTGGCGAGCGAAAACGGATCCAGCGAAAGAAGGCGGGTCTGGACGTGGACATGAAGTCGCGGAACAAAAAGCCCAAGCGCGCGGCCAAGGGCAAGGCTGACAAGAAGAAGTAAAGATCAGTCTAGAAACATGCATTTATTTACAGTATAATGAGATTCATTCAAAAGTCGATAATGGTCAGTCTAGGAACATGCATTTATTTACAGTATAATGAAATTTATTCAAAGGGCGTGGAGTCGATAAATGAGAAGTCTAGAAACATGATTTATTTACAGTATAATGGACATATTCAAAAGGCGTGGAGTCGATAAATGATCAGTCTACAAGTAGAAACATGCATCATTTACAGTGTAATAAAATATCATCAAAAGGCGTGAAGTCAATAAATAGTTCTTTTATAAGCCGGGTATATGCTTCTTTTTACATCCCTTCTTTTTGCATCACTTTTTTCCCTCGTACAGACCCTGATAGTAGCCTGCCCAGTACCAGGCCATCACCAGGCTTCGCACACTCTCATCTAAATGATCCAGAGACGGTCCTGGATGCGCTGGACCTGAACTTGCGACAGCAGTGTCGTCGTTGAAAACTTGCGACGTTTCTGCGCCTTTTAACGAAGCATCAGCGGTGTCTTTCATGTCTGTGTCCTTCTCCAGGCCGTCCTCCTTGTCTGCTCTCATTTCGTTCACCTCAGCCACCTCCTCCGTGCTCTTTTTGTGGTACTTCAGGTACTCCTCGTAGGCCTTGTCCCAGGTCGCCACAAGCTGGCTATCGTCCCACTGCTGGTTCATTGTGTGTCTTGAAAGAATTGTGTTCGGGTCAGGTCAACTTTTGATGCTCGCCAAAAAATTAGCCTTCAGTTTCGCAGCTGGCATGTATCACGAAACACACTATGGAAAGTATCGTGTTTGATGCACCAACACTGAAGACAATTCGACACTGAGGCATGTCTGAAGAGAACCTGCCGATGTTTCCTCCCTCGGAGGAAATTGGGCTGACGTTCAGAGACGACCACAAGCAGCCGTTGTACTTTTTTATCTTGCCGCCACAGGGAGAGATACAGGAGAAAGAATACGCCGACCTCAAGCTCATGGTCGAGAAGGGAGGAGGACAGCTCGCACGGTACCCGTCCAACAAGTCACACAAACACTACAACATCTGCTATACTGCTCACACGGAGATCGGTCGTGATTACATCAGCGCACGAACATGGCACACGGGCGATATGATCCGAAGAAGCCTGGACTGCCAGTCCCTGGACGAAGACATTCTGGAGCAGGAGATGATTACTGCGCCCAATTTCTGGCAAAGGCCTTCCGAGTCAGACTCTGAAGACGAACAGCTTTCAGAAACGGAGCCTGAGCTGCTGTGGGAGCCTGCAGACCTGTTCTTCAGCATGGAACTGATCAGGCCAGTCATGAGCATGACGAAAAAGGGATATGACAGCATGTCTTCTGCTGCTATGCCACAATCCAGACCAGCGACGGTACATCGTACCGACGACGTTGAAGAGACGCCCCTTCCGCCTGTGAAGCAAGAGGAACCTGAAGTCATCTTGGAACCTACCTCGTTTCAACCTTGGGAAACGTTGGTGCCTACAGGATCGTCAGAGGGTCTTCTTCGTCCAAGCAACAAGGCACTGCAGATATACATCCAGAACAGAAACAAGTGGTTGGAGCTACTCAAAAAGCTGCCCAGCCATGACCTGATGTTTCTTCAACGTGTGACGGATCTGCTTAGTGGAGACGTCGAAGAAGTCGTCAAGCAGGTTACCTACTATGGAGACGACATTGAAATGATCAAGAGACAGCCTGGCAGATGGGATTCGAGGCACGACGCCTTCTTGGGCAAAAAAACGGGAGCAAAGGAGCTGGCGCAGTATTCTGTTGAGCAAAAGCTTGCGAGAAAGAAGTACCTGGAGGAAAAACAGATTGCCACCAAGGTGGCCAACTGGCTGGACAACTTCAAACCTACAAAATTCAGTCACCCCATATACTCATCCAGGTGACAGGATTACTAACTATGCATTCATAAACAAAATAATACCGTTTCTACTTTCTAAGGTGGCCAACTGGCTGAATAACTTCCAACCTAGTCACCCTATAGGTGACACAACTACTAACGATGCATTCATAAACAAAATAATACCATTTCTATACCATGCTATACTTATAACTAGAATCCCTTCTTCTTCTGCTTGTCGATGTGAGCTCTGAGCAGCCGCTTCTTCTCGATGAGCGATCTCTTGGCCTTGCCCTGGACGTCCTTCTTGTGGATCGTCATCATGAAGTTCTTCTTTCGGGCCTTCTCTCTGTTGGTGGTGGAGTGGGGGTTGTCTCGCTTGCCCTTTCGCGAGCCAAACTTCTCTCGTCCCTCTCGTCCCTCCTGGGCCTGTGCAATTCGCTCCTCTCGCAGCTGCTTGTACTTGACGGGGCCAATCAGGCCTCGAGCGTCGACCTCCTCCTCGTTGGTGAGCTTCTTGCCCATGAGCTTGTCGAAGCCGGCCTGCGCCTTGAGCTCCTCGAGCTTGGCAAAGTCCGCAGGCGTAAGGATCTTGGTGGCCATGATGTTGGCAGCCTCGGCAGCCGCGTCGGCAGCAGCCTTCGCCTTCTCGGCCTTGGCCTCCTCGTCCAGCTCCTCCTCGTCCTCGCTGTCGGACACGTGGTAGTCCTTGCCGTCGTCGACGTTGATCCAGCCGGAGTCCGAGTCGTCGGAATCGTCGTCCGAGTCCGAGTCCACCTCCCAGGCCTTCTCGTCGTCCTCCTCCTGCGCCTGGTCGGCCTTCCACTTGGCCAGCAGCTCCAGACCCTCGATGCCGGTCTGGCCCTTCTCCACGCCGTACTGCAGGCGAGAAGAGGTGCCGGCCTTGGCGTCGGCAGACATGGCCATGGAGGCGTCCTTGCCTCGGTCCTTGCGAGCCAGCATCTCGGGAGCAACCTCTCGGTAGAGCGAGACCAGAGATCGCGCTGCCATGACCACAGCCTTGGCCTTGGAGCCCTTGTAGGCAGTGAGATCCTGCAGCAGCTCAGCCTCGATGGCGAGAGGGTTTCGCGCAAGAATCTCTCGGATAGTGTTAATACCAGCGGAGCAGACCTCGGCAGACACACCGTCGGAGACGAACTCGTCGGCAATCTTGCGGATCATGGGCGTGATGGCATCGGGAGGGACCAGATCGTGGGAAGCCTGTGCTGCGGCAGCCATGATCTGAGTCACGTCCTTCTGCTTGGGGGTCAGGTACTTGAGGAAGTGCGAGTAGATGCCCAGCACGGTGAGCTTGTGTGTACCGATCATCCGCGACACGAGGTTCATGATCTGGATCTTCTGCTCGAGGTCGTAGCGGAATTTCGTGAGGTTTGTGAAGAGCTGATCGGCAAAACCCTGGGGGTCTCGCAGCAGATGCAGAGCGGAAAAGTTGAGGTACGTCGCGGACACGCCGCCGTTGCCCTTGCGCTTTTTGAGCAGCTTGTTCATGGCAGACTCGGCCTTTCGTCCTCGCTTTCGCGAGTTCTTGTTGATCTGCAGTCGGTGCTTCAGAGCGCCAATCTCGGCAGAAGCGTCGGAGTCGGAGTCCTCGGCGTTGGCCTCCTCTCGCTCCTTGTCGGCTCCGAGGAAGAACCGCACTCCAGAAATGGCAATCTTGGCCTCTCCGTGAAGAGTGGCCTGGGCCATGATCTCGACAGTTCGAGAATCGTCCCAGACTCCTCGTCTCCACAGCTCTCGGGTCAGCTTGGTGGCCCAGAGGCCGGAAGACTCGCCGGTAGACAGCACGTTGAACAGAAGCGCCTGGACAGACTTGTTGAGCTTCTGGGCCTTGCTGCCGGTGTTGGCGCCCTTGACGATGGTGACAATGTTGGAGTAGATCTGGGTTCGCAGCTGCTTGCTGCCGGTAATCAGCAGAATGGGGAAAAGCGTGGCGATTAGCTTCTCGGGAGTGATGACGCCCTTGTTCTTGAGAAGAACCATGGACTGGATGAGCTTCTCGCGCAGATCCTCGTCGAGATGCTGGTGGTGGTCCAGAATCAGCTTGGACAGCTCGTCGGGGAAGTTTGCGGTCTCCTTGGGGTAGCACGAGGCGACCTGGGCCACAAAGCCAACCAGGTCGCCAAACTCCTCCGAGTTCTCCGTCTGAGGCGAGTTCATGTAAATGTCACGGATGGACTCGTAGTGCTGGTACTGCAGCAGAAACTCCTCCTTGTAGGAAGGAGGGTCTCGACGGACCAGGTTCTGCAGCAGAGCAATGTTAGTGGGCAAAAGGGCAGCTCTCTTTCGTTTCGCCATTGTGTCGTGTGTGTGTCTAGAAGCTGCACGATGAATTTTCTTATGCACTTCACATAATTTTTTTAGAGTTGAAACTCTATATGGAGATGGTGTTGGGAGCGTGGGGTCTTTAGTGGTAAGTAAATTTAGTTGGTTTTAGTTGGGTGAATTCGATCGTTGATAATGTGGCAAAAGAGCACGGATGAAAGAGAAAAATCGTCAGTGTTGTCAACTTATTGTTGGCGAATGCATTTTCCCTCAACACCACCACTAACACCGGCGATTATGTAACACCACAGTCGAAAAACTGACAAATGCAGGAGGCGATGACTTAGGGTGTCAATAAGTGGGCCTCTTCGGCTGTTATGATAGAATTAGACCCCGTCAAGCCGACAAAGAAGTCAGTCTGTCTGTAGCTCCTTTGCTCTCCACCCTGACAGACTCCACGTAAGTCAAAAGTAATTTGCGCCGTCCATATTGGTACGCGTCCTAATTAGCTGAACTTATTCGTACAGCGAGAGCTCAGCATTCGCTGTCAAGCTGGTTTTGTGAGTTGTGACACTGGATCAACTTACTCTTCTCCATTAGTCCATTCTGTCATCGCTGTCAGACTACTCTTTAGGTGCCCACGTGCCTGTTCCTGGTTCAAGTGTGTACTCAAGGACCTTCAAGTCTCGACGAGAAAGACTTGTCAAAGTCTGAAACAACACGGCACGAGCTCCTGGGCTTAATATCGGTTTGAAACTCTTGATGAACGTAATTACAATGTTCCGCTCTTGCTTATTCGCCATAATATTATGCCGGCAGCCCTTAATCTCGTAATTAAAACGAACGGCTAAGAGATCATGACAGGAGCCCACGTTTCTGTAATTTGACGAAATAACACGACAGTAAACATCTGAGCATGGACGAGCGGAAACATCGCTACTTTTGCATAATATCTATGTTGTATACCCACGTGCTTCCTATTCCGGGGATCTCAGACGCCGGAAATGCATTGTTATGACAGCTTCTGACATCGGGAACCAGATATGGCTGCTTTGGCAGGAATGTGGCCTAAAACAGCACTGTTACAAGGGATGTGAGAAGTGCCCGTGATTCTACTGGCACCAGCAACCGAGATAGCGATGAGAACTGTAGATCGTTAGAAGCTTTGGTTCCAGGATGCGCTGCAAAGACGGTAGATCCCAATGTTCCAGATCAGCTGGATCTGGAGGCTCTGGAGAACTCAAACGAGCAAGCTTGGTTCAGCCGGCCAATGGGTATGCTGGTCTCAGGGCGTCTGTCCATCCTTTGCTTGGCTCAAGTTAAGTTTTGCTAGGAAAACGGCGCTGCGTAGATCTTGCGCACTCTGTTAACCGGGAAGGTTGCGCGGCTTATCACCGAAGTGTCCAAGATCCTTGCGTTTCCCACGTGTGCTGAGTCTTAATGTCAGACTTTATCGAATGAGTCTTCCTGACTAATGTATAGCAATCTCCTTAGTTGCCGAATAGCGAATGATCCAAGGACGAGAACCTGAAGAGAACCCGACCAGGTCTCACAACAACAAACAACACAAAGACCTTTCGAATTCGTATCCAAGCGGCTTCTAGCGCGCACAAACATTCTGCTTGCGGCGGTCTAATGCGTGGGGAAGCCGTATAGCGACTAAGACGTACCCCTTGCAGGTCTGGAGCCCATAGTGAAACAGGGTGCGTCTATAGAGCCTCCGTGGAGCTATAACTCCTCCACCCTGGGTCTCGAGACACACAGGCTTGGTGCACCTGCGTGCTGCTATGCCTCGAAACCAATACTAAACCTAAGCTAATGTCTTCTATTAAGCTTAATGACTTTTTCACTGATGTGCAACATGGCTCAAGCAGACGCTGCGATTGGCGCTAAGCCGGCAGACAAGCGTGAGCTCGCTTGAACATGTCAGATCGGACGTTTGGTTGCCAATTTCCCCACGGAACCCGGGCCTCTTTGTCCTGGAGCGATACCTAATTATGATAACTGTTGATGCCGTCCAGCTGGCTCGGCTAGAGCTGTTTATATAGCCCCCGAAGCCATGGCGGGGGGCCAAGGAACCTCCGATCCGGCTAACAATGAAGTTCTCGACCTCTCTGCTCCTCGGCTCTCTTGCTGCTGCTGCCTCCATCCCTGCTCTGGCTCCGCGAGATGGACAGACCAAGGTGATCAACGGCTTCCAGGTCACCGACCTGACCAACGCCGACGGAGATGAGTTCCTGCTGCTCAAGGATCTGACCAACTCGACGTGGCCCGACAACCAGAACCAGGACAGCACGCTCTTCGGTGGTATCCTCAAGGCCTGGCAGTCTGCCGAGACCGCTACCGTCAACAGCGACTCGTTCAACTACCTGGAGAAGCAGGCCAAGCTGGCCAACATTGCCTACTGCGGTGGCTCCTCGCTGCTGACTCAGCCCTTCTCCTGCGCCTACCAGTGCAAGGAGTTCCCCAACATGGAGCTCGTGTCCACCTGGGGCGACTCTGTGACGCTCTCTGCGCTCGTTGCCGGCTATCTGTCCATCGACCACGTCGACAAGGAGATCGTTGTCGGTTTCCGAGGCTCCCACACCCTCAAGGACTGGATCGTCGACCTCATGGTCACCCGAAGCGCTGTTGACGACGCCTACCCCGGCTGCAGCGGCTGCCGAGTCCACCACGGCTTCTTCGCGTCGTACAAGGCCACGCTCGCCAAGTTTGACGATGATCTGAAGAAGCTGGTTGCCGCGAACCCCGGCTACCGAGTCAACGTTGTCGGCCACTCTCTGGGAGGCTCTGTTGCTCTGCTGGCTGCCACCGACTTCAAGAACCGAGGCTACGACACCTACCTCACCACCTTTGGCCAGCCCGTTACCGGCAACAGCGCCTTTGCCGACTACGTGGACAATCTCTGGTTTGGATCTCCAACCCCTCAGACTCTGAGCGGAGGACCCGACCGAAAGTACTACCGAGTCACCCACAAGAGCGACGTGGTTCCGCGAGTGCCCTTCTGGCCCGGATACACCCAGAACGCCGGCGAGGTGTACATCAGCGTGCCTGAGATCAACCCTCCTGTTTCTGCTCTGCGATACTGCGAGGGCGAGGTCAACAACCAGTGTGTCCACGGCAACAGTCTGCTGTCTCTCATCAGTCTGACTGCCCACCATAACTACTTTGTCTACATTGGCGGTGACTGCTAAGTGACTAGACTCTGATTATTTGCTGGCAAATATCCTCACTAATTCTGCTAACTGCTCGTTTGATTGACTGCTAACTTGATTAATTGCTAACTGTTTGGTTTAATAAAATGTCTAATTTCTGTTTAATGGCAACTGGTCTGGAGTAGATACAGAACTATGGTAAAGTAATTGCCAACTATCTGATTTAATAAAATTCCCGTAATCATCCCGTTATCGTCTGCCTGCAATCGTCATGTCTGCTGTTAACATGCACTTCGCGCCAGCAGTCTCAGATAACTGCTATCTCCAGAGTTTATTCTCCCAAATCACGAGGGATTTCGTGCCCTGGCTGGTCATCTGCCTTGTTGCTGTAGCATCAGCGTCTTCCAGCAGCGTATTCGTTCTCTGATATCACGTTTGCCGAATCTCTTTTTTTCGGACCACCTTGAAGATATCGTCTCTGACTGGCTATATCGCCATATCGCGAAAGTGGGTTATCTTCCCCTCAACCGCAAATAGCTCACGTCGAGCGTAATCAGGCAGTGCCACAAGGCGATCCCAGCGTGACAGCATAACTTGGGCCTATTATATGCCTTGAGCCAGCTGAGCAACGCGTCATCTCTCCGGTTATTTACTTCTCCAGACGCCTACAAGTAAGTTTAATTGGGCTGGGGGTGGGTAAAAGTGGTCTTTAAAAGCGGTTTTGAGGGCCCGAAAAGATATAAATACGGCGGCTTCCTGCCTCCAAAACCACCCAAAATACGCGCTTTTCGCACGCCAAAAAGCCGCTGTTTCTGCCTCACGGACCTCCACCTTCCGGTCTGCCCTGGTCTCGTGGTATGTGGGGGATAATCTTATCCCAAAGCAGCATTATCGCTAGGGTTGGCTGCCCTTTTTGGGAGTCGCAGCCACTGATAACGATTTTAACCTGCATTGCTGGTGCTCCTTCTCTCTCAACTAACACAACACCACAACAACGACAAGTGAGTATCGACTGGGGGTTTAAAAAGCCGTCAACAGAGACACAAACACTCTCAGTGGATTGGCAATGCCCTCCTCGCCCCTTGGACGCCTCTGTTTGTGTCTGAGAGCCCATATAACCCATTTGCCACCCGAATCCCCACAACTAACCCAGTGCGCTCCAAATTTAAGGATGAACACCCCTTTGAGAAACGACGGGCTGAGGCCGAGCGAATCAGAAAGAAGTACGACGACCGAGTGCCCGTCATCTGCGAGAAGGTCGAGAAGTCGGACATCCCCGTGATCGACAAGAAGAAGTACCTCGTCCCCGCGGACCTGACCGTCGGCCAGTTCGTCTACGTCATCCGAAAGCGAATCAAGCTGAGCTCAGAGCGGGCCATCTTCATCTTCGTCGACGACGTGCTGCCTCCCACCGCGGCCCTGATGAGCTCCATCTACGAGGAACACAAGGACGAGGACGGGTTCCTCTACGTGACCTACTCCGGCGAGAACACCTTTGGCGACCTGGAGCAGTACAGGTTGGAATAAGCAGTGTGTCTACTGGGCCGTGCTCTCACGCTCTTATTTATTCCAACATTTAACCATCTTCGTGACATTGACCGAGTGGCTGTAGAGCGCGTAGAGTGTGGTATAGTGGCCACGTAGGCGGCGTCGCTATTATAATTAATCCATATCTATAGCTGTTTTTGTGTGATTTAGTTGTGCGTGTACCGATATATATCTAATCGTTAGCTAATTGTTGGACGTTGCTTATGTAATCAGGTACTGGTAAGGCTGATGATACCATAATGCGAACGTGTAGTTGAAAGTAGATGTAAGGCTCTAATGAATCATGTAGCTACAAGTACAGCAAATACACGTGCTTCTGTTTACTTATACGGTGCTAACTAGGACACTCTTCAGATCATTAGCTCGAATCCCCACAATATCCCTGGCGAACTTGAAAGAGAAAAGACACTGGGCAACGAGGTTAGTCCAGGGTTTTTATAAGAATGGAACCAGTGCGTTTAGTATTTACCATCTCCGAAAAGTATGCGCTTCTTCCTGTACCATGGTACGACCTACCTTCCTGGTTGCTTATAGCGTTACAGAGCCAAGAAAGAAAAGCCACACTATGGGCAATTGAGTGGAAGAAGAGCCGTTAATGTACTCGTACCGACGCATATACAGCCTTCAAACGGTCCCTAAATTATCCAGCTCATCCGGTAACTACTGCAATATGTGAGTATGGCATCATCTTTGCGATACAGTTGCAATTGCATGAGGTCGTATAATACCACCCTGGCTTCCTTTTTCTGATGCACGTCTGTTTGTATCAAGGGACAGCCTAAGACACGGATAGTGGTTGCAAGACCAGCTAAGACTCGGATGATGCCTTTAAGATTTCTCCACAATTGTTCTTTCTGAAGTAAGGGATAGTGCGGTTTTTGCAGGCACCTTGGAGAAGTACACGCAAGGAAACGGCGCGAAAGCCGGAGATATATCTGCCTCGGGCAGAAGGAAAGCCGCGAGAGAAGTTTGAGCAGCTAGTGTGAAACACAGTTCCGGACAAAGCAAAGATGGAAATGATAATTGCAATATGGTGCAACTCTTGTATACGGCAGCTCGAGCAGATTTGCGTCATTATGGTCATTAGTCATTAGTCTACCATGGTACGGTCAAGTCATCAATCCACAGTCATTGAAGTCATCAATCCACAGTCTTTCGTTCAATCTACATTCGTTCAGTCTACAGTCGTTCAATGCATCCGTTCAATCTACATCGCCATTCAATAGTCGTCCATCTACACTCGTCATTCAATAGTCGTCATCTACATCTCACCATTCAATAGTCACCTACACTCATCATTCAATAGTCACCTACACTCGTCATTCAATAGTCATCAATCTCTTATGTATACATTCGTAAGTCATTATTTGCTTAGAGCTTGAGGCCAACGAGCTCAGCGTACTTCTCGGTGGAGAAGGACTTGGGTCGCTCGATGGGAGCACCGTAAGCTCGGTCCATGATGAGCTGGGGCAGGACACCGATAGCTCGGGACACACCGAACAGAACAGTGTAGTAGGACTGCTCGGTGAGACCGTAGTACTGGAGCAGGACACCGGAGTGGGAGTCCACGTTGGGCCAGGGGTTCTTGGTCTTGCCGTGCTCGGTAAGAACCTTGGGGGCAACCTCGTAGATGGTGGACACCAGGTGGAAGAGGTCATAGTCGGGCATGTGCTCGAGGGCGAACTCTCGCTGGGCGGTGTATCGAGGGTCGGTCTTTCGCAGGACGGCGTGTCCGTAGCCGGGGACGACTCGGCCGGCCTTGAGGGTATCCCACAGGTACTTCTCGATGTCCTCCTTGGTGACATCGGAGCCGATCTTGGACTTCATCTCGAGAATCCACTCCAGGACCTCCTGGTTGGCTCGGCCGTGCAGGGGACCGGCCAGACCGTTGAGACCAGCGGACAGAGACAGGAAAGGAGAAGAGAGGGCAGAGCCGACCAGCTTGGTGGTGTGGGCAGAGACGTTGCCTCCCTCGTGATCGGCGTGGATGGTGAGGTAAAGTCGCAGCAGCTCGACGAACTCCTTGTTGTCGCCGAAGCCCAGCAGGGAGGCGAAGTTAGCAGAGTAGTCCAGAGAGTTGTCGATGGAGCCGACAATCTTGCCGTCCTTGAACAGGTTTCGGTAGATTCGGGAGGCAATGACGGGCAGCTTGGCAATGAGGTTCATGGAGTCCTCGTAGGTGTACTGCCAGTACTCCTTCTTGTTGACACCCTTCTCGTAGGCCTTGGTGAACTGCGACTCGGACTCGAGGGCGTTCACGGCAATGCCGAGCTGGGCCATGGGGTGCAGAGTGGGAGGGCATCGGTCGATGAGCTCCTCAACGTGCTTGGGGATCTCGGCTCGAGAGGCCCAGTCGGCAGACAGGCCCTTGACCTGAGCGTCGGTGGGGATCTCGCCGGTGAGCAGGAGCCAGAAAAGACCCTCGGGGAGAGGCTCCTTGCCGCCGGGAGCGTGGGGGAGCTGCTTCTGGAGGTCGGGGATGGTCAGACCTCGGAATCGGATGCCCTCCTCGGGGTCGAGGACGGAACCCTCCCACACAAGGCCCTTGATACCTCGCATGCCACCGTAGGCCTGGTCGAGGATGACCTCGCCGATGACGGTGTTGCCCTTCTCCTTTCGGAGCTTCTTGATCTTCTCGACGTTCTCGGGGATGAGCTCGGCGAATCGCTCCTTAAGGCCCTGGGTTAGTAAAGTCGACTTTGCGTCAATGTCACATGCGTCGGAAAAACTTGCCGAGGCAAGTTTGACGAGTCGAATTGACGAATTGACAGTTTGACGGTTTGGCGAATTGACAATTGGCGAATTGACGATTGATTTTAAAAACCAATGATACTCACATCCTGGGTAGAGTAGGCCCGGAAGGCGGTGTTGGCCATAGGGGCAACACGGACGGAAGATCGAACGGCGGGACGAATAGCAGAAATCATGATGATATTTCAGATTTGTTCACTTACTGACGCAATGAAATAATCGTACAGAAAGAAAAGAGAAACGGGCGCTCGGCACGACGGTCTAGCTTATATATGAAAAGCAGCGTAGACATGGTTTTTAGGCTTTGCGCGCTTAAGGTTAGCCTTTTTGGGCGCCCAATTGACTTTTCTCCCTACTGTCCCAACCCAAGGTACATGAAAAAGCTCCGGTTTAGCCGAGCGTTTACGTGTCCCCCAGACGTGTGATTGGACCGCAGAAAAGCGCCTTAGCGGGCGGAGAATTGGCGATAGTCGCTTTCCAGACACAAATAGACCCCCCAAAAAGCCAATCCCGAAACTCCGGCAGCCATTGCTCGGGTTGGCAACGCCACAGACCCTCAGGTCGTCCAGCTTCCTTGCTTGACTCCGAACTTTGTTCCATGAAATTCCCTCACCATTTTTCCACCCCAAAGCTGTAGCTCGATCCGCAAGGCTAGCAGGAGCCCCCACGCCGTGCGCGGGCTTTTCTGGGGCAATTGCGCCGTTTCGAGACCCCTGGGCCGCTTTTATTGCCCTGGCCCGAAAATTTTCACGTCTCGGTACGTGCTACCCCAGCTTTCAATTTCACATTTTCTGGGGGAATAAGCCTCGGATGTAGCCGGAAGCCTTGACGTCACCCTTGGGATTGCTGGAGAGGAAAACTCAATTGGCCCAGTATGGGGTATTGCCGAGCAGTCCGAGGTCGAGCAGCCGTTATCGTGTGACGCAAAAGCCCCTAGGCCTGGATTTGCTGCTTTGTGGGGTGTTATAGCGCTCGTAGTGCAACTACAGTAACTAAATACGGAGGTGGAACAAGTCCAGCCAGAAACGCCACTCCAGAGGAATGCTGCACCGCCAAAAACATACATGTCTCAATTGTCGTCACGCGGATCAATGAATGGATGAGGTTCTGGACCGTCTTTGTATGTAAGGAATTAAAAAAAAATGTACACGGGAAGCCTCCGGGATTTTTCAGCTTGCAACGCATGCACATGCTCAGAGTCTGGAGTCGGAACCTTGTGCCTAGTCTCCATTCATCCGAAAAGTGCAAAAGCCGGCGTTTCACCATCCGGAAGACGGATCCGAGGCTCCCGCCGAGAAATTGCGTCACGTGATCCCACTATTGCACCCTACGCTAGCTGGCTGTCAAACACTTCCACAGCAACGGTGTGAAACCTACTGCGGACAAATGTGGAATCTGCACGGTGGAGAAATTGATCCGAAGGCCGGGTAACTGGGTTGGGGTTGTGGGATATTTGGGAGTTGGGGTTACCCTGCCGTGGGAAAAGATGCGGTTTTCGCACACACGCGAATCGAACACACGTTGCACTCGCCTGGGGTGAGGCCAAACTGTATTTTAAAAAATCCAAACATAGGAGTCAGCATCGCACTGAAGCCTTCATCCAGCTTCTGATCCGCAATCCAACGAAATGGTCCCCAACAAGCGGTCCAGCGGGTCCTTTGGCGGATTCTCCTCCGCTGCACCGGGTTCCGCAACACCCACAGCAACCACACCCAACCGAAGCAGATCCTCGATCGGCTCGACCAAGAGCAACCACAGCTTTGGCAACGCATTGAAGCCCTCGGGCGGCGTGTACAGCGCCCAGAACGGTCTGCCGGCGTCGTCCGTGCCTGGCCTGGGCAACGGCGTCGTCAATCACGTGCTTGGAGCTGCTCCTATCTCCTCGTCGTCAAGCTGGCTTCAGACCAAGAAGCCCAAGGAGCTAGGTACCGTGTCTGTCAGCGAGATGTCGGCCAAGCAGCCGCTCGAGCTGGGCTCCGAGTTTGTCGAGGCGTACCTTAACCGCGACGACAAGTATCCCGAGCTGGACAGACTGGTGATGCGTGAGTATGCGATGATTGACGATGATTGAAGAACACACTAACCACAGAGGGACAGCTGTCCGAATACATTTTTGCGCAGTCCGGCGACCTCGGCGCGCTGACGCCGTTCACACGCACCGAGGTCATCAACATGCCCGACGAGCTCTACGAGCAGTACAACCACACGGAAACCAGCACCAAGATGGGCATGTTTTCCGAGATTGACCGCATCTGGATGACGGTGGACAACCGCATCTACTTCTGGTCGTACACGGACCAGGCGTACCACGCCTTTGAGGGTCTCGAACACACAATCACGTCGGTGAGCCTGGTCAAGCCCAAGGCCAACACCTTCATCGACCTCATTTCGCATGTGCTGGTGCTGACGACTCCGTTGGAGGTGTACCTCGTCGCCGTGAGCTACAACAAGGTCACCGACGACTTTGAGCTCTTCGACACGGGCATGCACACGTCGATCAAGGGCCTGGACGTGGACCAGGTGATTGCGTCGCAGGACTCTGGCCGGGTCTTTTTCACCGGTCCTGGAGACGGCACCAACGTCTACGAGCTCATCTACAACAACCAGGACCGGTGGTTCCGCGACAAGTGCTCCAAGATCTGCCGCACCAAGAACAGCATTGTTGCGTCTCTGCAGCCCATTGCCATTGGCGAAGTTGAGGGCACAGGCATTCTCGGCAAGCTCGTGAGCTCGTTCATGCCGTCGCACGAGCGAGAGGTGGTCGTGCAGATGGTCATTGACGACTCGCGCAAGCTGCTGTACACGCTGTCGTCCACCTCGACCCTGCGCGTCTACCACATGGCCCAGGACGACCTCAGGCTCACCTTCACCTACACCTTCCCGCAAGTTCTGTCGCATCTGCAGATGATCACCGCCAGCACGCCCTCCACGCATGTCCATGGCGCACAGCACGCTGCTAACCGGGCCAAGCCTGCCACGCCGCTTGTTTCCAAGCAGACCAAGATCGTCTCGATCAAGCCCGTCATCGCGACCGAGTCGTCGCAGATCCACCTTGTCGCCGTGACGTCCTCCGGCTGGAGATTGTACATCCGGGCAGCCCGTTCGTACACCTTTGGCCACGGTGGAACTGCGCCCTCTGCATCCAACCCGCCCACCTTCATGCAGGTGATCCAGGTGCGTTTCCCGCCGTCGTCCTCGCCCGAGACAGTCCCGCCCATGCAGTCCAAGGTGCTCAGCGGCACTCTCGGCACGTCCCGGCTGTTCGAGCCCGGACACTTCTTTGCCGTTGTGCCTGCCGAGACCGAGGAGGGCGACCTGCCGACGTCGGACCGTGTTTTCGTCGCTGCGCCAGACACAGGCCGCATCCTGTACCAGCAGTCGTCGCTGGCTGCAGCTGCCAACCCCGTGTACATCGAAAACGCGACGTTTCTCGAGATCGACGGCTTTGTGCAGGCGATCCAGCTGCTCACGCCGCCGTTCCGAGCCACCAACCACCCCGAGGGCTTCGGCAACGAGTCGGCCTGCCAGTACGAGAAGTCTGCGCACCAGAAGGTGGCTGTGCTGACGCAGACGGGCCTCCATATTTATGAGCGAACACTCCCGTACGAGACGTTCCAGCGCCTCGGCGGCGACGTCAAGACGTTTTTCGATCTCTACGGACGCACCGAGACGTGTGCCACGGCCCTGTCTCTGGCCTCGATGAACATTTCGTCGCCCGAGGAGCGCGAACTCGCCCGTAAGGTGTACATTGAGGTTGGCGGACGAGCGCATCTCATTGACGACGACACCAACTACGGCATCACTGCCACTCCCACAACCTCGTCTCCCCCGCAGGTCGTCAAGCTGTCTGGACGCTTTGAGGGTCTCGCAACCTACCTGTCTCGCGCTGTGCGACCGCTGTGGCAGGAGAACGTCTTCGCTCTCGTTCCCCGGGTCGTCAACGGCGAGTCCAAGCTGCAGTTTGTGCTCAAGCTGTCGCGCGAACACATTGAGGACGCGCAGGTGCGGCTGATCGAGATCTCCGAGTTCCTGGCCAAGAACAAGACCTTCATCGAGGGGCTTGCTGGCGCCGACAGAGTTGTTCTGGGCGGAAACCGAGCCGAGGAGACGGCTCTTCTCGCCGAACACACCGCTCTCAACGCGCTCGTCAAGCTTGTCAACAACATGAAGGAGGCTACTGCTCTGCTGCAGCTGCTCCAGGACGAGACAGCCTCTGCGCCGATCGGCATCGAGAGCATCATGCTGTATCTCACTCCTGCCGCTCGAGAGCAGATGGCCAAGCTCAAGTTCTTCGAGCTGGTGACGCGCAAGGCCGGCATCGATCTGGCCAAGGAGCTCGTCACGTGTCTCGTCAACAAGGCCATTGCCGACGGCGGCTCTGTCGAGTCTGTTGCCAGCATTCTCGAAGACCGGTGCAACTCGTACTGCTCGGCCTCGGACGTGCTCACCTACAAGGCGATTGAGGCGCTTAAACGAGCCAAGGACGTCGGTGCTCGAGATCCTGAGCTTCGACAGCAGCTTCTGGCCGAATCCGTGCGTCTGTTTGAGAAGACCGCCGGCAGCCTGAGCGTCGACTCGCTCTCCGAGTCCATCGACCTGTACTGCGAGCAGGGCTACTACACTGGTGCAATTCAAGTGGCTCTTTCGGTTGCCCAGGAGATGGACCGAGCCAACGTGGCTGCTGCGTACATGCTGGACGACATGCCCGAGGGCGATGTTCGCCAGGGGACGTACGAGAAGCGCGTCAAGGTCTACTCCATGGTCTTTGGCGTGCTGGAGCGGGTGGTGGAGGACTCTCCTGCCAACTCTGCTGCCCCTAACGAGGCGTACGACATTGCCCTCGCCTCCACCGACGAGGTGTTCCAGTACTGCTTCTACGACTGGTTCATCGAGACCGGCAACTCGGCGCGTCTGCTGGATCTCGACACCCCCTACATTCTGCCGTACCTGGTCAACAACGCCAAGAAGAGCGTGGGCATGGCCGACCTGCTGTGGTGCTACTACCAGATGCGAGGCAGCGTCATTTCTGCCGCCGAGGTTCTGTTTGACATTGCGACCTCGACCAAGTTTGTGCTTCCCCTGGCCCAGCGAATCGAGTGTCTTTCTCGAGCTCGGGGCTACGTCAACTGTCCTGCTCCTATCACTTCGCGACAGCAGCTGGCTCAGCTGACGACCCGAATTCAGGAGCTGCTCGAGGTGTCTTCCATTCAGGACGACATCCTCACCAACGTCAAGAAGGACCCTCGGTTCCACGACGCGCGACGCCAGGAGACCATGGCCAAGCTCGACGGCCCCATCATGGGCGTGTCCGAGCTGTTCAACCAGTACGCAGACCCGCTGCAGTACCTGGAGTCGTGTCTGGCGCTGTTCCAGGTGTCGGACTACCGCCAGAACGACGAGATTCTCAACTGCTGGAACAAGCTCATTGTGCAGACGGACCAGAAGGGCGAGGAGGATCATGATGGAGACCGCGCTCAGTCGTACGAGTACGTGGCCAACATGGTCCAGCGGCTCGGCAAGCAGTTTATGGTCTCCGAGTTTGTCTTCCCCTACGACCAGCTCATTCCCATTCTCGAGCTGTACCGAGTGCAGCACCAGCCCGACTCGCCTGTCGGATGGGTCGTCGACACCTTCCTCGGTGCTTCTCTGGGCTACGAGACGGTGTACACGTGTCTCGCGGACATGATTGAGCGACGCGAGTACCCCTTCTCCGAGGAGCCTGCCATGCGGCTGCTGGCTCTGGATGTTATTTATCTTTTGGAAAAATGGTTGGCCGAGAGCCGAGGCATGTCGCAGATCCAGAACGTGTGCCAGCCGGACATGCTCGACACGCTGGAGCAGTACACCAGCCAGAGCGACGTGGCCGGCCTGCGACGACGGCTGCGAATTTAATACGCAATGTATAGATAATAAATGTATCATATTATGAGGGGCGTGTTTATGAAGTATTGGTAGTTTGTGCAATATAAATTATTCAGGAAAACCAAACAATTAGTTCCCTTACTAATGTCAGTGTTGTACTTGCAACCGAGTTGAACGATACATACTACTCCAGACGTCTCCCGCATGATCAAGGTGAAACCAGTAGTCGGACTCATGTCATAGACAAAATACAACTAGTCGTATTGGTGGTAATAAGCAGTATTCTGGTCTACATATAAATGGATATACATCTGGTCGGTTTAAGGTTTGTTGTTGTGCATTCAACATAAACCTTGTAAAATGAAGTCGAGAAATAATGCCAAAAAATCCCTAAAATGGCATTATTTGGCATCAATAAGCTGAGATACACAAAACCGAACACTTATAGCACATTTTATGTTGTAAACAAATACTTGTCCGATCCTCAAATTCTCTGTACCATTGGAATCGTCTCAGTTTCCTGATAATTTTGATACCAAAAATTAATTTTTCTGAGCCGAACTGAATTATTTCTCTGAAATACTGAGATATCCTGCCATAAAGTACCCGTAGTTTATGCCATAAAGTGGCCCTACAAATAAAGGGCGACTAGAAAGAGCTATGTTCATCCCAGACACTTGCGAGTAGAACCAGAAGGCTCGCCTCACCCAGGGCTTTAAACTGATGTGCTATATTACCCTTGCTGAAGACTCCTTTGTGTTTTTCCAGGATTTCTGCAGATAGTTTATGCGGAGGAAAAGAGGTCCAGGCGGTGCAATATTAATGCTAGATAAAATATAATAGTACTCCAATGTTCTTCTATTTCGGATCTTCACAATGATATCCTCTTTTCTTCCATATTATGGCCGACTAATCTTTACAAACAGAAACTAGATTTTTGGGAAAATTGAAACAAGGGTATCTCGAGGTTGGTTCATACCATGGACTTGAAAAAGTACCGAAAGATTTATCTCGTTCAGGGTTTTGATATGATATAATACGTTCCCTTGTGCAGTGACCCTTTGCTCCTCCAGGGTTCTTGCCAGTAATCTCGACTCTAAAGACGTTAAGAAGATGACATATTGGCGACAGAGACGTGAAAGTGATACCAGATGGTTCTTATATCTTGAGTTCTGGAAAGATACAATCATTCACTGATATCTTTTACAGGCTGCGATTTCCCAGTATCAGCATTTAGTACAATTGTACTGTCGTTCATACCATAAAGTATTAAGTTTATGCCATAAGTAGGTATAAACTACCGTACCCGTAGTTTATGTCATAAAGTATGTACAGTACCCGTACAAATGCACAAAATCACGTCGTTAATGCCATTAGTCTATATGTTTTCTTTTAAAGCTGCGCCTTGACCCAGCCCTCCAGGCCGCCCTTGACGATAATCTCCTGCAGGTTCTGGCCGAGCTCGCCGACCTTCTGCTTGAGGATCACGGGGCCGTTCTTGCCCTCAGTGACAGTCACAGTGGCCGTGGGAACGTCCCAGGTCGCAAACCAGCCGGTTCGTCGAGTCAGCTCGGCAGGCTGGCCCTCGTATCGCTTTCGCAGCTTGTTGATGAGAGCAGGAATCTCGAGCGTCAGCAGCGCGTTGTTGATGGAGTTTCGCGAGAAGATGTTGCCGAACGAGCCGGCAATCACCAGCTGCATGTCTCGCGCGAGAATGCAGGTGGCAGCCTGCTCTCGAGAAGAGCCGGTTCCAAAGTTAAAGCCGGAGATGATGATGTCTCCAGGACCCGTCTTGGAGCCAAACTCGGGGTCATAGTTCTCCATGCACACCTCGGCCATCTTCTCCCGCGGCACGTCGTCCTGGTACGTGTACTTTCCGGGGTAGATGCCGTCGGTGTTGATGTTATCCGCGTCGCAAAGCACGAGTTCTCCGGTGATCTGAGCGGGAAAGCCGGCCAGGACACCTCCAGAGGGAGCGGGATCAGATTCCGCAGCCTCAGCGGCGTCCTCGGCCTCGACAGCCTCGGAAACAGAGATGGAGGACGCAACAGAGTTGGCTCCAGGCACGGGAGCGCCGTAAACTTCCTCGGGGAAGCCGATCTTGCCGAGAACGGCCGAAGCAGCGACCACCTCAGGAGAAGCCAGGTACGCGAGGGCGTCCTTGGAGCCCATTCGGCCCTTGAAGTTTCGGTTGGTCGCCGAGATGCCGACCTCGCCGTCCTCGAGGAGACCAGTTCCCAGACCGATGCAGGGTCCGCAGCCGGCAGGGAGGGGCTTGGCTCCGGCGTTAATGAGCGTCTGCCAGGCTCCAGAGGCCTCGGCGTCCTTCTGGACGAAGGAGGAAGCCGCAGCGACGTAGAACTCAACACCGTCCGCGACCTTGTTGTTCTTGATCACGTTGGCTGCGGCCTCAATGTCGGAAAGCCGCGAGTTGGTGCACGAAACGAGGTACGCCTTGTTGATCTTGATGTCCTTGGCGGACAGATCGGCCAGCGAGTTGTAGACCTTGACGGAGTTGGGTCCGGAGAGGAAGGGAGAGAGGGTCGACAGATCGATGGTCAGGTTCTTGGCGTACTTGGCGTCCGCGTCGGCCTGAGTAGCGCTCTTCAAATCGGCAACAGTCTTATCGTTGACTCGAGGATGAGGCTGGGGAAGACGGCCCAGACGGTACTGGTACCACTGTCGCAGGGTCTCGTCCACTGGAAACAGACCAGTGAGAGCGCCCCACTCGGTCGTCATGTTGGCGATGGTGAGTCGCTCGTCGACGGAAAGATGCTCAACGCCGTCGCCGACAAACTCGATCGCGTGGTTCAGCACCTCGTCGTTGTTGAAGATGCCGCAGAGTGCGATAATCACGTCCTTGCCAAAGACCCCAGCAGGAAGCTGGCCCTTGAGCTCAACTCGAGCCACAGGGGGAATCTGCCACCACGTCTGACCGGTAGCCCAGACCGAAGCAGCGTCAGTTCGCACGATAGGCGTGCCCAGACAGCCGATGCCGCCGTACATGTTGGAGTGCGAGTCAGAAGCGACCGTCAGGTTGTACGGAAAAGCGTAGCCCTCCTCGACCATGACCTGGTGGCCGATTCCTCGTCCAGCGGGGTAGAAGTCGATGCCCTGCTCGCCGGCAAAGTTCTCAATGTTGGCGTACTTCTCCAGGTTCTTCTCGCTCTTGTTCTGCACGTCGTGGTCCAGCGTCATGACCACCTGGCGGTTGTCCTTGACGGCCTTGGCGCCCAGACCCTTGAACTTGGTCGCCACGGGCCACGAGTTGTCGTGGGTCATGCAGTGAGACGGCCGAATCGAAACATAGTCTCCGCTCTGGACCTGCTTGCCCTCGGGAAGACCAACGGCGTATCGCTGAACAATCTTCTCGGTCAGGTTCTGGGGAATGCGCTTGGTGGAGTAGCGTCGCACCAGCAGCGTCTGGCTAACAGCCCGGTTTCTGAAGGCGAACATTGTGTGGAGATTGAGTAAGAGTTGGATCGCCCAATGGAAAAGGATCCATTGCTGACTCTAAACTCTACTGTGACATAACTTTACTATGACTCTTTCCGCACGTGATGCACGATAAGCCTTTTGGTTATTTAGTGCATGCCTGTGTGTGAGAGCGAGGCTTGTTTATCATGAGTTTCTGGCTCTTATCACTGGTTGATACTACAATCTGACTCGTCAAATTTCACTTTCAGCGACAAACTTTTAGCTGAAAAATCTGAAATTTGACGTCGTTTTAAGTCTGAGTTTAGGTGGGGAGAAGAACGTCATTGTATCAGTGAGCGCGTATTAAGGTTGTCACTAATTTACTGTGCCGATGTTCGGACAAAATGCGGGGTGTGCTTGCAGTTGTTTTTTGGCGGTCTCAAGAGTAGTATTACGGCTTTTGAGCGATTTTAAAGGCATACCGGCGGTTTCTGTGGTAGATTTGACGCGGTTGTGACTTTTGGCTGTGTTTTGGGTCTCTGTTCAAGTGTTGTTATACAAGCTAAGTAGATGGAATATGTCTGGTCATGGCAGAGTGATTTCGAGTGTGACTTGGAAATCGACATGAGACTGCAATAAAAACACAGTCATTGAAAATGCAACATTCTGGCTTCAACCATTTCAAATAACCCACACTTTTATTCGTACGTGTAGTTCTTTTCTACGTACAAGGCTTGTACAAGTATCTGATTCCAACATCTCGCATCCAAACATGCATATGGTTCGGAATAAATAATCGAGCACCACAACAATCCCATGAACCTGGCTCAATGGAGCATCATTCAGAATGGCGCGAAAATCGTCGCGCACATCGGCAAAGGTGACGCAGCCTCAATTACCGCATGCTACTCCAACTCTCGTCCAGCAGTTATGCTACCCTTACTCATCCAGATGAACTACACCAATCCAAACATTGCAGTGGTGGTTCACACAGAAACAGCAGCTAAAAGGTACGCCAAGGAGCTCGAGAAGACGGCCAAGGAGTCAGGAACAGCTTGTTCGCCTCAGTACTTTCTCAAGTGGGACAGATCCTTCGACTCGAGATGCACGTACTTCACACCTGAATCGTTTCTCCAGGCATTTGGACAGCAGCAGGAACTGCCATACACGCACGTTATCGTCATGGACACGCACGAAAGGTCGCTCTGGGGTGAAACGATCCTGGCAGTACTCAGAAAAGTGTACCACGGACCTCTCGTTCTCTGCTGTCCTCCTCTCCCTAAAGCGATAGAGTACCTCCAAGGGTTCTACGAGGATGCTCCTGTCATTGCGCTTCAGGATATACAAGTTGCCGACATCCACTATCTCGACCAACCCTCGTCCAACCTCGTGAGCACGGCAATCGATACTGCCATAGACATCAACAGCATGGAGGGAGAGGGCCATATCGTCATATTTCTAGCTACACGCGAACAAGTACTCTCTGTGATTCGGGGGATCAACGACCGTCTGCAGTCGCAGCAGAAAGGCGGAGATGTCAGCGTCGTGCCTTTCTACAAGGCAATGAAAAGAGAGGAGCTGGAAGGGCTATACGATGCTCTCGACAAGAAAGGCGGAAGAACGATAATAGTGGCCACAGCAATGGCGCAAGACTACACGTCTCTTCCGCCAGGAATCAAATTCGTCATTGATTCTGGCCTGCAAACATCTCGAGAAGGAAAGGAAGTCTGGGCAACTAAGCTCGATTGCGAGATTCGAGCTAACCGGGTGTCTTCTACAGGAGGAAAGGTGTACAGGCTCTTCACCGAGGACACGTTTGGAAGCCTTCTCGACATGCCTCCTGCGGAAGTCACAGTCAATACTCTCGACCAAGTAGTGCTCTACTGGCTTGCTCTCGGTGTCAAGAACATTCTGACACTGGATACTCCTACAAAGTACTCTCAGAGACTTCTGGCATCGGCACTGACATCTCTACACCACGCAGGACTCGTTGAGAAGGACGGATCAGCTTCAAAAGTCGCACAGAGCGTTTCACCGCTGACGATCTGCTTCCCCTTTATCCCCACACGCTTCATAGCTGCCATTGGACACTCTTTGAAGGAGGACTGTCAGTCGCTCATTCTCAGTATCGTTTCAATGGAGCTTGCGGGAGGACTCAACGAGGCTTACTACACCCCTAAAGACGGTGCTCAGCGAGAGGAGGCCAAGAACATCCATGCTCTGTTTGAGGTTGAGGAAGGACCTTTGATCACGCTGTTGAACATTTACGAATCTGCGTGCACCCCAAAACTCAAGCCCACGAGATGGTTTGCAGAGCACTTTCTCAACTACCAGATGATCAGAGTTGCTGATAGCATCCGCAGAGAGATTGCTTCTGTGATTGGAGGTAGGGCTACAAATGCTGACAATGACGAGCAGATGGAGAGCTGTTTGCGAATCCTGAAAAGGTATATATAACTAGATATAGATTATGCATTATTTATTCTTTCGAGTGTTGCTGTGATTACATAAGCATCCAATGCAACTGTAGAATACCAATAGGGGCGTTTTTAAAAGACGAAGAATAGAAAAACTCGGAGATTCAGACAGTAACTAAAGCTCCAAATACTTACCTAGACTGTATATTATTTTCAGCATGATATTCTTAACACCATTCAAGCGTGTTTCTGTAGAGTTTGTAGAGTTCACACAGTAAGGTTCGGAAATATGGCTTCCTGTAAGTTGGAAACAACACCTTGAAAAAAAGGACGACACCAGGCAACCATGGATTCGGATACTGAGTCAGTGAAGCGGCGAAAATCCTCGGGGTCCGAAAGCGAGTCCAGCGTGCGCGATCCGAAGCGCACCAAAATCGAGGATGAGGACTTCCAGGAAAACGGCATAGACGACGATGATGAGGATGAGGAGGACGAGGACGCCAAAGACGAAGACGATGACGAGGAGAAGGGCGATGAAGACGACGAGGAGGACGACGACAAGGAGGAGGGCGAGGAGGAGGAGGAGGAAGAGGAGGACGAGGAGAAGAAGCGCGAGGAGGAGGAGAAGTACGTGACGAGCTTCAACTTTGACGGAGTGGAGTACAAGTACAAGGAGCGTCCGGCGGTGATTGAGGAGCGGGAGGGCAAGATCGAGTTCCGGGTGGTCAACAACGACAACTCCAAGGAAAACCTCATGATTCTGACCGGCCTCAAGAACATTTTCCAGAAACAGCTGCCCAAAATGCCGCGGGAATACATTGCGCGTCTTGTGTACGACCGAAGTCATGTGTCCATGGCAGTCGTGCGCAAGCCGCTCACGGTCGTGGGCGGAATCACATTCAGACCGTTCGACACCCGCAAGTTCGCCGAAATCGTCTTCTGCGCCATCAGCAGTACCGAGCAGGTTCGAGGATACGGAGCGCATCTGATGAACCATCTCAAGGACTACGTCAAGGCGACGTCGCCGGTCATGTACTTCCTCACCTACGCCGACAACTACGCCATTGGCTACTTCAAGAAGCAGGGCTTCTCCAAGGAGATCTCGCTCGACAGATCGGTGTGGATGGGCTACATCAAGGACTACGAGGGCGGAACGCTCATGCAGTGCTCCATGCTGCCGCGAATCCGGTACCTCGACGTCAACAAGATTCTGCTGCTGCAGAAGGCGCTGATTCACAAGAAGATCCGGGCCATCTCCAAGAGCCATGTGGTTCGCAAGGGTCTCGATCATTTCCGCGATTCCACCACTCCAGTGGATCCCATGACGATTCCTGGACTCAAGGAGGCAGGATGGACGCCCGAGATGGACGAACTCGCCCGAAGACCGAAACGAGGCCCTCACTTTGCCGTCATGCAACACGTGCTCTCAGAGCTGCAAAACCACGCCTCGGCCTGGCCCTTTGCACAAGCAGTCAACCGAGACGAGGTGCCAGACTACTACGAGGTCATCAAGGAGCCCATGGACCTGTCGACGATGGAGCAGCGTCTCGAGGCGGACTCGTACAAGACCATGGAGGAGTTTGTGTACGACGCTCGGCTGGTGTTCAACAACTGCCGGGCCTACAACAACGAGACGACGACTTACTACAAGAACGCCAACAAGCTGGAGAAGTTCATGGTTGCAAAAATCAAGGAGATCCCCGAGTACTCGCACTTGGTGGAGTAGGAATGACTGAATATTTATATGTACAATAGTGATATTAATGGATGCGATGAATTTATTAGTTCTACTATCCTTACGAGTCACAAGTAGAACATGCCAACAGTGATTGCTGTATATATATTTAGATCGTTATACTACGGTACAGTAATATCTTTGCTTGTTTTCTACGGTACTAGAACCCCGCATCTAAACTTCAACTTATCGTTACAGTTACGTCGCCAACAGTGATTAATGAATGCGATGGATTTATTAGGTCAATCTTTACTAGTGACAAGTAGAACATCCTAACTTGGATAGCTAGTCAACAGTGATTAAGAATGCTATACATTTATTTAGATCCATATACTGATATCTTTACAAGTAATGGTAGAACTTCACATCTAAACTTCAACTGCTACAGTCGTTGCTCTACCTAGCTAACGAGTGTATTGGTACAACATACAGCCTACTTCGCACACAACTCATATCTAAACTGCATTGCTATATCGTTACACCTGCTCCTCATCGCCAACCTCGGAGTCGAGCTTGGCAACAACACTGACCATCTTGTCGTCGTCGTAAATCTTGAAGCCCTCGGCCTTGGTCACGCTGGACAGCTGCACGTTCTTGCTATCGAGCTTCTCCTCCATCACCTGCTTGAGAATCTTGAGCACCAGAACCTCGCCCTCCTCGAGGGTCATGTCCTTGTGGTACTCGTTCTGCAGCTCGGCCTGGGCGCCTTCGCTACCGCTGCCGATGGCCTTGGCCTCGTATCTGTAGAAGGTTCCTGACGGCTCAGCGTGGTACAGCTGGGCTCCGTGGTCGTCGTCGTATCCGGCAATGAGCAGAGCGACACCGAAAGGTCGAGACATGATTCGCTCCTCGCCCTCAGCACCCTCTCCGAACCGCAGAGCCAGATCGCACACTGCTTGGGTGACGGTCTCCACGTTTATGGGCTCGTCGTAGTAGAGATCATGCTGGACGGACTCGACTCGTGCGTGGTCAATCATGGTTCGGGCGTCTGCAGTGAGACCGGACATGGCACAGCCAATGTGTTTGTCGATTTCGACGATCTTCTCGATGGACGACGCCTCCAGCAGCGAGGAGGTGATTCGCTTCTCGACGCCGAGAACCACGCCGTCCTTGGTGGCAACACCGATGGCTGTGGAACCGAGCTGCGTTAGTATGTTAGAGTGGCGATACCACTATCAAGACGACAATCCACATCCAAGGGACACAATCGTGGCACAAAGTACGTTCGATCCACTGAACGTTCAATCTGTTGAGAAGCAGGATGGCCCTTGGTCAATGCTTCGATGGCATCTGTTGGTTGTTCACTTCGTCTTCGTCTTGACCACATCACTGAATTGTGCACCATCGACACTCAAAAACTCACCTTGATGGCCTCGAGAGAGTACTCGACCTGGAAAAGTCGGCCTTCGGGCGAAAACGTGCTCACGCCTCGGTCGTATTCACTTCTGGTAAGGAACATGCTGTGTGGTGGTGATGATGGTGGCAATAAACTATGATGTCAAGTTGGGGAGTGAACCTACTTGGTCAATCGCCACATACCATGAGTGATGAGGTGTGACCAGGTAAAGGAAAGAGACACTCAGTCAACAAATATTCAGACTGATTGTATCATTTGTTGAGGCAAATTATTCCTCTCCAACAACCTGATTAGTCAGCATTCGAAGACATATGTGTCCATTGATTACATAATCAGCATACGAGAGACAGACTGAAATCGAAGCAACGCGAACATCATCATCTTACACCGAAAGTATTCATCACCTTCACGACTACAACTACGTAGCCTCACCACAACCTCATGGCTTACTCATCACCCTTCGCACAACCTTAACAAACGCGAACGCGACAGGAGACACGGCAGTACTCCATTCTTCACCGAGACTCTTTCGCAGTCTGGAAAAGCCATGGAAGTGGACGACGCAAGGCAAGGCCAAGGCCACGACGTTGGCGGCATCAAGACCAAGAAGAGCACCATCACAACCACTACAACCACTCAACACATCCGTTCTCACTCGTCTCATCCTCAGCAGGAGGCTCCTTTATATGTTCCGAAAGTGTCGCTCAATCCGAGCAGTTCGCTGCCTCTGTTGGCTTGCAGACTCATGCCTCAGCCCAAGTGCTCTGAGGTGACTCGAAACACGCCTCGACCTAGAAACATTGAGACGTACCCTCTGGATGTTCAGGAGGTGCTCGTTATGGAGGACTTGTTGAACGTTCTGATGGGCCACGAAGGCGTGTACATCAACTACAGCGACTCGTACAACCCGCGACTTGAGCTCGACCGACTGAAAGGACCAGACTACAGAACAGCTAGAGGTCTCGACCCGTCTTTCAAGGACTTCACGAGGGCCTGTATCAAGATTGCAAGCACGTACGTGTCGCTGACGGCTTTTGTGGACAAAATGACCCGTGACAGAAGAGGACTGGTGAACGGAGCACTCGCAGCTTCTATTCGCAAGCTGTTGAAAGAGTATGTCAAGCTGGTCCAGGGACTCGAGTACGCTCTCAAGTTCGAGTCTGGCTTGACACTCCACAAGTTTCACCTCAAGCTGATGACAATTGGCGGCATTCTGCACGAAACGCATGAACTGGCCAAGGATATCCTCCGGGAGGACGAGGTGCGGTTCCACAATGCCACTCTGGAACCCAGCAACGACCTGGACGCTCTACTCGCCAAGTTCCGCGAAAACAGCGTCGAAATCGACACTCGAGGATACGGAATCTCGCTCAATGGATCGAGCATGTGCAGAGGAGGAATCACTCTTAAAGTGATTGCAGAGAGACTAAACGCTCATGCTGGTGATCCTACAGCCAACCAGCTGCTGACGAGACTGCTGAACGACGCCTCCAAGCCGTACTTGCAGATGCTCTCTCGGTGGATCCACCAAGGAGTGATTCTCGATCCCTACGGCGAGTTCTGCATACAGGAAAACGGCGATCTGGCTACTGGAAACGAGGGTGCTTACGACGAGTACTGGGAACAGCGCTACTCTGTGCGTAAGGACGAGCTTCCGCTGCTGCTTTCTCAGTCAAATCTCCTCGAGAAGGTCCTTCTGGCAGGCAAGTACCTGAACATTGTGCGCGAGTGTGGAGGAGGAGACACCTCTAAGGACGCTGCTGTGCACTGGGAGTCCATTCAGGACCCGGCACTGGTGCCTAGCATTGCTGCTGCGAGCGACGAGTCCAACAGGGCTCTGCTATCTCTCCTCCTGTCTTCCCACAACCTGTTTGATCGTCTCGACTCCCTGAAGCACTACTTCTTTCTGGACCGCGCAGACTACTACATCAACTTCCAGGACATTGCGTGGGGAGAGCTTGCTCGTCCAGCAAGTCAGTCGTCCGTGACCAAGCTGCAGTACCTCCTCGATCTGTGTCTTCGACAGCCTGGTTCAATCACAAGCACCGACCAATACAAGGACGACGTTGTCGCTTCTCTGGCCCCTACCACCGTCTGGGACTATCTTCTCCAGATTGTGTGTGCGACGGACCCCAACGAGTCTGGCTGGGAAAGCGACTCCAGAAAGATGTCCATGGAAGACATGCCTGTTTCGTGTGCTTTCCAGCTGGACTTCAAGGTCCCCTTCCCGCTCTCTCTGGTCATTTCCAGACGAGCTCTGATCCGATACCAGATCCTCTTCCGTCATCTGGCTGAGCTGAAGAACCTGGAGAGACTGCTGAGCGTTGTCTGGCTCGAAATGGCCAAGTCTCGACACTGGCGCTACCCTACTAGCGACGAGCGACTTCACAAGTGGAAGGCCTTTGCCAACATTCTGCGAATCAAGATGGTCGAGTTTGTGAAACAGCTCCTCTACCACTGCACAGCCGAAGTCATTGAGCCCAACTGGAAGCGTCTGCAGGAGAAGTTCAAGTCTGCCTCTAACGTGGACGAGCTGATTGCAGACCACATCACCTTCCTGGACACTTGCCTCAAGGAGTGCATGCTGACCAACGAAAAGCTCATTCGCGTGCAGCAGAAGATTTTTGGATACATTCGTTTCTTCGTGAACACGATCCAGGCTCGAAGCCACTTCCTTGAGATTGTCGATCCGTCTCATCTGTCTGACTTTGAGCGAAGTCGCCTGCAGCCTGTCTACGACAGAAACGGAGCCGTCATCCCCAACGATACTCTCGTGGAGCGGATGAACAGGCTCATCAAAACCACAGACACCAACTTCAGCCATAGTTGCAAGGTGTTCAAGGACGCTCTGGAGTTTTTTGCTGCGACCGAGAGCACCTCGCTTCTGGCTCTCAGTGCTCGGCTGAGCTGACGTTGTATATAGCCGAGGTCCACTATAATATATTTATTTATTTTCGCGCCGTTTTAATTTCTTTAATTATTTGTAATTATTACCGATGCCCTTTTAGGTTCCACTTGATGCGTTTAAGCCGTTCGGTGTATGGGAAGCAAATGTCATTCACAGCATCACTCGCTTACTACAGCATATCGCATAGTTCTTCGGCTCGTTGAAACGTTTCTCTCCGACAAGCCGAGACCTCTACAATGACCTATGACATCCTTCTTCAACTATCATGAATACATTAGCACCAACGATACAGTCCAAACACACCATCCAAACGTCTACGTTGAACATGCGCAAAACGACAAGATAAGGCGCAGTGTGCGGGTGCCGAGAGACTACTCCGCAGTGGGAGACGAGTATCCCTACTTCTCCACGCACTTTGTGGGCGAGGAACCGGGTGCTTACCCTAACGAAGAGGGCCCTAACTTCAACTCCAGAAGCCCCCTGAAGGATGTCATCTCCTACCAGGAGTACAACGAGATCATCGCATCGGTCAACGACTACATGAGACGGGCATTTTCGCCCTGGCAAAAACGGCAGTTTGTGGAGACGGTGCTCTCCTTTCTGACCTTTTGGATCTTTGAACGGCTCTTCACCTCTAATAATCAGCGCATCATGGCTCAGCTGGACGAATACGTCGATAAGCTGAACCAGAAAAACGCGGGACGGTTCATTCTGATCAACCCCCGCAAAAACGGCTTTCTCTCACTGGACTTTTTGGTTGACGTGTCTAACCTATAGATTCTGCATAATTAATTGTATTATTACCATTACTTATAGAAGTGTGCGTACGTTGACATGACCTAGGCAGGGGTCTTGAGAACTGTGGTTGCAACAGTATTGTTAGTTTCGTCGTAAACATAGAGCACCTTGCCCACACACTTGAGCACCCAGAAACCGGGATTCATAGGGTCTCCAAAGAAGTACTGGTGGTAAAGCTCGCGTGTGAGATCGTTTCTTCGGTCGTCATCGCCGTGCAAGAGCAAGGGCATACTGAGGTTGGCATAGGGGGTAGGGGGCAGTCCCCACTCGACCACATAGCTTCCTATACCGACGTCGAACGTATGGTTGTGTTTCTGAACAATGTAGTCAACAGCATAGTCCCAGAGCTGCTCCTTTCGGGACTCCGTTATCTTGCACTCCCACAGAGCCTTTCTGGCAGGAATGAGCACCAGCTCTTCGATAACTTGCGTCGTCTGGCGTTCAGATTGAGTAGACGTGTGGTATCGTGAATATCGCATGCCCTGGTAGTCCTGTAGAAAGATGCGCTTTTCCATGCAGTATTCGAGCAGTGCTTTTCGAGGCGAGTTAGGAATGTTCTTGTGATAGGGAGCAGCAGGCGAGGAATCAGGTCCATGGTACTGAACACACCGGACCAGCGGTTCAGACTTGTAGTGACGCGGGAAAAGTCTTCGGGGCGTTTCATCGAGCCACTTGATCATCTCCTTGGTCAAGGAGGCCAGAGACTTGGCTGTGACGGTGAAGAAGGCGAGAGAACTATAGTCGAAGGCAACGAGAAGCCACTGACACCCTGTCAGGGTCATAGGGAATGGACCACTGATGTCAATCAAGATTGTATCGAGAGGCATGGGAGCGCGGAAAGAGGTAGGTGTGTAGAAAGCAGAGAATGGGGTCGTAAAGGGAGTTTTGTGATATGCCCTGGAGATGTTCTGGGATTCGCGGTTCATGGAAGAGAAGCGAACTCCGTTGCCGTTGAGGAAGTCGCAGTTGTTGACGTTGTTACTGAGAGAGACGGTGTCCTCCTTTATCGGAAGCTGGACATTGATAGTGTCTTCACGGCCGCAGTCTTTCAGAACAGAAACAACCCTCGAGAAGTCGCCGTTCTTGATGAAGAGCGTGTTGGACTCATCGTTGGGACGGGAGATAATCTCAAACATGTTGCCCAGAATGTTGCTCTTGTGCACTGGGCCCTCATAGACAGCATCCAAGTAGTCTCCATCAGCAAGATGCACCTTGCCTCGAAGGTGGTTGGGGTTCTCAGGATCAACATAAATGTCGCTCAGCATATCAGCCGAGTACACGACATTTCTTTCACGCATTCCAGTGGGGTCAATTTCCCACAGGGCCATCTTAGCAAGCGAGTCGTCGGCATATGATCGGTAACGGGTGAAGAAGCGGCTTCCGTAGTTCTTGGGACAGGCAGTATTCACTTCAGGCACAGGAGTCTCGTCGATCTTGCGTCTCATTTGCGAGCTCAAGCCTCGACATGTGGGCACCCAACTGGCAAATGTTTGAATAATGTAGTCGCTGATTTCTTTGGGGTCCTGGAAGTGACGACTCAGAGCGAGTTTTCCGCAGATGCTCTTTCGCTCTTGATCTCCACTTGACGTTTCTCCACGGCCATAAAGACGCAGGGTATCCTGGATTCTGATGACCTGCTGGTACTTGTCCAGCAGTCTGTTGAGAGGCGACGAAACTCCGTCGGAAAAGACAACGTGCTTGATAGCCTCCAACATGATGTAGAACTCGTGGTTGTGAACCCAGGGAACGCCCAGACGGTTGGAACTGTAGGAAAACTTCTGCATGACGCCATAGCAGGCGATATCGAGGAATCTGTCTCGCAGGGGTGCAAAGTTGAACACTGCCTGCTTGGCCTTGTACTGAGGAGCCTTCTTGAGAATCTCCATGTCCTTGTCTCGCGCTTCAGCACGATAAAGCTCCATACTCGTGGCCCAAAGCAGGATCTGATCGCTTCTCATGAATCTCACGCACCGCGTTTGCATGCAAACCCGCAGATAGAGATCAGACAGCCCTCGCGGCTCTCCTCCAGACATGCTCAGCACAATCAGATCCTTGTTTCGCGAGTAGATGTCCTCGAGCTTCTGCTCCACCGCAGAATTCAGACCCACCTTCGGCGAAGCGATGGCCTCTCTGATTTGTGCATGCTCATCGAAAGTCAGCGTCGGGTATTCTTTAGCAGAGTAGTCGAACTCATCGATCTCTGGGAATGACAAAATGTGTTTAGGGTCGGCCTTGGGCTTGAAGACGCCCTCGGACTTCGCGTCGGACACAAACTCGGCGTCGTAGTCCAGCAGCAGGCCCTCCTTGCGGTGGAAAAACTGCTCAGGCTTGATCACAGCCTCCTTCAGCGTCGTTGGAAAAAGTTGAGAGCTGTCGGAAAAAAGCGCGGTTGTGGCCGAGCTTGCTGACGAAGCTGTGCCTCCAGAAGAGCTTCCGTTTTGTGTCGGAGCCGCCTTTGCGCCAGACCGCTGCTTGTTCTTCTTCACCATGGTCCTGGAGCTAGGTTCGTCCAGGCGAGATGATGGTGAGGTTTTCGTGCATATGCACAACTTAATCAATATATGAAAGAAGTTAGTGCCATGAGTTTCCTCGGAAACTGATACACAGACGGCACAAACGCACTCATCTATCACTTGATCTGTCTTCACAGATTGCCTGAAACACACTTTTAATCGCCAACAAGATGCCCCCGGCAAACTGGCCAAGCAACATCATCTTCATCAAGGAGAACATCTACTCGAACCAACTGACGCCTGAAGAGCTGGAAAGCATAGGACTCACTCCAGCCAAGGCCAAGACTCGTCCAGCACCCAATGGACCCCCTACAAACAAGCTGATCAAGATCAAGAAGATCACAGACCCCAAGCATCCTGCAAACGGACAATTCGGTCTCTTTGCAAACCAGAAGCTGCCTGCTAGATCGCATGTCATCGACTACGTGGGATACGTCCACGCCGACCGAGAAAGTGATCCCTCTTCGGATTACGATATCAGTCTCGATACTGCGCTTGGAATCGGCATCGATGCCCAGAGATGGGGATGTGAAGCTCGAATGATCAACGACTACAGAGGCATCCAGGCTACGAACAACGTCATCTTCGACAACCGGACAGTCGGAAAGGAACTACGCATTGCCGTCTTTGTGGGTCCCAAAGACGTCAACAAGGGAGAAGAGCTGTGCATCAACTACGGAAAGGGTTTTTGGAAGGGACGAGCTGGATGATATTTATACTTGTTAGAGATTCAATAGATTGTATTGTTTACTTAATTTGAGTACTCGTAAAGATGCGCATGCTCTTCTCACTTGCTCTACACTATCAGTTGATATGAAGCAACATCAACTATAGGTTCCTAAAGCAGGAACAGCAGGACATTGTATCAAACATCGTATTGAAGCAAACCCTGCAGTCAGTTCATATCGAAGCAACTGACATTACTACATCGTATAGAAACTTGCCATTGCTTCCAACTGGCCTTGCTCCGTTTAAGCCGTTTCCCATCTACAAGTACCAACTACAATACAACCACACGCTTTTTCAAATGGATATTCTTAAATAACCAGCCATGCCCGACTGGGCCCTCAGGGTCTCGCCCGTTGTTGGGTCACCCTGTGTCCCTAGCTCTTCTTGAGCGTTAATTATCCTCCTCGTAGTACCGTTTTACCTCCTCCGTCTCTCTTCCTTTGATCAAACGTTTCAGTCGCAAACTGCCGCCCTTTACTTAGGCGGATTCATGCCCTGCATCATCTTGAACATGTCGGGCATGCCCTCGCCTCCCGGCATCTGGCCTCCTCCAGGCATACCCGGCATGCCCATCATCGACATGCCCATCATGGCCATCATGTTCTGGGGGTTGTACTCGCCGCGGATCTGGTTCTGCTTGTCGCAGTACGCCATCCACGTGAACTCGTCGAAGCCGTAGTTGAAGTAGTCGGTGATGTCGGCTCCAGGCATCCGCCATGGCTTGTCCTCGAATTCCTCCAGGTTGTGCTCGGTGATGGGCTTGCCGTCCAGCATGCCGACCTTGTCGATGTCGATGCCGGGCATCTTGGCTGCCGGCTGGGGGCGTTCCTCCGCCGCAGTCTCTTCCTTTGGGGTATCAGAAGCCTCGGGCGCCGCGGAAGAGGCTGCGGGAGCCTCCTTTTTGGCCGCAGAAGACGCCGCAGAGGCCAGCTTGCTCGGCGCGCCCGTGTCGATCACAATGTCGATGTCCGAGTCGTCGGATTCGTACTCAGACTCGGAATCGTCCTCTGGTTCTTGCTGCTTGGTGGTCTGCGAGTGCGGCTCGTCGTCGTCCTCAGCTCCCTCGGGCTCGACTCGAGCTCGCTTTACCGCGGGCTCCTCGGTGCCGTAGAGAAAGTCGTCGTCGTCATCCATCTTTGCGGTGCGATGGCGGATTGGAGATGTTGCCGTGGTGGGTGTCGTTTGGCGTATTGCTTTGCAGACAAACTTTCTTTAGGTTTGATGGCTCTTAGGTGGAGTGGATATGGTGGGGGGTTTGGAGGTGATTTAGGCAGAGAAAGTAGCTGGTAGGGGTAATAGGTAGGGCTTAGATTGGCTGGTGCCTTTAAAATTGAACAAAAACTGCTCTAGAAGGAAGCTGAATCACTCAAACACGCTGACTAAGCCAACCTTATTTCCGCTGTGTTGATGTATGGCGGTGGAGATATGGCTGCTTACATTCTTGCATCCTGTGTGGATGTTTTCAGACGGTGAAATCAATTGTACCTTCGAGAATAATATTTTTTCCGTTCAAATCTCTCGAGGATTAGAGATCCACCAACCACAAGTGTGAACTAGTATGAACTTCTATAGTAGATACCATAGATGAGAGATGGCGCTTGTGACTACTCCGTACAGTATAACTGGTTCATCCATACCGTAGCTGTTCTGGCAAGAACCATTATGTTGCTAAGTACGAGTACAGTACTTTCCACAATTAGTTCAGAGGCAAGTGTCGCCTAACAAAACACCAGCCACCTGCATCGAGACAGCATTAGGTTCAGAATCTCAAATTTCACACCCATCAACACCACAATGTCTGGAATCGTCCCCGATATTCCAGGCGAACAAGCGCCCCCGGACGTGGCTCACCAGCTCAAGGTCGACGTGGCGCGTCTTCTGCAGAAGCCCAAGCTCAACTTTCCAGGCGCTCAGCCCGTGTCTTTCGCGCGAAAACACATTGAAGAGGAGCTGCTCAAGCGAGACTACTTTGTGTGCGAAAAGAGCGACGGTCTGCGATGTCTCATGTACGTGACGTGGGAGAACAACCCGGATACCGGTCCCCAGCAGGTCACGTATCTCATCACCCGAAACAACGAGTTCTTCTTCATCCCCATGGTGCACTTTCCCTCCAACGACGGAAAGCCGCTGCAGGACACCATTGTGGACGGAGAGCTGGTTCTCACAAAGTCCGAGCCGCGGTCTCTGCACTTTCTCATGTTCGACTGCCTCGCGTGCAACAAAATCCTGCTCACAGGCCGACCTCTCGACAAGAGACTGGGATACCTCAACGCGGCCATTTCACATCCTCTCAAGGAGTATCTACACAAAAACCCCGAGGTGGCGCGCGACTTTCCCTTCAGCGTGCGCGTCAAGGACATGCAGTCCGCCTACAACGTGGCCAACGTCTTTGCCAGCTTCCCTCATCTTCCACATATCACGGACGGCCTGATCTTCACCTGCAGAGACCACCCTTACGTCTCGGGCACCGACGAGCGAATTCTCAAGTGGAAGAAGCAGGACGAGAACTCGGTGGACTTCCTCATGACCATGAAGTTCCCGATCTTCGAAGACACCAACGGAGAGAGCTGGACGGACTACGACTCAAAGCCCCAGGTTACGCTGCTGGTGTGGACCGGAAGAGACGGAAGCCGACCCTACGGCGAGCTCTATCTGTCGGACAAGGAGTGGGAAGATCTCAAGGCGCTGGAGGAGCCGCTGGAAGAGCGAGTAGTCGAGTGCATCAAGGACGACCAGAAGCGATGGCGATATCTGCGATTCCGCGACGACAAGACCAACGCTAACTATATCACAACCGTCGAGAAGGTCATTGACTCTATTGACGATCCCGTCTCTGAGAAGGATCTTCTCGACGCTGCTCCAAGGATCAAGGAGCTGTGGAAGGAGAGAATGCGACGAGCACAAGAGGAGGACCGAAAGCGAGGAGGAGAGGACCATGATCACGGCGCAAAAAGAGCTCGGCAGTAAGTGGTCATTACCTGCTGCTTCAAATAAGTTATAGATTGTAATATTAGTATTCTAGATGCAAGCCTACAGTACTTGTAGATGCAAGTCTAGATGAAAACGTATGAAAAGTACGAAGTAGCTGTGGATAAATCGAGGGACTTGCGGACAACAAGTATCAACGACATGCAAATAAAACGAAGAGCTCGCCCGCTAGAGCAAAAAGAAACTCCGATACGGGGAATCGAACCCCGGTCTCCACGGTTCTCAGAATGAGAGCGTGATGTGATAGCCCCTACACTATATCGGAAATGGAGGCGTAAATAGCCCGACGTGGGGCTTGAACCCACAGCCTTGAGATTGCTTATGAATAAGAGTCTCACGCTCTACCGATTGAGCTAGCCAGGCGGACGCTGAAAAGGGGCTAATTTTGGGCTAGCTAATCAAAAATCCAGAAAGTCACGTGACCGGTTGCTCCGAAATTTGGATGTAGTTTTTGGGCCTTTTCTATCGAGTTTTTGTGAAGAAAGAAGTTTAGATACAACACAGTATATCTGATAAGCTACTTAAAACGCTCTCCGAAGCTGAAAACCCTTCTGTTCAATAAATATAGTGCACACCCCTTCCACCACACTACCTCTCGTGACAGCAGGTTTAGGGTTTGTCACAGACGTGGAGGGCTGACGATGCACAGTCCACACCACCACTAATTAGCATGTTCGCGTTTGCCCAAAAGCTCGTGTCGCAGGCCGACAAGTACATTAACGAGCCTCGCGACGAGGTCGACGACCAACCATGCTCTCACGGCTTCCGACTCTTGCACGTGGAGCCCAATTCCATCGCCCAGAAGGCCGGCCTGGAGGCCCTCTACGACTTCATCATTGCTGTTGACGGCGAGACAGTTGATCACGAGACGCAGGAACACAACCCTTACGCCCGCCAATCGATCGATCAGCCCGTTCAGGCGCCCGTTGACCGGCTGACTCAGCGTCTTTCTGGCGATAACGTCACGCTAACGGTCTTCTCGTCCAAGGGACACACGGTTCGAAACGTCCAGGTCGATGCCAGCACCGCCAAGCCCGAGTTCACCGAGCCCGACGCCATTCAGCTGGATTCCGTCCACGGAGGCGACTTTGTTCGCGGAAACGAGTACGACAAGGAGGCTCCCAAGGAAGCCAGCACACCTCCAGGACTTGGAGTGAGTCTCCAGTACACGCCTCTGGACGTCGGCGACTACGTGTGGCACGTTCTGGACGTGGCGCCCAACTCTCCCGCCGAAAGAGCCGGCCTTATTGCTCATTCTGACTACATTGTTGGCGGATCTGGAGGACTTCTGGCCTCTGGAGGAGAAGATCTGCTGTCTCGAGTCGTCGCAGTCCACTACTCGCGCCAGGAAGACACGCCCATCCAGCTCTTCGTCTACAACTCCGACTACAACATCACCCGGCCTGTGCTCATCATGCCCATGCGAGGCTGGGGAGGTGCTGGTCTGCTTGGATGCGGTGTTGGCTACGGTCTTCTCCACCGACTGCCCGAGTTCCTGGGCGTCAACAGACCCGGAGACACCGTTTTCAACGCCGACGACCGCGCTTCAGCCTCTCCTGCTCCTCCTCAGGCATGGCAGGCGCCTGCTCAGGGCGGAATTCCTGCAGTTGCCTACCAGACACCCTCCGCATACGCTCCTCCGCCTGCGGGAGCTCCTCGACGGGCCAAGAAGCCTGCTGCGGCGACCAACGACTTCAGCGACTACTTTGCCGAGCAGGAGAAGGCCTCTCGGGAAGCTGACCGGATTTCTTTGGCGGCGCAGCCCGTGAAGGACATTCCTCCTCCTCCTAAGAAGGCCTAATGAGGTAACGGTGTGTTTGAAGGATGATTCACAGACGGCAACTGTAGAGTACAGAAGGAGTATGGCATGGAGATGCCAGTTACTTCAAGTCCTACCAGCAAGGTAACCCCAAGGTCCAACGTGACTACTCATGGAATCTCTACTGCCATTAATGTAAAAAATGAAAAAAAGATTGAATATTGAACTTCCCTGGATTGTACTGTACTCGTACGTGTATTTATACTATCACTGGTAGTTACGTGTCATAATATACTGTTAAATAGCATGACCTTGTCTCTCTCTCCTTGAACCTCAGATCACAGGGCAAAATAATCTATCTCTATGCGCTTAGTTAATCACAGATTCGTCATAACTAACGCTCAAACTACAACCACACTACGCTCAGAAAATCATTTTGCAAACGTCAAATATATTACAGTACACTTAAAGCTCATCATCAATCTTGCCGCCCTTCTTGGCCTTCTTGGCGTCCTTGGCGGGCTCCTCGTCCTCATCGGCGTGAGCGAGACCGTCAACCTTGTGGGTACCGTGCTCCTTGATGAACTGGTTGAGACCCTCGAGGGTTCGGGCACCGGGGTAGGTGATGGGGGCGTTCTTCTTGCCGGCGGGGTAGAGCTTGATGGTGGGGAAGCCCTTGACGTCCTCGTCGGGGAACTCGTTAGTGGTGGCGTCGATCTTGGCGACAGTCACCTTCTTGGAGATCTCGGGGTGGTCGAAGAAGAGGTCTCCAAGCTCGTCGTAGATGGGAGCCAGGGTCTTGCAGTGTCCGCACCAGGGGGCGTAGAACTCGATCAGAACATCCTTCTCGTCGTCGAGAACAATATCCTTGTAGTTCTTGCCGACCACAATGTGGACGGGGCCGTCCTGGTACTCGGGGACGGGGTCGGACTTGAGGATGGGCTCGAGAGTGCCCTCAATGTACTCCTTGAAGAACTTGTCGACCGAGTTCTTGGTGATCTTGGCGTCCTGGGCGTGGGCCCACTTCTTCTTGTTGTCGAAGTTCTCGATAGCAATGGCGGGGAACTTCTCCTGGATGTTCACGTTCTGGGCGTGGGATCCGTAGAGCTCGGCGTCAATGACTCCGACGTACGCCTCGCCCTTGAGCTTCTCGGCCCAAGGCTTGACCCACTCGGAGATCTGCTTGGTGTCCTTCTCCAGAGCAGAGAAGATGTAGACCAGGGGCAGGCCGGAGGTGGCGTAGTCCTGGAAAGAGGCGGGGCCAATCTCGCCAATGACGGGGACGGCCTCGGTCTTGATGAACTTGGTGAGGGGCTCGGGCTTGAACTTGAACACCTTCTTGCCAGCAGAGATGTCGTAAACGGCGGGCTTCTCATCGAAGTTTCGGTAGACCACGAGAGCGGGGAACTTCTCGACGCCGTGCTTCTTGGCGAGGGCCTTGTCGGCGGAGTGGCCGAAGGTGAATCGCTCCCGCAGCTTCTGGGCGACTCGCTGGAAGGTGGTCTGCGACTTCTCGTCGTCGTCGTCGTGGAAGGCGACGACAGTGACGTCGTTGTCCTTGGTGAAGGCCTTGAGCTCCTTCTCGTTGGCGAACTCGGAAACGAGAGGCAGAGCCTGCTTCAGCAGGTACTGGACAATGGCCTCGGAGGTTCGGGCAGACTGGTACAGAGAGCTGTCCTCCTCAGATCCACGGAAGATCTTGAGGGTGGGGTAGCCCTGGATCTCAAACTTGGAGCAGAGCTCCTCGTTCTCGGTGCAGTCGACCTTGCCGATGGGGATGCCCTTCTCCTTGAGAATGGTGGCAGCAGCCTCGTACTCGGGAGCCAGCTGCTTGCAGTGTCCGCACCAGGGAGCAAAGAACTCGGCGAGCACCAGCTTGTTGTCGGAGACAAAGTCGGCAAAGTTGTCGGAATCGAGCTTGACGACGTCGGAGGCCGCGGCCAGAGCGCCCATGAGCGCAATTGTGATGGCGGTGAACTTCATTTTCGGGTGGTTGAGGAGAAAGAGAGGTCCAGCAGACGGATGCTATTATGTAGTCCTGAGTTAGTTTGTGCCACGTAATGTAATGTTTAGGTTTGCACACCCAGGTGTGGGTAAGATGGCTGGTAACAATAGCCTGTTGTATGTCAGAGGGAAGAAAACACGACAGGCTGGTCGTCACACAGAAAGGTCACGTGATCGCCTGTTTCTGTGGTCCTTGAAAAATTATGGGCGTTTCTGTGCAACTCCAGCTCATCTACAACGTAGCCATCTGACCTTTCTTTGAGGTGTCCTTTTGGCTCAAGAGGCGCTCGAGTTATATGCTTTTGAGTTGGATCACCCTGCATGGTGAAATTTTGGACGTGTCTGGAAAGTGAGGGAAGGAGTAGACGTTCAATTGATGGCATAGATGAGATTTGTGGAATTTGGAGAGAGAAGAAAGACGCGGTTTACGACTGAGATGCGCTGAATAATCTGATCGATGCACTGCACAACCAAAAATCCAATTGCCACCGCTATCAAAGTTATAGATGCTTCTCCATGATCTGGAGACTTCTCCTCACGCCAATCGCCTTCATACATGATTCGCGTGCCTTGACCTTACATTAAGCGCGAGAAGGTTGGACGTGTTGCTCGATACAAGCCGTGGTGCTCGACAAAGGTGCGCCTTTAGTCCACACGTGGTTCTGGAAGCTAGCTGCCACAGGAAGTCCACGTCAGCTTCTTCGCTCCAGATCAGTGTTACACTTCCGTCAACCTCAAACCTTGGTGTTCCCGTCATGATTCATGCCTGACAGAGAATGACGTTGGTGGCGTGCAACTTGTACTGCCTATTAGTAATGTCTACTTGAATACAGTCAGACGATCAATGATGGCATCAAGTGACGCAAAAAAGCGCCAAATTGAAATTTTACGCGTTTAATCAATTCTATAGGGCCTATAAACACCCCTAGAAACCACCAAAGCGCTCCATTCTCGCCCCGACCGCCTCAACGCCCGACCTCTTTTTGCTTCGTCTCCTCCGTATTCGGACAAATTACAAACTAAGTTTGGCATAAGCTTCAAGCGAGATGACTTGAGCTTTCTGCTGACGTGTTAGTGGCAAGGGTGAGCAGCCAAGTTGGTGTTGACAAACCAGCTGACAAATTTGATATTCTTTTGTGCTCAGATTTATTCAGTCTTCTTTTCACTCTCTAACAAGCTGGCTGCCTTACGACGTCAGTAGCTGTAATTATAGGTATGTACAAGTACGAATACAAGTATATACATCTTCAGTATGGTATGTATCCTATGGTGCACACTAAAGGAGCTACTGTAGGGCTTGTTGGTCTACGACCGCAAAAATAGCCACGGCATGTATCGTGACAGGTGTCAGGAATTGTGGGCGTTTGCAACTGCAAGAGGACGATCAGGGTGCACTTTGTCGTATGGAGTATGCAGTGTTAAGCGAGTGGTTAAGCGAAGGGTTGATATTGAAGACTGCGAAATAAAGACCCTGGCTGCCAATAATCTCACTAAAAAAACTGACAGAAGCTGCATTCCACTAAGCCACTCGAAATGCAACAGACCACGTGCCTTGATCAAACAGTATACCTCCGGAGGGCGATGTAGCTAATGAGCGCCGTAGAGGGGATCCATTGACCATATCCGATACTAATAGTGGACTAGCGGTTGGTTCAGGCACTAAAGGTGGTCGTATGACTTTGGAGTTGGCATTATTTTGGTAATAAATCAAGATATTAGCTCGTTGCTTGCGTGAAGCTATGTCAAGTAATTGTTCAACAAAACGTGCCAAGTATAGCAGTGCGGTTCAACAAATTTCAAGAGTCCGAAACTGTTCCAAATTTCTTCTGAGCTGTCTTACTACACGATACTACCTATTTGGAACTGATTCAGCACCATAAATCCCCGTATATATGCAAAAACCACGTCCCCATTTTTGAAGATGCGAAGCCTTGGGTATTTCGAAACTCACGTTTGGGTGGTGTTTTTACTGAGACGACATGCAGATTCCGAGCCCTAACAGTCGCCCTAATAATCGGATAATTAAACGACTTGGTCGTGCTAATTAACGTCGATAATATGAGTAATACGGTGTAAAAGTATTCATATAGCCAATCACGTGACATGACGATCTTCAGACCATGCTCAAACACTGCCAATAAGACGCCTGCTAAAAGATGCCATCAGGGGTATGTTGAGATCTTCGGAACAGTCCGGAAAGGAACAACAACAAACATGCGAGTATGGTACGAGTTCAAGTAGCTGCTCATACGACAACCGCCTAGTTACTTGGCGAATAACGGCTGACGTCATCGAAACGTCATCAAGCCCACACCTCGAATATATGCTTACGTCTCGTCCGTACCTACATTTTGGCGATTACTGGACGGTTTATTGATGCAGACGCGCAGCCGTTCTGCTCCCGGGTAATCCACGTGCGATCTCATTTTAGGTATTTGGGGCCAGGTGACCGTCTGGAGACACAAAAGCAGCAGAAAATCAGCAGCAGTGTCTCTGAATCCGCCTTGCTCTGGTATCGAGACTGCTCGATATTCCTCGTCCGAGTCGGCTTCCCCACAGCCAACAAGAGCGTTTTAGGTTCTCCAGTGTCGAGACTTTCACACTCGGTAGGTTCCTTCTTTCCCCACCTTTGGATCTTTTTAGAGTTTGGAAATAACCTCGGCACTTGGGCCGTTGTGGAGTAGCTTAGTAGCGCGATAGATCTGTTTGGAGAGGTGGATGAGTGGAAACTGATGCTGACGAACGGATGAGGGCGGAAAAAGCGGAGATATGGCGTTTTATGGCCTGTAGGCACACACACAGCCCACCTTTGGCGCGCCCCGATAAATCTCCGTGTGGGGAAGTGCAAAATTGTGGCAGAAGCCGAACTCTCAATCTTCATGCAAACAAACCAAAACCACATCCGAGCGAGCCGGTAAAGCCGTTTTTGCCGATGCAAACTGCTGGAGTTGTCGTTGTCCGTCCAGACGCTCCAGATCAACTGTTATATCCTGTTTTCGCTCACAGCCTGTGTTATTTTCCCACTTTGCAATTACCGAGACCCCCACAATCACGCTAGAGCGATGTAGTTTCGGCATGACGAGGATAGCGCTATCGCTTAATTCCTCACATGCCCTGGGGTCTAAACGGCTTGGAGAGGAGGTATAGAGGCCACGGGAGCGCGGATCAAGCTCTGGGCGCGGAATATATAGCCTGCGAAAGCCGCGGAGAGCGTCCAAAACACAAACACCACGAAAACGCCGACGGTTTGCGTTCCTGCCAATCCCGGTCTCGCCAGTTACAGTTTCTATCGTCTGCAGAGCGTGCATCAGCCGAAAAGCACAAGAAGCAACGCTAACACTCTTATCATCTCATCTCCACACAACGCCATGGCCGCCATTTCCAAAGACTACGTTCTGTCGCCCTGGGGCAAGGCCGTCGCCGGCGCCGCAGGAGCCGTTCTCGCAAACACACTCGTCTACCCCCTGGACATTGTCAAGACCCGGCTCCAGGTGCAGGTCAAGCGCAAGGAGGGCGGGCCTCTGCCAGCGTTCGAGGAGGGCCACTTTGAGCACTACGACGGCACCATCGACGCACTCAAGAAGATCTACAAGGCCAACGGTCTTGCGGGTCTCTACCAGGGCCTCCCCTCGTGTCTCCTGGGCGTGGCCTCCACCAACTTCGCCTACTTCTACTGGTACGGCTTCATCCGCGACTCGTACATCAAGCGAAACCCGGGCAAGGCGCTGTCGACGCCCGTGGAGCTGCTGCTCGGAGCCGTCGCCGGAGCTCTGGCTCAAGTCTTCACCATCCCCGTGGCCGTGATCACGACCCGGCAGCAGACCTCGGACGCCAAATCGCGGCAGGGCTTCTTCGCGACCGCCAAAAGCGTGGTCGACGACGACGGCATCAGCGGCCTGTGGCGCGGCCTCAAGGCGTCGCTGGTGCTCGTGATCAACCCGTCGATCACGTACGGCTCGTTTGAGCGACTCCGAACGATCCTCTTCAAGGGCAAGCTGCACCTGTCGCCCGGCGAAAACTTCCTGCTCGGCGCCATGTCCAAGGCGATGGCCACGATTGCTACCCAGCCCATGATCGTCGCCAAGGTGATGCAGCAGTCCAAGACCAAGGGCGGCAAGCAGTTCAACAGCTTCGTGCAGGCATTGGTGTTCCTGTTCAAGGAGGAGGGCGTGCTGGGCATGTGGAAGGGCGTGGGCCCGCAGATCTCCAAGGGCATCATCGTGCAGGGCCTGCTGTTCATGATCAAGGACCAGGTCGAGCTCTTCATCGTGCTGCTGTTCAGACTCATGAAGGCGCCCACCTTGATCAAGGGCTAGGATAACAATAGACTGACGTTGTAGAGTTAGACGATGTAATAGATGGTGATTTTGATTGTTAGAGTAGACCTTCTTGAATGTTGGTATATTGCACATACAAGTACAAGTAAGTCACCTACAAGGTGCTTCACGTACGGCTATATACTAGCTACCGGTATGTACTTGTAGGAGAGACAGGAGTGTTACCAGTACATGCACATCAACCATTACAACTACAGTACTTGTAATTACAGCATTACGACTAAATTCTATCATTATTACTGCCGTATATTCAGCTATGCTCAGCTCTGTCAGCTCAGTACACCAACACAACTAATTCCTATCATTTATTGCCTTACGTTTATCTATGCTCAGCTCTGTCAGCTCAGTACAACAACACAACTAATTCCTATCATTTATTACTGCCGTATGTTTAGCTATGCTCAGCCTGTCAGCTCTTTCGGTCCTTAACTCTTCCAATCCTCTTCCAGCTCTTACTCTTCCAGCTCTTCTCTTCCAGCTCTTCTCTTCCAGCTCTTCTCTTCCAGCTCTTCTCTTCCAATTCTTCCATGTCCAGCTAACATCATTCACTCCTGTCGGACGCCTCCGTCTCTTTCATGCGATCAAAGGCGTCTCCGTCGGAAACGCTGCTGGTGACGCTGAAGCGGCCGCCCGATCCAAAGTTGGCTCGCGCTCTTGCACTCAGCCCGGCGTACGGCATCCACGCGTCCGACTGCGACATTCTTCGCGGGTCCGGGTTCAAGCTAACCGCCGACTTTGGCGACTTCATCGGCACGTAGACCGGACTCGACTGCGACGGCGACGGCGGACCTGTGGCTGCCGTGTTCAACGAGCTGAGGTTTGTGTGGGAGGGGTTGTTGGACGGGTTGTTGGACGATGGCATGTGGTGTCCCGACGATCCGGCCCGCTCAAACGCTCTGGACATGCGCGACGAGATGTTGGAGCTCGACGACGCCAATTGCGGGCTGCTGATGTTGCGCGAGCCCGCAAAGCCCGTCACGATCTGCGGCACGGTGTCGTTCTCCTGGTGGATCGGCGTCAGCGACGACAGATACGGGTGGTTGGGCGTGTGGTAGCCCGATCCGGGGATGGAGCCCGCGTGCGAGGAGGGGATCGAGCCGGGAGGCACGTAGGATCCGGGGATGAAGCTGCCCGAGACGGACGATTGGCCGCTGTGGAAGCCCTGGAAAACGGGCGCTGGGGGCCTGCGTACGAGTGGCGCAGGTTGCCGGTGCTCTGCGAGTGGTAGCCGTGGTACGAGGCGCTCATCTGGAGGTTGGACATGGATCCGAAGCGTTTGCGTATGGATCCGGCCGCGGGCTTGTGCACCAGTGCCTCGCGCTTGTTGGCGAGCTCGACCATCATGAGCTCAAAGAGGCGCCGGATGGTGTCGTCGGCCGGGTCAAAGTCCTCGCAGAACATCTCGAACGTGTAGCTGACCTTCTTGGCCTCCTCCTTCTCCTGCTTGAGGTCCTCGGGCGACTCCGTGGCCAGACCTGAAATCGGCGGTACTCGTCCGCTTTGTGTCGTTCCGCTGAGCTCGGGATTGATGTAGGCGAACCCAGAGCCCTCGTCCTCCTCCTCCTGTATCGCGTTTGCGTTCGAGGCCGACGAAGACGGCGTGGTGGAAGATCGAGATCGCGAAGGCGAAGAGGTGTCGATCACATAGTAGCCCGGGGGGATGTTGGAGGTGAGGTGCTTGAGCGACGCCAGTTTGTGGGCGAGGGCAGATGCGGGGTCCATGGCGATAGTCGGTTAGAGGTGGTTGTGGTGGAGTGAGTCAGGCATGCAAGTTTAGCGTGGGGTTTGGGATTTGCGATTTGTCTGGGGAGAACGGGTGATAAGAAAAGGGTAAGGGGAGGGTACGGTAGTAAGGAGGGAAGAAATAAGCGAGTCGTTGTTGGCGTACTCCGTAGAGTAATTACTGTATACACTGGAAATGGAAAAAAAAACGGGCGCAAAAAAAATACCCCGAAAATATGTCACAGGTCACGTGGGCCGGCCAAAGTGCGATAGGAAAAGAATTATGCTAATTCGTAATATTGCTGCCAGCTGTCTCCACCATTTCCACTGGTTAATTTCCGGCTAAAAAGCCGATATTACGGCTCCTACCAGCAGACTCCAACCGCACCCCTTTTGTTTGCTCGCAAGCAAGGGTCCATCTGGTCGCATGTGCGGTGCGATGCCTCACTGTAGGTTTTCTATGGGGAATATTGGCAGCCCAAATTACCTTTAGGCGAGTAAAAGAAGGCACGGCCTAGAGCGACGTCTCTTATTGGAGAACGTAAGAGGGGGTTGAGGAGGTGTTGGAAGACGGAAAACTACGGGAAGTGAATTCTCGACGCTTTATAAACCCGAAAAACGCATTTTGACGCACATTCCACCCCTCCACAGCTTGTTCCGCACACCATTGCTGCACCCTCCAAAGTGCACATCCATCTCCGATACCGTTACGCAATATATATGAAACGCTATTTTGCGAGGTGGCAGGTTGCGCAAAAAATGCGTGAAAAAGCGGATTCGGCGGTGTTCCAGGGTGTATAAAATGACGAATACGCTTGAGAACCGCTCTATAGCACTCGGATATCTCTTTCACCTTCAGTTAAACACCCCAAACGCCAAAGATGCGCACAACACCGGAGAACACGAGATGCATTAACCTCTCGTTTCTCTGACTAAGGGCTCCGTGAGATGCCCACGGCTGGAGGAGCGACTAGGCGGCCCGGGGTTAGCGCAGCGGAAGCCCCTGGAAGTTTGGCGTGGAAAACGTGGGCACGGAGTGGGTTTGAGACTGGTTATGTAATCAGACAACGTTTGGCGAGTTTGCCACAGTTTTTTGGCCATGCGAAAACGGGGAAAAAAGATACACTTTGAGAGTGGCGAAATAACTGCACTTGTAAATGCCCAAAAAAACCAACTACCAACCCTCTGGTCGTTCGTGAGCACTCGAAAAACACCTCGCCAACGACACCCCCTCTCATTAGGGTTTCCATTACCACCGGGTAACTCTAACACAACAAAAGAGAGCGTGGAAAAGGGTGCGAAGACTAAAAGGGGCGAAAACCACATCACTGCACATCCAGAGGCACACGCACTTTGCGAACGACCAGCGAAATTCAGTCGCCCCCCGCGCCCCCAGGCTCTGAATTTTCTCCCCCCCCCACTCCCCGCCCCCACTTTTGCGCGCGGATTTCGCCTTTTCCCCAGCCCAGGTGCCACGTGACGGAGCCAGTGGAAAAACCCACCTCCCACTCTCGACATACGCAACTCCCCTCGACTCTCCCACTCTTATTTTCCCGCCGCGTGAAAAGCTGAAAAGCACCTTTCGCCTCTTCCGACCCGATAGCCCCGTCTAGAGCGTCGCAGCACCGGCCCGCTGAAGAGACCTGCCGGGTGATTGATAGTTTGCCTGAACACCGGCAAAAATGTGAGTACTACGCGCCTACATGTCGAGATAGATACGAGATGTCGAGATGTCGACCGATATCGACGTGTTGTTGACGACGTTTATCGCCCGTGTCGTCGATGTACACGCCTCGATACACGCATGTCGTCGATGATGTCGTTGTCGATGTCGATGTCGTTGTCCACCGCTATCGATGTTGTCGTTATCGATGTTGTCGATATCGTTGCCCTATCGACATCGTTGCCCACTACGATGTCGATATCACTCTCACTACAGTACTAACTCAGGAACGAAAACTCGTCGCTCGGGGCACACCCCGCCATGCCCGCAAAGTCGGACAAGGAGCTTCTCAACGCCTACATCTACGACTATTTATTGAAGCACAACATGCACGACTCGGCACGCACGTTTGGCGCGGAGGCCAAGGTCGTGCCCGCCGTCAAGAAGGAGGACGACAAGGACCTGCCCAAGCCGCTCATCCCCATCGACGCGCCCCAGGGCTTTCTCTACGAGTGGTGGGCGCTCTTCTGGGACATTTACTCCGCGCGCGGCTCCAAGGGCGGTGGAAGTGTCCCTGCCCAGCAGTACGTCCAGGGCACGATGCGTCTGCGCCAGGAGCACGCTGCCCGTGCCCAGCTCCAGCAGCAGCACCAGGCCCAGCAGCACGCGCAGGCCCAGGCCGCTGCCCAGGTCCAGGGCCAGGCGCAGGGCCAGACGCAGGGCCAGAACCCCTCACAGGGCCCGCAGCCGCAGGGCCACATGGGCATGCCCGGGCAGGGTCCTCACCAGCCGGGAGCGCCATTCATGAACGGCAACATGATGTTCCCGCCGGGCCAGATGCGCATGGGCCAGCTGCCGCAGCACCTCCAGCAGCAGGGCGTGGCTGCGAACCCGTCTGACGACTCGTCTTCGCCTGGAGGGACCTCTCCGGCCAAGCGACAGCGTCTTTCGCCGGACATGGGCGGACAGAGCCATCCCGAGCCCCAGGGCCAGCACATGATGGGCACGCCCAACCCGAACAACCCCGTGTTCAACTCGCAGGTGATGCAGCAGCTCAAGGCGTCGCAGGGCCAGCTGCCCAACCTGCAGCAGCAGCAGCAGGCGCAGCTCCAGCAGTACTCCAACACGCTCTCGCTGGCGCAGCAGCGCGCGATGATGAACGCCAAGGGCGGTCCTGGTCCGAACGGGCAGCCTGGACAACCCCAACCTGGTCAACCCCAGCCAGGCCAACCCGGACAGCCCCTGCCGATGGGCTACGAGGGCATGGAGCCGGGCTTTATGGGCGGCAATGGCCTGATTCTCAACGCGCAGCAGATGCGGCAGCAGCAGGCCGGGTCGTCGGGCGCGGGATCGGGCCAGCTCAACGGCAACTCCAACGCGCTGCACGACTACCAGATGCAGCTGATGCTGCTGGAGCAGCAGAACAAGAAGCGGCTGATGGTGGCTCGCCAGGAGCAGCAGGAGGGCCAGCCCCGAGCTGAAGGGCAGGCAGCTGGAGCTGGAGCAGCAGCTAACCCCCAGGCCCGCATGAGCGGCCAGTTCAAGCGTCCCGGTTCGAGTCCCGTGGTCGGCAACATTGGCGATGGTCGGCGCGTCACGCCCAAGCTCCCTAACCAGCCGTCGCCGCTGATCGACGCCAACCGCGCGTCGCCGCTGCAGAGCAACTTCAACGGCCAGGGCGACTTCAACGTGGTCGTCGGCCCGAACGGCCAGATGATGCGCATGCAGCAGCCCGGTCAGGGCGGTCCGGGTGCTCCTGGCGGTCCTGGTGCTCCTGGAGGACCTCAGCAAGGCCAGGGAGGACCTCAGCAGGGACCCGGACCCGGACACCGGTTCGACGACCCGCAGCAACTTCCGCAGAGCCAGAACGGCGGCCCTCAGGCCGGATCGGCGCCCGGACAGCTGCCGCAGACACAGGGAGGCCCCCAGCGCCCGCCGTCGCGCGTCTCGCAGATGCCGCCGCCCGGAGTGCAAGGCGGGCAGCGCACACAGCCGTCTTCTCCAGGCCAGGCGTCTAATCCCGGCAGTGGAGGCTCGAGCGGAAGCGCCCCCGGCGGAACTACGCCAACGCAGGCCAACAAGCAGCTCAAGGGCAAGAAGGCCGAGCCCAAGAAGCGCGCCAAGAAGGGCACGCAGCCGGTCACGCCCAAGGCCGTGTCCGAGAGCCCCACGCCGACGACCCCGGCGACCCCCTCGGCTGCCTCCAACCAGAGCCTGCTCTCCAAGGCCACCAACTTTGCCGCCAACAACAAGCAGGCCCAGGCAGCGGCACAGGCTCAGGCTCAAGCTCAGGCCCAGGCCCAGGCCCAGATGCACATGGGCGGCATGGGCGGGTCCTCGTCGGGCCTGGAGCTGGACGTGAACGGCGGGATGGGCCTGGACAACGACTCGTCGTCGTTCCTCAACGACTTCAGCACCGGCAACGAGGGCGACGTCGGGGACATGGACTTTGACTTCAACTCGTTCCTCAACACGGACGACAACGCCGCGGGCGCGCTCAAGTTCGACTCCGGGTCTGCGTTTGGCTGGGGCGAGGGCGTGGAGGCCATGAATGAGTAAGCCAGTGGCGTGGCGTGAGCTGTGACCCGGGACGTTTGCCTACTTTGCCTATCCTCGTCGCTGACGGACATCGACCCTGCCGCTACACTCACCAGTGCCACTGTATTATACACTACCTATTTATTTATACAGATGTATATAGTCAAGTGATGAGATCCCGGTGACAGTGTGTACAACATGTAACAATGTATTTCTATAGTAGATGGGGTGTAGGAGTAAGTGCAATTGTACTTGTAGGAGTAATCATAGGGCAGACTAAGGTACGCGTTTCGCGTCTTACATTCAGACAGCTTAAGATCCGTAGGTGTACATACTTGTCATAACAGATACTTTTTATATTGGTGATACAAGTACGAAGATACAAGTACGAAGTACACGAGTTTGATAACAGGGAGTACTCACGCGATTGACTGCTTGTACGTGCAATTGTATGAGTGCTACTTGTAAAAGTACTAAACATATTGTCAAGTGATGAGATCCCGGTGACAGTGTGTACAACATGTATCAATGTATATCTATAGTACCTGGTAGACGGTAGTACTTGCACTTGTATAGGTAGGATAGAACGCGTTCCGTTTACATTCGGACGGTTTAAGATAATAACAGACACTTTTTATATTGAAGATACACGAGTCTGATGATAACAGGGAGACTTACGCGTTTGACTGCTTGTACTTGCAATTGTATGAGTGCTACTTGTAAGTACTGAACATCTATAAGTCATACTTGGTACAATAGGTCGCATCGCATCGCAGTTGCAGTATCGACTACTGCAAGACACGCTGGACCGTTGTGTGGCTTGCAAGGTCGTATTGAAAACACTGGGCCGTATCGCAACCGGTATAGCCAAACGCTAAGACCGTTTAGGAAGAATGTGGCCTAAAGAGCGAGACAGGCGTCAACTGACCCTGGCAGGCGTTTTCGGTCTAGACGTGAAACAAGTCCAGGCGCCGTGTTACATCCTGAGACGCCGCCCACATTTTTGTTGTACTACAAGATACGGATAGTCTGGTTTGTTCTTCTATTAATGGCCTTCCCCTGCGCTGTATACTGTATATAATGCGTCGATGTCGGACGAAATCACTGTTTTCGGATGCAGTGTATCGTTTCAAGCTGTACTGGAATGGCCGAATGGGTGCAAAAAATACATTTGGCGAATATTCTGCCCCTCCCTTCTTCACACGCTGATCCTAGACATTAAATGTAAGGTACAGGGGTGGAAATAGACTGTCTTCCAAGGTTGCTTTCCAGAGACACGGTTTTTAAGGTCCCAGCATGCCAACATGTGATAATATTTCACAACGGTTCTTCCGTTTTCTGCGTTTCCACACCATTGTATTCGGGATTTATAAGTATTGTTGAACCGGTACAGTACTTGTAGCCCCCAAAGCACTGCATACCCGCGTCCGTCTCTGTACCCCTTGACGATCTCCTGGCATGACAGTATGGTTCGTGTTATCTCATAGATAAGAGTAATAGTGGCGTTCCAAACACGCCTTTGAAGACATTCTTGTGTATATACACTTCTACAGTCTATGTCTACAGCACGAGTGGTCGTTTATACTGGTTCAAATACCGACGGAAATATGCATGTACAAGTACAAGTACGTCCAGACTTCACTCGTACCACTGACATAATATCCCCTGACAGACCCCTGATAACGTCACGCCACCGCGAGCCATTACCTCCCCCCTTTGGGATGTCTTAACTTCCCGTCGAAGTTGCTTGTTCGCGGTTCGGCATAGTCGTCCCCTGCATGGCGTTGAAAACACCGGGGGATTAACATGCCATTGATCAATCAGTTGAAGCTCAGTTTGTCTCTTTGAACGAAGTACAGTACTCCGTACTTTTAGAGCGCAACATAATAATAAACACCGCCCCCCTTCCATTCCAAACCGCCTTTTCTTCCTCGCTCTATCCGCCAAAATCACATTCTGTCTCACCTAGACTTGCACACCCTGGTCGCTCTGTTTTCGTGCCATAGCGGCGTGCATATAGCCTAAGCCCCAGACAGGGTTTCAACGTCCGACAGAGGCATTTGCATTGTTTGAGCGAGGAGCCAAAAAAACAACATGACAGCTCGTTGGGGCGCTAAAACGCCGGAAACGGCTCCACTTTCGCATGAGCTCGTTCCACGGGCGTTCCACGTGTTTATTATTGCGCGGAGCCTGCATAAACCCGCCCCTTCGCTCCAGAATATCGCCCTTCAACCCTGGTAGAACCAAAACCTTGCTTGGAGGTCAACTAACTTTTAGGTTATGTTTGGATCTCCGCTGCACTCAAAATACTCCAAACATTAGGCTCCTTCCCTCTGGTATATACCCAAAGGCCTATACCCCAACGGCGGTCTCCGCATGCTCCCGCCGCCATGAACGTCATATTCGAAAACACGCCCATGGCGGACTACCTCCAGCAGGCCGACAACCCCGGCATGTCCGACTGGGGCCTGGACGACGACGACTTCGACAGCAGCGACGAGGACCTGCTCCAGAGCTACGAGGGCAGACGGTCCTACGAGAGAGACCCCAAGGTCGAGGAGAGCCTGCGCCGGATCGACGAGGAGAGCGAGTACGACACAGACGCGAGCGAAGGCCTTGCGCTGCCGAAACACGAACCACAATACACCGGCAAGCACAGGAGGTTTGCTTCGACCTCGGTCATCCAGCCGCTACACTCTGCCAACGAGAACCTCATGAAGCGCGAACGCTTCCAGCTGCTGCTCGCAGGCGCGCTACGACAATCTTTACCGCTGGTGGAAAACAACCGCTTCCTCGAAAAGTTCCGCTACATTGTCGTCACGTCGCAGCTGCTGTCCGAACAGCCGCCCGTGTCGAGCAAAACACCAAACTTCCCGGACGACAAGGACCTCTTACCAGAGACGACGTGGGCCACAAGCGGAGGATGCGTGGTGGTCGTGGTGGGCCTGTTTTCTTGGGCGGTCCGCAAAAAGGCAATCTTCGAGGGGAAAGCACGTGCCATGGCCTCCTTTGTCGCCACCTTGTGTTTAGTAATCTTTATGTACGCGCACTCGCGCCGAAGACTGCTGCGCATCATCCGCATCAAGGCCGTCCAGGCAGCTCGTCAGTTCGTCCTCAGCTCGCAGGGCTTTGACGCAGCCGTTCACAAGAGCCTGGGCGTCATCCAGGAGGTCGAGTTCCTGTCCAAGGGCTTCTCGTTCCCCCAGAAGCCCGTCGAGGGCACCGACCTGGACGTCCGACTGTGCAAGCAGCTCCGAGCGGCTCTTTCGGCCTCTCTTTACCTTAGCATTTCCTCCCTAACGCGGTCCATCCGCAAGATGCTCAACCACTGCCACAAGCTGGACCTGGAAAAGTATCTTGACATCTACGAGGTCGACGTCATGGACCTCAGTCTCTTCGTCGAAGAAGACGGACCCATCTCCGAGCACGACTTTACGACCTCCTCGCCCGTCGAGGCGCTCCAGAACATGGTCGACGTCCCCGAAGCCGACTTCTACGGCACCAAGGGCGCCAACCACTCGCACAAGAACCTCAAGTTCTACCACTACAAGTTCCACCTGCTGCGACGGGTCATGCTGTGCTGTCTGTTGTCGATGACGGCCAGTGGAACCGACGGAAGCGAATACACCCAGTGGAAGCTCGTGTCTGGAGAGCTGTCCCGCACGGAAAAGCTGCTGCGACAGCTGGACGAGTCCCTCGTTGATACCATTTACGGACTCGACCACGACGCCAAGCTGCTGAGCCACTCGCGATCCGACTCGCTGTTTGGCAAGGTCATCGACTCGCGCAAGGGACGGCGTCTTTCCTCCTTCAACCTTCTTTCCGAGCCCTCGTCCGTCGGCTCAGAGCCCTCCAAGGAAGTCCAGCAGCATCTCAAGCAGCTCTCTCGTCTTTCTTCTACCCTCAGACAGATTGAGGGACGCATGCAGATTGCCCGTGAAGGCTCCATGTCTCACATTGAGAGCGCGTCCGCTGACGAACTTCTTACTAACTACCGCACTCTGGGAGACGACATCCAGTCGCTGGCCAACATCTGGCAGGGCGGCATGTCGTCTCTCGAGGCCAAGCTCAAAAACCCGTCGTCTTCGCGCGCGGAAAAGACGCTGTCGTTCATCGAGAAGCAGCGCCATCTCTCCGACGCCACCGTGGATACTCTTGCATCTCCGTTACTGCACCAGCTGGCCTCCATGGGCTCGCCCGTGCATAACAACGATTCGTCCACGGTATCGCAGGCAACGACTCTTGCCGAATTCGAAGACGACGTCCATGGCCCTGCGGCCAAGCAATCGGCTCTTTCCAACACATACCGAGCTCTTTGCGGCGACTCCACGCCTGTGGGCTCTCCACCCATGTCTCCTACCATGCTCGAGGACGAGAACGGCATCCCCATCCAGTACTCGCAGTTTGGCAAGCGACGGTCTTTCCACCAGCGCGATATGTCTCTGACCACGATTCTTGAAGGCATTGCCAACAAGGACAAGGGCAAGGGACTGGGCATCGACACCTCGGGAACTGTTCACGAGCAGCGAGAGCGACGAATTGCCCGCATGAAGGAGGAGCGGGAAAGAGAAGCCGACACCCGTGCTGCCGCAAACAAGCGAGGCAGTGTCATGTTGGAGCTGAAGACGGTCCTTGAAAACCGTTGATATATTTATTTGCATACACTTTTATCACTTAACTGAGCTTGTAGCGTGGAAGTATTCGTAGCATTGTATCTGGTATTGGTGCACTGATATGTTAACTGGTACAGTAGGCACTCCGTACTGTAGTAAGAAGTACCGGTACTTGTGGAATACTGTGTCTGGTAGTACAGTTATAAGTTCAAAAAGTGATGGGCTGCCAACGTGTTTTACAACAGTACACGCGTTGATCCCTGCTCACTCTCTGCTCCTACACCTTTTCAAACGTCTCTCTAAATCGGCATCGTAGACGCCTATAATAACTTATATATGTATATACCCCGCTGTATCAAGCAATAGCACTTTTAGCAACATCTTCTTCTCCCTCCTTAGATCTCAGACTCAGACTTGACAGTCTCGCCCTTGTACTTCTCGAGACCCTCTCCGCCGTACGAGGTGAGAGGAGAGATCTCGACCAGCTGCTCGCCCTCAACAGTAGCGCCAGCGGCCTTGAGCCACCGAGCGCCCTGCTCAAGGAGATGAGCTCTGGAAGTCTCGGGATCGTCCTGGCCGGTTCCGGGAGCGTTCTTGAGAGGAGAGAACTCGTCGGCTCGAGCGACCTCCAGCACGGCAAACTTGGTCAGCGGAACGGTGACAAAGACGTCAAAGACAAACTGCTCCAGCTTGATGCCGTTGGGGGTGCTGGGCTTGACGGTCTTGCCCTCGGCGTCCACGTAGGGGATCTTCTTGTGGGCGACGTGGAACGGCAGGATCTGCTGCCGGAACTCAAAGTTGTCCTTGGCGAACCACTCGGGGATCTTGTTGAAGAAGTTGATCGAGTAGTAGTGGTTGACAATGTTGGCGGCCCGCAGCTTGAGCAGACCGGGCGCAGAGGGGTCCTCGGCCTTGGCCAGGGCGTCCGAGATCTCCGAGTACTCGATCACCTGGGGCTTGTCGTCTCGCTGGACAATGAGGCCCACGGACTCGGTCGCGTCTCGCTTGCGCACGACCTTGGTGGCGATGTCCACGCCTCGCGATGCAGAGAAGCCCATGAAGACGGGGTCGGCGACTCGGGCGAGGCAGTTGTCCACACAGTAGGTGTGGATATGCTCAATGCCGCGCTTCTTCATGTCGTCGAGGACGCCGCTCTTGTAGAGCGCGAGGTAGAGGCCTCCGTTTCCGTCGGGAGCCACAGCGACCTTGCCCGGAGCGTCCAGGATGATCTTGCCGTCGCTGGTGAGGCAGGGGAAGACGCCCTGCTCGAAGAAGACCACGTTCTTCTCGTCGAGCCCAAAGTACTTGTGCTCCTTGAAGAAGGCCTCGGTGGGTCCCCGGGTCGGTCCCGAGGTCATGATGTACCAGGGCACGGTGCCTCCGCTGAGCTGCTGGATCTTGGCGATCCGCTCGGCCTGCAGCTGGAACAGCGACTTGTGCGAGGGCAGGCCAATGTCGTAGCAGCCCTTGGGCGCGGAGGAGCCCAGCCGGGTGCCCTGGCCGCCTGCCATGAGCACGACAGCGACCTTGTTGGCTCCGATGAGCTTGAGACCGGCGTCGTACCACTCGCCCGTGTACTTGCTGGTGGGGGCGTCAGGCAGCGTGGAGCCCGCGTACTCCTCGGGAATGCCCTCAATGGGCGATGTGGGGTTCTCCATGCCCTTGGCGGCCTTGGGGATGGTGTTCTCAGCGTGCCAGGAGACCTCGGAAGGGTCGATCTCAGAAAGCTGGGCGAGAAGGGAAGACTTCTCCGACTCGGAGAGCTTGTCCCAGAACTGGAACACCTGGCCCTGGCCGGCGTCGTCGTAGGTCTTCTTGAGCTGTTCGTAAGACATGTTTGTGTTTTGTGTACTCAAGAGTGCAAGGGCTGATGCTAAGTATTAATATGAGCTTCCTCGCAAGGCTAATTTTAGTAACACCATAACACGCAAACCCTATTGCGTTAATGAAGCGAAGACGTGGCTACGTGAGCGGATCGTGTATTGGCTTAGTGGAGCGGGGAAGACGGGACAAGTCGACATGGATAGTATATAGGCTGTTCGATATGGCTACTGTTCGTTTTTCAGCGCTCTAGGTAGCAATTTCAGCCCGTTGCTCACTGCCTAGAAAACGTGTTTAGACGGAAAATACAGTGCTTTTTCATGCACATGTGGGATGCGCTTGCGGCGCTCTGGCCCTGGATTTATTTATATATCCATTGGTCTAAGGCGCGATAACCTCCGTGGAAACGTGCAGGGCGCTCCCGCGACTGTTTCTAGCCGTTTTGGCGCTCTTGCCGCGGTCCACTAACAATGGTCTCCACACTAACGTCTGGCAACCAAGAGACAATACAGTGTTCGGTGCATGCAATTTAGGCCTTGTTGGTGACGTGGACACAGCTGTTTGCCCCTGAAACACGAGCAAAGGCGTGTGAGAAGGGCGGATTGGGGCTTTGGTGCGTAATTTCGGGCTCGCAAAAGCTATATAAGCGCTCTGGACCCTCCTATGGCTCGCCCACCAGACTATGGAAGAAACAGTAGTTCCCCACTATCCGAGCTAATTGCTTCGACGGCCATTTAGGTTGTTCCCGCTGCGAGTGGTTGTGGATGTTCGGAGTGTATAGATTGGGATGCAAATATTCTTAAATTGTTGTTTGAATACCTATTTACAACTTCAGTTATTTGTTTAATTCAAAAATTGATGACACCCTAAAGCCGTACTATCACCAAGTATTACCAGCTACCAAACCCAACTAATATCTAACTACGAGTCCAACAAGAACTTACCACCAACTACAACCCCATCCAGTCACGTTACTACCCCACAAGGGCCGATATTATACCATTGTGAGACAAAACCGCGCCATATTTTTTCCGGACCAGTTGCTTTTTCGGTGGTGTTTCGCCTGAGCTCTTGAAACTGTTTCATCCCTGCTGGAAAAGCCGTTGGTTGAGGCTCGATGTACGTCATACCTTCTGCTTCGGAATCGAGACTCCGAAGCCCGTATTTGGCTCGATTAAACGAGTTTGGCTTTATTAAACGAGCTTCAACGTCTCCGTCTGCCGGTAATTATGTTAATTGTTTCGGACTCCACTGGCGTTATCTACCGGTACATCAAGGGGCAAGCAATTAACAAACTAAAGTACTACGAGCGACAACGAAACGTCCCTATTTCACCCGATGACGTCATGCCGTTAATACGGAGAGCATGCTCTGAAACCCGCATCCCAGGCCCCAAAAAGCGCCCAAAAACGCCAAATCGCAATTTTCAGCGTCTGAGATCGCTGTTAGGCCCGCCTGAGCCTCTGGCAGCCTCGCTTTTCGCGCTCTCAAGACCGCGATCGCCCCTGTTCCTGCAGGTGCCTGATAGAGGGGAAGCGGTGCAAGGTTTGACAATTCCCTTTTCAGCTTACAGTTTGTAACAAGACGTCGACACACGTCTTTGGACGGAGTGTGGACCGGCGAAAGCGGCAGATTAGAGCTGGGGCGGCCTGGGCGAGGCTTGGGGGCGCTGCCAGTCGTCCTGGTCACGTGATATCGCCTCTATCGCGCAGCTGGAAGACACTTTACGTAATGCGCGCTGCACTCTTCTTTGACTCAGCTGCGTCGGACATATCTCTGGACAAGTAAAAGCAGCGACGTTCCCAGAGTTTTAAATCCGTCGACGGGTCTACGAGGGGCTACCCCACCGTCGGTAGCCCCGTCGTGACGTGGCGGAAATTACGCTACTCCAACATTCCCTGCCGGGTAATAACTGATGTCATACGGCGTTTGGGCTAAAGGGATAAGCGGAACCCTGGATTGGCGGAGGATAAACAACATACAGGGATGCTATTTCTGGCTTTGGCGTTTTGGGTGTGTTTTTTTTTTCTGCTGCGACCACTACACCGCCAGTGTCACCAAGAGCCTGTTATATATAGCTCACCCCGCGCTCTAGCCTCCAGCCTCTGTCTTTTAACTGCTCGTCATCCTCTCTCCTGTAATAACGACGAAGTGGCCAAACCTTATAAATCTTTGTGTCCTGTGAAAGCGAGCCAGGAGCAGAAGCGAAGCTGCACGCTGCAAAAATCCGAATTCAAAAATCTCAGCACTCCACGGCAGACATCGCCACCGACTTTACGACACGAAATTGCACTGCTCAGGCACCATGGTGAGTTATCCACGCACACAGAGCGCCACACAAACCCCTACTAACCTCAGAACTGCGCACACTGCAACGCCGGCTCGGACGACGACGCCTACTTCGCCATTTGCGAGGTGGTGCACAAGATCTCTCAAATCATCGGCACCAATTCCAAGATTGACAAGGATGTGACCGACAACCTGCCCGGCGAGAAGACGCCCGCGAAGAAGCTGCTGGCCATCCAGCTGGACCGGCTCCAGGCCTCTGTTCAGCAGCTGGTTGACGAACGAGGAGCCCTGGAGCAGAAAGAGGCGCCCTCAGCCCCGTTTTCGCCCGCCGAAAACTACTACACGGTCCCCACATACACACAGGCGTCCGTGGACTCGCTGATATCGGAGGCCAAGTCGGCAGGCAAGTTTGAGTCGTCGCACCCGGACCACCACATGTACCAGCTGCTCAAGGCGCTCAATGCCAAGGTGTACTCGCAGCAGCGCGAGATTGCGCTGCACAGCGGCGCCGTCGTGGCGCTGGAACGCGACCTCAGCCAGACCCGCAACATTCTCAACTCCTTCACAGAAACCATCGCGCCGGGCGAGAAGCGCGTGGTCGACACAGACCTGCTGGACCGCGAGCTGCGAAAGTCGCAAACGGCAAACCGCGCGTTCCAGAAGGCCCTGATGGAGATTGGCGAGGTTGTCTTTGCCGTCGCCCAGGGCGACCTGTCCAAGAAGGTGACCATCCACGACCAGGAGATGGACCCCGAAATCGTCAAGTTCAAGGAGACGATCAACAAAATGATGAGCCAGCTGCAGCGCTTTGCCTCGGAGGTGACCCGCGTGGCCACCGAGGTTGCCGGAGGAACGCTGGGAGGCCAGGCCGAGGGAGAGGGCACGGTTGGAGTGTGGCGCGAGCTCACGGACAACGTCAACGTTATGGCGTCCAATCTGACAAACCAGGTGCGAGAGATCGCCGACGTGACGCGAGCCGTCGCCCAGGGAGATCTGTCGCGCAAGATTAACGTCCACGCGCAAGGAGAAATTTTGGAACTGCAAAAGACAATCAACACCATGGTGGAGCAGCTGCGAACGTTCGCGTTTGAGGTCACGCGAGTGGCCCGAGAAACCGGAGTGGAGGGCCGCCTGGGAGGACAGGCCCAGATTGAGGGCGTCGAGGGTATTTGGAGAGAGCTCACGGACAATGTCAACGCCATGGCCTCGAACCTGACCGACCAGGTGCGAAATATCGCCAACGTTACCACGGCCGTCGCACGAGGTGATCTATCGCAGAAGGTGTCTGCCGACTGTAAGGGCGAGATTCTGGACCTCAAGTCGACCATCAACAAAATGGTGGACCGGCTGCAGAACTTCGCTCTGGAGGTGACTACGCTGGCCCGATCCGTCGGTACCGAGGGTATTCTGGGAGGACAGGCCAAGGTCGAGGACGTCGAGGGCGCATGGAAGGAGATCACGGAGAACGTCAACGTCATGGCGTCCAATCTGACGACCCAGGTCCGAAGCATCGCCCACGTTACCACAGCCGTCGCCCAGGGAGACCTGTCGCAGAAGATTGACGTGCATGCCCAGGGTGAAATGCTGGCGCTCAAGTCCACCATCAATAAAATGGTGGACCGGCTGCAGGTGTTTGCCTCCGAGGTGACGCGAGTGGCCAAGGATGTCGGTATCGACGGTAAGCTTGGTGTGCAGGCCCAGGTCTCCGATGTGGACGGTCTGTGGAAGGAGATTACCACCAACGTCAACACCATGGCCGCCAACCTGACGACCCAGGTGCGAGCCCTGGTGCAGATCACAGCTGCTGCCACGGACGGTGACTTCACCCGATTCATCACCGTCGAGGCCTCTGGAGAGATGGACGCCCTGAAGACCAAGATCAACCAGATGGTTCTGAACCTGAGAGAGTCTATCCAGCGAAACACTGCCGCCAGGGAAGCCGCCGAGCTGGCCAACAGAGCCAAGTCCGAGTTCCTGGCGAACATGTCGCACGAGATTCGAACGCCAATGAACGGTATCATTGGTATGACGCAGCTGACGCTCGACACGGAGCTCACACAGTACCAGCGAGAAATGCTGAGCATTGTCCACAACCTGGCCAACTCGCTGCTCACAATCATCGACGATATCCTGGATATTTCCAAGATTGAAGCCAACCGGATGACCATTGAGAAGATTGCCTTCTCTCTGCGAGGCACCGTCTTTGGTGCGCTCAAGACCCTGTCTGTCAAGGCGAACGAGAAGCCTCTGGATCTGGTCTACAAGGTTGACAACACCTTCCCCGACAACCTCGTTGGAGACTCTTTCCGTCTGCGACAGGTTATCCTCAACCTGGTTGGTAACGCTATCAAGTTCACCGAGTCTGGAGAAGTTGCTCTGTCTGTGCGAAAGGCTGACGACCAGCGTCCTGGCTCTCCTGACGAGATGATGATCGAGTTCTGCGTGTCCGATACCGGTATTGGTATCCAGTCTGACAAGCTCGACGTCATTTTCGACACTTTCTGCCAGGCCGACGGTTCCACAACCCGTAAGTTTGGAGGAACCGGTCTCGGTCTGTCCATTTCCAAGCGACTCATCAACCTGATGGGCGGTGACATATGGGTCAAGTCCGAGTACGGCAAGGGATCGCAGTTCTTCTTCACCCTTGCTGTGCAGCCGGCGGACAGTGGACTTTCTCAGCTGCTCGACAACATTGCACCTTTCCGAAACCACTACGTTCTGTTCATCAACACCGAGCACGAGCAGGAGGTGGTGGACCAGCTCGTCGACAATATGCAGCGACTCAACCTAAACGCTTGGGTTGTGGACTCTCTGGAAGAGGCTCCTCTGCCGGAAGACCGATCTGGCCCCAAGTTTGATACAATCATTGTCGACTCTCTGGAGGTGGCGACCAAGCTGCGAACGCTCAACCATCTCAAGTACATTCCTTTGATACTACTTCACCCCTGTATTCCTCAGGTGAACCTCAAGATCTGTCTCGATCTCGGTATCACCTCCTACGGTAACACCCCCTGCTCTACCAACGATATTGGTAACGTGCTGCTGCCTGCTCTGGAGTCGCGTGCTGCTCCTCTCAACTCCGACGGCCAGATGAAGTTCCAGATTCTGCTTGCCGAGGACAACGTTGTCAACCAGAAGCTGGCTGTGCGGATTCTGGAGAAGCACCAGCACCGAGTCGAGGTGGTGGAGAACGGCTACGAGGCCTTTGAGGCCATCAAGAAGAAGCGATACGACGTTGTGCTCATGGATGTTCAGATGCCTGTCATGGGAGGATTCGAGGCCACCGCCAAGATCCGCGAGTGGGAGAAGCAGAACATCACCATTCGAACCCGAACGCCCATTGTTGCGCTCACTGCGCACGCCATGCTGGGAGACCGGGAGCGATGCATGCAGGCCCAGATGGACGAGTACCTGAGTAAGCCTCTGAAGCCCGCTCTTCTGGTGCAGACCATCAACAAGTGCGTGCACTCGGTCAACCAGCTGCGAAGCCTGGCTCTGGGTCCGACGTCGACTTCTTCGGTGAACCAGATTCTCAGCCGAAGTGGCCAGCACAAGAGTGCCGTTGCTGCGTCGTCTTCCGCTGCTTCGGCCTCCATGCTGCCCTACGTTGCTCCCCAGCCCACGTCTCCGGTTCTCTCGCCGTCCCTGGAGGACGCCATCATCAAAACCACAGATGGCGTAGTTGCGCCAAAAAGCCCTGCGGGCCAGTCCAAGCCCCGCCCGAGCATTGAGCAGCGGTCTCGAACAGTGACTTCTGTGCCGCATGTGGACTACCCCGAGAACGGCGGAGCTCGCATTGTTGCTATTGACGAGACCACTGCGGAGCCTGAGCAGCGGGATAGTAGCGAGCAGCCTCCTGCCAACCGACGAGTAAACAGTAATTGATAGACTAATATATTTATGAACGATGTTTCCATGGATGAGGCGTGCATTTGTAAGAAATAGATTTCGTGTACTTGTAATTAGATGTTGATAGTCATTTGAGCGTTAGATGCTCCATCAGTCTATAAGAGTGTGGATGATGAATCAACCGTGTACAAGTAGGTGACTGATCATTTCATAAAGTGTGTACAAGTAGATGATCAGTTTATAAGACGCGCATTTAGATGTTCAACCATTTTATAATTACATGTTAATACAATAAGTGTTTCAGAGCCTAGAACTTCTTCTTTCTGCTCTTGGTCTTGGGCTTCTTGGACACGGAAGAAGCCTTGGGCACGTCTGCGTCGGCAACAGCGTCAGCAGTCTCCTCCATCAGTGCCTTCTCCTTGGCCTTGATCTCGTTTTCCTTCTCGACCTGGGCCAGGTATCTCTGCAGCTCGTTGGAGGTGGGAGCCTCGGTGTTGTTGGCAGAAGGGTATCGGTTTTCGGAGACGTAGACTCCAACGATGGTGACGGCAATGCAGCCGACAGCGATGATGGACGACCAGAAGGTGCTGGGGTACACGTTCCAGGCGTACTCCTGCAGAGCCCAGGTGCCAATGATGAAGACAAAACCGACGATATCAGAGGCGTAGATTCTGATTTCGGTCTTGCCGAGACGGCCCTCGTACCGCAGGGTGGACTGCATGGGCGACAGGGGCGAGATGGCGTAGGTGGCTCTGTAGAGCAGGAAGGGCATGGTCCAGTAGAACCACGAGTAGAACTGGTAGTGGAGAGATCGGGCGAAGAGAACTCCGATCAGGTTGCAAGTAGCCATGGTAACAAAGACGTACTCCTGGGTGACGAGGGTCGAGAACTGGGTTCGCGAGTAGAACAGAGGAGGCTTCTCTCGTCCCTCGGCCTGGGCCACCTGCTGCTTCTTGATCTCCTCCTCCTGGTCCTGCAGTCGCTTCTGCTCTCGCTTGGATCGCTTCTGCTGGACGTCAAACTGGACCTCGTGACCGGACGCTTCCTGTCTGATTCGGTCCCACTCGGCTCGCTGGGCAGCTGTGAGGCCTCGGGGAGCGGGAGGGGGGTTAGTGAAGAACATGTCAAAGGGGTTCTGGTATCCAGAGGGAGCGTTCCAGATGGTGCAGGCGAAGCCAATGAGCGCGGTGAGATGCGTCCACAGCAGGATACCGTGGAACTTTCGGTTCTCAAACACCTTCTGGCCCACAAACCGCCAGTTGACAGTCCACTTCCACATGAAGGCTCGCGAGAGATCAAACGCTCCCCCGAGGTAGGACCAGATGTGATCAGGAGAAGGGTTGCAGAAGGGCAGAGCCAGGAAGACCTGGATGCCGGCAATCGAGAGAGCGAAGACGACAAGCAGGCCGTTTCGGCTCATGCCCTGCAGAGTGATGAGCAGGAAGGCAGGCAGGTAGAGCATGAAGTTCATCTTGATGCCGATAGCCAGCGACATCCACAGGCCCGACAGCAGCCACATCTGGTTCTGCAGCGTGAAGACGCAGAAGGTCATGGCGAAGGTGCCGAAGACGTCGTTGAACAGTCGCAGGACGTAGATCGAGTGCAGTCGCTTGGACAGACACAGCAGGGGAAACAGGTAGGGAGGCGCGTCGGCAAGCAGGTAGACGGTGAATGCAAAGAACTGGGTGCCCAGGTAGACGGCAGCGTAAATGTACTGCGCCAGACGGACGTTTTCTCCTCCCGAAGTCACGTCGTAGAGAGCCGTGAAGATCCGCGCATGGCCTCCAGGATACACCATGGGCCCGGTGCCGCCGACAATCTTGCTGTAGTCGTACTCTCCTCCGAGGATCAGAGCAGCCTGCTCCATGTAGGCCTTCCAGTCGATCTCGGTGTAGGGGACCTTGTGGATGATGGCGACGAGAAGAACGGCTTCCAGGGCCAACAGCACGCCGCAGACGGTCATGGAGTACTTGCGGTCATTGGCGAGGTGCAGCAGCTTGAGCGCGACTTTGTTTTTGATGAGGATCATCTTCCGATCCGTGTTTGGTGATAGTGGGAGTTGGCGAGCATCAAGGTTGACTATACATGTGGGGATGCATAAATCTCGGACCCAGTATCCATTTATGGCGTCCACATAATCGGTCGATGTTGGAAGGCTGTCAGATAGGAATATTTTGATTCGGCGTCCTGGCTTATCAGTTGTCTCTGAAACTACGGAAGATGTTTTGTGACAGCAGCTCAACAACTTGTACGGTCCAATTTAGCTTGCAAGAACTTGTTGAAGAGCGATAGACTTGGGGACAGATTGTAAAAGAAACGAGAAGTGGAAGGATCCCAGAAAAGACGATAAACGTGGATTTACGACAATTGAAGTCTGAACTCGGTTTTGTCTTCGCTGCGTGAAAATGTCTTGTCAACATCTGTGTTTTGACATATGAACCCCGTTTATCGCTTCTAAGTTCAATTGGTTATGGCATGGCTTCTTGTGGACTTTTTGGCTGCCAAAAAAAACACCGTTTTTTCAAATACTTGTACTTGTACAAGTACGAATACGACCACGACAAGCTCTTACACAGGTTCTGCTCTTCTTACAGCTTCAATTTAAACCCCTTTTATCGCTTATAAATGAACATGGTTATATCAAGTACTCGTGGACTTTTCTGGCTGCCAAAAAGCACCGTTTTTTCAAATACCAAAACGACTACGACAAGATCTATAAACCTCGGATCATCCTTACAGCTTCTTTTTATAAATACAGACGTGAGACTGCGCTGGTTAAGCCTTGCCAGGCTTATTGTCCAGGGTCTTGAGACCCTGCTCGATAGCATCGTCGGTGAAGATCTTGCCGGGGTTGAGCAGCTCAAGGGGATCCAGAGCCAGCTTGATGGTTCGCATCAGGTTGAGCGAAACAGGACCGACCTCGGACAGCAGACCCTGGATCTTTCCAAAACCAACTCCGTGCTCTCCAGTGCAGGTTCCCTCGGCAGCAAGACCCTGGTCGACCATCTTGTGGACCACGTCAGACACAATCTCGGCCTGCTCGGGGGTGTAGAGCATGATGGCGTGGTAGTTTCCGTCTCCAATGTGGCCCAGGACTCCTCCAAGGAGACCAGCGTCGGTGATGCTCTGCTTGGCCTGCATGACAATCTCGGGGAGCTGAGACAGAGGAACAGCGACGTCAGTAGTCCAGGCCTTCATGCCGTCCTTCTCGGCAGCAAGGGCGAGGTACAGCGCGTTCTTTCGGGCAGACCACAGCTCGTCCTGCTCCTGCTGGTCCGCTCCAAAATGCAAAGGCGAGTCGGTGTACTTGGCGGCCTTCTCCTTGGCCACCTTGACCTGCTCAGCCACGGTCTCCTCGGAGGCGCCGGCAAACTTCATGAACAGAGCGGGCTTCTCCTCCCACTCCCGCTTGGCGTAGCCGGAGTTGTTGACCCAGATCATGTGCTGGTCGTCCATCAGCTCCAGAGCAGCCATGGGGATACCCTCCTTGAGAATGTCCATGGCGGTCTGGCAGGCGGCGTGAACTGTAGGAAACTGCTGAACGGCGACAGAGGTGACATTGGGGATGGGCTGGAGCTTGACGGTGATCTCGGTGATGAGTCCAAGGGTTCCCTCGGTTCCAGCGAACAGATGGTTGAGGTTGTAGCCGGCAGAGGTCTTTCGGGGTCGCTGGCGGGTCTTGAGGATGGTTCCGTCAGCAAGAACAACAGTCAGGTTCACAACGTGGTCTCGCATGGGTCCGTACTTGACGCAGTTGGTTCCGGAGCACGAGTTGGCAACCATGCCGCCCACCTGGGCAGTTGGGCCGGGATCAACAGCCAGGAAGAGCCGGTGGCCCTCCTTGAGGATCTCGTTGTTCAGATCAACCCAGCCAACAGAGGGCTGGACGGTGGCATCCATATCGTCGGGTCGAATAGCAATGATCTTGTTCATGTTGGAGAAGTCGATGCAGACGCCTCCGTAGGCCGCAGAGAGATGGCCCTCCAGCGAAGTGCCGCCGGAGTAGCCGACCATGGGGAGCTTGTGCTTGTGGCAGATCTTGGCGATGGCTGAGACCTCCTCGGTGGACTTGGGGTAGAGCACTCCGAAGGGAAGAGTGTCGAGGTTGGAAGAAGAGACGTTGGACCAGCCGTGGAACTGGATGTCGTCCTCGTCGGTCGACACGTGCTCCTCGCCAATGGCCTTCTGGAACTCGGGGAGCGCCTTCTTGAACTCCTCCAGTCCGCCGTACTTGGGCTTGTGCGAGAAGTCCGTGTCCAGAGAAGCGCCGTCAAGCACCTTCTGCAGGCCTCGGCCGACGTCCTCCTCCTTCTGCGTCTCGCTGGGCTTGGTCGCAAAGTAGGTGACGCCAGCAGCGATACCGGCGGCTCCTGCAACCGCTCCCCAGCTGATCTTGGAGGACTGGGCTGATCCGGCCTGTGACGAGAAGTTTTTTCGCGACAATTGCCTGGAGGCAAGTCGGGAGACGCTCTGGGCGGCTCGGGAGATTCTGTTCATGCCGAGACTGATGTGTGAGGAGAGAGAGAGTACTTCACGCGGATTAGATTCGTGGCTTGTGGAGTGAGTAATAGAGTTGCCAGAGGGGAATCGCTTAGGGCTCTTAGCGAGATGAGTCTGACTGGTCGGATGAAAAGTTGGCTCGGAAGCTGAATACGACAAGGTCCCCAGGCAGCTATATATCCTCGGTAGCCCGATCGGAGGCCCCCAAAGCGCCGTGGGGGTCACCCTAGCACAATGGGGCGACAGAGACACCCCCACTAGCGTGCATAACCATGCAATGTCTCCATGCATTCGCACCCCCAGAATACGGCCAGTAGGGTTCAATAGCCGGCTCGTGTATCTACAGACATCGGATCAGCGGCAAGAAAATCCGCCGGTGAAAAAGTCGGTCGACGCTCAGGAAAATGCAAATTAAATTAATTATATGTCACGACGCCCAGACAGCGTGCTCTGGGCTACCGTGCGAATGCGGACTAAAGGTGCAGTGTCGCAGTGGATCGTTGGCTCGCTGGTAACAGACGAAACCTGAGAACGCTTAGGAAAACTAAAACGCCCCGGCGGCTGAAACAAGCACGCAAACAGGTGTGTGGCAGGCTTGCGGGGCAATCAGTAAGACCCCCAAGCGTGGTTATGCAGCAAAAAAAAAAAAAAAAAAGCGGTCAAACTAGACCACACTAGAGGCTGATCCACCAATGGCGTCCTTCGGCACAACTCCGGGCCCTGCAACACCAAGACACGGTTGCATTGCAGTGACGGATCACTCCTTGCCCCCCACGTCGGAGGCAGGCACGTTGTTGGCGTCCTTAGGAGCGTCTTCCTCCCCCACATCAGTAGACCGACTGTTCTCGTTCAGAGACTCGCAGGAGCAGTTGCCGTCGGGACCGTTCTCCTTGATGAGATCAGGACCAGGATCCTCGTGGCAGTATCGCTCCAACATTGTACGCGCAGTCTCGTCCAGAGCATTAATGTACTTCTTGAGAAAGACTCGGTTCTCGCGAACGGGGAACCGCAGAGGCGAAGAGTCGGACAACCAGAACTGCGGCCGACTGTCAATCTTCTTGGGCGCCAGAAATGCAAGGTTGTTGTTTCCGCCCTCCTCGAACCGAACCCGTGCAGGCATAACCAGGCTAGCCGTGTCGACATGCTCGGGGAAGTCGTCAAAGTGCAAAGGCGAGATGCCGCTCTTCTTGAGGTTGTGCTCGAGCTTGGCGTTCTCAACCAGCTCGTCCTCCCGCTCCTGCTCCAGCATGCTGGCAATCTCGCCAATCTCGTCCTCCACGTCCTCTGTGGAATCGTTTCTAGGCTGTGCGTTCGCAGGTGCTGCTGAAGGAGCAGCTGTGTCTTCGGGTTCCTGAGAGTGACCTCTAGTCTGCGCCCAGAACTCGTGGTTGTACTGGGCAACCTCAGAACGGTTGAGCTCACCGGCTCCAATAAGATGGGGAACTCGGCCAACAAGATGCATCATCTCGCGCCACTCCTCAAACGAGTACTTTCTCAGCGGGTCTTCAATGGAGTTCGAAAAGACATCGTTGAGGGCCTTGGCCAGGTCTCTGATTGTGTTGATGTCCTTCTCCAGCTCAGAGATCTTGCGCTGCACAGCAGGATCCTTCTCAACGTCCTTAGCCTCGTCCTTAGTGCCCCCATTTTCAGAGTCCGTGACAGTTCCATCTCCCTCGCCCTTCTCAGGGTCGCTGGGAGGAGGGTTGTGGCTGTAGGGGTTGAGCGACGGGAAAGCCAGAGCCCAGTCACCAAAGACGTCGGTGAACTGGACAACCTTGGCAATGACCGTGTCTCCCATGGAAGAAATCAGAATGGTCATCATGGGAACAGCAGCCATGGACCAGACGATGAAGAAGGCCTTGCCAACAGAAGACTGGGGGTACACATCTCCGTATCCAATGGTGGTAAGACAGAGCAGACAAAAGTAGACTGCTGTCCAGTAGCTCCAGTGCTCGACAAACTTGAAGCACATGGCTCCAAGACACAGGAAAGCGCCAAAGGTGAAGATGGCGACGGTCAAATTGAGCCACGTTCGGTACTTTTCGGCTTCGTCGTGGAACTGTCGCATCTTTTCAAACAGTTCCTGCTCTTTTTCGGGGCCCACAGTCTCCTCCAGCAGCTCGTGGTACTTCTTCTTTCGGTTTCGCTCAGCGTGGTTCCATGCCAGGGTCTTTGAAGACGAGTCGATGATCATGGATCGAATGGACGTGATGATCAGACCGAGCATAAGAGTGCCAATAAGGGCGTAGGGAATGATGAGAGCTCGTTCGAGGTTACCGATGGGGTGAATGTCACCCAGACCGATAGTGAGAATCGAGACATGGCAAAAGTACAGGGCATCGGGGTACGACAAGTCCATGAGGTACTGGAACAAGCCGGCTCCTGACGCTGTCCATACCGCTAGGGATATATTTTGCAACATGAGGCCTCGCTGGGCCTGGTTCAGGTTGAATGTTGCACCGTAGAACCCTAGCAGATGGCCAAACTCGTTGCAGAACAGCAGAATCGAACACGCCATGTAGCAGGAAAACGTCATGATGCCGTGCCAGTAGGAGGCACTCAACTGCATATCATCTTCCAGCAAAACGAACTTGGTGACCATAGCCAGAACCAGCAGCATGATGGCAGCGCAGCCGAAGCCGCATATACTGATGACCTGCGATGCGGTGTAGTTGATTCGGCCGGCGAAGTTGAGCAGCATGGAGATGTTGGCTGTGACGCCGAAACCCAGGGAAACGGCGTTCAGAGCAGTGACCCACGCAGGGTCCTTGATGGTGTTGTACAGAGTGCCTCCGTCGGGCTCGGGAATGTTGCCGTCTCGGTACTCGAGCCAGGCCTCGGTTAGCGCGGCAATGGCACACATGTTAGCCAACGGTCCGATAGCTGCGGCAATGAGGGGAAAGGACGAGGAGATCATGTACCAGGTTGCGAAGCCCGAGGAGCCGACGCTGACCTCCAGGTTGTTGAGGTAGTCGAGGGCGTCGATGTCCTTGGTGTTAGTGACCTGCTTGAGAGACATGAGCGTCTCCTGGGTATCTGCTAGCTCGTTCGGGTCGGTTGTGTTGACATGGTGGTGGAGATGGTGCGGGAGATGGTGGTGGTGGCCCTCGTGTTTCTTCTTGAAGTTCTTCTTGGCGATCTTGTAGTTGGTTCCTCCGACGGCCTCTCGGTCGTGGAGACCCTTCTTGTAGTCCTTATGGCCGGGGTCGACCTTGAGATGCTCCTCCTTGGGCTTGCGGTGAAGCGGGTGCAGTTTTCCCATGGCGAGTAGTTGACGGCAAGAAAGGCCCGGGTGTGGCAGACAGAAGGTGGGGAATGTCGCACCTATTCCTTTGCGAGGCTGATAAATGTAATGTTTTTTTGAAGCGATCTGACATGCATCTTCCTGTACGACAGAGTTTCCGACCTGCGACGCGATGGAAGAGGGTTTGCCGGCTTGTACTTCGTCTATTTATACGCCGCTGGTTTTCTTTAGTCCCTGTTTTTTCCCCCAGGTCCTCCAGCCAGGTCCATGAACCAACGATTGGCAGGGAAACTCGTATCGGTGCACCTTTACCGTTACGGCTACAAGGGGGCTTGGCGCAGAATGGAAACCTACTAGTAGTGCGATGTGTCTGGGTTCAAACTCATTTTTTAGTGCGCTAAAAGTGCGTCTCAAGTGTGTCTGTGTTTCCAGAAGACGTCAGCGAGCCGATGTGGGGTATTTAGTGAGAAATACGTCTCCAGAAGTCCCATATCGCTCTTCATCTCGTTTCAACGCCCAGCAACTCTCTTCGCTTAGAGTTCCATTACGTCAGATGTCTCACCAAAGTCAAGCACGCAGGCTTAATATTTGGCGAGGTTAGGCGAAGGGTAAATTTTACGTGCACGGGTACGATCTATAAGAGCAGCGGCAATTAGCAAAAATAGCACATGGTATTTTGACGCGATGTTTATGCGCAGCCGACGAGATTCCGCAAGAAAACAGGCGGAAAAGAGCTCGAATAGGCTCACCAAATCGGTGCAGCTGTTATCTTCCTTGCTCCAAAACGGCAGACTATTCAGAGCAACATAACATCAGGCATCTCACCTGTCACCCGACTCTCGAGGCAGGATGTTCAGCTTGAGCACTTGAAACAGTAGGTGTAAACGAAACAGCCAAAGTTACAACGGGGTTGGATTCCCTACCCCTAGCTGCGTATAAATGTTGTCGTTTATTTATTCTACCTTTAATATAGTGCGGGCTCGTTGATCCATCACGATTCTGACGTATGCAGGGCATGAGACAGAGAATCTGCTTCTTGCCACAAAAATTGGAATTTTTTATTTCTACTTGAATCAGTTCAGGTGAGCTCAACAATGACAATGGTGTTTCGACTTCCATAGGGCGATTTTTTTACCACCTATTATCCACCCAACACTTGCACCATCCCAGTTACCCGGCAGTCAATCACGTGCATCGCCAACCTGTATGCACTTGACACCACCATAGTCCATCCGTGAGAACAGGATAGTGGCAATGAGCGTGTCCGACACCGAGAAAGGCGATGCAGCCTTGAAAGAGGACAAGAAGATGGAGGACGCGATCGGCGAACCAAACGACAAGCCCATAGAGGCGGAGCTCAGCGACACGGAGGACAACAAGGCGAAGGAGAAGGAGACAACACCGACACAAACAGCATCCTCGGCAGAGCCCGAGGCAAAGGACGACGAGAAAAAGAAGCCGTCAGAATCGCCCGAGCCGGAAAAGCGGCCAGCTCCAAAACTGGAGCCGCTGGAGGTGACGGAAGAATACTTCGACTTCGAACAACACCTGATGCGACAGGGAATCGCAAAGATTTTGAAGGGAAGAAAGATAGCGACAACGAAGGATGCATTTTCGAGCGTGACCGACCTGGCCGAGCAGTACATGGATGAGATCTGCACTCGGCTGGTCAGATACACCCGTGTTCAGAGGAGGAAGCAGCCCTCCAAGGCTGATTTGCGGTTGATGATGCAGGAGTGTGCCATCCACACGGGAGAGCTGGAGCAGGAGATGGAGGAGAGCCGCGAGTGGCCCGTTGAGCCATTGGAGCTTTCGGATCTCGGTACTCTGGCTCGAGACGACCAGGCCGACTACTACACTCGATATTTCGACGCCAGAGTCATTCCTACGCGGCAAAACAACAAGCTTGCGACATACCAGAACCCCCGGGGCGACTACAATGCGCCATGGCTTCCATCGTTTCCTCCGGATCACACATATCTCGCTACTCCGCAATACACATCAGAGATCCCCAACCCAAGGGCCCTGCGACAACGGCTTGTTGCCGAGGGCTCCTTGGCGGAAAAAGCATTGCGAAACCTGGCCTGGACCGTGCAGGTCGACCAGGCCATGGTGGTGCACATTGACGAGAGCGATCTGGACAAGCTGGAAGACAGGCTGGAGGTTAAGCGGGAAGGAGGCATGAATGGCGGTGGTGATGTGTTTTCGATTCTCGAGAACGACACTAACAGGGAGGTGAAGACGGAAGGGTTTGGATTTGGCGAGAACGAGGGATCTAGAGGCGTGACTCCCAAGCTGGAGGAAGCCGTGGACTCGCCCAAGCCCATTCTCAAGCTCTCCTTCAAGAAGGACACAGACCCCGATCCGTTTGGGCTGGACAAGCCGCTGACGCCCTTTGACGTGGAAACATACCCTGAGGTGCTGCGCAAGAAGCGTCTGCGATGGAACGAGGACGGATCAGCCGTGGCTGCTAAAGTGGGTCGAGCTGGAGCGTATGGCGCTGATCTGATGGAGATAGACTCGACTGGCGACGACGAGTGCTCTTCGATTGTCGCCGAGACCGAGCAGCGCAAGCGCAAGTCGCTGGACCAGCAGTATGCCATGGCACTGTACTCGATCCAGAAGCTGGGGGAGCGACGAAGCAACGGCAGCAGTGCCACTGCGGATATCGGTACTGTCAACTGGCGCAACGACCGGTTCATCAAGTAACAGGGGCCCGGGGGATGAGTGGCAACCCATCTGTATTATATATATAATTTAAGACTAATGTCATTGTACAAGTATGAACTTCAGTATGTGTGAAGCAGTGAGGTTTTGGAGGCACTAGATGTTGGCAGATGACAAAGTTAAATTGAATCGAGGGTGTTCTTGCTCTTTAAGTGAGACCTAACGGTGTGCTAATTGTTGGTGTAGAGGGATTGGAGGTGATTATATTTACATCTACGGGTCCGAAGTACGACTATATTTCATATTTCAGATTTATAATTGACTCCACAATACACACAACCTGGAATGTATGTACCGGTAGCGTCTGCATTGGGGCTTGCAGGGTGGTGTGGATGTGCGCCAAAAAAAAAATAAGAGAAAATCGCTGGAGCGGGTTTTTAGTGCGTGAAAAGAGCAACGGGCAAATAATAAGGCGTGCTGAAAGTCGCGGAGACGAAATAGCGGGCGGACCAGGCACCACGCCCATGTATAGAGCTAACGGGTCTACATTATCCATGCGGCTGGGTGGCTCCTCACGTGACCCCAAGGTTTGATTTCGATCAAAAAACACCTTGTTTGGAAACACGAAGGTTGGGCGCCTCGCGCACTACTCCGTATCCTACATCACACATTCTTGTACCTGGTACATCAGACCTTACGACAAAACGACAGTAACAACATTGACAACACACGACGGTTAAGCGACGACATAATTAAAACACAACACAACACACAACACAACACAACACACAACACAACACACAACACAACACACAACACAACACAACACCACACGAACACATGGAATCCACCAACATCGCGTTGCCCGCCTCGACCATATTTCCGGTGGAGGTGACGGCGATTCTCAAGGGCGCCGGCGACGACATTGACAAGTTTGCGCCGATCCTGACGTTCAAGTACTGGCACGAGGTCGAGGAGAACGACGGCGACGAAAACTCCAACGTCTTCCCCAAGCCGCCGCCCACCATGGTGCGCAAGGAGTTCTTCTCCAGCTTCGAGTCGCCCGTCAAGGGCCAGATCGACTCGTGGAGCGTCAAGGTCGGCGACATGATCGAGACGGCCGACCAGATCGTCGCTGCGGTCCAGGAGCCGTGCACGCACGCCGTGCAGTATGGAGGAATGTGTGCGTGGTGCGGAGCCTCGGTGGCCGACGAGAAGGACTACACGGATTTCAGCAACAAGGACAGAGCGCCGATCAGCATGTCGCATTCGACGGCTGGGTTGACGGTGAGTCTGTCAGAGGCTCAGCGTCTGGAGGAGGGCTCGACGAAGCAGCTGCTCAAGCAGCGCAAGCTCATTCTGGTCGTCGATCTGGACCAGACGGTGATCCACGTGACGGTGGATCCGACCGTCGGCGAGTGGAAGAAGGACCCGTCGAATCCCAACTACGACGCCGTCAAGGATGTGCGCGTCTTCTCGCTGGAGGAAATGACCATGGTGAGCTACGACGGCGGCAAGCCCGTGCCGCAGCTGTGCTACTACTACGTCAAGCTGCGGCCGCACCTCAAGGAGTTTCTCGAGGTCGTCTCCGAGAAGTACGAGCTGCACATCTACACGATGGCGACTCGCGCGTACGCCAAGGCCATTGCCGAGATCATCGATCCCGACGGGCGGTACTTTGGCGACCGCATTCTCAGCCGAGACGAGTCCGGCAGCCTGACACAGAAGTCGCTGCAGAGACTCTTCCCTGTGGATACGTCGATGGTCGCGATTATCGACGACCGGGGCGACGTGTGGAAGTGGAGCAAGAATTTGATCCGTGTTGTTCCGTACGACTTCTTTGTCGGCATTGGCGATATCAACAGTTCGTTCCTGCCCCAGCGAGCAGGTATGGTGACTCCTACCAAGGGTCCCGTCAAGGACGAGCAGATCGAGGAGCTGGAGGACAAGCCTGAAGCCAACGGTACAGACGAAGGCAAGGGCAAGGAGATCGACAACGGCGAGTCCGACGAGGACGAAAAGAAGGAGGAGAAGGAGGAGAAGGAGGAGAAGGAGAAGGAGAAGGAGGAGAAGGAGGAGGAAAAGGCAGAAGAATCAGAAAAGCCCTCGGCTGCGCCTGCGGAAAAGGCGTCGCCCGTGGCCAACATGCTGTCGCTCAACAAGGCGCTTCCTGCGGCCGAGGACGAGCGAAAATGCTCGATCGAGGCCCAGCGGAAGGACAGACCGCTGGCCAAGCTGCAGTCGGACCTCGATTCAGCCTCTTCTTCAGAGGACGAGTCGCACGAGGAACGCCACCATCTGCTCGTGGACAACGACAACGAGCTGGTCCACGTGCAGAACGCGCTGATAAAATTGCATGAGGACTACTACAAGGACTACGACGACCACGTGAAGCACCACGAGGACATCATTCCCGACGTGCAGGACATCCTGAGCTCGCTGACGTACCCCGTCTTTGGCGGATGCGTCTTTCTCTTCTCGGGCATCATTCCTATCGGTGTCAACATTCAGCATGCAGACATTAGCATGTGGGTGAAGAAGTTTGGGGCCACTGTGGTGGAGGACGTGTCGAAGCAGGTTACCCACGTTATTGCTGCCTCTGGCAACACCAGAAAGGTTCGACAGGCCTCCCGCTACAAGCGCATCAAATTTGTGTATATTAGTTGGATCTTTGATTGCATTTCTCAGTGGAAGCGAGTGCCCGTGGAGGGACACGAGATTCCCCAAAAGGAGATTAACGAGAACGGTTTCAGTGATGAAGGAGAGCATGTGGACGACGACGACGACGACGACGAAGACATGGAGACCAACCAGCCCTTTGCCCTCAATTTGGACTGGGACGACGAGCTCGGTTCGTCTGACGACGATGACGAGGACGAGGCTGAACATGCTGACGACGAGGGATCCAATAAGCGGTCTCTCGACGAGGACGACGACACTGACAGCCAGACCAAGCGGCCGAAGACTGCAGAGGATAATGAGGGGGAGGGAGAGGACGACGACTTCGCAGCCCAGCTCGAGGCGGACTTGTTGGACATGTAGCATGTACATATATTTATGAGCTTGTGACTATAGTGGTGGTGCAGTAGAGATATGTACTAGGATTTGGAGAGTATTGGTGACTCTAGTTTATTGTATTGATCGAAGAGTTGATTCTGTGACATGCCTTACAGATTGAATTGTAAAACATGAAAGTGGAAGACATGACAAGACTAGAAGTGAGGTACTTTTACAGTAGAAACATACCAGTACATGTACTGTAAGACAGAGAACTCCTACTGTACAACAAATTGGTGACCGACGAGTTTATTAGTATATAATTTATAAAAGACCAGCTTTTGTGAAATTAGGGGTTTAAAAGAGTTGTAGAAAGAAGAGAAGAGTAGGTACCGACCGTTTAGGCGGTAGCAGAGGGACCAGGGATGGTGGTGGTGGCGGAAGCAGCCTCCTGGGTGGCCTTGGACAGGACGGAGCTCAGAGAAGAGGTGGCAGACTCCAGAGAGGTGATCTGGTCAGTCATGGTGGGGAAGTACTTCTCGAGAGCCTTGATGAAGAGGGCCAGGTCGTCCTGGAAGGAGAAGAAGACGGTGGTGGCGATGGAGACGGGGCCGTCGCCGATGAAGCCGCCGACAATGGCAATGACCTGCTCGGCAATCAGGAGGTAGGCGTGGACCACGGGGTTGAAGAGGATGGTGCCCCAGAAAGAGCCGATGAGGGTCAGGGCAGGGGTGTCGGAGAGGTGGTGGACGAAGGAGTACAGCTCGTCGTTGATCTCGCCCATGACGGCCTCGAGGTTCTGGAACTGGGTGACTCGGTCGCCAACGGGCTTGGTCAGCAGGTTGAGAGATCGGTAGACGCCCTTGAGAACGGTCTCGAGCATGTGGGCAATGTCGGAAACGGCGGGGATGACGCCGTTCTCGGTCTGCTGGGGAGCAGGAGCGGGAGCAGCAGTGACAGCGGAGGCCAGAGCGGCGGTGATGGCGATAGTTCGGACAGAGACCATTGTGAGGGAGGAGAGAGGAGAGGGAGCTGAGGGCTTGAGGAGTTCTACTTCGGGGCCAGACAGCTGTATTTATACGCTGGCCGGAGTCGATTACCACAAACCCTTGAAAGTCTGATGGCTACTTCATTTGGCAATCGCCGTTGATAGACTTTCGAATCAACCTCTAGCCGTTGGGCAAAGTCTCAGAAACGCTCGCCTCTTTGTTAGGTTAAACTTCCCACGGACGGTAGGAGAGCCAGATTGGTGGAGAGCGCTGGCTGCTGTCTTGTCTCGATGCTTTTTCGAGGCCTCGTGGCTTTGCTCGAGTGCCTCTTGCTAGTCACTCAGTTGTTCCATGACTCTAGACCAAAGGCTAATGCAGGGCTGCCAAACTTCTTCTGGGCTTGCCAGTTTTTGCTTGCCATCGCCGATACTATCATAGATCGGTCCGTAATGCTCCGGAGCGCACGATAGTGAACTCTGCGCTTTCGCACCGGCCTCAGAGGCCCATGTGATCCATCTCAAGCCACCAACCGTCTATTCAGGTACCAAACGCACGGTTATGCAAAGGACGGTGCTCACGGCATATTGGGTTGGATTTGCGGTGTCTGCTGAGGCTATTACTCCAGGAACAAGCTCAGATTTGGATAGCATTGGGCGGAGGAGCCGTTTCCATTGGCTGGTGGCTGCGAAGGTTGAGACAGAAAAATTCAAATCTGGCGATGATCCCAACTTTCACAGCTAATGGAAACTTTGAACGAGCAGGACGAGTCATCCGCGAAGATCTGTGATAAGGTCTACGCCTGATAAATCGCAGTATGGTTGCAATAGATAGACACATGGTTCATAGCTGCTGGTACGAGCCGTTCTATTTCACGCAGGGCCTGTTTCGAACCATCTGGACGTCCTCCAAGGCGAGAGCCGTTTCTCTCTCCACCCTGCTCGAGCACAAATAACTCAACAGAAGCAGGGATATACCATTAGACGCAAGAACTATCCACCCGACAGGTTATTGACTGATTGTGCAGCCCAGAGTCTGAGGATGCCGCTGATAGGTACCGCAAAGCAAGACCAAAATCAGGGTGTGTAGATCAGGACGTTTCTTCGGCCACATGTGATCGTGCCCCCACTCAATCTGGACGGCGACTTCAAAGAAGGGCGTGCTGTAAGTGTAATTACCAGACTGTGAAAAAAATAAATCGCTTGCTACAACGTGCGCTGTTTTATCGCTTGTGCAAGTGTTATCGCAGCCCTCCCTTGGACGTTTAGTTGTCCGTTCAGCGAGAGACCCTAAGCGTAGTTCTAAACTATGATAAAGTGAAAAAGTCTCACCCGATAGTCGATACCATCGCCGTAGGCCCTTCTACTAGCCTCCACAGACTGTCGCAGGGACCCCAGCTGTCTTACAAGCCATGCAGGTGTGTCTTGGGCATACAGCGTATAGGCAGTTCTAGTCGGTCTGCCCACCCAGACTGGCAGATGTCTGAGAGCCGTTTGCGTCAAAACGAGTACGAAGCACAGAAGATTCAAGACTTCTGTCTTGGCAAAAGCAATTCCGCAGAGTTGTGTAGATCTGATACCGAGACTCTCGTAGAAGCATGTATGCGAGGCACGCACGTTCTTTCTCTTGGTCCAATTCCCACGGCTTCTGGTAAAGTTCCCCGGAACTTTTCTCTCAGTTATGCCTGTCTCCATGATTCAGGCTGAAGCAGGTACAAGATGCTGAAGCTCAATGTGCCCACCGAATCTGCTTTTGCCGTACATACGCGGCGCTGTGTCAGCGAGATCCAAGTTGGGGGAGTGTTTCTTTGCTCAGGTTGTAGCTAGTTGGTTCTGTGTACGATCTCGTTGCTTTTTTGTCAATTTCGCGCAACGATACGACTCTTGTATCGTCTTGTTCCTACTGCCTCGTAAGCAGGCGAAGGAAACAGACTTTGAGTCCCCCACTAATTACGACGATTAGCCCAAGAAAGTTTAACCGAAGGCAGATAGGTGGGTGGATAACGTAGAAACCACCCACCTGAAGGCTTCGAGGGCAAAAGATCCAGACAGGGGTGTCCAGGACCCTGGACCCTGCCATTTCATAAATCTATACAGTTTCAACGGCGCAGATAGTTAAAGTGCTTCGGCTGGTGAGACTTCAATTAGCCCACCCTCTAGCACTGAGATTTCTTTTTGTGCCAACGTTTGTCGAATCCAGTATAACACATGTGGTATTGTAATGCTGACAGGATACCCACCCTTCAAGTTTATCTATCGATCGGTTCGATTAGTTATGAATTCATTTGGATACCCGTTGCGGATACCCAAACCCTCGAGCATGCAAGTAGCAATGATAATGCAAGCGAGGCTCTCTATCGAAACCACAACGCCACTAAAAATGCTTCGACCCATCTCCCTTTTTTCGGGCGTTCTCGCCGGCGGATTGCTCTACCGAGCGGCTTTTTCCACCAGCGCAATTCGGTCCGACACCGGAAACCGCGTCTTCTTTCGAATCCGGTACTCTCAGGAGTTTGACCAGCTCAAGACCCTTCCTACTCCGCTGCTGTGCAACTTCTACATCCGAAACGACCCTTTTTCGAAGACTGTCTCCGAGCGATTGAAGGAGATTGTCGAGAAGGAGACGACTAACACCGTCAATGCCGTTGATGTCGAGGCTGATGAACCCGAGGTTCGAGACTTCATGATCGACTACGGAGTGAACCAGATTCCCACAATCATTGCTCTGCGAGGCGGCATTGTCATCGACAAGTACGTCCCCAAGAAGGGCACTGATCTCGGCGACCTCAAGGGCTGGGTTGACAAGATTGGCGAGGGAGACGCTCCGAAGCAGGAGTAGACCGCAGCATAGAGCCCGGTCATTGCATAGACATTCGTAATTGATGTATTTTTAGTTACTGCATTGTAAGTACGGAGTAATATATTGTTTTTCATGAATCTAAGTATTCAGCGTATCATCGTCAATACTATGAATTTATGCCAATTTTCCAATTTTCCAATTTTCCAATATTTCAAATATCAGCATCCTCGACGATACTCCCTGACTAATCATGAGACAGCCCTAAGGTAAAGTAGAACACATGAAAAGTCACAAGCAGAAACACGAATCAGGTAATATAAAAAAACACCGTAAAAGTCCATTATATATCTATTCACTACACACGCCCAGCATTGCTCTGTTTCCTGCATCACGTGACCGAATGCTAAAATACGCCTCCATGCATACATCCACAGTTTTCGATTCACACACTTCACGAATTCACACATCGCAATGGCTTTCTTTTCCAAGACCGAAGAAACCGCTACCAAGGGCCCCGCCGGCGGCGACAAGGACCTCACCAAGAAGAAGACCCGACAGATCTGCTGGGACTCTCGAGACAAGTTCTTTGCCTGTCTCGACAAGCACAACATCGTTGATGCCATCAAGGACAGCGAGCAGGCCACAGCCAAGTGCCCCAAGGAGGAGAAGCAGTACGAGGCCGACTGCATTGCCAGCTGGATCGACTACTTCAAGCAGAAGCGAACCATGGAGTACAACAAGGAGCAGATGCTCAAGAAGTTTGAGGAGCAGGGTGCCGTCAAGGTCGAGCCCAATGTGTCTTTCAAGTAGGCGCTGCGCTACCTACGTTAAATCATGTACATATTATCTATTATTCTACTGTTTTTGTGTGTGTCAGGCTCGATAGTGTAGGTTGTGTCAAGAGTGTAGATGTCAAGATCGAGTGATTTCTGTACGAACGTACTCACTACGGCTTCCAAATACGCAACTGCTTGTCGTAGAAACTGCAAGTGGCAACGTAGTCGCCGTTGGGAGACCAGTCGCCGCCATAGACCATACTATCATGCCCAGCCTTGTAGTACTTGACGATAGAGCTGGGCTCCTCTTCCGTAGCTCCAGCAGCATCCAGAATGTAGGCTCCGTTGTACATGCAGCAGGAGAGCACCGTGTCGACGTTCTTGGGGTTCGGCAGAAGTCTCCAGACTCCTCCTCCAAGTTCCTGTCTCGAAACCACGGACCGGGTGTTTACAGCAACCATGCCTGTCTTTCTGAGATCGAGACAGGCAAGAGTGTCGTCATACGAGCCTGTCCACACCTGGGCTCCGTGCGACTTTCTCCAGGAGGGCAGAATGGACGTCACTCCGGCTCCGTGGATGCGGTTGTTGGATATCGTATCGGCAACGCCGTTGGTATAGTCCACTTCCTCGCCGTCTTCGTACAGAGGCGCACGGAGATCGGAGATCATGAGAGCGGCGTCGTCTCCTCCGGACATGACGAGATTCGGGAAGTCGTCGCCTCCAAACGACGAGATCCAGGCCTCCAGAGAGTGCTCGTGGAGCGTACGGTCGAGCTTGAGCTCGGAATCTGTGATGCGAATGAGAACGACTTCTCCGGAGGTGAGAGTCGCCACCATGAGGTCCTTGAAGACGTTGCTGAAGGTGATGGAGAGCACGAGCAGCGACTCGTCAAACAGCTGGTACGAGTTCTGCTGCTTGAGCTCTGATCCGTCCCATTTCCAGGTGATGATGTTGCCGGTGCTCTGGCTCGTGCAGAGGAAGGAGTGGTCGAAGGGGCTGATCTTGAGATCCAGAATCGAGGACTCGGTCTTGCAGCTCTGTTGCAGCTTCAGCTGTTCGTCTTCAAACTTGTAGACATCGACAGTTCCGTTTCTGCTTCGGTCGTCCTCGAGCTTGTAGGTAGCGACAAAGATGATCGAGGCATCGTCGGGGTGGATCTGGATCGCACAGGGCGGCAGATCTGTGGTTGTTGATGTGATTGTGCACTTTCCGCTGTAGTCCTCCATTTTTGTTCAGAAGAAAAAATTAATTAAGGTGCGATTATGCATGTTGGAGATGTTCCAGAAGTTGACGTTACTGGCATTAGACGGTGGAGGTAATTGGATGTTCAACTGGTAATAATGAACGCCAAAGATAAGGGTGAAACGAAAAACGGAGACTCAATCAACTGTACGGTTCCACAGCCATCTTCAGAAGAGAGGCCGTTATTATTTTACAGTGTGCATATCACTCTCAAGGGTATTATGGAAGATACAGATCAGTCTTCAGTAATAGTTAGAAGACGGGAGCTGTTCCTAAGTACAAATACAATGGCGTGCAATTGAATATTAAGAACCACTACTGATATCTACCCCTTGACTCCTATTCAGCACAGCAGGATCCGTATAGACGCTCAAAGACTTTGTGAACGTTACCTTGACTAAGTCTCCTTCTCTCGCACATATCGACACACCCCTGCCTAACAAGTCTTAATAAATGTCACTCTCTGGTAATATTCATGCTCTCGGCTGTGCAGGTGGTCGCCATGGCGACGGAAGCAGGTTCTAAAAATACAAACCGCGTTTGCACACGACTTTTGACCATTTTTTTGTCACAAAATGACTCTTCAGGTCACAACGATTTCAGGCAAGTATTTTCCCTACACCCTCTACCAAGTCTAGACTCTCCATAAACCCCTCCTTAACACGATAGAGACACGCGCTCACGTGTGCAAAGCTTGTTTTTAGGGTTAGGACCAACCTAGTTGCGGTTTGTTTACGTTTGTGTCCATTGGGAATAGGAGAAGGACAGAAACGCACCCACACAAACTACACACAAAATATTACAAATGGTGAGTGAAAAACGGAGCGCGCCGTCGCTCTCTTTCAAATAACCATGGCCCCGCTAACAAAGTCGCAAAACTCCAAATCTTTCAAGGACGCCTTTTCCCTGTTCGACAAGAAGGGCACTGGCAAGATTCCCGCCGAAGCTCTCGGTGATCTTCTCCGAGCGGTGGGCCAGAACCCCACTCTGGCTGAGATTGATGATCTGAAGCAGAGCATTCCCGCTGAGTGTGAGTATGAGACGTGTTCCAGGTTTCTGAGCTGGAACGGTAACGATTTCGCGATAGGAAACGTGTCACGATCTCGGTCGTGGGATATGAACGTGTCACGATGTTGATGCTGGATTGCTGATTCTGGGAATCATTCGCAGTGTTGTTTTGAGCGTTTAGATCTCTTCTGCCAGCTGAAAACCCCTCGATTCAAGCATGAGTGCTTAACAGTTTATCCGGTTGGAACCTGGTATCCGAGTTCGACATACAATCGCGATTGTTTTTAAGTCAGATACAACGCGATTGCTTTTCACGCAGCTATCTGTGTTATTCATGGCACCTTCCTCCAATACTAACACAAGTCGACTACGAGACCTTCTCCAAGATTGTCAACCGACCAAGCGGCTTCAAGTCGCTCGGCGAGCCCGAGGACTACATCCGAGGATTCCAGGTGTTCGACAAGGACTCCACCGGATTTGTCGGTGTGGGAGAGATGCGATACATCCTGACCTCGCTGGGCGAGAAGATGTCCGATTCCGAGGTCGACGAGCTCCTCAAGGGAGTCAACGTGACTCGAGACGGCAACGTCAACTACGTGGACTTTGTCAAGTCCATCCTGGCCCAGTAGATACCTAATAAATTATGTTTGAGTGATTACAGTCCTGCGTAGAGTTAGAAACTTGTATTATTTTACATAGATCATAGCTGTGAAATAAATAACTTATATATAAATTATGCAACGGCTGCCACGTCTCTCGTCAAACAATCAACTCAAGATGGGCAAGAAGTTACCAACAATCATCATGGGATTGCCAAAGACATCCCGTTTTAGGGTCCAGATACTGGACGTTTTGATTTTCGCACCGGTCGGTGTCAGTAGTGTACAGTCAGCCATGGTGGCTCCTCGGGAGTCTCCAAAAGCAATGCGCGAGAAGAGCTCAAAGTACTCGAGGACCGAGTTGTCGTCCAGCAGCTCCACGATGAAGGTCTGCTGGCCAATGAGACGCTGCTCAGACCATCCCGAGAGCTGGCAGAACTCCTTGCCAACAGCAACAAGCTGGCCTGTTCGTCTCCAGACGAGCGTCGGGGTTCCCGAGAAGGAGATGAACTTCTGGTACTCCAGCAGAGCTCGCTGGAAGCACTGCTCCATGAAGACCAAGTCTTCCTCCTTGAGCGAGTTGGTACAGGCGATGAAGGAGGGTCGGTATTCGGCCATGTACTTGGTCATCTGGACCAGCTGCTGCTTGTTGAAGCGGCCCTTCAGGTATGAAATGAGCCCGTGGTACCCGGGGGTGTAGCTGAAGGGGGTTGTGATGTTAGTATATACCTGGATGGGGTCGGTGTAGTCCGGCAGGTTGGAGTAGACCGTTTCCAGCGCGCCCGACGAGAAGATGGACTTTCCTGGCGAGTCTGGAGCTGCCTCTCCGTTCTGCGGTTGCCCTGCCGCTACTGCAAACGACAGCGGTCTGAGCTTTTCGTCTGTCGTCAGCTCCGTGTCCTTGACGTTGCGCCTCGTTTCGTTGAAGGCGACGATTTCCGGGACTGTCAGAAACTGGTCGTTGACAACCTCGCCTGCCAGCGGGTACTGGTTGAGGTCCTTGGCCGAGAGGCCGTTGGACTCGATGAGCTGCTTGATTTTCGCCGAGGGAGTCGCGGCCTGGGGCGTGCACTCCTGGTTGTGCGGCGAGTGGTTGCTTGGGGACTGCGAGTTGTTTCCGAGCAGCAGCGAGTTGTTGACTGCCGAGTTGGGCTGGCCAGACGAATACACCATGTTGGACAGAATGGAGTACTCCATGTTAGTCGCCACGGACTGGAACGAGTGCCCCGAGAGCTGGAGGTCCGAGAACCAGTCTGAGGAGAAGTCGCCCTCTCCGGGTCGTCCCAGGTCGCCCAATTGGTTGATTTCCGTCGCGAGCAGCTGCTGGTGGATCAGGTAGTCTGCGGGGAGCTGCGAGGATGTCCGCGCGTGGCCTGCCTGGGCCTGCGGAGCCATCCCCGGCGTTCCTATACTCGAAACGCCGTTCTGGGGGGTGCTAGGCATGGACCCGAGCATGTTTGTCTTGGTATCGTGGAAACCCGCGTTGCTGGAGCGAGCGCTTCTTGCTGCGGGGCTCGGTTTCGGCTGGACGTGCACCCCCGGCGCCGGCGACAGGCTCTTGGCCGGCTTCTTGTCCTCCTTGTCGTCCAGGTACTTGAGCTTCTTGCGCACTCCGTCCACACAGGTGTCTGCGAAGCCTCTGGCGACACAGCGCTCGCACGGACGGTTGTTATCGCAGGTCAAGTGTGTTCGCTGGCAGTGGATGCACGCCCGGTGGGCCTTGCGGCGTTTCGGCTTGCCTGTGCGTTGCGAAATCACCACGGGCTTCTCCATAGCAAGGTCTCTGATGTTGAAGGTGTCTTGATGGAGTGTGTCTAGATGTCGGTGTAGGGATGTTGGTGCAGTTGAGCCAAAAGCGCAGGATTTTGCACAAACGCGAAGCTGACGTAGTCTCTCGAGGCGAAGCAGTCGAGAACACCAGACGTCTAGAGAAGTGGTTGTGACAACCGGAAACCGGGCTGTTTAAGCTAGTGCTGCAGAGATGCGGGTGCAGTGCATATAGCTTGGGGTTGAAGGATTGATAAGTGGCGATGGGGAGTCTGGGGAGCGAGTTTTCGGGCCTCTTTTGTACTCTGCGGGACCGTGGACCGCGCCCGATATTATTTCAGCAGGTCTTACACGTGCCCCGCTTATTTCCAACGGCGTGGGTCCCCCTGTTTTTTTCTTACTCGGCCTTTTCACTTGCCTCGACTTTCTTGACCTGCGTATGGCTTTAAACTCTGTGCTACCAATATGCTTGTGCTAGTAGTGGGGAAGCCGGGTCAGACGAGCCGTTATAGGCGTGTGGCTATTTTTGGCTGCTCAGATTTCTGTGGATATAAATACCAGCCCATCAGCTCCTTCTCAACCACTTTTATTCCCCAGAAAAACCGCCACAACGGCTTTAACTCCAGCTCAACACCGCAAAGTTTATGCGTACACGAAATTTTATGAGATGTGGGGTGCGGCGCACGAGCCAAATGATGTGTCATCCGGTGAAAATACACGTATCGGAGGAGCTGAAATATGCATTTTGAGCATCGCAGAGTGCGATAATCGAACCCACAAGCCTCTGAAATACACAGAGAGCCCCCAAGTTCCCCGTTTCGAGCCCCGTTTAAACTCGGATGACTGATTTTTCTGAGGTCCCGGCATCTCCCGAACAATGCATTCTGGAGGCGCCCTTAGCCTCGGCCTCCACTGTCAATAGCGTTTGTACGTGAAAAAACGCACATGTTATTCCCGATACATTCCGAGGCCCCTACTTTGCCCGAGCTCCAGTTCACGTGCAACTTGTGATATGTTTAGCAGATGGCCTTGTTGAGAGGGCATTTAGACGATTATTCACGCGTTTATTCACGCGAGTAATCGCTTCTAGAAGATTCTTCTCAACCCAACTGAAACACTGCTCTGATCTCATTGCGGTCGAACAGAAGAAGATCAGGCCGAAAACAAGAGCCTCGGCCAGACGGACTATAATGCCTCTGCTATGGAAAGGCTCGCCTAAAAGTCAGCCACGCCAACTAGACTTTCAAAACACCAACCTTGGTGCATGGGTCACGTTGTAGCAACGTCCCGCAATGACGTAATGGCTATCACCTCGTATTCATGGTGCTTCGTATCATTCAGGGGTCTAGAATTGGACTCAGCAGATTGTTTTGTTCGTATTGAACGAGTACGAGTACGTACCGTACAAGTACGCACTAGAACTCCTACTGGTTGTTCTACTTGTTGTAGCTCTGGTTCTGTCAATGACAGCCTGAAACTTCACGCTGACAAGGCTGAAAACAGTCCAGCAAGTGAGACGAGCGGTTTGACTTGAAAATAATTGTCTCTGAGCCTGTAACCGTACAAAGGGGTTCAATACGCTGAATACGCGAGTCACCGGGTTTACGGAGGCTTCTAGGGGTTATCAGACAGTGTACTAGAAGTATTCCATTCTTGTGGTAGAGGTATATATGAGTCTGTACAAAGCAGATCAATACTGACTAACTCAACTGTATCTGTCATATAGGAAAGCACCACATCTCTATAAGCCACCCCTTAGCCCGATCTTCGCAACCTCCTTCGTTTCTGCACGTTCTGCTTCAGCTCACATTATCGTCATGCACTTCAAACAATGTCTCAGATTGTTCGAATGTGGTTCGACTCCATGCTTGTAGTGATTCTTTTCTCCTGAATTGCAAGGACCTGTTTCAAGATGTTTGTACTTGTATCAGGAATCTCTTCAGCCATGGTCTAGATGTACATACGATCTCGTCTCAACTTATCTCAAGAGTCACTGTTGGAGTCAAAAGATGACTCGATAGCAAGAATTTAACCCAAGGGGTCCTCTGAAAGGAATTACTGCTATTGCTGTCATTCAGCTGAAAACATCACTCCAAATCTCAATGTCAACCGAATTGACTTCAACTAAGTTGACAGCAATTACTTAGACTCAAATTAAGTAACTTCTAGAATGTTCTCAAGCAGAGGGCACCCAGATTTGGACATGGAAAGACCAAGGAAGTCCTGATTAATACGAACTACAACAATACAAGGACGAATAATCAGGTAATACCATTTTTAAACTCCACCTACTTCACCTCCTCTAAATATCGTAATGTCCACCCTTCACATCGATGTCGCAGACTTATAGTCGTACGACTTATCCCTGAAAGTAGCAATGACCCATCTAGACACTCCAACGGACAATAGCCAACACCAAATCCATTGCAAAATAATTCCACCCCTAAAACATACCAAAACCATCTTGCAAGGCCTTCCTATAAGACCTCCGTGCATACCTACGGTTCACGTGACTCCACGTTTGAGTTTATGCGAACTTTTCAAACCTCAGCATCACCATTAGCATACAAAACCGAAAATGCCCTTCGATCTTCTCACAAAGGCCTTTGCCAAGAAGCTGAACCTGTCCGAGTCTCCTCTGACCGAGGAGGAGCTGCTTGGAAAGCTCAACGCCGATTTCCCCGCTCTTTCCGAGATCCAGCAGGCCGAGCAGAACCAGTGGATCACTCTTTCCAAGCGAGTTGACGAGCCTGCGACCATCGACCAGCTCAATGACGCTCTCAGATCCAAGACCTTCCTGATCACGGACTCCGCCCAGGCTTCTCTGGCCGACGCAGCTGTTTTCTCCGCTCTGTACGCCTCTCTCAAGGAGTGGAAGGAGGACCAGGTCAAGGCACACCGACACATTATCCGATGGGCCGACCTCATCCAGAACCTCGGCCTGTTTGATCTGGCTGCCGCCGACAAGATCCCCGTCAACTACAACCTCGAGGTCCCCCGAGAGATCAAGGAGAAGCCCAAGAAGGACGACAAGAAGGACGCCGGCAAGGAGGCCAAGGGCAAGGAGGCCAAGGAGGCCAAGAAGGAGGCTCCCAAGGATGAGGCTCCCAAGTTCAAGGGCAAGCCCGACCCCGAGACCCTCGCTGCCCTCAAGGCCGCCAAGGAGAAGAAGAAGAAGGAGAAGAAGCCCCAGGCCCAGGCCCAGCCCGAGGCTGTGGTCCCCAACCCCGGCATGATTGATTTCCGAGTCGGCCACATCCAGAAGGCCATCAAGCACCCCGACGCCGACTCTCTGTACGTTTCCACCATCGACATGGGCGACGCTGAGGGACCCCGAACCGTCTGCTCTGGTCTGGCCGGCATCATTCCTCTCGAGGACATGCAGGACCGATACGTGGTCTGCGTTGCCAACCTCAAGCCCGTGACCATGCGAGGCATCAAGTCCTGCGCCATGGTTCTGTGCGCTTCCCGAGAGAACGAGGACCCCTCCTCCAAGGAGGTTGAGTTCGTCAACCCCCCTAAGGGTGCCAAGGCCGGAGAGAAGATCTTCTTCGAGACCTACGACCAGGTCCCCGAGAAGCAGCTCAACCCCAAGAAGAAGATCTGGGAGGCGTGCCAGGCCGGCTTCACCACCAACGAGAACAAGGAGGTCATCTACAAGAAGGAGGGCGAGCCCGACCGAAAGCTCATTGTGCAGGACGGCCAAGTTCTGTCCTGCAACAACTTTGTCGGTGCTTGCGTCAGATAGGTATCTTCAATAAAAGAATGTATAGTGGATTGTCCAGGAAGTAGTTACAGTGCACGGAAAGTAGCTACACTACACGGAAAGTAGCTACAGTACACGGAAAGTAGTTGTAACACATATCAGTACAGTATGTACGGAGTACACGGAAAGGTAGCTACCAGTAGGCATGCGATGTTAGAAGCTGTGACCCGTATTGTACGTCCGTATGTAGGCAAACGACCAAAATAGCACGGCGTTATCTCTGTATCGATAACTACCAGGGTGCGTGATAAGCTTGACTGGGTCTCCAGACTTGGTGGAATGACCGGAAACATCGATCATCATAACACGCGGTTCCGCGATTGGAATGGTGACTGGAATGGAAAAAAATGTCAGCGCGAAGACTATGGCAGTGACGCCTGACGCATTTTTCAAGTACGTACTTGACACCGTCAAGAAATGCATCTGATAAGAAAGCTGGGCAGCATTCCAGACGTGACGTCACACGATGTTTATCCAGGGGCAAAGCTAGAGCACAACGATAGCACCTCTTCTATTATTAGGAAAGCTTGTGGCTGTTCGTGTCGCGGTAGCCACTTTGAAACAGCCGTATAGGCTGTAGACGGGTGGACGGTCTGTTCTCTTCTTGTGTTCTCATTGTAAAAAACGATGGGCCTAAACAAGTGCATCCATGTAACATCGTACTTCGTACTTCGTACCGACTCGAACTACCGCACTTGTACGAGAAATATAGCCACTATTTACTCCACAAAGAGCTCGCTTATCAGAGTGCACGCGAACGCCATAAACCGAATATCTATTGCAACGCTGGTATGGATATGCCTTGGGACGGCCAATGGGACATTGAAACAGCCAAAAAAATACTGGATCCCAAGTCACCATGTTTTTTTTAGACTCCGTTTCTGGAACTTGTGGGTCCTCTTGTTGATGGCTGCCCCTGTGTAGCCGCCCACACTTTTGAAATATATGGGCTGAAGAACACAACTATTGTTTGCGCCTGATCCGCAAAAACCGCTGAGAGTTTTCTAACCTCAGATAGCCCACCCACCCACTCAGACACCTCTTTTCTCCAGCTGTCACTCAAGATGCGCACTCCCCGCAAAGAAATTTAAGGTTTGGCAGACAGAAAGCCAAGAGTGGTGCCAAGACCAGACAGCGCGCAATTCAAACTTAGAGAAACGTAAAGAGAAAGAAAGGTACCCTGGGCTAGCGGGTTTGCTCCTCGGGACAGGTGGAGGAGCACCTCCGAGAGAAGAGCAGGCCTCCGTTTACAGCAATTTCGCCTGCGCGTTTCATTTTCTTGCGCACAGGGCCTGTCGGGGCTGTGCTACAGTTGCATGTTTCAATTGGACCGGGGATGCAGATAAGCTCTGCGCATATGCCAGGAGTGAGACCGGTTTGCGTTTACGGCGTAAATATTACGCTGGCGTTGCAAATAAAAAGCAGCTGTTGACTTTGCGATATCTGAAACCCTCGAGAGGTACCGTACGAGTAGTGGTAGGGTGTGGAGAGATCTGATAGCGCCCGTTGCTCGTTTTCTGGAAAGTGGGTCCACTGGGCGTCCTAAGCTAGTCTGGCGTAAACATACTAAATCTCTGGAGATCGCCGTCAGAGATTTAATGATAACTTAGCTTGAGCGAACCTGGCTTTAATTAATCCAGCTGGTCCCCAAGAGGCCTGGCGATGCTAGCCTCGTCTCTCCGTCTTTACACTCGCCTCTATTGTTGCTCGTGCGATCACCCTCAGACAAGTCTTCGTCACGTCGATGAGATCCACGGGAGCGCCAGGCCTGACTTCTCCATGCGAACTCCCGTTATCGCACAAAGAATGTCTCCAGCCATCTCAGCATACGAGCTGGTTAGCGCGTACAGTAGTTTCACAGGCTCTAGCAGACCCTGCCAAGAGTCCAGAAAGTCGTCAGGAAGCCATACGAGAACAGGTGAGTCTCTAGCGACGATCTCGACCCCCTGGGGTTATCAATCAGGCCGATCCTCCCCAATCGGCGGCTAAGAATAGCTTTGCGTGCTCTGGGTTACCCTTATATCTATGCCAACGTCATTCACTTGGCTTCTGCACTGGCCAACGGCGATTCGTCCAGATGCGGCTCGCGGCTGGGCTCATTCTCGGCGCTTTATTTAGCCATTGGACGACTCTTCATCGCCATAGCTCGTGCACAGCCTCGTAACATGGTGCTACCCCGTGGGTTGGTGCCGTTTCATGCAAACGAGCAGGGTGCTCCGTCCAGAGGCAAGCTGACGAGCCACAGAGTCGAGAATTAGCTGCAAACTAGCGGTTTAGAGCTATGGGAAGATTTCTTCTCGCCACACGTGTAGCGAATATCTCTGTGAATGGCTGACAGCGACAGGAACACAAGGCACAATAGCCCGAAAGGTGAGACAGCTGTATGATCATTTCTGCGCTAAGAAGTACAAGCAGATCTACGCCAAACGCTAATAAGCCGTAATGGCGACAGTAAACTTTGGGGGCTCCACCTGTCTTGCCGGCGCTATGTCCACTGCTACTGGCGACTCGACAGCTAAAAATACTCGACCAACCGTGCATCTGATGAAACGCTGGTGCTCTGATCTTAACTGAAGCAGCCAGCGAAAAACATCAACATGTGCGCTTCAATCAGCCACTATGGCGATCTATAACCGCAATTATCCAATCCACCGATAAATCCGGCCTATAGAACTTGGCTACGAAAGTACTTGCACTATGACCTGACAACACAAGGAGTCATCCGAAGCTGCTGTAGCGAAGCCTAATCGGGAAGCCAAACATGCAAGAGATTTTGCACGATGCAATATTCCAAACTAAACTGAAATACCCGACACTGAGAGCGCACGGCCTCACAAACACTAACGAAAGACCAGAGTGGGTCCCTACGGCTGACATTGCCCACTAAACCCGCTGTAGCGCTTGGCTGGGAAAGTAGCCCCACCCCTGTCCGCCAAAAAGCCGCCCCAGACGTTGGTTGCAAAACCGCATGCTCGTTGGCACAGTTTTACATTTGCTCGTTTGTGTCATCCACCCACTTAGCCTTGGCTTGGCGCCTTGGCTCCTGCGGCATTAAAGGCCTTTGGCTCGAGGTTGCACTTTGTCTTTTTTGCTTTTCACAAACGTTGAAGGCTACATCGTCCCATAGCACGCATTTCTAATATAAACAACTATTCTAAATGTAGAAACGTGCGTGTGAAACAGTGCCGCCTCGCAAATACGCGCCGTAACTTCAATCGGCCGCAGTCTTATCTTTTGGTATGATAAATCAACAGCGTAGCAAACGCCACTAGACCAGTCATTGAGACTGGTCTCCCCACCTCACTCATGCAGCACAAAGGCTATTGCGTTTCTAGGTTTCTTGGCACCACACCCATTTCGCCCTTGCGTCATTTCGTAGTGTTTTCTTGAATCACATTTATTGGGCCTCTTCGCTGAGCTGACTCCGGATAGCAGCCCACACGACCAAAAATGCGTCTCAAGTTCCACCACCTCATCTTCACGGCGGGTGCAGTGCTGTCGCTGCTGCTCTTTCTGAGCCTCTGTCCTCTCACCCTCAAGCGAATCCCCTCCAACTACATCAACACAGCCGTCGACGGCTACTACTTCCAGTACCACCGACTGACACACGTCCGACACCGCAAGAACTGGTTCCGACCCTCCGTGCGCGGCATCATCGACGGCTCCTTCTTCGAGGTCGACTCTACTGCTCCCTGGCGAGTGGCCTTTTCTTCCAACAAGCCCGGAGTGGCTCCTGCTGCTGTCACTCAGCCCGCCCAGCGACCCACAATCGTCACTCTGCACGCTGGAAGCGACGATAGCGGCATCATTGCGGCCTGGAAGCGAGCCTGGTACGCTGCTGGCTTCAATCCCGTGGTCGAGCGAGAAACAGACCACTCTCTCCAGCACAAGATGGAGGCTGTCTCGAGAGCCAACGCGCTCATCTACTGCGACCAGCACGTGCTCCCCATCGACTTCCGACCCAACCTGCCTGGTGGACGAATGAAGGAGGAGTTATCCGAGAGCCGCGAGAAGCACGGCCACCGAGGACAGCGATGGCGACCTAACGAGTACATGCCCGACCTGTACGACGACAACGACGTCATCGACAAGCTCAAGAACATCCCCGCCAAGACCACCATCTACTCACAGATCGAGGGCTCCCTGCACATGGGTCTCGTGCACTTCGAGAGCAGCGAGTTCCTGCGAGACATGGTCCAGAAGCTCTCTTCGCAGCGAGTCACGGCCACCGAGGCCTCCCGAGACTTCCGCGTCTCCATGGAGAACACCCGTGCTCTCGGTGTGTACACTCCCGCTAACCTCGAGACCGTCACGGGCTACTCCTCTCTCCAGGAGGGCACAGTCGCAGGCATGATCTCCGCGCACAAGCGAAACATGTTCTCCGCGGTCTTCTCCAACGGTCTGCAGGTCGTCGACCCCTACGAGGGCATGAGCCAGATCTTCTCGCTGCCGTCTCTGCGACTCGCTCAGCGCCTTGGAGCCTGCCCTAGCGTTCCTCTAGCCAACACCTGTCCTCCTACCGCTCCCGTTCTCGAGTACTTCAAGCAACACAGCCTCACCGAGAAGACGGACGACCGAGAGGGCGAGTCTGAGCTCAAGGCTCCCAAGCTCAGCGACGAGCATCTTCGAGAGCTGCAGAAGCTCGGCTGTATGATCTGCCAGGACCAGTCCCAGATCCGTCTGCTGCGAGCATACAACCTGCGACCGCGAACTTTCAAGATTGGCACCCTCGCCCATCCTCTCACACGAGTCGCAGCTGAGCACACCTCCACCGACGTGAACATCGAGATGGTCTACGACTCCTCCACGGCCTACGAGTCGTGGGTCCACAACGTCACCCACAGAGTCATCTCCAGCGACCGGTTTGGCTCCGTCCCCAAGGTGCTCATGATGAAGGACGTCCTCTACAAGTCCTTCTTCGAGCAGTCCAACTCCATGTGGCTGGCCTGGGAAGACACCTTCGTTCCTAGCGCCCAGAGCAACGACGACATGGAGTACCATCTGGGCTTCGTTCTGCCCCCTGAGCCCGAGGCCAGAGTGCACGTCAAGAGTTTCAAGTCCATCGGGGAGGGTCTCGTGTCTCCTCACGAGTTCTTCGACAACGGAGAGATCATCATGAAGGCCATCAACGCCCGTCTGCATAACGATGACGGCAACGACTCCATTCTCAACACCGTGGAGGGATGGAACATTCCCGATACCGAGATCTGGAGATTCCTCCAGGAGCTCAAGTCTCTCCACCGAAGCAACCAGGGCAACTAAAAGCCTAGCACTTGAACACCCTTTTCGCATACACTGAGACCGCTCATCTCTTTGTCTTTCTCACGAGCCCCTAATCTGGACAAGCCTACACGAGTAGCAGCTACAGAGACATATATTTCAGCTATTAACCACCGTCTACTTGCCCAACACCCCTAACATGGTCTTGACAACATCAGCACAAGTCTGCAGGTTGTTGCGGGACATTTCCAGCTCCTGGTGCCGACTTCGGATCCACTGGATGCCCAAATCGATTCTATGTTAGTTTTCTAATGCATTATTTATCCTATCATGAACGTCAAACCGTAGCAACGTAGCACTTACCGTTTTTCGCCTCGCTGGAGGTCAATGAGGCTCATGGACTCGTTCCAGAGTTGCAGGTCGCGGATGAACTCCTCAAAGTCCTTCATGATCTCTTTGCGAATGGCTTCATCCTGTTCCACGAGCTCAGCGTACTTGCCGCGAATCATGTTCTCAAGCTCGGCAGGAAACATGATCTCCGGGTCGATGGCATAGTTGGTGAGCGAATTTCGCTTGGACGACGAGCTGCGAGCCTCCAAAATCTGCTTGTAGGGCCCCTCCTTTGAGTTGAGTAGCATTGGAGAAGAATGCGTACCGGAGCCGGGTATCTGGGTATGTCTGAATATCTTGAGGTATCGCTGAGGGTATCAGGTCGCGTTGTGAGCACTTGGAGTGTTCGGATGTAGAGAAGTGAGAGGGTTGAATGACTCTTAAACACAGCCTCTGCTATTGTGTAACTAAGTATCCACTTTAATTCTTGGGTCGTTTGTTTTGGTTGCGTCCCAAAGGGAATACAGAGCTTGTAGAGAGCACGAAAGCACATTGTACGAAGTAGTGATTGCGAGATTACCACGAACTTCCAGGGTGTGTATGTAGTTAATTAAAACACGTGTGAATAATAAAACCCCCTTTCTAACACCAAAATCGCACCAAATACACTCTCTACGTACAGTCGAAACCTCGATACTCCAAATAAAGTTTGCAGGTGTGTAACCCTAGCAACCGCGTCGATGCACGCGTCTCACTACACCTCTCTTAATCACCATCACAATAATACGGGCACCAGGCTCACGCACTATCGCCTCACTCAGCCCTTGCTCCACATGATATCATGCCCCCGAAGGGCTCCAAGAAACCGCGGAAGCAAGCAGACCTGGCTAGTGACAGTTTGCTGGACCAGCTGCTAGCAGATTCCGACGATGAGCGACTCCGACCTGTGAAGCGACGGGGCATTCTCGCAAAGGACACAAAGAGGGCCAAGCGGACCGTGAGCGAACTGGCGCCCGCGACAGAAAAGCCCACGAAAGCAGGACGGTCCAAGACGATAGGCCATGTTGAGACGAAGGCCAAGGGGAGCAGGCCAGGGAAACACGCGCAAAACGACTTCTCTAGGCCGATAGGAGTGCTGGACCTCGACGACGGACGCTCGCAGCAGCAGGAAACGCAGCAGGTCATCACGCCGACAGAAGTGTCTTCGTCTCCACCGCCAGAAGCAACTTTTGACCAGCTGGCAGGAAACAGCGAAGAAGAGCTGTTTGAGGTCGAGCTCGAGACCGCAGAGGGATTCAGATACAAGCGCCGGCTGACGAGACGCCAGCTGGAGGAACTGCAGGCCGAGGAGGAGGGGCAGGCTGCTTCACCGCAAGGAATCGAAATGATGGAACCAGAGACAGAAAATTCGGAGATGGACCAGGACCACGTCACGGACTCGACATCTCACAGCAGTGTGCACGTGGGTGCTCACGCCAAGGATTCCTACGCGCCTAATTCGCCTAGAGACGTCTCGTTACCGCTGAAACACACACCTGTGGTCCAGCCGCAAGACATGCGCAAGATGCCTGCAAAGACGCCTGAAAGGAACCACGACAACCGCGGACGCAGAATCAGCTCTCTTGGGAACGGCTTTGAAGGTGAGCCTCACGCTGATGTGGATGCACAGAACTTTTACAAGCACTTCGAGCCCAGCTTGCCTGAACCTCACAAAGCTCGATTACTGCTGACATGGTCAGGAAAACGATCCATGTTGAATCACAAGACGCGCATGGTTCGCGAAAGTGCGCCTCAGGGACTGTCTGAGACCGATGAGACGACAGCCAGACGCATTGTTCGTGTTATTATGGAAGACATTATTCGCGATATGAAGGATGGCAAAGTGAACACGAGCTGGTACAACCGGCCTGAGAGCGACAGCGAGGCCAGATCGCGCTTCACCAAGCCCAATGCACAGAACATTGCCAACGCTGAGAAACTGGCACTGTTCAAGAAACGTCTGGCTGCCCAGCAAGCAGAGATTAAGGAGTGGACAAAGCTGGAAGCTGAGGCGCGAGAAAAACTAGACGTCGCCAAGGACAAGAGTCAGAAGCTGGTTACAGCGCTGCAGAAGCCCTTTGACTCTCCTCCGACGCTTCCTCCTTTGCTGAGCGATGTTGCCCTAGCTGCGTCTACACTTCCCCGTCATATCGACCAGGTGGAAGACGTTGTAGACAAGATTGACAGCTGCAACACTCGAGCCTCCAAGTTCTGCGATGAGCAGTTCCAGGCACTCGACAATGTGCTTGAATCTCGCAGCAGAAAGCGGCCTAGACAGTCTCAGGATTTCCGAACTATCTTCAATGCGGATAGATTCCGAGAGTCGACTTTGGATGGCGAGCAGACCCGAGACGTTCTCCGAACGCTCAGTAGGCTCAAGTAAAACAATTCCACGTGAACCATTTGCATTGTGGTTTGTTGATGCTGGTGTTCGACCGGCGTCTTTACCCTGGCAGTTATACTGAACAGGCGTGTACTATATAATTAATTTATTACGATTAACGATTACGGACCGATGTAGAAACTACGAGCTAGCAATTCTATTCTAATAATATATTGATCATGTACATACCCCTTCTCTTCCCTCCTCTGTATCCCATCTCCATGCATGTGTCTTCCTAGACGTTGATACTGAGGCCTCGTCTCAAGAGATGCTCGTCTCAAAAGACACTCGTTTCAAGCCTCCACTCAATGAATGCTCTATCGTCTCATCGCCTGTTTACAGGTACTTCTTGGCCAAGCTCTTGATTCGCTGGTCGAAAACAGGACTGGTGATGGGCTGGTTGACAAAGTAGAACGGCGACAGCAGCGTCTTGACGTAGAGATCGTGGACCTCCTGGAAGAACTGGCGTATCGACTCCTCGTTTCTCGTCTCGTGCAGCAGCATGATTTTGATATCTCCAGCGGTGACAAACGCCGACACCAGATGGCTGTAGAAGTTGTCAACCGTTCGCAGGTACAGCTGGTTGGTCTTTGATGCGGTCTGCTCGACCATGTCGATGGCGGCGTGCAGAATGAATGGCGCCAGCTCCTTCATCTCCGGCGAGAATCTCGAGTTGCCGTCTCCTCCTTGACGGTATGTGCCGAACTCTTGTGTGTAGATGGGGTTGTCTTCGGTTCCCACGATTGCGAGGTAGTACGACATTGTGTGGTGTGATGCGTGTGATTAATTTGAAACGGTGCTTTCGACGACACTAGTAGTTGTTTTGTGACGTTTGGTTTCAGGGTGGTGATCTTGGTCAGTGCTGCAAGTTGGGACAGCGCACGCGTAAGTGCAGAACTGTGATTTTCGGTTAATTTAATTTTTGGATGAATCGCAACAATTATTAAAAATATAGGGAAAATATATCTACACCGCCGTTGTTTAGTGTAAATAATAGGAGGAATAAATACACTGCCATAGCCACCAAAATACAACACATACACAGCCGTAATTACTAAAACAACGAACACATACACTAGCTAGCGTAATACTAAAATACATATATTTATCATAATGTTGTACAAACTTATAAATACCCATCACTCGTTGTATACTTGGGGGACATTCTCGTAGTATCGCGTGCCCGTGTAGGGACACAGAGGGAACACAGTGAGAAGCGTTTTCGTGAGATATCCCAGAGCCTCGGGCTCCAAACTTCGCCAGTTGAGAATCTTGGAAGGACCCCAGCTGGGCGTTAGTGGATCCAGAATCAGAATAGGCAGCTGCGTGAGCGCACATCGCTTCCACGTGTGTCCTTCCGTCGAGACAACAACCTCGAGGTTCTGGGCCTGAGCGTTCATGTCGAACGTCTCGCTGATGAAATCAGTCTCCACCTTGACCATGCCAGACTCATGAGTGAGAGGAATGGGAGGCTCCTGCTGTCCCACAATGGCAGTGAAGGCGCTGAGGATGGCATAGTCGTAGCCCGAGAGCTTGGGCGACACGCTGTCCCAGTTTTTGCTCACGTAGTACAGCACCAGCGAGTACAGCAGCTTCTGCATCTCGGGGATCAGAGTCAGGTCGTAGAAAGCAGAGAATCGGGCCTTGTCGAGCTCGTCAGAGAGGAAAACGGAGTTCAGAAGCTCGTCCAAACTGCCGTTGGTCTCGGCCATGTGTTGCGTAATGTGCTGAGAAGACGAGAGGCTGAACTGGGTAGCCAGGTGCTCAAGGTAGTTGGACTTGTACACCATGCCGGCCTGGACGTCCTCGTCCTTGAACAGCTTCTGCATGACTCGTCCCCAGACCTGGAACTCCCACTGCGAGCTCTGCATGGCTTCTCCAGCGGCCATAGACGAGGGTCTGAGAGGCACAGCGTCGTAGGAGAGCGAGGTAGGCGTGATCAGAGGCACAAATGCGACTCGCGTCACCACAGTGGATGGAATGGGGAACTTGAGCACGTTGGTAGGGGTGACGGCGTAGAAGATGGACAGGAACGTGCCGTGGGGGCTGATAGCTGCTCCAGAGATCACAGCCTCGTAGTCGAGAGTGTTGAAGCTGGGAGTGACGCCGTTCAAGCTGCCGTTATTCTCTTTTGCGGTAGTGAGACGCTTCATCAGCAGAGCCATGGTCTGTTCCTGCTGCTCCATGGTGTTGGACTCGGGGTTCCAGTAGACCACTCCTCCCTTGTACGTGACGACGAGGACCTTGTTGTCGTGGATGGCGATGTCCGACACCGTGTTGGAGTCGCCCCACAACGGAGACTCGATCTTTCCCTCGGGGCCAATCCAGGTTAGTCTGTGGGGTTGTGCGACAGCCACTTTTCCGTCAGTGAACGAAATAGCAGCCACGACGAATCGCGAGGCCGGGAGAATCGTGGTGGGCTCTCCGAGCTCGTGCTTGTCGCTGTCCCAGGTCATTTTCAGGATCTCGTTGGCGTCAGTTACTGCTAGCAGGGCACTTCCTCCTTCCGGAAGCAGGTCCCAGGCCATCTTGACGATCTGTCGGTCTCCGGCAAAGGTGGACGCGACGATTTTGATGTCGCTGACGGAGACCTCGAACACGACAATCTCGCCTCGGCCCGTGCCCACGGCGACGTAATTGCGCTTGTTGAGCGTTGGCGACCACGCGAAGCTGTGGATCTGGAAGCCGTAGTACTGCTCCGGGGTGTATTCCTGCTCGGGGATGCCTGTGATGCTTGGTGTTCCCGCTCTTGACGCCTTGGGGGTATCACCGTTGGCATCGCCATTAGTCTCCACAGGCTCTTCACCATTAGTCTCGGGCTCCTTCTTGACGCGTCGGTACAGCAGCTCGGCGACGTTGTGGCATAGCGACCACGAGTGCTTCTCCACCTGGCCGCGGTGGTCGTAGATGAACAGCTCGTGGGTCGTGTTGAGCAGGCCGATGAGACAGCCGTGCATCTTGCCCAGGCCTGTTGGCGACCAGGCAATGTCAGCCACGTGACGATCCCCTGAGCCGTACTGGATCTGGTTGCCCGGAATCGACGTCGATCCCGCGGCAGTCACGGCGATTGCGTCCATGGAGTCGGACTTGTTGATGGTGAAGTTGGTTTCGGGGAACTGCGCCCAGTTGCGGTCGCGCACGCTCTCAATCTCCTCGTCGCGCGACGTGATCGGGCCGTTGACATTGAGCACGACGGCATCTGATCCGGCGGCGATGCTGAGGTCTCCATCGTCAGACCAAGCTAGAGCTCCGCCTGTAGCTGAGGGCTGGATTCTCGGTAAACGAATGTCTTTCAACATGCTCAAGCGTGTTTATCTGTGTGTGTCGCGGTTCTGGAGGCGATTCGACTGGCAGATAGGCGTGTGATGGGGTACTGAAGGCCCGTTGTTTTTCGCGTCTGGTGTGACGAAAATAATTTGTCGACTGGGAGGTGTTGTGCATGGCAGAAGCATCCAGTAGCGGTTGATAGGTCTGTATGGGGAAGATATAATATGAGTAGACGGGGTTTTTTGTTGATTATTTGTTGTTTATTTGATCTTTTTTGACCGGTATTTCTGCACTTCTCTACATGATTGCTGTAGTTGTAGAGCAATGGTCTGGTTTGTTATGGTTCTTACTGTACAAATACGACAGTGCAGCGATTCAGTATCTCAAATAAAAGCCAAGAGATGTTGTTGGTTTGGTAGCTAAAGTTGTTGCAGCAGCAGTTACTTGCGAGCTACTTTTCTTTGATTTCTGGTGTGGATTGGCAGATATGGGGACTCCCTGACAAATCCAACTACGCACCAACAAAATTAGTTGGAGCTTTACTTAGCCGAGGTGAACAACATTAGTTGGAACTTTTGTTGGAACTTTTCTTCAACCAGTACTTCGGCCCCACCCCCCCCCAGCCAAAACTCTACTGTACGCAAAAACGCTGGAAGCCTTCGCGCACGCTTATCCTCTGCTTGCATAGAAGGAGTAAAGCCTCCTCTCCCGTCTTCTGGATGATGCCGTTTAATCTCCCACGCGCGCTGCGTAGGCTCAAAGCTCATTAACAGGAGAAACCCTACATGTCGCGATTCTGTCCTGGATACAGCCACGTGTGTCCGAGGATATGCACTCTTCTCCTGCTCTCAACGTGCCGTACTTGTACTTGTAAGTTTTGTCCCGTCGAGCTCTTCTTCGATCAACTGTTCGACATGGCACGTGGTTCAGGAAGAGTGAGATGATGGTACGCTTGCTAGCATCGAGAGAATCGGACATCGGCACTTCTCCGATGACCAAGCGCAAGAAAGAAGATTAATGTCCGTGTTAAACCATGAATAAGCAGTGCCGTATAGCGTCTCGATAGATAGCCAGCAGCAGCTTACGATACGATACGATCTACGATTGGCTTACTTTGCACAAGGTTGTTCGATTCCGGCAAGTTCCCGCTCCTCTCGAATGAGGGCAAGCATAATCACCTCACATTCCTCAGTGCGCGATTAGAAGTGCTGCTGTGCTGCTTGGGGTGGAACCATCGGTGCAGATTTCGAAGATCGGGAAGCATGGACGTCTTGGCGCGATGGTACAAGGAAGGGGTCTGGCCAGACGGGTAGATACGGTGCGAAGATTAAGGTCGTGGACTTTTCAAATTCTGTTTGCAGAGAAAAGCCACGGGTGGCGACATGTTAGGTTTGCGTGGTGAAGATGGTGAAGATGGTTGGTGGAGGTGTTAGCAGAACAGTCAGGGGACCTGCTAAGCGCGGACACGTGAAGCTACTGGACGTCTAGAAGGCCCTGGTTCAGGCTGCGCCCGTTCTGTGGCTTAAGTAAGCTGTTACTTAGTAGTCTCGCGAGGCCTAACGCCGTTTGGATTCGAGCTCCTCTGAAGCTAAGGGCCTGGAACCATAGCGGTTAGAGGTGAATTAGTCTTGGGCTCTGAGGTCAGAGTGGAATACGGTTTGTCACCGAATCCAGTGTGACGGTGTCTTATGATAGCTGACGTTACCAGTAGATATTCCCCCAACCGCCCAAAACGGAAGCGAGTACGAGCCATAGTCGGTTGTTTGACACAAGGCGCTTTCGACTCTGAAAAATCACCAGACACCGGAATACTGCGCCTGGGGGCTGTGGAGGTATATACGCGTTTGCCACTGGCCCCTGCTTACATTTATAGCTGATTCAGGTGGCAAGGCTAAGTCTCTGCGCCTCTGAAAGCACAGCCCTGTGGAGTCGATTGTGGAAGCTGTGAGTCTTGCGGAAGCTGCGGATTAGTTCCGACCCGAGCCTATGTGTGCTTTTTCGACGAACGTCTTCCTTCTCCAGACGGGCTAATTATAGAACCTTTGGCTATCTTCAGGGGCGTTTGCCTGAGCAGGCATGAGTTGCTGTACTGATTAGGGCGAGGGATTTTTTGGCTTTGAGAGAGCTCCCCAAACGAGCAACGCGAAGAATCTCGGGCTCAATGAGCTCGCGAGGCATCTCTTGGCGCCTTCGAGACACTCCCCGGCGCTTTTAAAACACCAAGGCGTGTTTACGTGGTGTTTGCGTCGTATGTAGGGACAAGTCTATTTCACGCGACGATATTTTTTTGAACCTCATCCCTAGAGCACGATAGACGTCGTAGAAGCAGGAGACGACGCTACCACCGCATCTGAGGGGCGAAGCTGAGGGGTTTCAACGTCTGGCCCGAGTAAATACCGCCCTGCTATCAGCTGCGGTTTCTATTATAGCTGACCCCGCCGACGATGTTGAGACTCGCCTAAATGTTATGAAATTCAAATAGGAATTGCCTAACTGGTCGTGAGGACCCTTTCATCGCCTGGATCCGCCGTCTTTTGTGTCGATCGCGGTTTGGGCGTCGGGGAATGAGCACAGTGTATTTTATTTTTGGCGGGGGTAGCCAACAGATTTGCAATTGGCAGAACGTGGTCTTGCGGAATGTGAAAAAAAAATAGACGCTATCGCCGTTTTCGATATTACGAGAGGAGACGCTACCAACGGGGAATTAATACCGGCGAGCCCAGACTTTGGCTGTGCAGCGTCTCAGCCACGCGAAGAGTCCATGGACAGAAGGGCAGCAAGAACGGAAACATCGAATCATGGTTCGGCTGTTAGGTTTGTCCATCTGTTGGTTGGGGATGGATCATCAGGGTTCGTCTACATCATGTTTTTGGGCGCTACAAGGGTCCAAGACGCCCCGTCTAGCGCTGCTCAGGCGCTAAAGAGGCCGTGGTGCCTGGTGCGCCCTCGAAAATGCTACTGGGCGACTAGCCGAACAAGGAAACGGGCTAGTATGAAAACGAGTCTCCAGCGGGAGGTGCCAATAGGGTTCGTCTAGGTTGTGCTGTCTTGGAGGCTAAAGCCAGACTGACTTTGTTTGCGTTAGCTTTTGCGGTTTTCCACAGTCTTGTATGGCGAAAAAAGAGGGAGTGGCTTGTCCAAGAACAAGAGCAAGTGTCATGGGTGGAGCTCTTGTGACTCGAAGCGACCTCGAGACGTCGCCTGACACATTCCTGGAAACGTGGGCTTCCAGCGGAGATGGCGGTTCTAAACACGTTTTTTGCTTACCACCCGGTCTATGGTTGGCTCGTGTGAAGGGTGTAATCATAATCCAGCTCATTTCGTCGTAAAGCAAGTCATAGCCACAAGGTATCGTCTGGGGACAAACACGCCTGTCTTTGCACGCTATCGCCAACAGACTCTGGCTGGCTTTGCTGGTTTTTTTCCTCTATTCTCCCCAGAGAGCGAGGAACGCAAATCGCATCATGACACTATCGGGTGCACCTATCCGTCTCAGCAAAGCTGCCAATGCATGGATGAGGCGCAAACCTCTTTTTTCGCAGGGTGAAAAAAAGCTCTGGTGGTGTGACTGCACGCCAAGGGCTTCATGTGATTTCGGCCGAGCCACGGAATGTTGCAACAGCTAGTGTGGACTGGGAATCATCGTCCGCTATCAGAGAAGGCCAAACAAGACTCGTTTCAGCAGAAGGCAAAAGCAACGGAAAAAAACCAAAATCTAAAAAAAGCCCTCACATCACCTCACGTCTTTGCGGTGCACATCCCTAAAATAAGCGCTCCGCAACGTGTTAAAGAGCCAGTATTAAACGCAGCAGGCTGAGCAAGAATAAGCTGTCCCAACTAAACTCTATGTAAACCTACTTGGGTGAAAATGACTGAGACAACAGAAGGATAGACGGTTGGGGAGATGGCCGAGGTACGGCAACCTGAGGGCACGCTGTGGAGGGCGAAATAATTTCCAGCAGAGCGTTAGCCAGCGCACTAACACCTGCCAGATCACAAGGCCGCTGTCAGAAAACAAGTGCGACCCCTAGCCCCTAAGCCCTCCCCCTCCCCACAAAGCTCCTGCACTATGCAATGGACAATACCGCCGTGCGTGGATCTGCAGCTAGCCTGGTCCTCTACCTACATGCAGTATAGCCAGACACACAGCTGAAGTCACCACACAAGCTTCCCATATTAAAATCTACCCAAGGCCGGCTCTTGTCTTCACCCACACTCGACAAGGGCATCGACACCACAACATGTCGGCCGTGAAATCCAAGCCGTCGCTGCTCAAGCTCCGGCGAGGAGGCAGCAAGCGCACGGGCGACCCGGAGGTCCAGGTGGTCGAGGTCAAGCTGGAGGACGGCGACCTGGTCGTCAAGGCCGAGCCCAAAAACGGCTCCAAGGCCGCCAAGTGCGCCTCTGCGCTGAGCAATCGCCTTCCCCAGCTGCGCACGAAGTCCGGGACGCCCTCGAACGAAAGATCCCTGCCTAGCCCTGTGCAGACGACCCCCCCGCTGACTTGCAACACCGGTAACTACTTTCCCGCGAAACGGAGTCCGCTCTCCAACAGCTCGTCGCCGACATCGCCACACGCGCGCCCGCCGCTCAAGAGCCGCAGCACCAGCGACTCACGCCGGCTCTCCAACGTGCTCCGCGAGACTGATTCGTCCCAAACGGCACTTTCCAGCCACACTGCAGCGTCTGGCTCAACCTTTTCAAAGTCCCAGGGAGCCATAAACTCAAACCACGCTAACACTCTCAACACTCACAACACCTCGCCCAAGGCTCAACTCCCCCTGCATCTCCCCCCGACGCCGCCGCTCGCCCACTCCGACGCAAAAAACCCGCCCATGGGCAAGCTCAAGCTCACGTCGTCCGCAGGCTTCTTCCTGCCGGACCCAAAGCCCGACCTCGACACGGACCACGACGACTACCACAACGACCACGACCACGTGCTCACGCCCGTCACCTCGCAGGACCAGGACCCGGACCTGTCGCTGCAGACGGCGCTGACTCCGGACACACCTTCTTCCTCGCCGGATGAGCCCGGAAAGCGCGAAATCTCGCGGCTGGCCTCCATGGTCTACCACATCAAGTCGCTGCGCAACCAGCAGCTGTACGGCTCGGCGGAGGCCGCGGCGCAGCGCAACCACGAGGCGCGCCACTTTTCGTACGACTACGACCCCGAGGGCTCGTCCAAGGAGCGCTACCAGCAGCGCAAGCACATTCCGCCGTCGGTCTGGGCCGCCGCCACCCGCGTCAAGGCCACGCTGGAGGTGTACCACCACGCGGTCTCCGTGGCGCAGAAGCACGTCGACCGCGAGTTCCCGGAAGTGCACCTGGGCTACAACCCGCTGCAGGTGCGCCGAAACCGCAAGCTGCGCAAGGGCAGCCACCACAAGCCGTCGCTCAACATCAACTGCGACACGGTGCCGCTGGCGTCGTCCGTCTTCTCCAAGCACGCGCGCGAGACCCGCGACTACAAGTACCCCTGGGAGGTGGACGTGCCCGAGCTGCTGTCCGATATCGGATGGAGAGCGCAGAACAAGCGCCACATGATCGACGGCCAGGGCAACTACGTCTATCCCATGGCGCAGCATCGTCAGCACGACCGCCGAAAGAGCTGGGTGCGCATCGCCACGCCCCTGGGCCGCTCGCAGGAGTGCGTCGACACCTTCTCCTCCGAGGAGGAGCTGCGGCGCGACCTCTCTGACGGGTCGACCAAGCTGCCGTCGCTCGCCAAGCTGTCCGACAACGAGAAGGAGAAGCACAGGAATCTGGGTATTTCTGCAGGCATCGCCGCAGGCCCCTTTGCGCTGTCTGCCGGCGTGGGAAGCATGGGCATGGCGTCTCATCCCAAGCTCGAGTCGCCGTCCAAGTCGCTTGTGAGCGTCAACCGCGTCAACTCGTCCCCCGAGATCCAGGTGACGCTCGCGACGCCCACGCCGCCCTCGGTGCATCTCGAGTCGTCCGAAAACGACAGCCCCCACGACCACGAGTCGTCCGAGAGCTCTGTCGAGGGCGCGCCCGAGCTGTCCAAGCTGCTCTCCGTCTCTCGACCCGCCAGCAAGGTCCCTTCCTCGTCCAGTCTGCGCGCTCCTGCTCTGTCTATCGTGACCAACAACGATGTGTCCAAGACGTCTCTTGTTACGACTGACCATGGGTCGCAGCTCGTGTCGCCGCAGTCGGCGCACTACGACGACGGCTTCAACGAGCACCTCACGGAGCTGCAGTACCTCGAAACGTGCTTCATGCTGGGCCATCTTCACATGGCCTCCTCTGCATACGGAACCAAGCCGCCTCCCTCTAATGCCGAGTTTGTCCGCGAAGTGACGGACATTATGGAGGAGGGCTTTTTCCAGCTGACTAACATCTACCTGCCCAAGGTTGGCGAACAGTACGACGCCGTGGGCAGCGAGGTCGACGCCCTCAAGCTCGAGCTCTCCGACAAGAAGGACCCGCTCCTGGACTACCTTCTGTACGAGGCAGAGCATCTGGTCACCGAGGTCAGCACCACGCTCAACCTCGAGACGCGAAAGACGTCTGAGCGTCTCAAGCAGCTCGAGTGCTGCGGCGCGGCCCGAGACCAGGTGTGGTGCGTGTGCTACTTTGTTCTGGAGTGGTTTGTCGTGCTTGTCATGTGGTTCATCTGGGGCATTGTCACCGCTGCGCGCAGCGTCAAAAACACGTTTGTCATGTTCTACATTACGCTCAAGTGGCTTCTGTGGATGTAAAAATGGCGTCGCATTCGACATCTATTTATTTATATATATATTATGCATTCTTACCCTTATGAGGAGAGCAAGTAAGAGAGATTTGGTGATGCTAAGAGTGGGAAGTGTTCACTTGTACAATGCGAAGTGCATTATCGCCTGTCAGGGCGATGACTTTAGCATATGGAACTGCAGCTGTCTGTGGAAGAAGTAATACTACAAGACGTCCTTCTCCTTGTATAATACCACAAAACCGAATATATACCGGTATTAGCCCCTAATAGCAGACTAATAGCCGATGTTTATTAATATCTAATGTTTGAGGTCGAACTCTAACCTGCGTCCCTGTAGTTTGTACTTGATCGAAGCGGCTTATTCACATGAGTTTTGGCACTTCAGGTGTATTTAGTGTCGACTGTGAGTGGTTTATTGCTAGTATTTCCGCTTAAATACCTTGAAGGAGACCTTATCACAAGCTCTAATCGCTTCGAAACGCTTTCGGAGCATTTTTCTGTTCTCCTCCTCGTTTATTACGCTCGTTTTAGTAGCCATTGGACACGCAGAATCCAACGTCGAGAACCGCACCTGGAAAGTTAATTTGGAGGTTGGGTTGTTGGAGAGATGAAATGGGGGGTGAAGTAGGGGTTCTCCGTGCGTATATATACTAATTGTGGCATTACAAACGCACACAAATTCTTTCCACCTCAATCACTAGCCTCAAACACCAAATATCGACCCCCACCTCACCCAGCATCCCCGCATTCAAACGTTATCCAAATAGTATAAAAGCAAGCGGGCGAACGTGATTGACACCTGAACATCTACACCATGGCTCCTCTCCCCATCGCGCTCAACGGCGATTTTCGGTACGTCCTGGCCGCCTCGGCTCTGCTCCCCGCAATTGGCTTCTTCCACTCCATCAACACGCTCTACTGGCGAGCCAAGTCCAAGACCAAGTTCCCCAAGCTGTTTGCGGACGAGAGTGTCAAGGAGGACCCCAAGATCGATGCGGCCAAGAAGCGCTTCAACTGCGCGCAGAAGGCCCACCTCCAGTTCACCGAGAACGTGAACCTGACTCTGCTGGCAGGCTGGATTACGGGAGTCTCGTACCCCAAGGAGGCTGCTGGCTTGATTGCCGTCTGGGCCATCTCGCGATTCCTCTACGTGCTGGCGTACTCCACCGGCGAGCCCAACCGACGAATGCCCCCCAACTTCTTCAACATCACCTCCCAGATCGTGCTCATCGCCTCCGCCATCTTCACCTCCTTCAAGGCCATTGCTTAGGTGATGTACGTAACGAATGAATGATTGATTATGTTACGGAGTAGCGAGTTATACAAGTGGTTATTCTGTATATTTGGCAAGAGCAGTGAACTGTTTAACAAAGGTCTACTTGTTAATGCCATTGACACAGAGTAGTTATTGCCCGTATGTTCATGCTTGACATACACACAGGACAGTGAGTGTTTCAATAGGTTTACTATACAACCACGGGCAGTTTATGATATTGAATATCTGTACTTTATGCCAATATCTGTACTTTATGCCAATATCTGTACTTTATGCCAATATCTGTACTTTATGCCATAAAGGACCGTACTTGTAGTTAAGTACCGTAGTCTATGCCATAAAGTACGTAGTTTATGCCATAAAGTACGTAGTTTATGCCATAAAGTACGTAGTTTATGCCTTAAAGTAGCGGTAGTTCATAACTGTAACGCATCTAGAAAGAGCCATGTTCATCTCAGAAACTTGGGCGTAGAACCATAAGACTCGTCTCGCCACGGGCTTTCGTATGGTATACTTCAATACCACTACCGGTACTGAAGGCTCTGTGGTTCTTTTCCAGGATTTTTGCAGATAGTTTATGCGGAGGAAAAGGTCTCCAGTTGGTGCAATATTGATAATAAGGGGAAACTTATAGCATCCCATTATTCTTCTCCGTCATAGCTTTACAATGATATCTCATCATCGATGAGATTCTGGCTACGTAATCCTTACCAACAGATACTAGATTTATAAGGCTGTACGGAGCTTTGTTTAAGCCACGGGCATGAGAGTGGAACCAAAATGCTTGTCTCATCAGGGGCTTCAAATTAACATACTTCACCATCTTTGTTCATAACCCCTTGGTGCTTTTCCAGGATTTTTGCGGATACTTTATGCGGCTAGAAAGTTGACCATAGGGCGCAATAACGGCGTTGGAAATGAGTGAGTATTACTAAAAGACTTGAATCATTAATGGCTTCACAATGATATGCTACAATCACTGAAATTATCGAAACGCCATCTTTACCTACGGATTCAAGTTTTTTGAGAAATTTCAAAGGTAGATAAACGGGGCTCTGTTCTTACCATACACTTGAGAGCTGATTCAACAGATTCGTCTCGTTTGGGGCTTCAAGATGATATACTATATAATCCCCATTTGTGAATGTGGGGCGTTTTCTATACTTCTGTCGATAACCCATGTGTAGTTCATGACATAAAGTACCCAGTGAATGGCATGGTACTTCATGGGAGACTCCTACTTTCACCTACAAGTACAAGTACTACAGAGTCACCTTCTTACCGCACCTACACCTGACAAGAATGACATGCATTCGACAATGACACACCCCTATTTACAATAAATACTATTAGTTCTCGTTCAACAGCCACTCAAGAGCAATGAGGGCGTTCTTGGTCCGCTCCGCAACATCCAGCGTGGGGTCTCGCAGCCGCGCCTCCAGCTTCTCCTTGTACCCCAGCTTGGCCAGAGCTCGAGCTCGTCTCTTGGCACCCTCCCTGAGCTCCCGGTCGTTGCTATTGTCCACGTACGTCAGGTTGATCACCAGCCAGGCACAGGCGGTTCGGACGTCGTAGTGTCGGTGGTCTGTGAACTCGGCGACCTTGAGCAGCAGCGACTCCTGCTCCACCAGCATGAACCGGAACTCCTCAGGGCCAGCAGCAACATGCGCCAACGTGTAGATGATAGCAATTAGCATGCGCGTGTACACCTGGCGCTTCTCGATGACGGTCTTGGCGAGCTTGATCTGCGAAGACGAGTGAGTGGCAGTGTTCTCGGCGACTGTCTCGGTATGCTGTCGAGCAATAACGTCAATCTTGTTCTCCAGCAGCTGCGTGAACTCGCGCGCCTCGACCTGCGAGAAGAAGACCTCCACAAAGTTGGCCTGCTTCATCATCAGGTTGCGTATCAACTCGTGAGCCTGCTCCTGGACCTCGATATCGGGGTCGACAAGCAAAGCCAGCAGCCTCTTGCACGTCAACAGGCCCATGGCCTCCTCGATCAGCTCGTCGTCGTTGTCCGGAGGAAGAACGGCGTGTCTGAGAGCCCACGTCGAGTTGAGACGCAAGGGAGTGTAGTCGGAGTTGACACCGGCAATAATCGACTGAAGAACGCCCCGCTCAAAAATGTTCTTCTTGAACGGCGAAAACGGCAGAATCAGGTTGCACATGGACGCCATGATGGCCGCCTTGACCTCGAGGTCCTCGATGTTAGGCGAAGCTCCGTCCTCCGTCTGGTCCATGCTATCCTGCTCCGCGTTGACAGGCTCAGACGGAGTCTCGTCCAGCAGCTCGATGATGCCCTCGACGACCTCCTCGTCGACAAATCCGGTTCGCAGCAGCGAGACGCTTCGCGAAAGAGCCCGCACCAGGTAGCACGACGAGATCTTCATTTTGCGGACCGCTCGCGCTCGAGGGTCGCCGGCAGGCGGAGTCTTCATGCGCATGATCTTGATCACGTGCGAGAGCACGCCGCACTCGACGATGCGCGCCCGGAACGTGTCCTTGTGCATACCGATTGCTGCCACCAGCAGCAGGGCGTCTGCAATGAGCTCCTCCAGCTGGTTGCAGTGGTTTGCGGGCTCGATCTCGAGGACCCGGGGCGTCACGAGCGCACAGGCAAGCTCGATAACGCGCGCCTCGGCCGCCAGAGTCGCCATGTCAATGTGGTCTCGACATAATAGAGCCAGCGTCTTGCACACGCGGGGATCCGTGTCTTCGGGTCCCGAGAGCATGGGCACGAGAACAGGCAGCAGCGGTCTTGCAATCTCGAGCTGCTGCGATGCGGGCATATGCAGATGCAGGTTGGAGAAGAGGAAGCAGACGGCGAGTCGGACCTGGGTGTCGCCGGCTCGTAGCAGCAGAAAGAGGTCCTGCAGCAGCCGTCCGGAGCTCCAGTTGGTGCCTGGAGTGCCCACCTCGCCCTCCAGCAGCTTGACGGCAAGGCTGTGGCGCACGACGTGGCTCAGGGCGAAGACGGCCGACGCCAGGGGCTCCGTGTACACCGACGGAATGCGGTCTCGCTGGGCGAGGTACTGCTGAGTCAGCAGCAGGATGCGCGCTGCGAGCGGTTCGCTGAGGTCTTCGCCGAGACGTTGGACGCCCGGACGCGAACGACCGAGGAGAGGCACCAGAGGAGTGCACAGCGAGACCACGGGCAAGGGGGTCGAGGGCACGGAGATGTGGTGCGAGAGGGCCTTGAGCAGCTGGGGAGAGTCGTCGATGCATTCGTGGGCCACGGCGTCGTTGACCTTGAGCAGCGCCGCGAGTGTTCTCAACAGCGCGCTCATGTACTGGACCTTGTGGCTGTTGGCCTCGACGATGGCAGTCACGATGACTCTGTGGATGCCGAGACGGACAAACTCGTTGAGAACAACAGGAGAGCAGCCTGCGGTGAAGGAGGCGATGATCACGGCCGCCTGCGTGCGCAGCTCCTCCGTCCAGGGTCCTTCCTGGAGCACTTGCACCAGCGAAACGACAACTCCGTCGCACTCCAGGTAGCGGGTCTTCTTCTCGTCGTGGCCGATAATTTCGTTTTTGAGCGCTCTGCAGGCAGCCAGCTGGGCGTCGGGAGCGAGGTCGCGCAGACCGCGTATCTGTGCGACCAGCTCTTGGTCGGCAACAGGCAGGAACATGGGTTTGCGGTGGTGCCTGTATGCGGGATGAGTAGATATGGTGGAGCGATGCAGCAACGAAATTAACCTAAAGTGGGGAGTTTCTGAGGGGACCTCTAGCTGCCAAACTGTATCGGTGGCTTGATGGTGAAATGGGGTGGTTGTGAGTGTGTCGGATGTGTCGCAGATGTGATTTATTTCTTGATGTAATTATGTATGTACAGGTGTACCAGTTCATTGTGTGTACTTGTACAGGTTCATTGTACACTGACTGTTTCACTGAGTATATCTAGTGGAGCTACAATACAAGGCCAAAAACAGCGTCAGAGGTACAAGTAATACGATTTTGAGACACGGAAGACGCTTGCACCACCCGTCATCTTTTGGATCTTTAGTCCGTCAGACATGTGCGTTTAGACCTTCTACGCTTGCCTTTTGTCAACATGTGATCTGGTCATCTGGACAGAGTAGTGTGAGTGCGTACTTGTGTTGTATATCTGGAGGGTCGTGGCGAATCAAATTAATCGGCTCAGACACTCGTAATTTTTCCGCTTACTCCCGAAATTCGCCTCTTTTCCGCTGTTTTTCGTCCATCCACACATCACGTACAAACCAACATGCATCAACTGGTACAGTAGTAAGCGAGATACTAAGTTCAGCCTCCAACATCACACTCAGCATCCCCATGGCGGTCACCTCCTTCGCCCTCTACACGCTGGCCGTGCTGCTCATTGCGCACTCCGGCTACTCCGCCTACGAGGCCTCCTACAACGCCAAGCTGATGGCCCAGCAAATAGCCGTTCCCATTGATGTGAGTATGGTGATGACGTTGAGACGATGAGACGGGGTTACCTGAGAACAGACGGTTAATGAGAACCAAAAGGACATTGAGAACTGAAAGATTACGGCATGAGAACTGAGGATACGGCATGAGCACCGAGAGATTGGGGATTCTCACTCCAATGCCTCACCACCACCACCACTAACACAGATCAAAATCGAGGCGCTGATTGGCGTCTTTCTGGCGTGCTTCACCCCCGTTCTCGGCATCGCAGGCACCCTCAAGCCCGTCAAGTTCGCCGACGCGGCCTCCGAGGTCGAGCTCAAGGGCGAGAACCCCTTTCTGTACCTCGAGAAGCGATCTGGCTTCCAGACGTACTCGGGCCTGATCGAGAACCTGCGGGTTCAGCATTTGGAGGGCGACAAGACTAAATAGAGGGATGGTTTTTTGTGGTAATACAATATTTGATTGGCTTGGAGAAGTGTAGACATGGTCATGAGGTGGTTTGTGGCGAGTTCTCTGCAAAGTCACACTCTGATAATGTACAGTCACTCCTTAGTAAGACATCGTAGCATTTGGAACCTTCCATGAGCCGAATTGGTCTCTTTCGTGGAGAATGGGAATGATATTAAATTTGCAAATAATTACGAACCAGTGACTCATTCTATCTTCATAGATATATTTACTGTATATATATTCCTGGATCACGCTACTTGTACACTCTCTACCACCAACGCCTTCAAGCACTAAGTTCATCTCTGCAGTGCATAAAAAATTATTGAGTTGCGAAGCTCAGATCCATCTTCACCACATCCATACTACAATGTCAGCTGTGAAACGAGCTTCGAACCACTCGACGCTATCGCAGAAGGTGTTTGTGCGAACGTCCAAGGCCGGCAACGCCACCAAGGTCGTTCGAGAACAGTACCTTCGAGACGATATCCCCTGCTCCTCGCAAGGCTGCCAGTACTGCAAGAACAATCTCTACGTTGCTGACGCCTCCGGCAAGCGCCAGGAGCCCATTCTCGTGGCCCAGCCCAACAAAACCACCAAGCGAGGGCCCCACTATCTCGTGGTCGACACAAACATCGTCCTGGACGGCATCGATCTGCTGGAAAGCGACAAGGGCTTCTACGACGTGATTGTGCCCCAGATTGTGCTGGAGGAGGTGCGAAACCGATCGCTGCCCATCTACGCACGTCTGCGAGCGCTCACCAAGAACGACGACAAGCGATTCTACGTCTTCCACAACGAGTACTGCAAGGACACCGCCGTTGGACGAAACAAGGGCGAGTCCATCAACGACCGCAACGACAGAGCCATCCGCAAGGTGTGCGACTTCTACACCCAGCATCTCGGCAAGGACTACAACGGCACTGCTCCCGAGGTTGTGCTGCTGACCAACGACGTCAACAACCGGAAACTGGCCAAGGAGGAGGGCATCACGGCCCTGGGCCTCAAGGGCTACGTCTCGGAGCTCTCGGACGCCGGATCGCTCATCGACATGATTCCCCAGCGAGCCCTCGAGGAGGAGGAGGGCACCAAGCCCAAGGGCGGCAAGGCCGAGGCGCTGTACCCCGAGTACTACCCCATGTCTCGTCTTCTCGGCGGCATCAAGAACGGCACCCTTTTCCAGGGCAACCTCACGATTTCGCCCTACAACGTGCTGGAGGGCTCCGTGTCCACCAAGGCGTACCCCAAGCCGCTGCTGATCCTCGGTCGACAGTCTCTCAACCGTGCATTCTCGGGAGACCAGGTTGTGGTGGAGCTGCTGCCCAAGGACAAGTGGAAGACGCCCTCGACGACCGTGATCGAGAGCGAGGACCTTGCCGTCAATGAGGGCGGCGAGGAGAGCGGCGAGACCGTCATGAGCGAGTCTGAGCGCAAGCTGCTTGCCGACGACGCTCTCAAGGCCCACAAGAACGAGGGCTCTGAGAACGAGCGCGTCCAGCCCACTGCGCGAGTCGTCGGCATCATCAAGCGATCCTGGCGATACTACGTCGGCCACATTGCCCCCGGCTCTGTGATTGACGACGCTTCTCGAGGTCCTCGATCCGTTCTGGTTGCTCTCATGGACAAGACTCTTCCCCGAATTCGAATCCGAACCCGACAGGCCGCTGCTCTTCAGGGACGACGAATTGTGGTTGCCGTCGACTCTTGGCCTGCCGACTCTCGATACCCCGAGGGCCACTTCTGCCGAGATCTCGGAGCCATCGAGTCCAAGCAGGCCGAGACCGAGGCTCTGCTGCTGGAGCACGACGTTGAGTACCGACCCTTCACCAAGGCCGTTCTCGACTGTCTTCCCGCCGAGGGAGCCGACTGGAAGGTCCCCACGGATCTCGTCAAGGAGGCTGCCGAGAAGGATCCTCTTGTTGCCAAGCGACGAGATCTGCGACACCTCAACATTTGCTCCATTGATCCCCCCGGATGTCAGGATATCGATGACGCTCTGCACGCTCGACAGCTTCCCAACGGAAACTACGAGGTTGGTGTCCACATTGCCGATGTCACTCACTTTGTCAAGCCCGACACTGCTCTGGACCAGGAGGGTTCTTCGCGAGGTACCTCCGTCTACCTGGTCGACAAGCGAATCGATATGCTGCCCATGCTGCTCGGAACCAACCTGTGTTCCATCAACCCCTACGTGGAGCGATACGCCTTCTCTGTGCTCTGGGAGATGACTCCCGAGGGCAAGATTGTCAACACCGACTTCACCAAGTCCATCATCTCTTCGCGAGAGGCCTTCTCCTACGCCGAGGCCCAGGCTCGAATCGACGACCCCTCCAAGACCGACGAGCTCACCGAGGGCATGCGCGTGCTGCTCAAGTTCTCCAAGCAGCTCAAGCAGGGCCGAATCGACGCTGGAGCTCTGAACCTGGCTTCTCCCGAGGTCAAGGTCCACATTGACTCCGAGACCTCCGATCCCGGCGAGGTCGAGGTCAAGGAGCTTCTCGAGACCAACTCGCTGGTCGAGGAGTTCATGCTGCTCGCCAACACGTCTGTGGCCAAGAAGATCTACGAGTCGTTCCCCCAGACCGCCATGCTGCGACGCCACGGAGCTCCTCCTGCCACCAACTTTGAGACTCTCAACGACCAGCTGCGAACCATCAAGGGCATGTCCATTTCTCTGGAGTCCTCCAAGGCTCTGGCTGACTCGCTTGACAAGTGTGTGGACCCCAACGAGCCCTTCTTCAACACTCTCGTGCGAATTGTGGCCACGCGATCCATGCTGGCTGCCGAGTACTTCTCGTCCGGCTCCTACGCATACCCCGAGTTCCGACATTACGGTCTGGCCTCGGAGATTTACACCCATTTCACATCCCCCATTCGACGATACGCCGATGTGGTGGCTCATCGACAGCTGGCTGCTGCCATTGGCTACGAGCCTCTGCACCAGTCTCATCGAGAGAAGGACCACATGGAGGCCATCTGCAAGAACATCAACGTGCGACACCGAAACGCCCAGTTCGCTGGACGTGCCTCCATTGAGTACTTTGTGGGTCAGGCTCTCAAGAACGTGACCAAGGAGGAGGATGCCATCCACGAGGGCTACGTCATCAAGGTGTTCAACAACGGTGTGGTTGTGCTTGTGCCCAAGTACGGTCTTGAGGCTCTGATCCACATTGATGATCTGGGAGATGCTGAGACTGCCGTCTTCAACGAGAAGGAGTACAAGCTCGACATCAGTGGCAAGTCCATCCGGGTCTTTGACAAGGTCAAGGTCAAGGTCGAGTCTTACAAGGACAAGCAGGAGAAGCGAAAGGTGAAGATGGTTCTTCTTTAGGCATTTGCATAGAATATGTATTTTATAGATAACGAATTGGTATTTAATATTGTGTGTGTGTGTGTAGTAGAGTAATTATACTGGTGTGTGAGTAGCATAAAACGAATTCAGATCGCGTAGCACTCTCACATCCGTAGAAGATCGCGGTTGAAGGTACATACCGGAGTAGACAACCACGGTTACTTGTACCCCGAAAAGTTGATCTGGTAGGCAGAGGGGTGTTAGTAGCAGCTGAATTGTTGCTGGGTTGTTTTTTTCAGCGTCTCAACGTGCGTTTAAACCATTCAAGAGAAATTTCGCGCGAAAAATCACTTTTATACATGGCCAGATTTTCAGTCGATCAAAGTTTTGCCAGCCTTCGTGGCCAAGTGGTAAGGCGCAGCACTAGTAATGCTGAGATCATCAGTTCAAATCTGGTCGAAGGCAATTTCTTTTTTCTCCTCGAAGACCGTCTTTTTTTCGCGACTTTGACCTCTTTTTTTATTGCTGGTTTTCCTAAGGCATGGTCGGGTTTTTTAGCGGAACCCTTTTCTCAGAACTCCCAAGTTTTGAGCCTTCACGAAATATACGCCTTCAAAATTGGATGCACAAGACCGGATTTTTTCAAGGGATGTCAAGTGGAACTTTGCTTGCTCAGATTCAGTGCCATCAGTTGAAGCGATTTTCCTTTTTATTTCAGTGCTTGTGCTAAAGCACCTTTATGACACTGAGGGCTGTTCTTACTTGTACGAACTTCTACACTACAAACACGACAAATCTCACAAGACATTTATTTTATATGAGAATAAATACTTAGTGCTGCTGGACGACACCGCTTTCGCTTGCGTGCGAAAGAATGTACTTCTTGTAGTCCTTGATGGTTCCGTCAAACTTGGAGACGGTGCCCTTCTCGGAGACCCAGATCTGGTTACAGACTCGGTTGATCATGTCGACGTCGTGCGAAACCATGAGGATGCCGCCCTTGAAGTTCTTGAGACCCTCGGCCAGAGCGTCCAGACCAGCCGTATCCAGATGGTTAGAAGGCTCGTCGAGAATGAGAATGTGGGGGTAGGAAACACAGAGAGAGGCGAATGCAACACGGGACTTCTGACCTCCAGACAGCAGCGCGAGCTTCTGCAGACCGATGGAGCCGGTGATGCCGAAGGAGCCGAGATGTCGTCGGTACTCCTCCTCGGACTTGCCGGGGTTGATTTTGGCCAGCCAAGCGGTGGGAGTCAGGTTGAGATCCATGCCGTCAACGTGGTGCTGGGCAAAGTAGCCGACTCGCAGACGAGGATGCTTGGAGATGGAACCGTCGACAGGGCTGAGCTGGTCGGTCAGCAGCTTGAGCAGAGTGGTCTTTCCGCAACCGTTGGCTCCGACAAGAGCAATTCGCGAGTCCATCTGGATGTCGAGATCGACGTCCTTGAGCAGCAGACGCTCGGGGTTGTAGCCGAAGGTGACGCCCTGCATCTGGAGGATAGGAGGCGAGATCTTCTCGGGCTCGGAGAAGCGGAACTCCACGGCCTTATCCTCCTCGGGCAGCTCCAGAATCGGCAGCTTCTCGAGCTTCTTGATTCGCGACTGCGCTTCCGACGATTTGGCGGCGTTGTATCTGAATTTGTCAATGAAGGCCTGCAGATGCTGTCGGTAGGCCATCTGGTTCTCGTACTCGCGGATCGCGTTCTTGTACCGCTCCTCCTTGGTCGCGTAGAAGGCGTCGAAGTTGGCGTTTCGGTAGTAGTCGAGGCGTTCCGAGTGCTGGTAGATGATGTCCGTGGCCACCTCGTTGAGGAAGGCTCGGTCGTGCGACACAACAAGAACGGTGGAGGGGTACGTCTGGAGGTAGTTGGCAAGGTAGGTGATGGAGGGGACGTCCAACATATTGGAGGGCTCATCGAGCAGCAGCAGGTCGGGCTTGCAGAATAGCGCTCGTGCCAGAGCAAGACGCATTCGCCATCCTCCGGAGAAGGAGTTGGTGGGGTTGCCCTGGGTGGCCTGCGAGAAACCGAGACCGGACAGAATGGCAGCCGCTCGAGACTCGGCCTTGTCGGACTCGATGTCCACGAGCTTGGTCTCGACCTCCTCGAGGTTCGTCTCGAGATCGACCTGCTCGTCGTCGAGCTCCCGGATCTCGGCGCTGCTGTCGTCCAGACCCTGCTCGGTGAAGGCCTTTCGCTGGGCCTCGATCTCGGCGATTCGGGTCGTCGCCGTGAGCTGCTCCTTGAGCAGGTGCTTTCGCCACACGTCGGCGTCGAGTACGGACTGCAGCGCAGACGTCTCGTCTCCGGTGATTTCCTGCTCCACGTGCAGAATGGTGATGTGCTTGGGGACGGGGAGTTCTCGTCGAGACAGAGCTCGCAGCAGAGTCGACTTTCCGATACCGTTCTGGCCGACCAGACCGTATCGGCGGCCGTAGGACAGCGTGAGCGACGTGTCCGACAGGATTCGCTGGCCCATGCCCACGTGCAGATCGAAGTTGTCGATCTTGATGTCCTTGGTCTTTCCGGCACCCGCAAGACCCAGATCCAGAGGGTTGACGGTGAGGAAGAACTCGTCGTAGTCCTTGGAGTCCTGCGTCTCGGTGACGAGCTTGGAGGCCTCGTACTGCACCTGGGCGGCGTCCTTGGCCGCTCGGGCTGCCATCTTCGCGGCAATCTTCTTCTCGGCCTTCTCCAGCTTCTTCTTGTCGACGCGCGACTCGACTTTGCGTCCGCCGACGTGGTCGAGATCCGCCACGCCAAAGATGTTGTTGTTGAGCACGCTGGCCTGTCGGTTGGACGCCGAGTTGACGGCGCTCATCAGGGCCTGCTGATCGATGATCTGGGACTGCGCAGAAGCACCAGCCTCGTTGATCGCCTCCTTCTGCAGAGCGGTGAACTCCCTGAGCATGTGGTCGTAGAGCTGCTGAGCAGCGGGCTTCTCTACACCGGCTCCAACAAGCAGAGAGGCGATGAAGGAGGCCTCGGCGGTCAGATCGTGCTGGGCGCTGATGTTGTTCTCGAGATGGCGAATGTAGCCGGTGGCGTAGTCCACGACGACGGTGTCGACGTTTCGGGCCGTCTTGGAGACCTCAGCGGCAATCGAGGGCATTTTGGTGGTGGTGGTCAAGATACAAGTACCTGTGCTTAACTGAGCCTAGGTGTTGAAATTTCCTTAAACTTAATATGGGCTTAGTATGGAGCAAAGCAGAGGATGGTGAGGAAGGCGATGTGAAGAGGAATATAAAAAAGGAGATATTCTTCTGTTTCATTGCCATATATTGCCATTCTCTAACTTCTTTGATACATCTATACCCGCCTTGGCTGTACCACAACCAAGATAGCAACTGTCATACTTACATATCATAGACATCTACCAGGTAGATCATCTCAGAGCTCCAATATGAGAAATCTATTTCAATAATCTCAATTAAATCAACTTGACAAAAAGAGATCTCCTATAGTACCACATTCGCACAACTACATTTCAATAACAACCAAAACAATCAAAGTCAGTCTACTATATATATCCATGCATCTCTCCGTCACTCGATCCGCGGGGTCCGGGCAAGATACTCGAGAATGCTGTTGCCCCAGAGCATGGCCGCGCCAATCGGCCCGGGATGCAGATCGTCAAACATGTACTGGTTCTCGGGGATGGCCCGCACAAAGTCGCCCACGTGCCAGAACTCCAGACCCATCTGGTCCATGACGTGCTTGGCCGCAGAGTTGAGCTGGCGCACCTTGTTGGAGTGGAACCGGTTGTGTCGATCCGAGGTGCCGTCGTTGAAGAAGGAGCCCTGCTGCGCCCGCGGCGAATGCATCTGTCGGAAGACAATCCGCGAGTTGGGCAGAATCTTCTGCACCTCCAGCACAAACTTCTCCAGGTTGACCACGTACTCCCGGACCTGCTCTTCGGTGAGGTAGATGGACTCGGTGATGCCCGCGTAGCCGTCCAGACGGTCGTATCGGGCGAGTTCCCAGAAGCCCACGTTGAGCACAATCAGCTCGAGATCATTATGGTGAGGCCGCGAAGCCACAATCTCCTTGAGCAGCTTCATTCGCTCCCACACGCCGCCCGGAAGCAGGTACGACTTCTTCTTGTCATGCCAGATCTCGTCCACGTCGAAGCCAAAGAAGAAGAAGGTCGACATGGTCATGTTGTACTCCGGCGAGTAGCAGTATCGGGGGTGTCCGCCGGACATCTTGCCCGTGTCCGTGATCTCGTCCGTGTAGTCCTTCTGGTACGTCACCTTGACCTCCTCTCCGATCATCTCGCACGAAAAAGCCGCGTTCTGTCGGTCCACCGAGTCGCCGATGAACAGCACCGACTTATCCCGCAGATCGGGGAAGTCCAGGCCGTCGCGCAGCTGCAGAATCGGCGGCGGGTCGATCGCCTTGCACTCGTCGTTGTACCCGACCCAGTGCGTCTTGTTGAAGTTGTTCTTGTCGTAGGAGATGTAGCCAGGCAGTGCATACGGGTCGCAGTTGACTCGGGTGCCCTGGAATACGTCTGGCGAGCTGGACGACCGCTTGGGGGCGTTGGAAATGTCGTAGTAGGCTGCCTTGACGGGTAATGCGACCGTTTCCTCCTTGTGAGACTCGGGTTTGTGTGCAGTCTCGCCAGTGTATCCAAAGTCATCGACCCTCTTGGGCATCTCAAAGGTCTGCGAGGGAAAGAGCAGGAAGGCCGAGAGCGTGAAGAGCAGCGCGAAGAAGCCGATGGCCGCGAAAATGCGGAAACGTATCGACGCCATTTTTTTGGGTGCTTTGGCGGATCGTGATAAGGAAGAGAGTGACTTGGCTTTAAACTGTGATGTGCCTGATTCAACTGTAAGCCCGTCCCGGAAACTTTACGCCGCTACAAGTCAAACGCACTCTTTTTTCCTGCCCTATTCAGTCGTAGACCTGCTTTCTGCTCGCGCCAAGAAACGTCACAAACAGCGCCTTTTGCTACAAGAACTACGCGCTCGTGTGCCTTTCCCCGGTCTTGTGCCTGATGAGCACGCTGCTTTGCCGATCCCTCACGAGGCTGAGAATCGTGCAGTCCCCACGCACTGTGGCCTCAGAGCACGTACCCCGTCTACTCTTCCTCGGCAGGGTAAGCTAGACGTTATCTGCCAAACGAAGCGAGGGATGCTAATGACATTCTGACGTGAGGGCCCTGTCAAGGCTGTGCTTCTCAGCTTTACCATACCGCCTTTTTGATTGACAGGAGGCTTTCGCGTTTTTCGATGACACGAGGTTCGTGTCGTGTTGATAGCGTGTTTGCATGCCGATGCTTGTCCGAATTTCTGCTGAGTCCAGGTGAAGGCTACTTGTACAAGTAGCAGTACAAGTACCCATATATATGCGAAATCATGGTCTTCACGAGGAACACGCACGTTAGATGGAGTATTATCATAGATCGTGACAACGGTGGCTCTATTGATGGTAGAGCGGAAGTCATCTCAAGCAGGTTCCCGTGTCTAAGGACCGTGAAGGAAACTAAAGCGAAGCGCAGTCTGTAAGAAGGCATCTTGGAGATACGTCTACTTGTAGTGAATTCTCCAACCACGTTGACACCCTTATTAGTCGCTGCTTTTATGGTCTACAGTTGACACCCTCATTAGTCGCTACTTGTATTGTCTCCAACAGTTCAACTACGGATACTACTGGATGTACTTCATAGTGCTTACAAGCCTCTTCTGAGCTGACAAGTCTCCTAAACAGCTGGAGCCAGAAGCCAGAAACAGCCAAAATAGCTATTGACACATACACACAGTTCTACAAGTACGGAGTAGTCCTCCCGTTGATGTCTGATGTCTGTACAGGTAGCTTCTGGACAGAGTGATCCAACTGCTTATACTTGTACATACTGAGAAGGCCGACTAGGCTGAAATTTCTGACACCATGAAGTTCTGTCACCAACAGCTGAGTTTCATCATCACCTTCAGCTCAATGAACCAGTTACATGAATTCATGAGGTTGCAAGCCAAGCACGTAAAAGGCTCCTAATTGTAGAGTCAGCTAACACCTTGTAGACAAGACCGTTGTGTAACGTCGTATCCAACGTCCATCTCTGTTATTCCTCCTCGGCATTCAGGAAATGCGACCACGAATACCCCCACAGATCCCCAATTAACCTAGCCCATAACCCAGGACTATACTGCAAGCAGAGCCTCTTTCTGCTTCTCGGAAACTCGTATCCGAATCTGGGGTAAGCTCCAGCGCTGAAGCCGTGCGAAGCGGTCTAGACCGCCTGCACTGTGGGGTTTCTAAGCCGGCTTTGCATGCACCAACTCCACGTTACATACGGCTTCAACGCTATTGACGGTCTAGACTGGTCTGGAACGTCTCAGTAAGTGACAAAGACACGGTCTAGAGAGCGCATGGAACACTCGGGAAGCTACAAAGACCGTCCAAGTCGAGCGCATGCTCATGTAACATGCCATTGGAATGAATAGAAGAGCAAACGCCGCACCCGGGCTATGAGCGCCGTTTAGGCAGAAGTCCACTAGACGGAACGAGCTATGCGGCTCAATGGCCTGTTGCCGTGATCTACACCAGCCTCCAGGCTGCGGGTCACCCCATGTCATGTTTCTGTCCCCAGCTTCTTGTCTTGCGATTGTTTGAGTTGCCGACAAAAAGTGAGCCGCAACAGGGATGCCGAACACCGTTGGACATCGTCAGACACAGCAACAAAGAGCCGCTCCGTGGATAAGAACGGAGGCAACCGGAACGTTGGAGGTCATGGGACCGCCTTAGAGGTACTTTGCGAAGAGGGGATGGGATCGGTGAGGGGTACATAGTGGATCCAAGCGAGCGAATTTAATATGCAACGTTGCGACTGGTCCGATCGATGTGTTCGTTCTTCGTACTCGCTTTACGTATTGGGTAAATTCTGTCTGTGTTTGCTCACTCATCAGAGACATCGTTTGCTGGTATTTTATCTGCTCGTCTCTTCGTATGTACTCGGGATAAACACTTCCTGGCCTTCACCACCCTCACAAATCATATTGCCAAATAGCTCAAAAGGTTCGAAACAAGTGTCCGTGGTGCCCCCAATTTTTAGAGTGCAAGACACAGATACGTGAGGGCAGCTCCAAAAGTGTTCGAGGTCTCGCCTCCATCTGCTCACGTGACATGACACCATTGTTTAGATTTCGGTATGTGGTCTGTTCCTCGGTCTTGTTTTTCCAGCGGTCAGCTCATAAACCTAGAATCGCAAACGGTGGAAAATTTTGTTCGACAGCGGTACCGCCATTTTAGGGTTTATTGGCTTTGTCTCTTTGCCGGAAAAACTTGAAACCGGAAAAACTGTGTGGAAGAAGCCTGTCGGAAAAATATCCGAGGCCGGATTGAGTGCAAGATAAAAATACACCGTTATTAAACACTATAGCGACGCAGATTTATTTATCCGAAACCTGCGACTGGCTCTGCAGGGTCTGGTATGCCGATAGGAGGCCAACTGCTTGACTGGCGGCATATATGGCCTGTGCAGCACATTCAGGTGGGCCATGCAAACAATGGTGGCTGAAGAACAAGCTGAAGAGTCATGTAAGTGAGTACTCGGGCTACATTCCTCACCAAGAGACAGACGTTTGCCACCAAACACGAGCCATTGAGTTTTGAACCGGCATTGCCTCGATGAACTCACGTTGAAGATGCAGCTATAAATAGCTCGTGTCGTAAATCCTTGAGCCACTGCACACTTTAGGCAGTCAGATACGCCAGGAGAACTTCTATTTACTCTTGACATATTTCCACCTATAGCCGGGCTTCTATGAGCGATAACTGCTGGATAAACCGGTTAGTAACTATTTGAAATGTCAGCACCTCGTGATGAGACAATGTTCTAGACCATGGACAAAGCCAACGGCTTGGAAATCCAAACACGTGTCTTATCTCACTGGTATGTGCCCGTCGGCATGACATGTTTTTGAACTACATGCGCAGCTATGGTGCTCAAAGCCAGTCCAAAACGAGCTAAACACTCGAGTGTACCTAAGCGAACACGACTTGTACGCTTTTGCGAAATTAATGTTTTGTGTTGGGTTGAGTCATGACTCAATTGTATAGCTGTTAGCTCAGGAGATCGACAACCTAAGTTTCTATTACGGGTTATAATGTTGAACAAGGGTTTTCCATGACCCCCACGGCCACCCCCCACTGCTATAATAGCAAACGAACGGTCGTCAGCTGATTTCTTTTGTTAATAATAAACATGTATAATGTTAGATAAGACACGGGCTACTGTAGGCTGTGTCGCCACAATGGCGCTATACCGTCTATAGGGAACTAGCCGAGTCAGGGTCAAGCTCGTCTAAGTTTACCAGCTTTGTAGATATCCATGGCTGCTCCGTGTCAGATACGCCAATGTTTGCATGGCCGTGGTCAAATTTTTACGAAACAAAAGCAGCTACGAGGCGGCTGAAGCATTTGCCTACATGCTTAGCCACCTAATAGCTCGGTTTTACGCGTGCCCAGGCAACTGGTACATGTTTCGAGCACGTTAGGAGTCAATCTCTCCTGACTTGATAAGAGTTGGCCAATAAAGAGCCGCAGAGAGACAGCCAAGCGCATTTCTATGCCCTGTTTTCGACTATTAAGCCACACCCTAAGCGTCTAGCACGCAGTGTCAAACCAAGCTAAGTTCAAAGTTTTTCCGAGCTGTTATTCCGCGGTCGAAAAAAAAGAAGACATGAACCAGCAGTATACAAGAAACTTAAGGGGGATAAAATTTTATCCGAGCGTTGAGTCAGACACGAAATAAGGCGTTTGAACCGTCTTCTGGAGCTCCGCCCTGGCTTCATTGGAATTGAACTGAGGCGTTTGACCTGGAAGAGTGCCGGGTCACCTTTCCGTGCGCTAAGCTGTTTTGAACGCCACCTTGCGAGTTCCCAAACGGGGCTTCTGCCAGGTACTCAGGCGCATTAGCCCACAGTTTTGCAAAGTGGCCAGAAAAGTAAGGGCGCTGACAGTTGGCTCATGTAGCATGGATGCAGAATCTAGATTTGGGTCTAGACTGGGTTTGTTTGGGCGTCTCTGTTTACGAGGGCCAGGGTGACATTGGAGAGCGGGGGAGTTCGGGGATCAGCGAAGCCCGGTAAGAGCTCCATTTTGGTACCAAATAAACCCACGATTCGCGTCCGTGGACCGCGTGTACGCTGTCTTGTTTTCAGCCCTTCGCTGATCAATAGCTTCATGGTTTGGGAGAAAAAAAGACTATTTGTCACACTATTTGTCACTCAACGTCGACTGACCAGGCCAGACAGGGCAGACCGAGACGATTGGTAACTGTCTGGCTACGCAGGTCTTGACCAGAATTACTAATGGCGTTTCAACGTTGAAGCGGCGTACATTGTCGCAGAGACTAATTGCCTCGTTTCCGTCTGTGCCGCTCTATCAATGTGAAGGCCTGTTATCGAAATCGAAGGAGCTCGCAACCGGTGAGCCGCACGCTGCGGCGTGAACGGAGAAGAGCCCCTCTCGACTCTCTCTCAACAGCTGACTTTTACCAACGCCCCCACTTGATAGAGTTTTAATGTACAGGCTCGCAAGGTTTTAGTTTGGGTGCTTGTGCACTTTTGTTCTTTAGTGCAACACATTGCATTGCATCTATGAGCCGTCCTTGCTCGGCCCTTCTTTATTGCCGCATATATAACGCGTCCATGGAGGAGACCCAAGATATAAGACCTGGTAGAATCCTGGGCTGAAAGGTTTTCGTTCCACGTACACAACTCTGATTCACAGCCTCCGACTGCTAATCGCACCCTCAATCGCACACTCGCCCCTTCTACACCACACCCAGACAAGAGCTCCTAAAAGTATTTTCAGCCTTGCATCGATCTTGATCTAACCCCTACGCCATGATCATTACCCCCAAAACCCATAACAAGTCGGCTCTCAAGCTGAAGCTCGCAGAGCCCGAGCGACACTACCGACAGGGCGACATTGTTGCCGGAACCGTGGTCATCCACCCCAGCAAACACGAGCTTTCGTTTGACGCCATCTCTCTGCAGCTCAAGGGCTACATCCAGACCCGATCTGAGGACGGCACCCACTGCCACCAGGCGTGCTTCCTCTCGATCGACAAGAACCTCGACGCCAACCTCACCAACCTGCCCACCCAGGGCAAGTCCAAGGCCTTCCACGCCAACCAGGTGTACCGATATCCCTTCGAGTTTGAGCTCCCCGTCGACGTGCCCAAGGAGGGCATCACCGCTCGATGCGACGCTCAGTACCTTAAGCTGCCCCCCTCGTTCGAGATTGCCACCTCCAACGTCGTCGGCACCTACGCCTCCATCCACTACGTGATCGAGGCTGCCATCCTGTCTGTCAACGATCGTGAGCAGACCTCGTACTTCCAGGGCACCTCCGGTGCTTCGTACGGTATCGCCGGCGGTCTGCGATCCAACCCCGGATCTCTGCCCGGATCGGCCAACAACTCTGCGCCCAGCTCGCCCGGAACTCCCTCCACCATGATGCATACCTCGCCCATCCGAAAGGTCTCTGCCCCCATTCTGGTTGTGCCCAACTACCACCCCCACACCCAGGCCAACCTGTTCAAGCCCGGGCTTCTGCAGCAGGCCGAGGCTGCCGGCGACTCCGCCAAGGCCCACGCCAAGTTCAAGGCCGGAAACGTCCAGCTCATGGGCATCACCTCCATGAACAAGATCCCCATCATCAAGACCTACAAGACCAGCTCGTCGTCGACCATCACCGTGCCCCTGAACATCCGATTCACCCCCGAGGACCCCTCCGGAACCACCCCCGAGATTGTCTCCATCTCCGCCAAGCTCCAGGCCTACACCGTCATCTCCCACGAGATCCCCCAGTACCTGTGGTCGTCGCAGCACTACGACCCTGCCTCCGGCAAGCCCGTGCCCCGACAGTCTGTCGCCGAGTCGTCGCGAAACCTGCTGCACGTGTCGCAGAAGATCCGACCTGCATTTGCGCTCACTGACGCGGCCGACAAGTACACCGTCAACTTTGCGCTGTGCATCCCCGACAAGATGAAGAAGTCGCTGGTCCCCTCGTTCAACTTTGCATCCATCTCCCACGGCTACCGACTCAAGTTCTACGTCACCTTTGCCAACCGCGTCACCGCCACGGTCGCCTACCCCGTCATTGTCTCCGGCTACGCTGCCGAGGCCATCTCGGCCTTCCCCTCGTCGGCGTCTCTCATGTCGCTCAACCCTGCCGGAAACGACGTTGTTTCCATTCCCGTCGACGTCAACGCCCAGTCCACCAAGTTCGTCATCGGCTCTGGTCTGCCCGAGTACGAGCACGACGATCCCGACAGTGCTCCCATGTCCAGAAACACGTCTGGCACCAACCTCGCATCTCTGGCCACCCAGAACTCTGCTGCCCAGAGTGGCCACCAGCAGAGCGCTCAGCACATTCTGAACCTGAACCACGAGAACAGCAGAAGCACGAGTTCGCTCGTCGGAACCCTCAAGCGAGCCATGTCTGCCACCTCTCTTCACAAGAAGAAGGATTAAGAACTCCTCGGGCTTCTGTAAGAAGCTAAGAAAAGCTAACACTAATGGTCCATTCAAGAATATGTAAGTAGTAATTTAATAATTAATGATGTTAAAAACCCGGATTTCGTAGTCGTGGAGGCATCGCCTCAAGGCTTAAGCGTGATTATGCAGACTTATTAGTTATCTGCCCTCCCTTCGCGCCTGATTTACTTCCGTTATTTATAGCTATAGATTCTATTCCCGATTGAATTACCGCATAATATCGAGTCAGGTGCCAGGGGCTCTTAGACCTCTCGCGAACACCTATTTCGAAGTTTACTGGGATCGAGACATTCATAACTTCCTTGCAGGAGAATGGTGATCTCGATGGAATGCTAATTGCTGAGATCCAGCGGAAAAATACGAGGACGTAAGTGAGCGGGGACGAGCCTGTGGAGCTCTTATTTGAACGTGTCCAATTGCACCGTCTATAGCGTCCTAGTTTGCTATGATCGAGCTAGAACTATTTATAACAACAAATACTTGCTGAACACACGCTAAGTTGGTGCACCAAGCTTGATTCGGAGACTTCACGCGTTGTAATTGTGTTTGCATTGCCACTATATAAGTTTCGGGAGCGGTTATCGGCTATGACGAGGAGTTTTCCGTGGATATTTAACTGTAGAGGCTTCCAGGTGGATTGCTATTCGGACTTCCTACTCTTATCTATGCAGACATGTCTTAGAAAGATCATCGATTTTTAGCGGGTGCCAGCATGGACATCGGTGAGACATCCGTACATACTGTAGCGTGTTAAAATCTTTCTTTGGCGGCGACGGACGAGCTACTACTCCGTCTAACGCGCTTGTAGACTGTCTTCGAGCATTCTGGTGCTAAGAACGAGCCGAAAATTCTTCTGGCTCGCTAAATCGGAGAACGGGACTTATTCTCGGGCCGATGACTCGCCACCAAACTGCAGAACACCCTGCGACGTCATCTCTACACTGCCACGTCCTTTTCATTTTGCCGTTATTCATCTCTTGGCCGCAGTAGCAATGATAACTCTAAGCTGCATACCAGGAACCGAACAGGAAAAGATGCGCCCCTAACCCATACAAGCTGATTGTTCCGTTGTGACTGGTTCTACCAACCTGCATGGACTATGCAGCAATGTCCCGCCTAGCCGTGCTTGTCTTGACACTGACAGATGCCCTCACGAGCGCGATTTAATGGATACTCGTAGTAGCGGTCTTTTGAGGGCGCCAATCGCAGCGGAACGTCGCCTATGCAACACGGTCTTCCGATGTCGCTCTATATCCAAATTTACTTCCGCATGTGCCGAAGAAAGCCAAAGCTAACTTGTGCCAAACTTGTTCAATTACCTTGTTCGGTCCATCGGTATACAGCCAGACCACGTCCAAGTTAATCTCTTCTTCATCACACACCACCATGAGCAACCAGGACTACTACGGCGTAAGGACAAACACGAACAGGCCGCTGCAGCTCAGCTAGCAGTGCCTGCCCCCGAATTTCAAGCTAACATATAGAAGGGACCCCAGCAGCCCCCCCAGTCTTACCAGCAGGGACCTCCCCAGGGTGGAGGAGGATACCCCCAGCAGCAGCAGCAGCCCTACTACGTCCAGCAGGGTCCTCAGCGTGGCGGAGGAGGAGCATGCTGCGGCGGAGGATGCGGCCCTTGGCTCGGAAACTGGTGAGTATGGTCGCGAACGCGATATGGAATGGCGATATCAAGGAATGGATATGTCATCAAGGAGTACAACTCTGGCCTGAAAGAGTTGATTCCAACAAACGCTTGCGCTGTCACCCAGACACGCTGCCCACAACCTGCGTGTTTGTTTAGGCCGTGTTGCCGACATCTTACTAACCCAGTCTTTCCATGGTTGCCGCCATGGTCTGCGCCAACGAGATCACCCAGGCCATTGGCCAGTGTTAATCATGCCCTCACAGCATTTGTTTACTCAATAATAATTCCTTCTGTACTTTTATCCCCTGTTTCCGTATTCTCTCCGACTTTCACATTTGCCATTAGTCTTCGGCTATCACAGCTTATTTGGCTGCACCGGTCCATGCATGTGTATCTACATTGAGCTTGATTGAGCGGCGGTACCACACCGCCGTGTGAGGCGTTTATCCCTCAGCCAGCACCCTGCTGCTGGAGATATCGACTTTACGAAGACTCCGGGCTAATGTCCGGCTGCAGGGTGGCTCTTGGCACTGTCATAATACCGGCATAATACGGTTACAGTTCGAAAACATGGCTCAAACGCGGAACTCCAGGGTGGAGAGTAAAAAGCACCGTCAGGCTTATTGCAAAGTAGACAAGCGTAATTTATCAGATGGTGGCGACAGGAGTTTTAAGGCGAGTTGAACCAGTGATATTCGCCTGTTAGTCGTATCTACACCCATTTTCGAACGTTTTCGCATGTCTCACTGACGTCATGAGTCGTATTCGCGTTCAGGGTCACGTGCAAATGTAGTTTTTTAGGGGTCCGAGTCCACCTCTGTTTATTAGATACGGAAGATATCAACCTAATCGTGCCGAAAGTGCCGTTAGTGTGTGTGTATATGTATTTGTAGGTCGGGTTTTATGAATCTGGCTGCCGTTTTGTTATGCACTTACTCCGATAACCGTTGAGTTGCACTCTGCATTATCAACGAATGTTTCCTAGCTTCAGCTCGTTCAAGCCGCCGCAAGAGGAGCAGGAGGAAGACGACCATAAAAGACGCAAAAGATCGCGCCGAGACAGAGACGACAAACCCATAAAGCGCTACGACAGCGACAGACACAGACACAGAGATGACAGACGTTCGAGGCGATCTGAGCGTGAACATGAGAAACCAGCATCAACGAGCGACTCAATCAACGAAAGAATAGGCCACGCGAGCCACCTGTTCTTTCTGGACGAGGCTGGAGACGACGCTCTTCTCAAATTTGCACAGCCATACAAGAAAGAGCTTCCAGCGTACCGAAGGGCATCTAACCTTGTTGTGGGAGACAATCTCCGGATCGTCCCTAGCAGGGAGGATTTTGAGAAGTTTCTCGTCACTCTGCGCCGAGTGAACGCTTCTGATGTTCTTTATTCGAACCAGAATGCTGATGCTGCCTACTACCTCAAGTACCACGAGTGCCCGAAGAAGTCGCTGCCTTACTACTCAGTAGCCGAGAAGTCTGCCAGTGTTCCTGAGGACAGCTTCATATCCATTGAAGACACGCCCACGACCACCGATGATATTCTCAAGTGCTTTCTGCAGAAGCGAATGCAAATACAGCGAGATCTGGATGTGCACCCTACTGTTCGACAATGGGAACAAATGGCAGCCATTCAGGAGGCAATTGCGATCCTGGGGTCTTCAAAACTGAAGTTAAGCGAAGACCAGAAGCTGCAATCGAATCTGGCTGTCTACTCCGTCGCCCTGAAGGGTCTTCCAGAAGAGCCTGAGGTTGTTCTGAGGTACATGGACGCTTTTGAGGGCCTGTTGTCAGTCAACCTGGAAGCCGATGTGAACGCCAAGTGGAAGTCATTCACTGCGTACGATCAGACACCCCCAAAGGCTCTGGTCACTGATGTACGTACCTGGGAGAGACGTGTAGATGCTCTTCTGCTGGACAGGAACAGCAACTTCACAGCTATTTATCTTGGACTGGAGAAGATCTTTGCAGATATTGAAAAGTGGAGAAAGGAAGACAGCTCAATCGATATGGAGCCTGTCTACCACGCCAGTCTTCGTCGGTTGTTTGCGCTTTGGGACGAGCTTGGATACAAGTCCTGGTCGGTGAACCTCATACAAGCCCTTCTTGAGCAGGCGTTCTTTTTCGAGTTCGACGAGTCACTAGAAGAGTTCTGGAAGACTCGACAACCGCGACTGGGAGACTCGCGATCAAAGGGATGGAAGTATTCGTCCAAGGAGCCCATTCCTTTGCCTGAAAGTAGCGATGAACGCACGCCGTTTGACGAAGTGTTGTTTGAAGACATTTCTCCTTTCATCCAAATCTCGAAGGATAATCTGCAACTGCTGTGGGCATGTCTTCTTCATCTTGGGCTGATTATACCTGGCAAGTCTCTGCCAGCGTCTCTCAAGTTTGAAATATCAGAAGACCAGCTTGTCAACGATCCCCAGGTCACTTCACAGGCTATTCATCTGTGTGAGTTGGTTTTCAGAGAAGTGGAGGATGACCCGGATTACAAGGAGTTCACTAGCTGGTGGGGTGACTCAGACTACACAGCTGGATCGTCCCAAGACCTTTTTGAGGTTGGCAAGAGAATCAGAAACATGGCCAGCAGAGGTCTCGCATTTGACCCTAGAATATTCAGCATGCTGGAGCCGTTTCTTGATACAGAGCCAGGATGGCAGCTGTTTCTGACTTATGGACAGCTGACTGGATTAGACTGCTCCTACATTCTCAGAGAAGCCGTCACTCGCATCCCGATGTCGTTTCCATGGTGGAGAGCGTACATTCTATCGGCTGGAGAGGAGGAGAAGCAGGAGTTGGTGCATTTGGCGTTGCATAGGTTGCCGTGGAGTCGAGATTTGCATGTTTGGCTGAACCAGTGCGACTGGGTGTCTCCAGACCAAGAGGAAGCCATCAAGAGTGCCATGATGAGACGCGAGATGAATGTCTCGTTGAGGTATATTGAAGGGTAGGCGTATGGGCGCTATTGAAGGGTACCAGTAGGCACAAATATGGCTCTATTGCAGGATATGCGGATTAATATATATCTTATTACAGTACGGTACAGTCAAGCATGGTTCATCAACATGGGCTCGAATGAAGGATAAGCGCACCAATATATAACTTATACAAAAAGTATTACTTGTACGGCACAGTCAATCATGGTTCATCAATGTTGATGGTCATCTATAATCGTTAATTTTTAGTCTGGGCGCGCTGGTCGCTAGTCGCTGGAGCCTACCTTGGCCAGGTCGTTTCGCGAGACAATCTCCCGCAGGTCCGTTCGCTGGCTCTGGATGAGGATGGTGCGGGGCCCCTGGATCTGCAGCAGCTGGTTGCCGGTGCCGAACCACTTGGCCCACGTCTTTCGGATCGACTTGTTGGTGTTCTGGACGGCTCGGTGGAAGTCCGAGTCCAGGTAGCTCTTGAGCAGCGAGTTGTTGGCCAGCAGGCGCTCGACGAACGGCAGCTTGGGCAGCTGCAGCAGGGGCGCCGAGTGGTTGAGACGCACAAACTGGCCGTGGGGGTTGGAGCTGCCCTGGGCCGTGGTGTACGCCAGCAGATTTGCGGGGTGCACCAGAATGTCCTCGTCCTCGGAGAGATCGATCTTGAAGATCTGGCCGCGACCAACAAGGGCCACGTCGCCTCGGCCGGTCAGGTAGGTGTTTCCCCAGCGGGTAGTTCCGCCTCGAGACGAGCCAAACAGCGAGGTGTTGGGCTGGACGTGGAGGGCAGCTCCGGCCCAGGCGAAAAGCGCGTCTCGCTGTGCGACAGTCCAGTCGGTCCGGCCGTCCAGCGACACAATCGCCAGAGAGCTCTGGTACGAGGTGTTTGTGGAGACGAGCAGCGTAGCGGGAGCGGTGGCCGAGATTCGGTTGTACAGGAAGGGCATGCCCTGGACGGTTCGTGCAAAGGCAGAGAGCGAGGAGAGCCGCGAAGTGATCGTCTCCAGCTGACCGTTGATGCTGACAATGGAGCCTCGTCGCGCAAAGAGCGTAGACGACGCAGGCAGAGACACAGACACCAGCGAAGGGGGAGTGCCAATGGGCTGGAACTGGGGCAGCAGAGGGAAGGGACCTCCTCCAGAGACGGAGGGCAGGTCCTTCAGCTGCTGCGAGACGTTGTTTGCGCGTCTAAGCGAGGTCGAGAAGCTGCGCAATTGGAGTCGCATGGTGTGCTGGGTGAACTAAACTCTGGCCTGCGAACTTCGTACGCCATTAGTCCATGTTGCTCACGCAAACTCAAATTTTTTATACCAACATGGAAGCCAGATAGTGAGTGTGAGGGGTGGAGGATGAGTGGACGAGGGAGTGAGATAGCGCATTCCATACGGTGAAGACGGAGCGAGTACTCGGATGCTCGTTTCTCTATGCAAAAATCTCGCCCGGATAAAATGTTCCGTCTCCAACATGGCGTGCGGCCTTGATCACCACAGCAGAAAAACAGTACCGACTAACCCAGCAAAGAGCTGTTGCAGTTTCTGGAAAACACGCCGGAGACCATGGTCACCCCCATGCCCAACGGAGGCACCGAATTCTGGGTCGAGGCCAAGCCTGGAAAGAAGGTCTTCCTGGACAGAGGCAAGGGCGAGGAGGAGCTGAGCGTCGAGGAGGCCAAGGTGTGGCTGAAGCAGCAGCTCCAGGGAAAGTAGGGTGGGGAGATTCATCTAGATCATTAATTTATTTATTTCTTTACCATACTGTGGTACTTCTAGGGGTTCTTATCCAGTCTACCGTATTGGTACCGGTATGTATGTATGTAGTTCTGGCACAAGTATAGTTGTATTACGATATAAGTCAAATACTACAGTACACCTACAGTACGTATAGAATCGTTAATGTTAGATTGGCTAAAGAGCTATAGACGCCAGACATGACCCAGACTTAAGAAGACTTCTGGACAATGGCGTTGGCAATCTTGCAGAACTCGGGGCTGATGAAGACGTCGTTGTGCTTGAGACCCCGGATGATCTCAAAGTCGAAGGGAACGCCCTGCTCCTTCCACTTCTTGGCAAGCAGCTGGGGCTGGCCCGCAAAGGGAACCAGCTCGTCAATGTCCGAGTGCACAATGGTGTAGTTGGTCTTGGGGCAGGCCTTGTGGTGCAGCAGAGGGCTCTCCTTGTCCCAGTAGGCCTTGTCCGTGCCCCAGGCGGGGTTGGTGAAGTACGAGTAGTCGGGGTGGTCGTCCACGAGAGTTCGCAGATCGTAGATACCCTCGGACAGGATGATGTTGGTGGGGGAAGCGAAGCCGCCCTTGGCCTTGACATCGGAGTCCAGCTTCAGAGAGTGGAACGCGCCGGCAGAGTGGCCGATCATGGTCCAGGGAGCAGCGGGGTACTGGTCAAAGACAGACTTGATGGCGCTGTAGACGTCCTCGGCAAAGGTCTTGCCCGAGACCTCGGGAGCGAGTCGGTACTCGATAGAAGCGCCCCAGACGTCGCCCTTGACGACCGCGGCCATCAGATCGTCGCCGTCCTTCTCGGTCTGCTTGTAGTCGACCCAGGCGCCTCCGTGCATGAAGATAACCCAGTGGGAAGGGGCCTTGGAGCCCTTGGGGACCCAGACCTGGGAGTACTGACGGGGGTCAGGGCCGTAGGTGAGCTTGGTGATGGTGGTCATTGTTTCAGAGTGTGTAGTCGAGGCAGAAGCGCTTGATGGTCTTCAGATCGAGGATGAGCAGCGCTTCTTATAGGATCAGATCAGACGGAGGCCAGGCTAAAATAGCGCGATGCTAAGCGGAGGAGCTGCTAGCTGGTGAGGTTGTGGCTGTGGAAGCGCTCGAGGAACGGAGCTAGCGGTCAGATGAGGCACTGGTTAGTTTCCCGTTGAGTGCCTTGGCGATATGATGGTGATGCATCATGTGCATCAGGAGGTGAGTGTTTGACACCTGCCAAGTACTCCCAACAAGCATACTTGCAACTCTGTGTCTATCGTCCTCGACAGGTCAACTATCAACCTTATCGTCCTCCACTAAAAGCGTGCTCCACACAACACTCGTGTCTGGCAAAAAGACGCTAAAAGCGCCTACCAACCCCACAATGCAAGTCCGGTAAATAGTAGCAATACAGATTGCCGCCTTAATATGCTCTTAGCAAGACACATGATCCTCGTCTCCCCAATCAGGCAGAACTATAACTGCCTGGAAGATGGGGTATCCCCACTTTCTGAGGGGACTACGCCAATTGCACCCGGGAATCCCCCTCACAGCTCTCCACCTGACAGTTTTGGGAAATTGGGGGCTTCCCCAACCGGTTTTTAGTGAAATTTCCCTGTCTCATTTGAACATATTCTGCTTAGGACTTGAGCCAGTATGAGTTATGTACCGGTATCTAGAAGTGGTGAAGACCATTCAGAGATCTCAATCGTGTCAGGGACTTCATTTCTACGTACATTAACGCTGATTGTATTATAAATACTACTCTTCGAGGTCCAGTCTCTATCGAACACACCGAGTAGTCTCCTTCTTCTTGCTACCTGTAGTGTCTCCCATGAGTCTTCTTCCAGGAACTGTCTAGAGACTTGTCTAGAGCAAGTCAGGGAATGTGCTACATTCGCTACAGTACAGAATACTTTCAGTGAAATCACTGATAACAGATGTATGAACTTCCCAAATGCTGAGAACTTCGAGTGTTCACCTGAAAGTATCCACATCTCAATCGGAGAGAATAGAACTCCACACCTTCCCTCAAATAATCACGTCCAATCTACAAATACACTAATCAACGCTTCATATCGCGCTTCATATCGCTTCATCTCCTCAGAGCAGTCATCTAGAACTGCTCATCTACACTAGCAAGACATTCACCATGCAAACTGTATTAACAGAACTATTTTTACCGCCGCGGCGGCCGTCCCCCTTTTCGTGGCGTCCTCTACCCGCCCTAGTTTCTCTTCTTGGAGTAGTCGACCTTCATAATCAGGTTGTCGAAACCATGGCCATCCATGGCCTCCAGGGCAGCCTGGGCATGCGACTTGAGTGTGTAGGTGACGAAGGCAAAGCCTCGGGGTCGGCCCGTGTCTCGGTCCTTGGCCACGTACACTCGGTTGATCATACCGTACTTGCCGAACATTCGACGCAGATCGTCGTCGGTAGCCTCCTCCGACAGGTTGGTAACTCGGAGGGTGAGCTCGTCGTCGTCGTCGCTTCGGCCGCCAGAAGCTCCGCCAGGGCCGCCAGGGCCGCCAGGACCCTTGTTTCGCAGATGGGGAGGCACGTAGCCGCCAGTCTTGCCCGCAGCAGGCTCGTCTCCGAGAGATCGGCCCATGCCGCCGGCTGTGCTGGAACCACCAAGAGTCTCCTTGTAGGGACACTTGGAGGTGAAATGGGGGCCCTGACAGAGTCGGCACTTGACGCCCTTGTCCTCTCCGACTCGAGGCGCAGCAGCAGCAGCCTCCTCCTCCTCGGCCTCCTCCTCGGGCTGATCGGACTTGAGACCCAGCACAAAGACAATGTCCTCGCCAATGGTGGTGGTCATTCGGTTGGGTCCGGGGGGCGCGCCGAGCTCCTTGCCGTACTTGGTCCACTTGGATCGCTCAGCCACGCAGTTGAGCACCTTCTCTGTGGTGCTCTGGTTCTTGACCGTCACCGACCGCTTGTACTTCTTGCCGTCGTCCATTCGATGGGTCACGATGGTCTTGGTGCCATCGGCGTTCTGTGTGATCTGGGGAGTAGAAAACTCGTCGTCGTCTGCCCACTTTTCGTCCATTGTGTCGTGTCTCAAGGGGGGTCTGAACTCTTGATGATGGAAGGTCTGCATATTTTTCACCAACTAAGTTACCCTGGCTTTAAAGTTGTGGAAGGGCTACCGGTGTAGAGAAGGTGTGTAGTGGGTGTCGGGGGTGGTTTGTGTCTGTAATGGCTCTCTAAATGCTCAGAAACACACTTCAACCCCTTCTACCGCCTGGAATCCCAAAAACAACCCCAATCACGTTTGGGGCTAGTTTTCCACACAAGACAATCTCCCTTCACGTGATTCGAACTTCTCCCAGCCTGCAATCTACAGAGTTTTTGCGCTGAACCTGTGTGTTCGATTTCGCGGGCTGCCACAAAAGCACACAATTAGCAGCTCCGGAGTTCGAGACCTATAATTAGCATCGCGAAATGTGGGGATGCCAATGCTCCGAGTAAACCCCGCTATAGAAGCGCCGATATCGACATCTCCGCGATATCCAGCCACGCAGCGCTCGCTTTTTCCTTTCTTTATCGCTCTCACACGTGGCTTGGTCCCGTGAGGAAGATCACAACCGCTGTTCTGCGATTCCCAGCTTCTACGGAGTTGTTCTAGAATTCTTGCTGCCCGAGTTAGAGGCAATCGGACGTAAATTCAAAACTGGGGCAGGTACCGGATTATCGTGGCCTCCACACGCCCCGCAGGGCCTCACAAAGACGGAATACCGTCACAGGACCCGATGTTACCGTTGTGGTTCTCTATTGTTCATGGCAGTAAGCGGATACGAGCAGCAAGGTTGAATGAGCGATCCACCAAAGCCTGGGAATGATAAGAAATCCAAACGCTGTTTGGCCGAAGCAACGACAGCAACAGGCGTGGGTCTGTGTTCCGGGCGCAGACAGCTTTTCACTAAGCCTCAGGGGCAAGTGCAACGGCTACTGGCGTGCTGTCTCAGAGCAAAGGAGCGTTTCGCTCTCCGAGATCGTCCGGAAAAGAGAGTCGCGTGCAGAACAATGGCAACGGCTCTGGTGACCTGTTTGTTGCGTAAAGCACGCATTGGCGCCGTAATACTCTGGCGGAGGCCGAAACGGCAGGCAAGCCAACTTTGTCTCTGTTCTGTACGTGGTGGGTCGTCATTTTGTCAGCGAATAGTTGCACTAGGCGGAAGCCTAAACGTCGGACGGCGAGACAGGTGGTTTAGGGCCTGTGGGCGGCGTGGGCGTTCGAGAGCGGGCTATAAATGCTCGTCTTCACTGAGCCGTTCGATTTCCGTCAAAAAACGCCGCATTTTCGCCCGCCCAGCCCCCAACCCGAGGACATACTCCGTACTCCCTCATGCCTGAATAACATTAAAATGCTTGGCGCGCCGCACAGGCAAAGTTAACTATGCGCTGAGCTAGAGCGGGATAAACTGTTTAGCTGCGCCCCGCTTGAGCAGACAGCTATACAAGGCCTACGCGACCCCGAGGTCTGGACAATGGCTGCCATCCGAGAATATGTGGGCTCGCTTCTGAACAACGCCACGAGCGGCAGCGCAACCGTCCAAAGCACCCCGAACTCCGCGCCCGACTCTGCGGGCACGTCGCCGAAAAAACAGTCGCTCGCGCTTCCTCACACTCCTCCTACGGGTACCTCCCGCGCGGCCTCGCACTCGTCCGCCTTCAACTCCGCCTCGGACGAGGCCGACGACAACGTGCAGTTCCGCGACATTCATCCGGCCGCTCTGGTGCGGACCGAAACCGAAGATGTCGACCGGCAGCTCAACCACTTCCACTTTGAAGACCGCGGGGCGTCCAGTGAACCCGAGCAGATCCCGCTGCGAGGGCGCCAGGGCCGCAAGGACGACCCCTACGGCTCGACCTTCTTCTCGGCCAAGGAGACGTTCCTCGAGGGACGAGACAGGGACATCAAGCTGGTGATCCCGGAGAAACGCGACAGCAGAGAGCTCAGCGCGCGACGCTCGCCCATGAGCGCCGCGTCGTCCCATAGCGGCGGCTTCTTCTCGCGGATCCTGCAGAAACGCAAGAACTCTGGGCGCCAGAGCATCGAGGCCGAGGAGCAGGAGGACGACGAACTGGACATGGACGACGACAAGCGAGCCGAGGGATGGTGCGCAGACGTCATGGGCTACGCGCCCAACTACTCCATGTTCTCCGATCTCAAGTACGTCAAGGTCAGAGCGCACCACCGACACCACCACCAGAAGAAACGCAACTTTGACCGGCTGTTTCTGGCGCAGGAGCTGCGGACACACGACCCCTCGGACCCCCTCGCGACCGACAACTCGCGCCTGGGCAGCCAGACCGCCCAGAAGGTCGTCTCCAGCAGCCCCGTTGGCGCCATCTGGGCCATGAAGTTCTCGCTGGACGGCCGATACCTCGCTTCAGCGGGCCAGGATCGCGTTTTGCGAGTCTGGAAGGTGTGCACGCGGCCGCAAAACTCGCCCTACGAGGACTTCTTTGGCTTCAAGGGCACGAAAATGTACGCGCCCGTGTTTGAAGAGACGCCTGAGCGCGAGTTTCGCGGCCACGAGGGCGACATTCTCGACCTCTCGTGGTCCAAGAACAACTTCCTGATCTCGTCGTCCATGGACAAGACCGTGCGACTGTGGCACCCCGACCGACCAGAGGAGATCGCCAGCTTCCCCCATAACGACTTTGTCACCTGCGTGGAGTTCCATCCCAAGGACGACCGGTTCTTCGTGTCTGGCTCCATGGACAGACAGCTGCGACTGTGGTCGATTCTGGACAAGGAAGTCGCCTTTGCGCGACAGGTCCCAGACATTGTGACTGCCGTGGCCTTCACCCCTAATGGTAATACTGTTATCGCAGGCTGTCTGCGAGGCCAGCTGTACTTCTACCAGACCCACCAGCTGGTGCTGCAAACGCAGCTGCAGGTGCGAATCTCGACCAAGGTCAAGCATGCATACAAGAGCAAGATCACGGGCATCCAGGTGGTGACGGAGCCGAAAAAGTCGCGGACGCACAACAATATTTATAACCCCATGCATGCTGCGGTGGCAGCGGAGGACGACTACAAGATGCTCATCACCACCAACGACTCGCGCATCCGGCTGTACAACTACCGAACGAAGGCGCTGATTGCCAAGTACCGCGGTTTGGACAACGACCATTCCCAGATCAAGGCCTCCTTCTCGGACGACTACAGATTCATCATCTCGGGCTCTGAGGGCGAGCGAACCTACGTCTGGGACACGATTCGATCCGACACCGGTACGACACTCAATCACGTGTCTTCCAAGACAATCAAAGCATACGAGTACTTCCACTCGCACCAGAGCACTGTCACTGTCGCGCTGTTTGCTCCTCTCCAGACTCGTCAGCTGCTGGACTTGGCTCACGATCCGATCTACTCCATCGTCAACCCACCCAAGGTTGTTCTGGGCCAAAACGACATGACTCCCGAGAAGGCCCTCTATCCTCACCACGAAGGTCACATCATTGTGGCTGCCGACTACTCGGGCAAGATCAAGGTGTTCCGCCAGGACTCGGCGTACAACAAGCGCAAGCTCGCCGAGGACTCTGCGTCGTTCATCCAGTCGCGGCGCTCGCTCAACAGCATTGGAGGTGCCTCTGGCAGGTCTTCTCCCCGGGGCCGGTCTTCGCGATCCTCTTCCGCGTCTGCCTGGAACCGATTTTCGCGCGGAGTGCGATCTCCCGCAGTCTCGCCTGGCACGTCGATCCACAGAAAGAGCTTTGGCGCGTCCACGAGCTCCGGACCGGGTCCGTTTGGAGTTGTTGCCAACGGTCTTTCCAGCGCAAACCACACGATCATGGACCCCTCAACCTTCCCCAGAGCACGCAAATCGTCGACTTCTGGCGTCTCCCAGCTCTCGCGCACGTCGGACTCGCTGTTTGCTCCGGACCAGTCTGTTCCCGAGATCCAGATAAACGACGAAGACGGCCACGAGGTCGAGGCTCGCAGCGTGAGATCCAACTCTGTGCTGATGTCGGACTCCGACGAGGAGCTCGACGAGGACACGGACCAGGAGGAGCTGACCGAGCAGGCGTCTCTGGTGTGCGAGAAGTGCGGCTCGCAGAACTTCAAGGTGCGCGTGATTGAGGGCATGGTGATTCTGTGCTGCTCGGCGTGCCGAACCCCCATCAACGAAGCAGCATCTACATAAACGGACTCTACAAAAATTTGTGTACCAACCTTTTGAATTGAAACCTTTACTCAAATGGAGACTGTAGCGTGACACAGACGTGCCTGTAGCAAGCATAACTTTTGGTTATTGGTATAGCACGAGTGACAGTGCTGAAGATGAGCTGAGATGAGAGATGAGCTGAAGGTAGCTTAGATGAGCTGAAGGTAGCTTAGATGAGCTGGAGATACTCGATCTGTACGATAATAGACGCTACTGTAGCTAACAGGCTCTCTTAGATCGCCAGCTACCCCTGGACCAGACCTGGAGCCTCGCTCATGCAATAGTTTTTCCGTGGTACGAGCGTGGATAGATGGAACCATAGATTACCAAGCTCAAACTGTATCAGCGTCGCTTTTATCAATCTACATCTGCTATTGGATCGCTGGATTTGGATTGGGCCTATCCCAGAGGCTGGATTTTAAATGGAAAAGTAGGGCCTGGCGCACGTTTAGCGTGCTTCTTCTTCATTGGAAGGCTGTGTGGAGACATCTTGCAGGAATGTCTGGGTGCCTGTCGCTTGGAGCATACATTTGCAGTCTGTTATACATGAATGGAACCCTTCCGGTTATTTTCGGGTCGTTTGTCAGCGATTTATGACTCCTAAGGATAGTCGAGATTTTTCGCCAGTAAAGGAGCCTACGCACAATCGGATGTCGATCAGTTTCAGATGCATGTACGGCGTGTCTTGGTACAACTCTGGCAAACCTTTTGGGCAGAGACTGGTGATGCCGTTGTCGACCGTTTTGAATTATCCATATATCTTCGTTTTATTGCCCGTCTTTAGGTTGAAACCAGAGGATAGCCTGGACTTGCCGTGTTCAGATGCACGCTAAAGCTTTCGCGAGCAATATTTCAGCGATTGCTGGATGCTCCAGATACAAGTAAACGTCGTAAAATGCCCCCCACGCTCTTGGCAGGCACATTGGCACACATACCCGCAAAATCTCGCAAAAGAAAACCGCGGTTGAAAAACTTGTTGGGCCGTAGGTTCATAAATTATCAGTGGAGGCCCACCCAGAGTTGCAGAGAGAGTTTGCGACGTGCAGCTACAAGGCACTAAGTGGAGCAACGGAGGTTGGCGTTCTGGGAGTTATATAGATCGTCCTTGCTGTCTCTCTACAGTACGTGAACTGCTGACAGTCTCTGAATCGTCGATTTCTCACACATCGACAGCTACCGACATGGCCGCCTTTCGATACATTGGAGACACCCTGGGTCTGACCCCGGTGCTCAAGTCGTCGTGGGACGTGCACTCGCTCATTGCGATGCGCTTCTTCCGGCTCATGGCCTTCGGCCAGATTTCCGTCATTCTCGCGCAGTTCTTCGACGCCCACGGCTTCTCGCAGGACAAGACCGGTCTCTTCATGTCGCTGACGCTTGCTGGAGATGTCGGTCTGTCTCTGTTTCTGACCACTTTCGGCGACCGACTTGGCCGAAAGAACGTTCTTCTCATCGGCGCCGGTCTCATGACCCTCTCCGGTCTCGTCTTCTTCCACGAGTCCAACTACTACCTGCTGCTGCTTGCTGCCATCTGCGGAGTCATTTCTCCCTCTGGCGCTGAAGTCGGCCCTTTCCGAGCCATTGAGGAGTCCACTCTCGCTCAGCTGACCACCCTGGAGGCCCGAGCCGACGTCTTCGCCTGGTACACGCTTCTGGGCTCGCTCGGAGCTGCTATCGGATCTCTCGTTGGTGGTTGGACCGTCCAGCTGGCCCAGGAAAAGTACCACTTCACGCCCCTGGAGGCCTACAAGACCGTCTTCCTGACGTACTCGGTCATCGGCTTCCTCAAGTTCATCTTCTCGTGCTTCCTGTCGCGCAAGGTCGAGGCTCCTGCTGACGAGACCGAGCCTCTGCTTGCCAACGACCAGGAGAATGCTACCCAGGAGCAGGCCGAGATCCGAAACAACGTCAAGAAGCGCGGCGGACTGGCCCGTCTGCTGCCCAGCATCTCCCCCGAGTCCCAGAAGATCATCACTACCCTGTGCCTTCTGTTTGCCATCGACTCCATGGGATCTTCGCTCGCCAACTTCTCCTGGATCTCCTACTACATCCAGCGAAAGTTCGACATCTCCACGGGCTTCCTCGGTTCCGTCTTCTTCTCGACTGGTATCGTTGCCTCTCTGGCTACCCTCGTGGGATCTGGTATATCTCGACGTCTGGGTCCTCTGCTGACCATGGTCGTGACCCATCTGCCCTCTTCGGCGCTTCTGATCTTCCTCCCCGTGCCCTCTACGGTTGGAGGAGTCATCACCATCCTCGCTATTCGAGCCTGCACCGCCCAGATGGATGTTGCTCCTCGACAGGCCTTCCTGTCTGCCGTTGTGCTCAAGAACGAGCGAACTCTGGTCATGGGATGGGTTGGAACCGTCAAGACCATTGCCCAGCTTCCCGGACCTTACGTCACCGGATACCTCGCTCGACACAACAAGCAGTGGATTGCTTTTGTGGCTGCTGGTTCCATGAAGGTCATCTACGATCTGTCCATTCTGTCTTACTTCACCAAGGTGAAGCTTGACCGAGATCAGAACTAAGCGACTAAAATGAACATACTAAAAAGATTGTCGCTGAAAAAGCCACAAGTCCATCTATAAATTATATAACAGAACAATTTTGAATACGATATGAAGTACTTGTAGTACATACCGGTAATAGTTACCTAATGCCCCTTAATCACTTGCAGCTGACATTGACAAAAATAACGTTCATGCATATCATGCAGCTCATGATGCGAGACGTCATTTCGTCATCATCATCACCATGAACATCGTCTCGAACGCCCTTTTCTCGACAAGAAACAGATGTGGCTACTGCAAGGATAAAGAGGGCGCCGAGTCGCAGAGCACGCTGTTCTCCTTCAACTCAGTCCAGATGACAGCAGCACAGTACCAGGCGCTCATAGATCGAGGATTCAGGCGATCTGGCACTTATGTCTACAAGCCAGACCTGGCAAACTCGTGCTGTTCTCAGTACACGATACGGCTCAATGTGGACGACTTCAAGGCCAGCAAAAGTCAGCGAGGTGTCCTCAACAGATGGACCAACCATGTCACTGATAAGGGCAAGGGAGGAAAGAACTCGGGCAAGAACAACCAGTTTGATCCGGTCGCGAAGATCCAGGAGGGCGAGACGGAAGCATTCAAAACGAGGCTGGAGCCCAACCGCTTCACAAAAGAAAAGTACGAGCTGTACGCCAAGTACCAGGAACATGTCCACAACGAAGGACCTGAAGATATCAGCGAGTCTGGATTCCGCCGATTCCTGTGTTCAGACAGCTTCACCGACTCCACAACTGACGTTTGCGAAGGTCTAAATGTTCCAGACAGGCTTTCGGGTGGATACCATCAAATGTACTACCACAACGGCAAGCTGGTAGCTATGGCGGTTTTGGACATTCTGCCGCTCTGTGTGTCGTCAGTGTACTTTCTGTGGGATCCTGACTATGCGCAATGGGGACTGGGCAAGGTGGCTGCCATGAGAGAGATTGCACTGGCCAGAGCCTTGAATGTTCCTTACTATTACATGGGCTACTATATTCCTGACTGTGTGAAGATGAAGTACAAGGGCGAGTACCATCCCAGTTTCGTGCTCGATCCCGAATCTTCGACTATCTCGGAACAGGACATTAACGATTACCCTTTTCCAGAAGGTATCAACGTGGAGTCGCGAGCACTGGCAGGAGTTGGGGTTTGGGTTCCATTTGCAGAGATGAGTGAGAAAATCAGCGCTATGGACGATTCGGCGCGTTACTATTCCTACATCCGTCGCAGTGCGAAGACGGTTGATAGACCGAAGGAGGTTGCAGTTAGAGTGCGATACGAGGATCTAAGTGGAGCTGGGTATCTGACGCTCCAGAAAATGCTGGTGGAGCTGCCCAAGTTTGCGAAAAAGAAGCTCTTTGTGGCGCCCCAGAACGTTTTGGACATTATTCCGTTCAAGGGCGAGAAGATTGAGTACCTCAACTGCGACGACAGTGATAGCGAAGATGAGAGTGAAGATGAAGAGTCTTCCGACAATGAAGGAAAGGAGACAGCGGAAGGAATGCTGATCTCTCTGGCCTCCTTGGTTGATCAGACCAACTCGGCGTTTGCCAATGAGATGGCCTTTAGTCTGCTAGCCGTTAGAGCTACTGCAGGCTCTGGTCTTGGAGACAAAACCGCCATTTTGATGGGATAACCGGAACCATTTGATAGTAAATTGAATATAATTCCGGCGCAAGAGTAGCTTTTTGAACAGAAATATGTGCGATAACCGATACCATCCGTCATATGCGTGATGATGCAATGCGCATTCCATTACGCCCCCCTTTAGCGAACTACAACTTTATCTGATTCGGGACCTCTGGACCTTAGCTTTCGCCACTTGAAAACCACCTGCTGAACCACCAACGCGACCGATAGAGACCTGCTCGCCCCTGCGATTCTTCGTTTTACTACTGTCGCCCCTGGTTTTGACTTACCACCACCCCGAATGTAATGGCAGCATTGGACATTTTGTTGCTGATGTTCAGTATTTGGTACACGGGATGCTGTATGTACCAGCTGAACATCCTCCAGCGACAGTACATTTCGTTCACAATGTATCACGACAGGCCGCCATTGCTGCTGTCGTTTCCGTTTTGGCTGGTAATCGCTCTGCCCAAGTACACGCTAGATACGGTGCGAAGAGAGCAGCGAACGTGGTTCAACCACTTTCTGACGTCCGTGATAGGCATCCAGTACCTCATGGGCCTGCTTGCGTCGGCCATGTGGGTCAGGCGGATCCGAGAGCTGCGCTACATGATTGACCATGGCACCTACTACGACCACTTCCCTGATCCAGGCGAGCGAACAGACTACGCAGGCGAGGACGACTTTGAACTTGATGTTCTGGACGAGACTGTGCCCGCGATGAACGGGGCGGTTCTTGTGCTCGCTTTCCACGTCATGCTGGGCGTGGTCATGGTCGGCATTCTGATATCGCAGTTCATTGCCAACCTGGGCACGATCAAGGTGACGTGAAGAGAGAAGAACCTGAAACACGCTTCCATAGCTTTGCATATGTCTAGCACTTGCTGTGCAGGCTCCGCTATGCAGCCTTGGCTGTTACAGATACATTACGGCTGTGTTGAATAGCTACAGAGTACATGCTTCATCTGTCTGTTGAATAAAATATTAAATAATGATTGAATACATGTTTTGCGCTTAGATGAGAGCGGCCATGACGGCAGCACCAACAACAACGGCGCCAACAGTGTTGAGAGCACCAGAGTTGGCCTTCTCGGCGGTAGCAGAGCCAGCGGTGGTAGGAACAACGCCGTCAGAAGTAGCGGGAGCCTCGGAGGCAGAGCCGGAGGCAGTAGCAATGGTCACGTTGGCCAGGCCGGTGGAAGAGGCAACCTTGGTGGAGGAGGCGACGGTGGAGTTGGCGTAGGCAACGGTGGAGTTGACCTTGATGGGGGTAGAGGTGACCACGGGAACGGTGGAGTTGGCAACGCCGGTAGCGGTAGCGTTGGCAAAGCCAGTGCCGTTCTTGCCGAGGAGACCGTAGGTGGGCTCGGCAATCAGGGAGCACTCACCGGTGCAAGAGGTAACGGTCTCGTAGACAGTTCGCTTGGGCTTGGAGGACTGAGCAGCAGCCAGGGTGAAGAGAGTAACAGCGGCGATGGAGAACTGCATTTTTGAACGAGAGTGGTGAACGAGTGTGATGATGAAGAAGAGGAGGTTAGGAGGAAAGGGCTACCAATGTATATGACTATCTGAGGAACGCGCGGAACAAAGGCTTTAGTGGCTTACTAGCTGTTTGCACCAGAGCCAGAGTAAAGTTGAGACAAAGGGCTATCCTGCAAGCCGCCAACAAGGAGACATGTGTATTTTGTTTTACGTTGGGTGGAGATTGCCTACTGCTAGCACAAGCTCCAGCGGGTGTTTAAAGCCCTCAGTATTTGTTCTAAAAATACCATCTGCCAGGGCCTTTTCTCTTTGACAGATGCCCAAGGAGTTTTTCACGACTAGTCAAGTTCTCGCTACCGGACTTGGCAGACGTTAGAGTTGCCAATGCAGCAGGGCTGAAAGGCACAATGGGGAGCTATACAGGAGGAATGTACGGCAACCTTCGAGGAGATTGGAAGACAGAAAGGGGCGAAAAGATCGCCGTTTGGGGACGCGACTCGCGCGTGTCGAGAGCTGCAAGCGCAAGAATGCTGGGCCGAGCACTTTTTGCGGTGTTGTATTTCTCTCCATACTCGCCCTCCTGAACGTCAGCTTTTTTTAGGTCCCTGTCAAGGCTTGGTCTGCTCCTGATATTGGTCTCAAATACAAATGCTGTGTTTGGCTTCCGGCACTAAAGGGAACGGTAAGGGACGACTCTGGCCCTCGGCAAGCTTCTTTCGCTTTGAGTGAAACATAAAATTGTATTACGACTCGTGTAAGCAAAGACGGGGTCGAAGATCGGGCCCATTTCTCAAAGAGGCCAAGAATGTGCCAAGCATGCGTTGCTGCTGGGATAGGCAAACCATCTGAAATCCGCAGCAACAATATGCCATAGACAGCTGCTATGATAATATCCAGAGCACCAGAGACAGCCGTGACACTGGCCATTGTTGATCAATTGCGAAACTAACCCTGTATTGTGATTTTACGCTCGCGCGTGTGATTTGACCCGGATGTCTCACTCCAGTCTGAGTTGTGCATGGACACATGTATAGCGGCTAAGTGGCCCTGACCATCAACAGCAGGGCCAGAGCCTGTATTTATTACTCGTTGGAGTCTCGAATTGCTTTTTGAACGGCTGTCTAAGAGCTATACGTATACACGCTATCGCTAAAAACACCACTACAGTAGTTCGACGCTAAGTCCATATTCCAATCCATATTCCAAACAACGGCCCAGAAGCAAACATTCTTTTGCTCCTATTGCGCCGGCTGTTGTTTTTCTGAAAGCCACTCTCTCCGGGGATACTTCTGTTTTCGTAGCTACAAGACTAATTCACTGTCTACTATCAATGTCTACAAGTAGATGAACACAGAAGAATACTTCAAGACTACGAGAACTCGGACTGATAGCTTCGCAGTTTCACTTGAACATGCATAGAACGCCTTCTGGCACTGTCTCACCATTCCTGACTTCAGGCTAACCTCGAAAGCTCGACAAGACGCGTACATACTGTTGCGACCTCTTTAGACGTCATTGTATGCTCTCAATGGAATAATAGAACTCCTCTGGTCACACGTGGACTTCGAAAGCGCACTCCAAAGTGCACTCGAAAACGTCCTCGAAAGGTCCAGACTCGCTATCATAGTTCCGACTACAGCTTCTCCTCCTACGAACGCATCTGTTATCTGTGTTTTAATTATAATGCCAAAACAGGCTCTATCGCCCCTCAATGTCAATGCCTACTCGGTCTTCTTCGTCTTCGAGCACAGAGACTTGGCGAGATCTAATGCGATGCCGCCAACCGTGCCGACAAAGTAGCCCAGGTACGCTCCTGCCAGAATGGTGATGGGCCACTGCTGCCAGGGTCGGTCCCAGTCATAGGGAATGGGAATGGCTCCCAGCCACGCGCCGATGAGAGTGCACACGGATGCTGCGTAGACGTGGTCCAGAGGCCGTCGCATGGCGATGATGTCCGCCCACACCTTGGAGTCCAGGTGATATGTGAAGAAGAGAGGCAGCACGGCCAGGACAGACATGTGCATGGCGCAGATGAACGTGCTGTGAACCAGGGAAAGAGCGGGGGCTCCAAACAACACGAGCAGACTGAAGATGATGACCGAGAAGAAGACCGACAGCACAGCGGCGATCAGAGCAGTAGAAACATCAGCTCCGAGCTTGCGACCGGGCTTGTTACCGAGGACAACAACGCAGTAGCCCATGTGTAGCAGCAGAAGCCCAGGAAGAGCCTGTGTCATGACCTTGGCGGGGTCTTCTGTGATGCCTGCGGCAAAGATGAACCGCAGGTAAACCAGCAGCAAAGAGCCGTAAACTACAGCGAGCAGCTGGGAGGGCCCGCTGGGCACCGGAGCCGGGCCATTGCTCTTGGTCTTGGCAGCTTTGCGAGTAGCCATGTCGAGATGGTTTCTGGTTGAGAAGTTTTGATTTGGTGACGAAGGTTATGCAGGTTACATATGCACTCACGAACTATCTGGCGGTGGCATCTATTATGACGTAAGAAAACGCGTTTTTTGGTCGGCGAATATTTATTCAGGAAGGTGGAGTGAGCGGAATTGCTTAAGCAGTATTTTCTTGCATCAGTTTTACGTGTATTATAACTACAAAGAGTACAATCCTACGAATCATTAGTCTACAGGTACTCGGAGATAGTCTAAGGACCGCCCGAAATAGTCATAAAATATACATTATTCATATCATGAAGGACGTGTTCAAATACATTTCTTGAACAGGTCCGAGATGAGCTCGAGATCCTTCCAGATCAGCTGCTGGTACCGCTGACCAAGACGGTTGGCATACACGTTCTGCTTGTTTCGAGGCAGGTTGGCAAACCGAACCAGCGTGTGACCGTCGAGAATAGGTCTGTGGGGACTGTTGCCAGTGCCAGGCAGAATGGGATCGTATCTGTAGGCTCTGGGATGCAAACCACAGACGTGAGCCTCCTTGTCGGTGATCTGGGTCTGGATGGCATAGAGACGTCGGTAGGCATCCTCAGGACACGGGACAACGTCAGTAACAGAGCCATCGCTGCAGACACCAATCACCATGAACCGACCCTCGTTGATGGGCACCATGGCCGAGGAGTCGATCACCTTGCCAGAGTAGAACACGGACCGTCTCAAGAGACGAGCTCCAGAGTACGACTGAGGGTCGTCAGGGTCGTACTCGAGGATGTGAAGTCGTTTTTGCAGATCAGCAACAACAAATGTCAGGTTCTCGCCCTCGATCGCAAAGTCGCATGTCGTAACCAGCACTCTCTGCAGATCTCGAGCGAACGGAATCATCTGGTAGGGATCCATGGAGAAACCCACAAACTGGACCGATCGCGTAGCGTCACCAAGCAGAAGCATGGAGTTCAAGCTCTTGGCAACAGCCACGTAGGTCTGCATGTCGAGGAAGGCCACAGGAACGAGAGTGAGATCGTCCTGGAGAGCCTGGACAAGCAGCTTCTGTCCCTGAACAGCCAGGAGACGTCCAGAGACCTCACAAACAGCTGTGAAAGCGCCTCGAACACGATCCTGCACCAGCTTCTTGAGTCGTCTGTTCGTCTCGGGTCGCTCCTTCTCAGGAACAATCTCAATGACGTCAAAGAGATACAGAGCACCTCGAGCAGCCAGATCCTCGCCTCTGAGAATTGTGGTACCCACAGCAACAACCTCTCGCTTCTGCGACTTTCTGTCGGAGATGGACAGCTTGACAGACTCGCAGCACAGCGCAGCCTCGGCAGGCATCTCAAACTCGTAAGAGTCAATGACGGTCCACGAGTAAGGGTTGACGATTCGAATGGCACCCTGGTACGTGGTAGCAGGCATCACGTCGGGAGTCAGACTCTCAATCACCTCGTCGTCCTCATCTCGCACAACATGGGGAACGGTCTTGTGTGTGGCAATGACGTAAACGTCCATGGTCTCGTGGTAGGTGACCTTGGAGATGGTCTCTCCGCAAAGAGCGACATGCTTGACGGGCAGATTGGTCTCGAGAGAAAATGTGGGATCGAATCTGCACTCAGCCACCTCGCCCTCTTGCGTCAAGTACGCAAACTTGCCGTCCCAGGAAGTGAAGGCGACTGCACCCTTGGCCTCACCAAACTCGATGAGCCGGGGAGAAGTATGCAAAGTCTTGACCAGGATGAATGCAGTCTCGCCTGTCACGCCAAGAGTGTGTTTTCCGTTGATCAGAGGAACCTGGGCCAGACGTCTGTCGGCGTTGATTGTGGGGGTTCGCTCCAGGAAAATCTTCCGGAACCGCAGCTCGTCGTTGTAGTGGTAAGGCTCGTACACGACAAGCTGGTGAGGAGTCAGCATAACCAAGTACTCCCGCAGAATGCAGTCGTCGCCAAGAGGACTCACTGCAATGTCCACGAGCTCGAGAGGAACGTCATAGAGCTGGCCGTCCTTCTCCTTGATGAAGCCAGACAGATCCGATGCATCCAGAATGAGACGGTCCTCGGAGTTGAGACCCTGGAGCAGAAGAGATCCGTCAGCGTAGCAAACGATAACGACGGGTCGAGAGTCCTGTGCAGGAGCACCCTCTCGCGTTCGCTTCTTGTTTGGTGCACCGAAAGCAAGCGATGAGTTGGTGGCGAAGATGCCAATGGCCTTGGACTCGCTCGCAGGCTCAATAGTGACCTGAGCGGCCTTCAGGAACGGTCGCTTGTTGATGCTCACAGCCTCCAGAACCTTCACCTGGCCGTCAGAAAGCAGCACAAACACGTAGTTGCCCAGCACACGAGCCTGGACAGCTGTCGTTCCCTGGGGAAGCGAGTACTTGTGAGGCTGGCCAATCTTGGCGTCGTAGATGTTGACAGTCTCCTGGGAGACCTGCAGAAGAGCAGAGTCCAGCATCGACGAGGCGTAGATTGTGCTGACGTTGGAGACGAAATGCTTCTTGGTCTTCTTCTTCTTGGTGCTCAGCGAAACGTCCTCAATGACACCAGCAGCATCCACGTAGTAGAGGTACGAGTTTTCGCTGTCGGACGAGACAACGTATGTTCGAGACTTGGCCACCTCGCCCTCCTCCTCAAAACGCACAGGCACAGACCAAAACTGTCCTCCAGGCATGTCTTTGTAAAGCGCCTTTCGCTTGTAGGGCATCAGTGCGCTCGTGAGAATAGCCAGAGCAGAGTTGGCACCAACACCGGTAGTGGTGACAAACTCGACACCCGAGCTGTTTCTGTTTTTACCGAGAGCCAAAGACTGCATGGGGCCCATTCCGAGCATGCGATCGGCCAGACGCAGTTTCAGAGGCCGGTTGGTTGTGTCTTCCGTCTGAGCACCGTCTTCTCCGTACAGGTCGTCGTCCGACTCGTTTCCTTCGTCCATGGCCTCCTCGGGCTGGTTCTCGGCCTCTCCGTGGTACCACTTGACCAGCAGCGAGTCTCCAGCTCGCGATCCGAGGAAGATGGTTCCGTCAGGACCCTGGGCAACAGACGAGGGCTGGGTGAGAATGAAGTCGTCAGGCTCAATGGCCTTCAGCTCCAAGCTGGCCACTCTTCTACCGTCCTTGTTGAACAGCAGGCTGAAGAACTGTCCCTCTTCCGTCACGAGCAGCGCAGTGTTTCCGAGCTCCTGGATAAAACACACTTCGGCACCTTCCAGACGCAGATCGAGGCTCGACTGGTCCCTCGAAACGACCAGATCCGAGTTTTGTCGATGTGTGTTGTTGACCATGACGCCTGTGTAGCTTGCCGACGAGTCGACGTAGAGAATGGTGTTGGCGCAGATGATGAGCGAGCCTCCGAGAGGCGCTGGCAGAGGAATGACCTTCTGGGCGTCCACGGGAAGACCGTTCAAGGTGCCAATGACCGTCGAGTTCTTCTGGTGCACGTCCACGGAGACGATGGCGTAGCTGACGGTGTCCTTGAGGATGTTCTTCATGCCGACCCATGCTCTCTTGGGCTGGAAGAGGATGCCCATTGTCGTTTCGCGGTACTCGTGCAGGAAGCAGATGTCCATCACGTTCTCGATGCGCTTGTCCAGCTTGGACGCCTTGACGATGAACGAGGGATCAAACACCTGGCCGCTCTCGGGTATCTCGTCGTCGTCCAGGCCCTTTTCGATGATGGGCAGAAACGCCATGCGGTCGTTCTGGAACAGCAGACACGTGTAGAACGAGTTGGCCTCGTCGGAGACGGCCACAGACGAGCACTCGGGCTCAAAGAAGTTGCTTTCCACAAGCCCCTTCTCGTAGTAATGCAGCGATTTGGTGTCGAGAGTGAAGCTGCTGGGGTTCCAGGCCACAATCACGGCCTTGGCGTGCTTGACTGAGATGTACAGCGAGTCCACGTCGTAGTTGTCGACCGTCTTGATGCGGGTCATGCCCGTGACCGTTCCATCCAGGTAGTACTCGGTGATGAGCTCCAGACGAGGCGCTCCTTCCTTGGTCGCGATGTCGTCCTTGTAGCGGAAGATCTGGAGCAGCTGCGAGCCTTTTACCAGCACCAGGTTGCGCTCTCCGGTGAAGTTGCACGATAGGCAGTGTGTTACTGCCGTCGGCTCCGTCAGATTCTTGAAAATGTGCATGGTGCGACGATGGTGTGCTTGGCTGGATCGTGATGATTTATTGGACTTTTTAAACTTTGTTTGGTGCTTGTTGAAGGTACCGGTAACACAAGTAAGAAGAGTACTGGTAGTACGGAGGAAGGGGGTGTGTATATTATAGTAGAGTGACAGTCTTCTATTTGAACGCTGTTAGAAAAGTAACTGGTTTCTATGAACGTATACCGTCTTACCAACACCTCCTTCATAGTAGTCAAGCTAAGATGTAATTCAACTGAGGCTGTTTCTATGGAAGCTGAACATACCATGGCTGAGAACTGATTAAAGCTCAGATCTGAGAAATTGTTCTTTTTTTACTGTTCATTATATGCAAAAATCACAGTCTACTTCGTACAACTCTTCATACTGGAGTTTCTATACAAACATGCACACCAAGGCTAATAACTTTCTCCAATATCAACATCAATATCAACATCATAATTTGAACGCCAACATCTCGGCATGCAGCTTCCGCCAGAACTGATCTCCCAGGTGGCAGCCCATCTCGACTTTGTCGACCTGTCTCGACTCTCCTGTGTGAACAAACAGCTCTACGATCTGCTGGCTGCTGATGTCTGGAGAGACGTCCACTACTACGCAGGCTACGTTCCACCATTGAGGACCTGTGCACCTTTGATCCAACATGTCCATCTCGACTCGGCCATCTCGACCATGTTCTTCAACCGCACAGACTTCCCTGCGATCAAGCAGTTCTCCGTGTCGTACTACGAGGACATGACGCCCTGGACAGGACTGCCTGTGGGCACTGTGTTTCGCAACTGGCGACGAGATCTCTACCAGCAGTTTTATCCTCAGCTGGCAGAGTACCTAAAAACCTACGACGTTACTTTGGCAAGTCTACTGCTCTACGACCAGGCGTTTCTCTACTACTTCATCGAGGCCGAGAGCTGCGACAAGATTGAGAAGCTGCGGTTCGACACAAACTTCACGGACACAGTGCTGTTCCACGACAAGGTGTATCCGCCGATTCTGCGGCTCGCAATTGTCGAGAAGTTTCTTCGCGCCGTGGAAGCTACGGGGTCCAAGCCGCCTTTTGACCGCGATCAAGGGAGCTTGTCGTTTTGGAACCAGATCGAGGACGTTGAGAGGGGTCCTGACGGGCCGGTTTTGCCTCCTCTTCCGGCAGAGTTTGGTCTGAACCAGGGTTAGTCAGCTGAATCAAGGCTAGTCGTTCATTGTCATTATATACTACTCGTCCTTCACGACGGGCTTGGGGAGGGGCTTTCGCAGCGCGTTGCCGACCTCGTTGAGCACGTAGCTCGCCAGGAACAGCGCGGGGATGTGCAGAGGGTTGCCCGCAGCCCAGGTGAACTTGGTGTTTCCGAGATTGAGCTGGCCGTAGACAATGGCAAGGAAGACCACTCGCAGCACGGTCCAGGGAAGTCGGCCAATGTACGAGGAGTTGGCGGGAGAACCGGGCGTGAACTGGCACTGGTACTGGTTGCCAATTGAGATGAAAAGAGATGCAACAGTCGCAGCCAGCCAGGTCTTGTTGGAGGAAGGAACTCGAGTGCACATGAGATAGGAAGCGTAGGCAGAGGCAAGAGTGCCCAGACCTCCGACAAGAGAGAACTGGACGCCCTCGTCGCCCTGGACGTTGAGGGTGGTCTCGTTGAGCTGGTCGAGAATGAAGGACATGGCGTTATTCGGGTCCTGCGGGTGAGATGAGACCGGTTGGAGATATAAACCCCATTAGAGTTATATCATAGACCAAGTTTCTGCATGTGAATATGCACCCGGAGTGTATCGAGGAGACCCTGGAGGGTGTGGAGGGTGTTGGTTTGTTGGTTGGCGTGAATTGCGGGACTTTGTGGTTTTTACCGTTGTTTTTGCAGCCTTTTTGGGCTGTTTGCAGGCTTGTATTTCTTCCCCGCTTTTTCGCATGGTTATCACGAAGTCTGAGGGGCATTTGTAGGGGTGAAGGGTTTTGAAGGCAAGACAGCCGTTTGTGTCGAGAAAAAGTAACCAAATAGAAGTATTTGGCATGTATTTAGTCATATTACGGTCGTTTAATGTGAATAAGCAAGATCAGTAGTTTCCAGTACACTTTAGATCTTTCGTATTATCATAACTACGATACTTGATCCATAATCGATAATTATTCGCACTAACAGGACTATCAGGTATAAAAGTACCAACACCAACCATCACGTGACTCGTATACCTAATACATCCCAAATAACGCACTACAGAGACTCGAACACACCTCCTCCACCTTCCCACCATGGCAGGGTTTCGGACCAAATAGAGTTTCCACACAGGTAGGCATTTTTCGGTCTTGTTTTCGGTTACTGACTTGGATCTCGCGTCAGTGTGGGGAACTGGTATTTTTGCCGCCGTTGGAAATTGTCCAAAAAAAGTAGAATGGAAAAAAGTATTTCGGCTGAGAAAGAAGGACATTTGCTAGGAGCTGACAAAGAAAACCAGAAAATCCGCAATCTCGGAGATAACAGAGATATTATAGCTCCACAAATACCGCGTATAATTAGGTCACAGGAGGTCATCTCTGACAAGCAAGCTAGACAAGCATGCTGGCGTGCAGCTGACTTGACAACGGCTATACAAGGGATGGACGAGAGAGAGAACAAGGCCCAAAAAACGAGAAATGAAAAAGCGGCCGTCGAAAATAGGAGCGTGAGAATATTCGCCGATGGGCCGATGAGGCTGGCGGAAAACGAAAGCGCAGAAGAGCGGTCTACACACTCCGATACCGCTCTTTTACAGCCGGCATCGGCGTTATATCCGCTACTATCACCGACATCGCCCTTTAGATAGTGCTGCAACCGTAGCCAAAGCCTAAGAGTCACCCCGGACAAGGTAAAGCTTCGGGGTGAAAAATGCACGTTGGCGCGGACCTAAATTATCGACATCCGAGCGTCGCTTCTTAGCATCTTTTTCACTCGCAACTCCTCTACGACTTCACTGACCACGCAAGAAACGCTCACAAAGCTCACCGAAATACCCTGCTAACTCCGATCAGATCAACCTCCGAAGAATCGTCGACAACACAACATGGCCGAGAAGAAACAACAACCCAAGCAAATCTCCACGCTCGGCGGATTTGTCGCCGGAGCCATCGCAGCCTGCGGAGCAGTCACAGTCACCAACCCCATCGAGCTGGTCAAGACGCGAATGCAACTTCAGGGCGAGCTGGCGGCCCGGGGAGAGGCCAAGAAGGTCTACACGTCGCCCCTGCAGGCTCTCGTCAAGATCTACAAGTCCGAGGGCATCAAGGGCCTGCAGTCCGGCCTCTTCTCTGCATACGTCTACCAGATTGGTCTCAACGGCTGCCGTCTGGGTCTCTATGAGCCCACCCGCAAGGTGATTGCCAACATCTTCCACATCGATCTGGCCAAGGAGAACCCCGTGGGCCTCAACGTGGCCTCCGGAGCGATTTCGGGCATCATGGGCGCCGTGGCCGGATCCCCCTTCTACCTGATCAAGACGCGGCAGCAGTCGTACTCCCCTGCATTCAAGGTCGGCGCCCAGACCTACTACAAGTCCATCGGCGACGGCTTCCGCCAGATCTACGGCGCCGAGGGCTTCAAGGGCCTGTACCGAGGCGTGGACGCGGCGATTCTGCGAACCGGAGCCGGCTCCTCCGTCCAGCTGCCCATCTACAACTGGGCCAAGGAGCTGCTGCTCAAGCACCACATCACCGATCCGGGAGCTTCGACCCACCTGGTTGCCTCGGCCATGTCCGGTCTGGGAGTGGCCGTCGTCATGAACCCCTGGGACGTGCTCATGACGCGAATGTACAACCAGAAGGGCAACATGTACAAGAACCCGTTCGACTGTCTGATGAAGACGGTGTCGATCGAGGGCCCGTTTGCGCTGTACAAGGGCTTTGGCGCGCATCTGCTGCGAATCGCGCCCCACACCATCCTTACCCTCATGTTCATGGAGCAGACCATGAAGTGGGTCAAGTGGTTCGAGGGCGTGCCCTTTTAAAATAGACCATGTATAGTAGAATAGACTTAGAATAGCCATAGTCGTGTAGCCAGGAGTCATGTACAAGTAGCCTAGAGTAATGTATCTTACTATAGGAGCAGTATCTAATTAGCCAACGATAGGAGCACTATCTAGCCAACTATGGGAGCAGTAGCCAAATGGCATGCTCAATCAATGCACTGATAACAACCCTGCATATGACTTGTTCGTTAATCTGCTTGTTGAGATGGACTTGTTCGTTAATCTGCCTGTTTGTTAAGATGGACTTGTTCGTTATGTTCTTGTTTGTTAAGATGGACTTGTTTGTTAATCTGCCTGTTGGTATGTTCCCGTTTGCTAAGATGGACTTGTTCGTATGTTCTTGTTTGCTAAGATGGACTTGTTTGTTAATCTGCCTGTTTGTTAAGATGGACTGTTCGTTAAGATGGACTTTTCGTTAATCTGCCTGTTCGTTAATCTGCCTGTTCGTTAAGATGGACTTGTTCGTATGTTCTCGTTTGTCAATATGAACTTTCGTTAACTTCGCTAATTATATACACTCCAGATCACTTCTTCCAGCCATAGGTCGCACTCAGCCGCGACTGCAGATGCTCCTGGGCAGTAATGACCTTGCCCTCGTTCGCTCCTCGGCCAGTAACAGACGCAACCTTTGCACTAGGCACAGGCTCCAGCATGACCTCTTCCTCGGGATGGCAGAAGAAGACGCACGAGTATCGGTCTGTGCCCTCCGCCTGCAGCTTGGCCGGGAACTTGACTCGGTGAACTGTGCTCTTGAGAATGCCAGCCGTCCAGTAGCTCAGCAGATCGCCAATGTTAACGACAACAGGAGGAGCCATTCCAGGCTCCTTGGGTCCCACGTAGGGCACAGGCTCCCACTTTTTCGAGACCGGAGACAGAATCTCGAGACCCTCCTCGCCCTCTCGCTGAAACAGCAGCGTTAGCGATCCGTAGTCCGTGTGTGCTCCTGCTCTGATCTCGTCCTCGGGATCGGCCTTCTTCTGGCCAGGGTAGTAGAGCAGTCTGAAGATGGATCCCGAGGCAAAGTCGCGTCTGTGTCGGTCGGCAAACCAGTTGGATCCTCCGGCAGAGTTGTCGATCTTGAGACCCATAGCCAGCAGCTTGAGGATGCGCTGCGAGAGGTCGTACAGCTTGGTCTGCATGTTGGAGATGACGGCGGCGTTCTCGGGCTGCTGGAAGAAGTCGGGCATGGGCTGGATGGGCTTCTCGTTGATGTACTTGCCAAAGTTGAAGCCCTCCTTGGGGTCTCCCTTCTTCTGCGTCGCGGGATCAAGCGTCTCGACGTTGATGGCGTTGTAGCCGCGGTTCTCGGCGCCAATGGGGAACTTGTTCTTCTCCTCGAGCGGAAGCGCAAAGAAGCCCTTGGACATGTTGAACATATCGTCGACCTCCTTCTGGGTGAAGCCTGATCCCTCGACAAACAGAAAGCCGTCTCGGGATGCGCATTCCAGCAGCTCGTCGGCTGTGGTCTGGTTGATGGTAGAAATGTCGACTGTTTTGACAGACATGGCTTTGACAGAAATAGATCAAAAGATAGGTCGTCAGGCTTTTTCACCCAGATCCTTATCAGGCCAGCCCAATAGACTTCAACTAATACTTAAACTCGCGCTGTCTGCATGGACCCGCAGTTGAGCAGCGTTGCCTGTGCACTTGTTACTCGGGTCGAGTCTGATCTGGAAGCGTTACGCGACGTACTTCTGAATGGTTGGTCTGTGTTTCGTTGGAACTGTTCAACGAGTACACCATCCCCTTCTCAAAACACTAGCACATCTAGATCTAGACTTGTCTCGGTAGATCCGCCGGTCCCCTATCGCCAATAAGCGCTTCATATTACCGATATCCAAACTTTGATGGATATAGCGGGGTCCGTGGAGATAGGTCTGAGTATATGTATAGTGAGTCAGTTATGGTCAGTGAAGCGGGTGAGCGGCAGTCTGCGATATCATGATATTACTGGAGCAGTAGTCGTATCTTTACAGTAGTTTTTCTGCCCATGTTTTCTGACTTATTCTGGGGTACAAGTGAACAAGTCATTCTATTAATATCAGTAGTTTGTGAGCAGTAGTTGACATGCTATAATTACGAATGCAGTGAAAAATGAAAAACAAGCAGACTGACGGTTATTATTGTACGTGCTGTAATTCCATCTTGTTTTTTGATTCTACAATCGCTGACTGATCACAGCCGCAAACGCGTTTCACATCAGTCTTACAAATACTGGGCTCTGTCGGTAGGGTAACGGAACCAAGGGCGTGTCATACAATTGAAAGACGCGACTCTGGTTCGAAAACAGAGACCGCGTGTTCGACTCCGCCTGTTCATTTATATTTACTCTGCGCAAAAAATCCCTCCAACTAACACCAGGGTCCACAGTCAAGGTGCTAAGACCAGGCTCGAGACACCTTATATAAGTAGGTTCCTCAGCTGGAGACTGCAAGTATACCGAGAATATTAGAATATATTAAAGAGGCTGTTCAGGGCCTGGAAAAGGCTTCCCTGTGTATCTCCACATGCACAACTCCCCCGCCATAGATCTAGCACACGTGACCTACCCTAGCCGCTGAAATCTTAACACGCACCTACATCACCACACATAGACCAAGCCCCTAAGACGCCAACACCATCGCCATGCCGATCAAATCGCTGGACGCCTTTGCCACGGAGCGGCGCCTGTTTAAGCCCCAGGCCCTCTCCGCGCTCAATGGCTCTATTCTCGGCATAGACGCGGACCACTATCTCTCCGTCATTTCTGCTCTGGCGGCCACCTATCCTCAGGTGGTCACTGGCGGGTCGTCTCTGCCTCCCAAGGTGCGGGACGTGCTTGTGCGCGACCTGGCGACGCTCAAGGCGCACAAAATCACGCCCTACTTTGTTTTCCGAGGACTTCCGGCTGCCTCGGCCAACCCCCATCTCTTCAAGCAGTACGACCTCCAGAACGCCGAGATGCGCAGCCAGCGACGCCAGGCGGCCTGGAACCAGTACGAGGCGTCCTCCGAGGCTGAGCACGCCACGCTCGCGGCTTTCCACGACGCAGGGCTCAACCCTGTGACTAACTCTGCTGCCGTCTTCCGCAGTCTCACTGCCCTCCTGGCCGAGCACCAGGTCGAGTACTCGGTCGCGCCGTACTATGCATGGGCCCAGCTGGCGTATCTGCTCAGCACCGAACACATTGACGCCGTGCTGGGGCCCTCGGAGCTGCTGCTGGCGCCGCACGTGGACAAGATCCTGGTGACCATGGACGACAAGAACGCCAGCGTGCTGTCCAAGAAGGCGCTGCTGCAGGAGCTTGGAGGACTGACGCACGAGCTGTTTGTCGAGGTCGCCCTCGCGGCAGGCTGCGATCTCACCGGAAACTACACCTTCCCGCCGTTCGAGCACCCCATCAACGTGATTGGACAGCCCACCACGCCGATCCGCAGCGCTGCAGACTCGCTGGCACAGTACCCGTCCGTCTACACCGCCGTGGCAACCTATGGTGCCGACCAGGGCGTTTTTGCGACCCGCTTCAGACGTGCTTTCGCAGCCCTCAAGTTCTGTCCTGTTCTTCACGCCGATGGACATGTTGGCCCTCTGCCAAACACCGGAGACGTGCCCAACGACTCCCACGACTTTCTCGGCCAGCGGCTCCCCGACGAGCTCATCTACTACCAGAATGCCGGCCTCATCGGACCCGATCTGCTCAGCGTGATCGTGTCTGGCTTTGCTGCCGAGGAGGCGGGTCTGGACGGCGATGCTGACATCGAGTACCGAACACTCGTCAAGAAGCTTCCCGAGACCTACTCCAAGTGCCTCAACCTGATCACCCAGGCCCTGCACCGGTACTACCACTACAAAAAGTACAACATTGTGTATTTCTGGCAGCCCGAGACCGAGAACGCCCTCAACTCGCAGTTCCAGCCCGCGCTCTACGTGGGGCTCAACTGGAAGGCCGACAAGCTCGAGGGCCTGTCTTCCAAGCCCGTGAACGATATCACCGTTTCTTCGGTGCTCGACCTCGTGTCCAACAGCTCTGCTGACTGGAAGAAAGCCACGCTCACCCCCAACCACACAGTGCTGCTGTCGACAAATACACAGATACTCGCCAACACGCTGCTGCGGCTTCTGCAGCTCGAGGGATACATTGACTCCAAGACCCACGCTCTGACCAAGTGGGGAGAGGTTCTGCAGACGTTTGGCAACGAGCCCGCTGCTCTGCCTCTGCTTTCGCTGCTGCGAAACGGTCTGCTTGACAACAAGCCTCTGACTCCGCAGTCCGTCACTGCCTTCCCTCCCTCGGCCTCTCCTCTGCTCCTGAAGGTCGCAGCTTTCGTCAACAGCACCAGCGGCACTTACAGAGGCCGGTTCAGCCGACAGGCTCTTGCCATGTCCAGCATTGCTGCTACTCAGACTCGAGCTACGCGATGGCTCCTTGAGTCTACTCTCTTCTCGCTGCTGTCGTTTGCTGCGGACAAGGGACGAGACGCCTCTGTCTACGAGCTTGGCCGAGCTCTTCCCTTTGCCACGCTCCCTTCCTCCATTACTGGCAACGTGGTTGACCAGCTGCTCCGAGGAGCGTCTCTGGAGGAGGTCGCCAAGGTCTGCTACCACGGCGACTCTGCTGCCAAGATTGTGTCTGAGCAGGTTGCGCAGTTCAAGGCCGTGTGGCAGTCTCTTTTCGCCGCGGTCGAGAGGGCCCACAAGCTCGATCTTGTGTCTGCCGACGTGCACAAGCAGTTTGCTGATGGCAACGACGTGTGCAAAAATAAGTTATAAAGTCCGTGTGCGCTGTGGCGTACTATATAAATAAATTATGGACTTGATGAAGTCGGTGGTGTATAACTACGAGTACGAAGTACGAAGTACTCGGATCAGTGTTACTCAAATTCTTGTAGTATGTAATGACAGTATGTGCTCTGTCATATGGACTTTATGAAGGGTATTTGTATATAACGACTTGTAGTCCAGTGTGTGAACTTGAAGATATCGGTGTAAAATAGGAACAAGTAGTTCTGTGTGTTGGACCCGTGAAGCATCTGTGCTAATTATATGAATCTACCATGTTTGTCTTGGACTTCAGATAGTTTATACTGCCTTAAACAGGTACAGAAGTAGTAATATTCCTGGTGAGAGCGAATAAGTACTACCAAAGGTTTTGCCTCTTGCCAATCTTTACAGTGGTGTACCACTTTACTATATCTGAATGCACACTGCGATTTGAATTGAGAATCAAGATTTTTGACGAAAGTAAAAGTTGTATAGACAGAGCTATGTTTACTCTATACTTTAGTGAATATAATCAAGCTATTCGTCGCATCAAGGACTTCACAATAGTACGCCTGTTGTCTTTTCTACTAATTTTTTTTAGAGTGCGTGACACAGTTGTTTTACTGATCTAGTTTATGCCATAAAGTAGGTGGTTTATGCCATAAAGTATCTAGTAAAGCTTAAATCAACTCTAGTTTATTCCATAAAGTACCCAACTAAAGCTTAAACTACCCGTAGTTTATGGCATAAAGTACCCTAGTTTATGTTGAGTAGAAATGCTCTGGTCGGTGTAATATTAGTGTTACAGACTGTACAGCAGTATCAGTCGATTCTTCCCTTTGAGAGCTTTGAAATGATACATTATTTGCCCTTCTTCTGAAGGTATTAGCTGCTTTCGCATCTTTACAAAGAATTATTGTTTTCCTTCTGACATTAAGGCGTTCTCAACGGAGCAATATTAGTGCTAGCGGCTTCATAATTATACCATTAACTGTGTCATGATGAAGGATGTTGCTACTAGTATATAAATACTCGTAACTGCGTCATGGTGAAGGGCTATATAAATACTTGTACGAATACGAATACTCGTAACTGTGTCATGGTGAAGGGTATCCCTATATAAACACTCGTAACTGTGTCATGGTGAAGGATATCGCTATATAAACACTCGTAACTGTGTCATGGTGAAGGGTATCGCTATATACTGTAAATACTCGTAACTGTGCCATGAGAAAGGTATCGCTATATACTGTAAATACTCGTAACTGTGCCATGAGAAAGGTATCAGGGGTACAAGTATGTATATAAATACTCGTAACGGTGTCATGGTAAGGGTATCGCTATATAAATACTTCTGTGTTAGTACCTGTCAGTATACACCGTGGTATACACCAACAAGCAAAGGCACTCCCTGCTGCCTGGCAAAGGACTACTAATACGTATCCATCGCATCTATACAAGCATTTACTCCCATAAGAGATAGCTGTCTTAGCTCATACCGAGGCTAGTAACGTAATATACATTGAATAAATAATGAATGCACGTCCATAAATAGATAAATAAGGGAGGCGTGGGGAGCGACGGCCGTGACCTAAGCCACAGGTCGCGTCACCCGCGCAATGATCCAGACTCGCTCGTCACCGCGTGTTGCGGCAGTTCATGCCCTGGCGCGAGAAGCTGAGAGTGGACTGAGACCCCCCAGCGCCGGTGGCGGTGGATGCAGAGGAGGCAGAGGCGGCACTGTTTGGCGAGTTGGGGTATCCTTCGTTGCCAGAGGCCACAGTGCCGCCCGAGGCCATAGTGTTTACTGTGGCGACCGTACTGGCGGTGGCCACGGTGCTTGCGGTGGAGACAGAAGACACGCTTGCTGCAGAAGACGTGACTCCGGACGATCCGGACCGCGAAGACGCCACATTCGGCGGGTTGGTCGAGCACCAGTGCTTGTGGTAGTTCCAGGCCTTGAGCTGGCACTCGCGGCTGCAGTACTTGGTGCGCTTGCATCGACGGCACTTTGCAAACTGCCGCGGGAACTCCTCCCACTTGCCGCAGTCAAAGTGGGCGCACTGGCGAATGCCGCCGCGGGCCTCGTTCTTGCGGCACGAGTTGCGCATGATCACGCCGGCCCAGTACTGGATCTCGTTGGAGTACTCGCGCACGGTGAACTTCTCCACAATGGGGAACACGTTGATGGTCTCGCCCAGAAACTCGGCGCAAATGTCCTCCTCAGACTCAAAGTCGTACGTGTCGTACGCCCGCTCCCAGTCCGTCTTCTTGCGGTGCGCCTTGCGCGTCACCCGCTTGTGGAACGCCGTGATCTCCCGCTGCTTCTGCGTGCGGTGGTCGTCCAGAAACTGCTCGTCCACCACACCGTCCACCTCCGCGGGCTCGTCCACGCAGATGGACTTGCCCTTGTAGTCGTCCTCCTCGTCGCCGTCGACAATCTTGACGACGGGATCGCCCTCGTGCGAGCCAAACTTGGACCGCATCAGGGGCTGGGGAGCTGCTGCTCTTCGCAGGGGGGGCACGTTCTTGTCCCGCAGCGACAGGTCCGGCACAAAGTGGCACGTCTGGATGCACTCCTTGGTGCTGCTGTACTTGGACACGTACGCGAGGATCTCCAGCGCCCACAGCACGTCGTCGTCGCGCGGCATGAGGATGCCGTTCTCGAAGATGCGCGGCATCGACGCAATCGAGCTCTGGATCGAGCTGATGGCGCCCTGGGCAGTCACAGGGGCCACTCCTGGTCCGGGACGGGGCGTCGTCTGCGGCGCAGGCTGCTGCGGGGGCTGCACGGCCTGCAGACGCCGAGGCTGGAGATCGTCGCCCATCTCGACGTCGCCGTCGGCATCCCGCTCGGCGAAAAGCGCGAGTCCGGCGTCCGTCTCGGCGATGGGCGCGTCCTGGGCCGCGGGCGGCGTGTCCAGGCTCTCGAGCGACGCGCCGGAGCGCAGCAGCGCGCTCTCGCTCAGCAGCTGCCGCAGGCTCGGCGTCGTGATGGTCGTGCTGCTGTTCATCGTCGTTGTTGTTGCCGTAGCGTCAAGCATAGACGAGAAGGACGACTGCAGCGACGAGTCGCGCGAGGACCCGGCCTGGGGCTCGCCAGCCTGGGGCTCCTCAGGCGTCTGGGTGCGACAGAGGCGCGAAACAGACGAAACCGCCGACGAAATCGCGCTGTGCAGCCGGCACTCGTGCTCGCGGCGGGTCTTGGAGCGGTCCTGGGACGCCAGCGAGATGCCAAAGGGGTTGCGCTCCTTCATCTCGGCCTCGGCCTCAGCACGTCGTCGCTGGAGCTCCTGCTCGGCCTTGGCGTCCTCCATCATGAGCAGGTAGTTGTCGAGCACGGTGGCGAGAACAGGCAGAAGACCAGCCTCGACGATGCGCTTGCGGATGGCCTCGGTGCCGCGGGTGCCGACAAAGACCAGGCACTGGAACGCCAGCGCCCACTTCCACGCCACCAGCAGGTTCTTGTCGCTGTGCTTGTCGTCGTGCTTGCTCTCCTGGCACGTTTTCATGATCGCCACGAGCCGCTCAAGGCCGCCGTCTGTACAGAGTGTCTCTCTGACTCGCGCCGACGACGACGTCAGGTAGGTCAGGTGGTTGAGCGAGTTGATGAGCGGCTTGTCGGAGGTGCAGTCGAGGGCTCGGCGGTCGTAGAGCGTGGTCGTGATGGTGACCGAGGCCCGGTTGGAGGGCACGGAGCGGAAGTTGGATTCTCGCATGCTTGCAAAGGCGTCCGACTAGGTGCGCTTTTATGTGTTGTCGTGTGAAGTCGTGTGGCGACGTGGCAAAGTAGTCTTCTGTTGCCTTGTACTTGTAGCAAGATGCTGGGAGGGATATGATGCGGTCGTGTGGGTAATGTGGGTAATGTGACGTGATGAATGTGCCGTCTTTTTGCCGCTTGTCAAGAACACCAGTGTTGTGGAAGGGGCTGTTCTTGTTGGCGTGTAGGCGTAGTAAGGGCTCCTCTTCAGGTCTACCGGCGAGTGGCAACGATAACAAACTCCTCAGACTGTCTATGCGTGTCCGGAAGACGCTCCAAAATCGCACGCTGTTAATGCGTCCGCTCGCTCTTAAGTGTATGCGAGGTGGCGAGTTCGAAAACTTTTTTCCACCGCTGACCTTGGCTCTCGTGCGCCAAGGATATAAAGTGTGTAGAAGAACCGGTGCGGAAGGGTCAGCGACTTTGGGGCAGCTGAAAAGGTGTGGAAACGGTCGCTGTAGATGGGCTCTCAAACTGGCTCAATCGCGTGGAGAAAGGTCGGGGCTTTGGCGGAAGTCAGAAGGGTCGTTTGGCCACCCTCAACTAGCTTCCACGCCAGGCGCATATGGTTTGCCTTTTGCAAACCTAGTCCAGCCACAAAGAAGCCAGTGGCAAATGGCAAATCTAAAAGCAAGGGTCGAGGGTCAAGCGGCACATTTGGCTCCACAGGTGAAACCGCTTTTTTGGCCGTGTCATTGGTTGATAGGGGTGGTAGTGGGTAGTAGAGAAGTGGTATTTGTGTCAGTATTGGCGTTTATGTATTTCTGTGCTTTTTGTGCTTCACTTTCGCTTCACTTGCGCTTCAGATGGCTTCTCAGAACCCCCATAACACGCTGATCCATCATCAAGTATGACGTAAACAAAACATACACACGTCCATACTACAGCTTCGTCTGAATGCGATATCATTCCACAGCATTATGGCAAGCGGAAGTACGTACAGTAGAGGATTATAAAAAGTAAAGGACACGGATATAGAAAGAGCGAATACGATGCCGTAAAACCTATAGCCCACTGTATCCACAATACGTCCCAATTGTTGACACCTTGAGAATGTGCGGCTAAGAGAGTATCACTGGAAAACAGTACAAATCTCGGTTTACAGAATGTGTACTTGAGATGCTCCGCGAAGAAAGGGTTCGCCCGCCAAATCCCCTTCTGTCCTTCTGCACCGAAACGCGCGGCTTTTTTTTTCCTACATGCGTCAATCAGCTCTATCAACGTTCCTATCTATCGGGGACCGATGATAGGTTTGACTGTCTTACAGTTATAAGGAGGCAAAGAGGCATTAGGGTATTAACGAGATTGCAACAATCGAAGCCTAAGTCCAAGTGTGGCAAACCAAACGGCATTTTAGAGTCCTGTTATTGGCCCCAATTCACGTCATGGGGGGATCGATCGAGGCAAACATCGTGACGTTGCCATCTCGGCGATAAAGCCCCATTTTCCCTCGGCCCCATATTCCGCAAGCCCCATAGCCCCATTTTTTGCATGCCTCGAAATACTCCATGTGACGCATCGCCTGATAGACCGTGCGTTTTTCCCGCCGGGTTGTGCCTTGCCTGTCCAATGCTGAGACGTGCCGTTCGCCACCAAGACCCCTTCATTGTGGGCTTAGAGTTTTGCTGGAAATTGAACGCTGAAAAACCGGAGAAAATGGCGTAAATATTGGGGTTTGCTTGATTGCAAAGAATTGAGGCAATTGTGGCGCTTGGATGTCCAAGTTTTGGTTTTTCAATGACTCGAATACCTCAGCTTTAGGACACTACAAGTACTTGTGGAACGTCTCATTTGGGTGGCAAATCTACAAAGTGAAATCCAAACGAAAATATCGGAATTTCAATGTTATTCCAAGATGGCAATGGTTGCTATATTGTGTGGTGGCCATACTGCAAACGCTTGCACTTCTCCAAAGCCATTGATTCTCCACTCTGTTCACTACCTACCTCACTCCTTCCCTCAAAAACCCACAAACCAATCACGTGATTTGCCACCCTGAACATTACCCGCTTCCGCTTTTCGTTTTCACCTTCTGAGTTTAGACACACTAAAAATAAAATTCAGATAACCTCCATTTCGACTCGCGGTTCGGTCATATCGCATGAGACATGCACTCCAAGCGAGGGTTCCATCGAGGCAATGCTACAAGTGCACACGCGATCAGTTTCAGCTCGTGAAAGCGAGAGGCGATGAGCATGCACCCGATTTGTCATCTCCGTCGATGATGTCATCTTTATGCGCCTTGCAAAAAGGTTGTCGGAACGCGTTTCCATATGCTTCCACCATTTGGCAGCCGTAAATCAAGATTTCGATCTCATCTATTCTGGAAGTAAAGGCTTCAATGTCTCACTGCGGAGCCTGATTTGGAATATCTGACGAAAGTGACGTCAGAATACGACAAGCTCGATGAGTAGAAGGATATAGAAGTTCTAGGGGTTCTAGGAGTGTTCTAGGAGCGTGAGTTGCTGAGGTTCAGGGCACTCTCAAGCCAATTGATCTTATTTGTACAAGCACACACCATTACTCGAACATTCAAGTATCGGTTAAGTAAAAACACAGACAAGTACTTCGTACATACAATACACCTAACCAGCAATAAATAATTACTCTATTTGAGATATGTACCAAGACTCCTTACTCGTACTTGCAACACGGTCACGCCCGTCCAAAAACAAACAGTAGCTCCGCTCGAGACAAGCTGCTGACCTCCTTCATCAGCTCTCGGTCACCGTTGATGACAGAGCCAGCCAGCTTTCGCTTCTTGTCCTGAAGCTGCATGATTTTCTTCTCCACAGAATCAGCCACGCTGAACTCGTAGACATCCACGTCCACAGTCTGACCAATTCGGTGGACTCGGTCAATGGCCTGCTCAGAGACCATGGGGTTCCACCAGGGATCCAGAAGAACCACACGGTTGGCACAGGTCAAGTTGAGACCCAGAGCTCCACACTTTAGCGAACAGAGCAGAACCGTAGTGTCGGGATCAGTTCGAAGAGTAGCAAGAGCAGCATCTCGCTTCTTGATAGGCATGCTGCCGTCGTACTTCACGTACCGGATGTTCTCACGCATCAGGAAGGGCTCAATGACGTCAAAGAACTTGGTGAACTGACTGAAGACGATCGTCTTTCGAGGATCGCTCTTCAGCAGCTCCAGCAGCTTGACAACCTTGGCACTGGCATGGACATCCTTGCCGTTGATGGAGACCTTGTTGTCGCCAGAAGAAGTGCTCGAGCTTCCAGTTCCGTCCATACCCATGTCAGCAAACATGTCCGCAAGATCATCGAGATCCTTGCCATCGTCAGCCTCAGCAGAGTAGCCCTCAAACTCGTCCAGATGCTCACCAGTGGCAGCCTCCTTGGAAACAAGGTACCGATGGTCGCAGATCTGTCGGAGTCGCAGAAGCAGAGTGAGGGCCTGCATCATGGATCCGTTGGCGATGGTATCAATCTGGCTGCCAATCCGATCGTTGACAGCGTCGTAGAACGCTCTCTCGTCAGGCTGGAACTGGATGTCAACCTGGTGGACTCGTCGAGCCTTCATGTTCATCTTGGAGTCCTTGAGAACCGCCTTGGTTCGTCTCAGCATGAGACCAGACAGCACAAGATGCAGCTTGGCCATGGCAGTTCGAGCTGCTCCCTCCCGCGAAAGAGGTCCAGCAATGTGCTGCTTCCACACAACGGGATCGTCGTAAGGAGGGACTCGGATGAACTGGAGCAGAGCCTGCAGCTCGTCAATGTTGTTCTGCACGGGCGTACCTGTGAGACACCATCTTCGATCAGCAAAGACTCGGCAGGTGGCCTGGTACATCTGCGACCGCTTGTTCTTGATGGTGTGGGCCTCGTCGAGAATGACACGCCAGAACTTGACGCCCAGAAGAGGCGAGCTGTCCTTCTTGATCTCAGAGGCCAGAGTCTGGTAGGTGGTGACAATGACATCGTACTCTCTGAAGACGTGAGGATCAGAAGTTCGACCAGGTCCGTGATGCTTCAGAACTCGCAGACCGGGCGACTTGTCCTTGATTTCCTGCTCCCACTGGGTCGCAAGCGAAAGAGGTGCAATGACCAGAGTAGCCTTGCACTCGCGAGGCTCGCCTTCCTTGGAGGGGACCTTCTTGTGCAGGCCTCGCGGGTTCGAGAGGATCAGACTGATGGACTGAACGGTCTTACCGAGACCCATGTCGTCGCATAGCATGCCTCCCTTGTGGTTGTTGGTGGGGACTTCTCGTCCAAGAAGCCATCGCACACCTCGTCGCTGGTGCTGCATGAGAGTCACGGAGAGACCGGGAACAATGCCCTTGAGGCGCATGTTCTTGAGGAACTCCGCGTCCCAGTGCTTTCGGACGAGATGGCTCCGGTCTCCCATCTCCTTCTCCTGCACAAGCCGCTCGTCGGTCTGTCGAGAAGTCGCCTTCTTAGAGGAGCTCTTCTTGTCCTTCTCTTCGGGCTGCTCCTCTTCATCAGAGCTGTCATCGTCGTCGTCGTTGTTGCTCAGAATGTAAGGCAGAAGCGCCTCGACGTCGCCAGCGGTGGATGCAGGGGTATAGTTGAACTCGGGAGTGGGGGCAGAAGAGTTGCCGTTAACGCCAGCCAGAGAAGCGTCTTTGACGAGAGGACCTCCATGCACGCCGTAGTTGACGCGAGGAGTGGTCGTGGACTGGTTGTATCTGTCGAAGCCGGCCTGCTGCTTGCCTGCTCCGGACATGATGGCCAGATCAGCGTCAGAGAGACCTCCAGCCTGCTGGAACCGCTGCTGGTGCTCGACGTTCTGCTTCATGGGCGAGGCAATCGACATGGACGACGCCGAGGGCACCCGCGGCTTCATCGCCTGCTTGTACTCCTCGTAGGCCGCTCTGTTAGCCGACTCCATCGACGAGCTGGGGGTCTTGATAGGAGTCGCAATGGGCTTGGAAGGACGTCGCAGTCCCGCAGCAGACAGGTCCGACTTGGGCTTCGGTCGCGCGTGCAGATCGGGGATCTTTGTGGGCGCCATGGGCTCGTCGTCGAAGATGTTCTTCTTGGATCCGGCGGTGGCATGCTTGGAGGCCGAAAGCAGCGGGTTGGCGCTGTCGAAGACGGAGTTTTTGGGCGACATGGACAGTCTGTTGCGCCGGACGGGCGTGGCGATGGGTCGATCAGGCTGCGAGGTCCGCTTGACTGGCGACGAAGTGTGTCTCTGGAAATCAGGTGCAATGGCTTTAGGACTGTCCGTCTTCCTGAGAATGCCCGAAAGACCGTCCTCCGAGTCGTCAGAGTCGTCGGAATCGTCGTCGGAGTCGTCGTCTCGACTGAGATTCGCCTGGTTGCTCTTGGTTTCCCACGGCTTGGTCTTGCGAGGAGTGGTTACACTGCTAGCCTCGCTGTGATCGCTGTCTGAAGAGGAATCGGATTCGTCGCTGTCGGACATGACAACTCGTCGCGAACGAGTCGAGGGGGGATGGGCGTCCATCTGTGCGGAAAGTCGGGCCATGGTGGTCGTTTGAAGGTATCAGCGGCGTTGTGGCACAGAAGTGACTGCCTGTGGAATCGTCAACTATTTTTCTTCTATGCACGTTATGCAGTTAACAACACAATTGTGTGCAGCTGCAAGCGCGTCTGTGGGTTGTGGAGGCGTTTTTTGCCTGAAAAATGACGAAAACCGCGTGTATGTGGGCAGAAAAGGGGACTACTTTGTGCGCGACACGTCATTTGCTATTTTTGCAACACTTGCCAAAACGATTTCTACAGCTATTCTCAACAGCAGGAGGACACATGTTGAGTGCACCTTAAGGTTGTCTTGTTTATTGTGTCACGTGACGCGGTTGCCACGGTTACGCGTCGTGGTGGTGATGTTCTAGACAGTCTAGAATTGTGTTTCCGTCGCAATGTCAAGAGAAAAGACATTTACTGTAGAAACTGAGAATCAGTCAGCATATCATTCGAAATCAGAATCACCCAGACTACTCGCATTCAATCACCATGCTGCTCTTCTGACGATGTCTGCCTGCAGGTTGAAAGCTACTTGTAGAAGAATACGCCAAACAATCAATAGATGTTAGACTGTGTCAGACAGTGCGCTAATTGAAGGTATTATCCGAGAGGAAGTCATTAATAAGGGGAGAGCGGGGTCAGGGCATCATTGAGCGGGGTCAGAGGGGCAATGGAAGCTTAGGCACGTAAATAATCTCGTCATCGCAAATTAACACGCTTGGGACGAACATAAAGACGACAAGGTGGGCAACCGAAGCGATGTTATCGTAATTGAAATAACCATGACGGTCGTCTGAGCCGTATCGCTTGAGCAACGCTTTAATTTTCAATCTTCGATTCAAATGGCGCATCTTTAGGCCGCCCAGACATCGGCACGCTTCTATCATATATCGCAATGCACTAAGGCCAGTAATACAGCCCGTAGTCCAGTCACCAGGGCTTGGCTTGGTTATGCACCCCGGGATACGCACACGGCGATGCCTTGGGCGGTTTGAAGGTCTCTTCTCCCGGCCCAATTGGGTATGGTTGCTGCCTCGTGACTTTCGAGTTACCGCTCTTGGACAGCGATATTCATTCCGTACCTGCGACAGTGCAAATCAGGGGCTGGCGGCCTCTATATATCAATACTCGCAGCCTGCCTTGCTCATGGGCGACTGTAGAAATGCAGAGCTACAAGGGTACATTGGCGCGGAGGCTACAGTGCAAACCGACGCTGCTGTAGTGCGAGTAAGCCCACCACGAGTTCGAAATCAGCGAATTTGCGGGCGCTGAAACCCGAGATAATGGTCCGCGAGCACATTGGTGCCCTACACCTGGTATTTCACGCATTCGGGATGGTCCCCCGTTAGGGTTTCGGCCGTTGAAGCTTCCATAGAGTGGATGGATGGACAGTCGGCCTGCCTATATTGGCTCGTTTGTAAGGCAAAAGTCGAATGACTTTTAGAACAAGAGCACATTAGCACATGGGTCTCCGAGAGTGGAGACTTTGTCGTAGAAACCGTGAGCTAAACACTACGCTCTGCGCCGTAGCGGTGCGACTCATCGGGGTTATACACCACAAGCCTGGGTGGGTATCGCTGCTTTTCTCTGTGGAGTCTTCTGCCGTTCATCTGTAAGAGGTAACCGGGACAACTCTCGTCTCAGACAGGGATTGGGTTTGCTACAAGACGGGGTCTGGCGTTTCCACGGCATCCTGTCAGGCGGAGTGCGAGGAGAAGTCTCCCAGGAGAGGTGTTTCCTGGCCATGGAGTTCGAAACACGATATACAAAGGCAAAGAGGTGCCAAGACCGCTGTTTGTGCCCCAGAACTCTCCCCGGCCTCCCATATTGCATCTTGTTACATTGGCCAAAGTCTGTCGGCCAAGGCTCGACAAGTTCAAAAAATCGAGCAGCCAAGGTTGGGCGGAAGGGCGCGAGCTAAATCGACGCGGCTGGGGCTCTGGGCCTGTTGGGCGGGTCCTACTGGCCGCTGAGAGCGCTATCTACGCTGTGCCGATCAACTCTATGGCCCGTGCTCGATCATCTTTGTCCAAGGAGCTCGGGCTGGAGGTATTTTCTGAGCTTTCTTTTTTGGCTGTTCCTGGAGTGTAATTTTATGCGACACACATGGCATGGAACCTTTGGAGACAAGAGGCTAAGTCACGTGGTCTATAATATCGTGTCGATATCAGCAAATGGACGGCAATAGCAGGCCATTTGGGCAGGAGAAAAGGCGTGAAAAAGCGTGCAAAAACGAGTGCAGAAATTTCTGACTCGATTTTTAACCACACACACCGCAATATCGCCTTTGTACACTCCCCCCTCACGGCCTATTTGCCTCAGCTCGATCTATTTTTCTGGCCACGGCTATATCCCGCGCTTTAGAGTATCGCTCGGCTTTCTCGTCTGCGTCAATGCACGGCACATGCACCAGTCACATGATATCGATGGCTGTGTACAAAGCGGCATTTGACGTGTCGTCTACATGTATTTAAAAATACAAGTACTCAGTGTTTCCCGCAGAGCCGGTTTTTTGAAAAAGCGGCGGAAAACCCCCATTTGGGCACCCTGGCTAGGTTGGCTCTTTGTCAGACATTTATTAGTCTTGGCTAGCCCTGACCGACTCATTTTCAGTTAGACTCTGGCTTGGTCTATTTTGGATACTCCTACGTACAAGTAGCTCTGTTCCGATAAAGGCAATTTTCACACGGTGACTATAGGCCGGGAGCCTGGAAATACAGCTCAGGGGGGCTTAGAGAGCGAGATTTTTGCGTAGACTTGTAGCGGCGGCCAAATGACGCGGCCCCAGGCAGTTTTTTGCCCTCCATATGCCCGTAGAGCTCCACAGTCACTCCTCGCACCCTCGCCCTCCTGAGCCTTTCTCAACCTTTGCCCAAACAAACACACCAACAGAGCAGTAAGCGAAACTCAGTTTGTCTTCACACCTGTTCTTCTACAACCACCGTCCACAGTCGCAACCGACACCACTGGGTGAGCACAGACGCGAGAGGCATTCCAGGCTCCTTGCAGGCCTCTCTCCACGCTTGTTTCGGAACCTCGCATCCAGACTACTAACGCAGCATGACTCGAAAAGACGGAGGAAGGGGGTCGCTCGACTTCACCACCGAGGGCCTCAATGAAGCGCCGCCGCGGGTCTCGCAGGACGTCAACCGCCCGCGCGAACGGCCACACATCACTTTTTCGCCCTCCACCAACGACGTTCCTCACTCACAACGGTCTCCACCACAACCACACAGCCCACGAAGACCACGAGGCAACTCGCTGCGAACACAGCTGTTTGAGCGTCACCGCCAGCAGCAGGCGGACCTGTCCGTCGACACCAGCATGGACACCTCGGGCGACTACAGCTGGGCCTCGGAGGACGACCTCAAGGAGGGACCGTATCCGCAGGACCAGAGCTTCGAGGAGGTGACGCCGCAGGACATCGACAAGAGCATTGACGGTGAGTACTCTGGATTTGTGTCACCGCGCACTACTAACGCAGACGAGCCGCTGGCACGAACGTCCTCCGTGGGCAGCAAACGGCTGTCCCGCATGGCGACGCAGTTCTCCACCACGCCCGGAAACATCTCCGAACGGCTGCCCAACTACGCGCTGGAGAACAGCAAGCCCAACTCGCTCAAGGAAAACCTGCTGTCGTGGGGCCCGCAGAAGCAGGTGGCCAAGTATTTTGGAAAGGTGCACGACTTTGTGCTCAACATTCAGCATCTGCCTCCGTCGCGAGACGGCCGTCAGCTGCCGCTGGAGGTGCCCACGGGCAAGCGCGAGCTTCTGGACGAGCGACGAAACAAGAAGTTCATCGACAACGAAATCAAGTCGTCTATTTATACGCCGTGGTCCTTCCTGCCGCGCCAGCTGTACGCGCAGTTCTCCAAGCTGGCCAACCTGTACTTCCTGGCGGTCTCCATCATGCAGATGATCCCCAGTTGGTCCACCACCGGAACCTACACCACAATCGCGCCGCTCATGTTCTTCATCTGCGTGTCCATGGCTCGAGAGGGCTACGACGACTGGAGAAGACACCGACAGGACAAGGCCGAGAACTTCCGCCTAGCAAAGGTCGCGATAAAGCGCGAGAAGAGCGGAACCATGAGCGACGCCAGCTCCTCGCGCAACATGGAGCTGGACTCGTTTGAGTCTCTCGACTCTGCCTCGGGCGTCTCGCCCATCGAGTTCAAGGAGGTGTACTGGAAGGACATCATGGCTGGCGACATTGTCAAGCTCAAGCAGGACGACTGGATCCCCGCAGACATGATTGTGCTGTGGGCCGACGGCATGGGCGACCAGGCCTACATTGAGACCATGGCTCTCGATGGTGAGACCAACCTCAAGCCCCGAGAGGCCCTGCCTCAGATTCAAACACAGTGCAGCACCGATGCGGGTCTGGCCAAGCTCAACGGCCACCTCAACACCGAGGACCCCAACATTGACCTGTACAACTTTGAGGGTCGTCTGGAGTACGAGGGAGTGACATACTCGCTGGGTCCCCAGAACGTGGTCTACCGAGGCTCCATTCTGCGAAACACGCCGCATATGCTCGGAGTGGTCATTTTCACTGGAGAGGAGACCAAGATCCGAATGAACGCCATCAAGAACCCCCGAACCAAGGCGCCCCGACTCCAGACCATGGTCAACAAGATTGTCATGGTCATGGTGGCATTTGTGCTCATTCTCTCTGCATTCTGCACAGGCGCTTCTTCCATCTACTACCACTCGGATGGACGACACATGTGGTATCTGCGGGGTCTGGAGGTCGGCGTGGTGCCCAACCTGATGGGCTTCATCATCATGTACAACACTCTCATTCCGCTGTCTCTGTACGTGGCTCTGGAGATTGTCAAGGTCTTCCAGATCTACTTCATCCAGTCCGACATTGACATGTACTACATTCCCACTAACACTCCCTGCGAGGCCCACACAGCCACAATCAACGAAGAGCTGGGCCAGGTCAGCTACATTTTCACCGACAAGACCGGAACCCTCACCGAGAACCTCATGGTGTTCCGAAAGATGAGTGTCGGAGGTCGAGCTTGGATCCACGAGCTCGATTGCATGCTTGAGGCTGCCAAGGCTGCCAACGCCGTCAAGGAGGCCCGCAACTCTGCTGAGATGAGTAAGCTGGCAGGAAAGGCCGGCGTTGGCGACATGCTGATCCACAAGCCTCGACGGTCGCGAAAGTCGCTGCGCAAGAGCATGGGCAGCATGAAGCTGAAGAAGAAGTCCATCGACCCCTTTGACGCCTCTCAGGACAGCCGCTTTGCCCACAAGAACTCTGGCGGCATCAAGGCCTGGGACGGACGAAACTCGGACGACTCTGAGCGAAGCTGCAAGCAGTGGGACGGTAGTGGTGCTTCGGGCTCCAAGTCGCGAACTTCCAACGTGCGATCCATTGGACGACCCTCCAACGCTGGAGGCCGACCTTCTGTTGTCTTTGACCGAACTGCCGAGGTTGAGCACGAGAGCCGGCCTCGAAAGTCGCAGGGCATTCAGTCCGTGCACTCGCCTCGACAGTCTACCGACGAGCTCTTCCGACAGGTCATGGCGCTTCCTCGAAAGAGTATGACCATTGAGCCCACCCAGACCAACGGCAGTGAAGCTGAGCCTCGTCTGTCGCGAGCTCTGTCTCAGCGATCGCTCTGGAAGGCCTCCGCCGCTCCCATGAAGGACCAGGAGAACCCCACCACTCTGGACCTCCTGCAGTACCTCCAGACCAACCCTAATTCGGAGTACTCGAAGCGGGCCAAGTTCTTCCTGCTCAACATGGCTCTCTGCCACATGTGTCTGCCTGAGGGCAACCTCGAGGAGGGCATCGAGTACACCTCTGCTTCTCCCGATGAGGTTGCGCTTGTGGCTGCTGCTCGAGATCTCGGCTACATCATGAGCAACCGATACAACTCCACAGTCACTGTGCGAACTTTCCCCGACGGTCTTGACGACGACCCTGTCGACGAGAACTACGAGATTCTCGACGTGATCGAGTTCACCTCGGGCCGAAAGCGAATGAGTGTCGTGGTTCGAATGCCCAACGACGAGCTGTACATTTTCTGCAAGGGAGCCGACAACGTCATTGTGGACCGGCTGCGAAACTCGGCCATTGCCCACGAGAAGATTGACCGAATCTCCAACCAGGCAGCCGACCGAAAGCGAGCCGAGGCCGAGGTGGTTCTGGAGTCGCGAAAGAGCATGGGTGCCGCTACTTCGCCTCGAAAGAGTGGAGTTGAGGCCGATGCTCGAACGTCTTTCGGTATTCCCCGTCCCTCCATCAACCTCGGTCGATCTCGAGACCCTCTGGATTCCATCGACGACTGGCTCTACAAGAAGACTCGAGAGGAGGAGGATGTTCACGAGGTGGCTTCGACTGCCCGAAAGTCCGTCCAGCTTGCTCGAAAGCGAATGTACAACGAGCCCGAGCCTCGACGGTCGATGGATGTGCGACAGACTGCTCCCCGGGCGTCTATGGGTCGTATTTCCACCGGCAGAGTGTCTTTTGCCTACGGCGAGGAGCGTCTTCCCCGAAACATGGACGACATTCTCACTCGAGCCACTCCCAAGAAGAACGCTGGTGGTGTTCATGCTGACGAGAATGCCGCTGGAGACCTGTCCATCGAGTTTGGCATTGACGACGAGCTGGTCAAGAACGACACGTACATCATGGACAAGACGCTGAACCACATTGAGGAGTTTTCCACCGAGGGTCTGCGAACGCTGATGTACGCGCACAAGAAGCTTGGGGAGGAGGAGTACAAGCAGTGGAAGAAGCTGTACGACGACGCGCGAACGTCTCTGGAGAACCGAGCCATCAAGTGCGAGAAGGTCGGAGAGATGATTGAGCGGGACTTTGAGCTCAGTGGAGCCACTGCCATTGAGGACAAGCTGCAGAAGGGTGTTCCCGAGACCATTGAGAAGCTGCGACGAGCCAACATCAAGTTGTGGATGCTGACTGGCGACAAGCGAGAGACCGCCATCAACATTGGCTACTCTTGTCGGCTCATCAAGGACTACTCCACGGTGGTGATTCTCAAGCACGACGAGGATATCGTTGGAGCGCTTGCTCAGTCGCTACTGAAGCTGGACACGGGCAACGTGGCTCACTGTGTGGTTGTTGTGGATGGACAGACGCTGTCGATCATTGAGGAGGATCTGACTCTGATGAGTCTCTTCATTGATCTCGGCATCAAGGCCGACTCGGTGATTGTCTGCCGAGCCAGTCCCTCGCAGAAGGCCCTCATGGTCACCAACGTGCGCGCCAAGGTCAAGTCGGCCATCACTCTTGCCATTGGTGATGGTGCCAACGACATTGCCATGATCCAGTCTGCCGATGTCGGCATTGGTATCACGGGTAAGGAGGGTCTGCAGGCAGCGCGATCTTCGGATTTCGCCATTGCGCAGTTCTCTTACCTGCTCAAGCTGCTGCTGGTCCACGGTCACTGGAACTACGACCGAACCTGTAAGTACGTGTTGGCCACCTTCTACAAGGAGATGCTCTTCTACACCACGCAGGCCATCTTCCAGTACAACTCCATGTTCACCGGAACGTCCATGTACGAGCAGTGGTCGCTGGCCATGTTCAACACCCTCTTCACGTCGCTTCCTGTGATTGTGCTGGGTATCTTTGAGCAGGACCTGTCGGCTGCCACCCTGATTGCAGTTCCCGAGCTGTATTCCAAGGGCCAGAAGAACGAGGCGTTCAACTACCTGGTTTACCTGGTGTGGATGACGATTGCCATCTCGCAGTCGCTGATCATCTCCTTCATGGCGTTTTACATCTGGGGCTTCTCCAGTCTTCCCGACATTGACAACACCCTCTATCCTCTGGGCATGATCACCTTCACCGCCGTTGTGCTTCTGATTACGCTGAAGCTGCAGATGCTGGACATCCAGAGCCGCACTGTCATTGCTCTCGGTGTCACCGTCATTTCGATTGGTGGCTGGTTTGCATGGAACCTGTTCCTGTCTGCGGTGTACCACAACGGCCGAGTCAAGATCTACTACATTCCCGACGGTATGGTGTCTCGATGGGGTAAGGACCTGTCGTGGTGGGCTGCTCTTTTGGTGGTCACTGTGGCTGCTTCTCTCGTCGACATTCTGTGGAAGGTGTTCCGAGTCTGGTTCTTCCCCACCGACACGGACCTGTTCCAGGAGCTGGAGCAGGACGACTCGATCAAGAAGCGGCTTGAGGAGGAGGCCTACGAGGAGCTGCAGCAGGGCTGGCGACATGGAAACTGGGTTGCCGATCTCGAGGCCCAGGGCACAGATGCTCCTGGCACTCCTCGAAGCAGCAGAACCAAGAGCACTCGGTACTCCAACTCTGTGCGGTCTCCTGCCAGCCCCCGATACTACGACGAGTACACTCCCTACCCGTCGTCTTCGTCTGGCCGAGAGTCTCACGACCATCAGTCCAGAGCTGACAGACTGCGTCAGAAGCTGCGGTTCCCTCGAAAGAAGACGTCGGGCGAGTATGAGCGAGAGGTGGAGGAGATTCTCAAGCGGCGAGCGGAGGATGAACGGTCTCAGGCTTTGAGAGATATAGAAATGAGGCGAATGGCCTAGTTAGACATTGCATTATTTATGATTTACAGTGTGTAGCTGTTGTACTGTAGTTTGAAGAGTAGGGTGTATCAGAAAGATCGTTGGTGGTAAGATTGATGGAACTGGGTATTACCTGTGTAGGACGAGTATTGGGGCATCTTGCGGGGAGCTCCAATGGTGCCGCAAATTGCTAATCCTGAATCTGTCTTGGGCAGATGTATCTCTGAGTGTTGGTATTCGCTCATGCGGTGGAAGCGGTCTATGTGCTGAAAGTTGGCTGGAATAGGACCTCTGAGACAAGCATTCAGAGCTGTTTCCAGACGCTTCTCGAGCTTCATGACGATCCGTTCGATGGACATAAGGTGTTCACCGACCCCCACGTCCATTTCGTCGTCCCAGTCACTGTCGCTTTCTTCATGGATGTGCTGTCGAGTGAGTACCAAGTCCATGTTGTGATGGTTAAGAAGCAGGGGGTGTTGAGGTTCTTATATCAAGTGAAGGTGACATGGGTTTTGTGGTGAGGTTGATGAGTTGGAAATGTTAGCATGTCATCAAAGTAGAAGTAGCTAATAATAAAATAAGGAGTGTAAACAGGAGGTTCTGTATTCAATCAGTTCATCACGCTGCGTACATCTGCTTAGTCAATACACCTAATGTTCTTGAGGTCTCAGAACACAACTGTATAATTATAGAAGTTCATATCCATTTTCTCTTCGAATGGTTCCATGGCATCAAACAAAGCTCTGTAAATAGAAGTACAAATAGTGGAATGCCTCCTTCTCACTCACTATTCTCATTTCTCTATCTCGTCACCTACTATGTCCTCAGTTTGATTGGAGAGAGGGGGGTTAAAGATGGTACGACAGTTACCCCTTTCGATGTATCCAGAAACAAAGATATAGTCAGTTACATACTTGTAGTACCGCAGCATCTGTCATAACCACTCTCAAAACCTGCTGACTGATCATCGGTGCACGCAGAAGAGCGAAAAAGAAGCCGAAGAAAGGCGAAAATGTCGCAAAGACGAAACAATTGAGTCCGTCCAAACGGCCAAAATCCCTTAAACCCTTCAGACCGCCCTTAAAGTCGCCCTACGCCTCTCCCGAGAACCTTTGCGGTTCCCACTAGTCTTCCCCAGACTGATAAGGTTGACGTGCATAACTAGTTTTCGAAAAAGTTAGCTGGAGAACGATAACCGCATAACCACAGAGGGACCATCGCAAAACGTATATAAGAGATGGCTGAGACGGACGAAAAAAAGGTCGCTTCGACCGCCACCGACACAAAGACAGACGCCACTGTCCCCGCACAACAACCAGCAACCGACGACGACGACGAAATCCCCATGCTTGTTTCCGGCCCTCCCCCCTCTGGCATGTTCCAGACCCAGAGCGAACACCACTACAGCACCTTTGACGTTCCGCAGGTCGAAGACCGCGTGCCCATCACCATCATCACGGGCTACCTGGGCTCCGGCAAGAGCACGCTGCTCAATTTCCTCAGCAAACAGAAGGAGAAGAAGATCGCCATCATTCTCAACGAGTTTGGCGACTCTGCCGAGGTCGAGCGATCGCTCACGGTCACCCAGGACGGCCAGATCTTCGAGGAGTGGCTCGAGCTCGACAACGGCTGCCTGTGCTGCACCGTCAAGGACTCCGGAGTGGCTGCGATCGAAAACCTCATGACCAAGAAGGGCAACTTCGATCTCATCATGCTGGAGACGACCGGAATCGCTGACCCGGGTCCTATCGCCAACATGTTCTGGCTCGACTCGGCGCTTGCCTCTTCAATCTACCTCGACGGCATTGTCACCGTCCTGGACGCTACCAACATCGTCAAGTGTCTGGACGACGTGACTGTGGACGACGCGCACCACGGAGAAAACAAGGAGCTGCAACCGCTGTCGACAGCCTGTATCCAGATCGCGCACGCCGACATTCTCATCCTCAACAAGGTCGACAAGATCGGCTCGCCCCAGGAGCTCGAGTACATCAAGAACCGAATCCGGGGCATCAACGGCCTGGCCCCTATTATTGAGACGACTTACGGCCAGATCGACCTGCCGAAAATCCTCAACCTCAAGGCGTACGAGGAGAAGGTCAACCTCGAGCACGCACACTCCCACGACCACGGATGGCACGACCACAGAATCACGACTGTTTCCGTCGGCTTCCCGCCCATCTCGCTGCAGCAGGCTGAGCAGCTCGAGAACTACATCCAGCAGGCCACCTGGGACAACCAGTTGTTGGGCGTGCCCGTGGAGATCCACAGAACCAAAGGCAAGCTCGTGGACACCAACGGAAACGTGCGCGTGATCCAGGGAGTCCGAGATACCTACGACGTGATGGACACGAGCCAAGTGGAGAACCTGGCTGAGGTTGGCCACCAGCATCCGTCCAAGCTTGTGTTTATTGGCAAGAACCTCACCAAGCAGCTCGTTCTCGAGAGCTTTGCCCGATTCATGGGCATCACCGACATTATTTAAGCAATAGCACCCGACCATAACAATGTGTATACAATTCTACGATATCTACAGTTTGTGAGTTCTTTAATATTCAATGTTAGTATTCTCTATATGCTATATAAACGCTCCTCTTACATCATTCTCTTGCCGATTTCCGACTCCCAGGTCGCAGCTCGCTCAAAGCCGTTGCTGCTGAACTGGTAGTCCATAAAGGCGTTCATGAGGCCTTCCTCGGAAGAAGCAACAAAAGGTCCGTGCTGGAGGGTCTTCTGGTTGAGAATCTGGGCTCCAATAATGATAACTCGGGAGTTGGGAGCAGGAGTGAAGTCGATGGTCTCGCCCTTGGTAGACAGAGTAGCAACATCATGGGCGTTGATTACCTTGCCGTCAACAATAGCAGAGCCCTTCATGACGTAGAGCAGAGAGTTGAAGCCAGCAGGCATGGTCTGAGACACTTCAGTACCGTCGTAGTTGGACTCGGTGAAGTAGTCGAGGTACCAGACGGGAGTGTAAGCAAGGTCGGTAACAGAGTCCACACCCATGGCCTGTCCTGAGATGATCTTGACGGTAAGATCCTTCTTGTCAGACTGAGCAGTAGGAATCTCAGCGGCCTTCAGGTCTCGATATCGAGGCTCGCAGTTCTTCAGATGGTCGGGAAGATCAACCCAGAGCTGGATACCTTCAACGACCTGTGTTTCTCCATTAGGGCCAGAAGCAGGCATCTCAGCGTGAACAATACCTCGACCAGCAGTCATAAACTGCAGATCACCAGCATTGAGAGTACCCTTGCTTCCGGTGAAGTCCTCATGGTCAACAGATCCCTCAATAACATACGTGATGGTCTCCTGGCCTCTGTGAGGATGGTCAGGGAATCCTGCGGTAGAGGGGACCTTGAAGTGGTCAAACATGATGAAAGGGTTGAAGTGTCGAAGCTTGGGAGTACCAATGGCTCGTCTGACTCGGGCTCCAACTCCCTCAGACTGTTCGGGGGCTGTGAAGACCTTGTCGATGGTCTTGGCCATGGCAGTAGTAGTGTTGGTAGTGGTTGTCGTCATTGTTTGTCTTTTTTGGAAGATAATACTCGAAAAGACGCCCTAGCAGGTCCTTTTATATTATTTTAACATCGTGATGGCGTTTTCTAGAAGAATGGTAGTAACAATTTACACTGCATTAAACATGCGATGTCATATTTTGAACAAAGAATTATGCTTTAAATATGCAGAGTAATGCATATGTAAGGCATTACAGCTAGTTTACTCATGCCGAATAAGGTTTTGATTGAAAATCAGCAGTTGATAAATTAAAAATATTAAAAATAAATTGGTATTAAATTTAATATAGCCAAATAAGCTATATGGAAGCTTTTAGAAAAATATAGAGTCTCAATGCCGACGGCTTTCACGTGTGTAAATTATATCTTGTCACGTATTACACACACATATGATAAAAAAATGAAGTAAGAGTTATGAACGGTTAGTTACTTGTGGATCAAGCACGGTTTCCAATCAGCTGGAAGTACTCTGGGTTGCGGCACTTGGGAGATCCTTGTCGCGCGTAAATGGGTCCTCCTCGGCAAACGTAGAACTGGTTAACACCGTTCCAAGTGAAGGGCATAGTCCACTCCTGGTCTCCGGTGAACTCCCAGTAGTTGTAGACGAAAGGTCGTCCCCATCCGTCCTCAACAGTCAGCTTGCCCTGACCGTCCACGGCAACGTGCTTTCGCTGCTTTCGCCAGCCTCGCTCGTTGATGTTCACGTTGGAGTTGTGGTACTCCACAGTGAAGTCGGGTCGTCGCCATTTGTCGTCGAGCTCCATGTTCTTGCCCTTGATCTCGACGGGCTGGTTGTGCAGTCGAGTTCCAGGAGCAAAAGCCTTGAGCTCGTACTGGTAGCCCTTGGACTGGGGGTAGTTGGGTCCGGGATCGGGTCTGTTCTGACCCCATCCTCCTCCTCCATGGCCTCTTTGGGCTTCGGCAGCGACAGGAGCTGTCAGGGCGAAAAGGACAAGGGCAAAGTTGGGTTTCATGTTGGTCGTTAGTCGGTTGGCTTACGGGCTGGTGAGAATGAATCGTGTGCACGTTTATCTATATATATACTCGGTCTATGTTTTTTCTCGAGACTGAAGTTGCTATGGAAGAACCAATTGTCTGGGAAGGTGCAACTGGCCCGTGATGCTGGTCACAGCCCCGTTGCTGGGATACACTTGCAGTGCGTTTAAATATTTTGGACTTGCCGAATGAGGGAACTACCATCCAAAACGCTCGGCAAACAGCTCCACGTTCTGGCCATTGCCCCGTAATTCGGCCACGTTGTTTCTCACTTGTCTCAAAAGCATGTCCGGGCCACAGACACACACCCAATCGCACGAAGAAGAGCCCTTGAGACGCGACTGAACAATGTCTGCAATGTCTGGTCGGCCCTGGGTCTTGGTCTCGTGGATCAGCACAGTGGCATTCTGCACACGAGGATGGCTGAGATCGACCCATGTAGCGAAAGTGCGATCGGGGACAATCCAGATAAACTCGACTTCCCGCTTCTGGTGAGCCAGCTGCAACATGAGCGGGAAGGTGAAGGCCACGCCGGATCCGCCGGCAATGAGCACAATCTTGCGTTTCTGCAGCAAACAGCTGTTTTCGGTCGCAGCAATCTCCTGGGGCTGAGGCGGCTGGAACAGACCCAGAGGCTTGACTCCGTAGGGGCCGTGGAGAATGACAGTCCAGCTGATCTTTCTGGAGTCATACTCGGACAGTCCGCTGGCAGACATCTGGGCCAGCAGCTTCTCCTTAAGCGACTTGGTGAAGCCGTTGCGCACCCGGATGATGAACTCGAGGTTGTCTTCGTGGTCGTAGCTCGACGAGATGGTGAAGGGGTGCGACTCAAAGATGCGACACTTGAGGAAAGTGATGAACATGTGCTGCCCTGAATGCCACTTCAGCTTGGTCTGCCGGTTGATGAGGCAGATGAAGAAGTTTGCAATGTGAATGAAGGCGTTCGCGACCAGAATTCCAAGGTTGAGGGGGTTCCAGAGGGAGTAGTAGTCCACAGTCTCAAGCAGCTCTCTGGGCTGGTTCTTGGGGATCTTCACGACGATGGTGTTTCCGCTGTGCATTTCCAAGTATGCTCGGGCGACTCTGTATCCATCTGCCGCTCTGGCGACTCTATCGTAGATAACGGACACTCCAGCTGCTAGAGCAAAGGGTTTGGCGATGGGAATGTGGAAATAAAGGCCAACCAGCGACGCCAGCATGCCCACCACATGCACAACGTAGAAGATCTCATAGTGTCGTTCTCTGAACTTCTGCTGGCTGGTCAGACCGATGAGAATGAAGGCCACAAACGCCAGGATTCCCATGAGAGACCAGAACTCGGTGATCAGGTACATGGGATTGAAGTAGTAGCCGAAGACCGCGGCATGCATAATGGAAGAGTAGATACAGCAGATTCCAACGACCTGGTGGAAGATGTTGAGCTGATCGTAGGACCATCCCACGAGAAACGACAGCGGGGTCTTTTTGGCGCCCAGAATGTAGAGCATGGGGATGTTGATGGCAATGACAAACCCGGATCTGAAGGCGAAGACAATGGCGTGGGTGATGTTGTAGAACAGCATGAAGGCCGTTGCTGCCATGAAAGTCAGCGCGACAAGATGTGTGGCGATATCCAGGCGTCCCTCGCCCTCTGGGTGGTACAGCAGACACTGGTCGATTTTGTGGAAGATGCGGAGTCTCGAGAAAAACGACTTTTGGTGTTTGTGTTCTCTCTTTTGCAGCATCCCCAGCAGCCTCCGTCCCTGGTATCGCACGATATGGAGCACCAGCAGCCCCATCAGGATCCACATGTAGTACGTCGCGTAGTCTCTGGACCTGAAAATCGCCGCCGCCAGCTTTTCCGTCTCCTCCTCGTCCTCAAACGGGTTTTTGTCCCTCCATATGGGATGCGGGTTTTGGTGCGAACCGGGGTGGGTTCTTGCCAGAATGCGTGGCATGGCGGAAGAAGGTGGTGGAATAAGGCCGGTTTCCAAGATGTAGCTCCTGCGTTGTGCTGGGCAAGTTTTTAGGTGGATTTTTCAGATGGCGCTTTTTTATCTAATCCATCTCATCAGACTTCAACCGCATGCACAAGCGAAATTACCCAGTCTGAAACCTACAGTGCGTCTTCCTGCAGCGTGGCGTCCCTTTTAACGGCAGCCTGGTCGCGTGTTGCAGCTTCAGTGCATTGTATGGAAGCAACTTGGACGTCTGTCTTTGTTAGCGAGCTCCGCTTTCAGCAGCAAGCGTTAGCTGATTAAATAGATTAGATGAGGGGAAGAGGACGATGGACTGAAAAACACGTGTACTCCGTGAGTTAGTCTCAATTGCGCAATCTGGCTGCCGTCAGATATGAAACTCTGTCAGGCCACGGAAAGCCGTCTCCTTCGGAGCTAAACGGCGTTAAAACGGAATCGAAGGGACACCTGTAGCCAAGACTTGAGCGTTGATATTCTTGCTTTCCGAAAATGTTTCGGGTGTTTCGGGTGTTTCGGGTGAGGCGGAAGCAGTTTTAGATGAGATTATACTGGTCTTCTGACTTAGAAAGCCGCCATACCGGTACAAAGTCCACAGAGTTATCCCAAACTCGACTTCTCTTCTTATCTATAGACTACGATTAATAGTGAGACAATCGACTGAGGCCTCGCCTTTCATAGTCGGGGAAGACAATTAGAACAGGTACCCGGGTCTACTTTTAGCCTGGGTGTATAATTGAACAGCTATGAATAATACAGCGCTCAGGCCATAGTCCCTTGCAAACTATCAGATGGACCAAACTTACAGAGCAAAGATAGATAGACTTGAAAGTTGTCAAGTCATCTGATAAGCAAGACCAGTACATTCACGCTATCTACTCGTGGCTTCTGCCACACCAGCCTAAAACACGTTCTACAATAGCACCAACACCCGGTTAGAGTTTGTATTTTTCTTTGCTGAAACCGCCTGGGGAGTGAATACTACTCTATGTACGCCTCGGCGAGACTTCGGCACTCAACAGAAACTAGTGCAACATGATAAATCACTAAAGAGACCCCGCTCAGAAGTGTCCACTCTGGCTCCGAGAATCAACCTTGAGCGGCAAGAATACGGTACGTGCCCTTTCACTCGACGCTACTTTTTATAATCACATAATACAATGCTCCAAATGAGCTGATTAGTGAACAGTTGGTGGAGTGAGACATGGACTTGTAGAGTTTGGAACACGAATATTTCGACAAGTACGAGTACGCGCGTTGAATCACCAAACCAAGCGTACCTGTACAAATCACAACTGTCCAAAAACCGGCTATATTTCGGGGCGGCTATTGCAGCCCTGGCAATAGACGGCATGTGGATCCATGCATGATGCGAAGAGATCGCCGAAGCGAGCTCAGTATTAAATTTTATCAAACGTTACCGACTGGCAATACTACGGACAAGAATTATACCAAACACAACTCCAACAAAAGCTAAATAGCAAACACTCTTGCTAACTGCTGTATTATAAATAAAAAAACTAACAAACACACTCCAACAGATAATCAATTAAATACATTTTAGAATCTCCGGCTAGCGGCCGATCTATACAGCAGACTTAGGCAAAGTCCTTGTTGAAGGCCCGGCCAATGAGCATTCGTCGCACCTCAGAGGTACCAGCTCCAATCTCGTAGAGCTTGGCGTCTCGGAGAAGACGCTGCGGAACCGTCTCCATCATGTAGCCCATGCCGCCCATGCACTGGATAGCGTCAAGGGCAACCTGGGTGGCCTGCTCGGCAGCAAGCAGAATGACAGAGGCACACTCCTTAGAAGTATGCTGGCCCAGATCAGCGGCCTTGGCGGTCTGGTACTGGAACGCTCGGGTCGAGGCAAAGGCCGTGTACATGTCGGCGAGCTTGCCCTGCAGCAGCTGGTTGTGGGCAATGGGCTTGCCAAACTGCGTTCGCGTGTGCACGTAGGGAAGCGCCTCGTCCAGCGCTCGGTGCATCAGACCGATGGGTCCAGCAGCAAGGACGAGTCGCTCGAGATCCAGGCCGGACATGAGCACGTACACGCCGCCGTTGACCTTGCCGAGCACGTTGCCCTCGGGCACAAACACGTCCTCGAAGATGAGCTCGCCGGTGTTGGAGCCCCGCATGCCGAGCTTGTCGAGCTTTCGCGCGCACGAGAAGCCGTCCATGCCCTTCTCGACGATGAAGGCGGTGATGCCTCGAGCGCCAGCAGCAGGATCGGTCTTCGCGTAGACCACCATGTAGTCCGCGTCGGGGCCGTTGGTGATCCACATCTTGGTGCCGTTGAGCACGTAGCCGCCGTCGACCTTCTTGGCGGTGGTCTTCATGGAGACGACGTCGGAGCCCGCGCCGGCCTCGGACATGGCCAGAGCACCAATCTTCTTGCCGGCAATCAGATCGGGCAGGTACTTCTCGCCCTGCTCGGGGGTGGTGTGCAGAGAGAGCTGGTTGATGCACAGCTGCGAGTGCGCCGAGTAGGAGAGCGCAATGGATCCGGAGGCTCGCGACAGCTCCTCCATGACCACAGAGTGGGCCAGGTAGCCGAGGTTGAGTCCGCCGTACTTCTCGGGAGCAGTCATTCCAAGAAAGCCAGCCTCGCCAAACTTCTCCCACAGGTGGTTGGGGAAGGCGTTGTCCACGTCGGTCTTCTCCTGCAGCTCGGGGGTGATCTCGGCAGCACAGAAGTCGATAGCGGCCTGACGCAGCTCCTCAATCTCCTCGATGCCCGATCCCGAGCCGTTTGTGTCGGTGGAGTAGGGTCGGGCAGAAAGAACGGCGGATCGGGCCTTGGAGGCGACTCGCGCCGACTTTTGGATGTGTGCGAAGGTGGATCGGAGCATGTTTGTGTTTGTTGTGTGCTGTGGTGGAGGGACTGCGGCGTATATAAATATCCCCTGGAAGCGACTCAATTCTAAAAGCTGGGGAAGTTTGAGTTTGGAAAGCTGCATTTCGATATCCGGGGTTTTTTCGGTGGGTGTGAAACGGCCATTGGGAGGGCGAAAAGCGCCGTAGAAAAACGTTTGGCCGTGTTTTTCCGCATTTAAAAAGGATTGACGTCCTCGCTTTGGTCTCTGAGGGCGTGAACGTGCCCCTATCAGGGCTCTACCCCACCCCGAATTTCTGCCGAACTTAATTATACTTTCTGTGGGGTTCCCAATAACCGTTTAGTATAGTTTATAAATACAAACGCGGAGCTCCCTGGAATCCTCCACTCTCCTCACCACACACCACCATGCTTCGACTCAACCTCAGAGCACTGTCGCACGCCCGACAGCCTCTAGCCCGGCCCCTGGCCCTCTCACGATCTCTGCACCAGCATGTCTCCCCCAAGCAGACGGACTTCAACGTGATCCAGTCCAAGATTGATCCTCTGAGCACAGACTTTGCCGAGAAGAAGAAGGGCTTCGAGGTGCTGGCCGACAAGCTGGCCCAGATCCACGAGCAGGTCACCGATCCCGCGCACATCCCCGAGAAGATCAAGACCAAGCATCTGGCCAAGAACAAGATTCTGCCCCGAGACCGAATCACCGCTCTGATCGACCCTGGCTCGTCCTTCGTCGAGCTCTCTCTCCTGGCCGGCCACGAGATGTATGGCAAGGACAAGGTGCCTGCCGGAGGCATCATCACGGGTCTGGGCCAGGTCAACGGCGTCACGTGCATGATTGTCGCCAACGACTCCACCGTCAAGGGCGGCACCTACTTCCCCATCACCGTGCGCAAGCACCTGCGCGCCCAGGAGATCGCCATGCAGAACAAGCTGCCCTGCCTGTACTTGGTCGACTCTGGAGGAGCCAACCTGCCCCACCAGGCCGACGTTTTCCCGTCCCACAACCATTTCGGCCGCATCTTCTTCCAGCAGTCGCGAATGTCGTCTGCCAAGGTGCCCCAGCTGTCTCTGGTCCTTGGTCCCTGCACTGCCGGAGGCGCCTATGTTCCTGCCATGTCCGACGAGTCCATCATCGTCAAGGGCGGAGGCCACATCTTCCTGGCCGGTCCTCCTCTGGTCAAGGCCGCTACCGGCGAGATTGTGTCTGCCGAGGACCTTGGCGGTGGAGAGATGCACTCTTCGGTCTCCGGAGTGACCGACTACCTCGTCGAGTCCGAGCAGGAGGGCATTGAGCGTCTGCGAGAGTGCGTCAAGAACCTCAACTACCCCCAGAACAACGGCCACGTGACCTACAACCAGACGCCCGCGCCCATCGAGGAGCCTCTCTACGACCCCAAGGAGCTCGGCGGCATTGTCGGCGACAACCTGCGAATCTCGTACGACGTGCGTGAAGTTATTGCGCGAATCGTCGACGGCTCGCGCTTCTCCGAGTTCAAGGCCAAGTACGGCGAGTCGCTGGTGTGCGGCTTTGCGACGATCCACAACCACAAGGTCGGCATTCTCGCCAACAACGGCCCGCTGTACTCGGAGTCGTCGCTCAAGGGCGCGCACTTCATCCAGCTGTGCAAGCAGCGAGACATTCCTCTTGTTTTCCTGCAGAACATCTCCGGATTTATGGTTGGATCCGAGGCCGAGCGAGGCGGAATCGCCAAGAACGGCGCCAAGCTTGTTAACGCAGTTGTTGGCTCTGGTGTTGAGCGATTCACCGTTGTTATTGGAGGCTCCTACGGCGCTGGAAACTACGGCATGTGCGGACGAGCGTACGATCCGCGGTTCCTCTTCACCTGGCCCAACTCGCGAACGGCCGTTATGGGCGCTGAGCAGCTTGCCCAGGTCATGGAGTCTGTGCGATCCGAGAAGGGTCATGCCGATGCTCTTCGAGAGCGAGTGGAGCACGAGTCCATGGCCGAGTTTGGCTCTGCCCGACTGTGGGACGACGGAGTCATCAAGCCCGAGGACACGCGAAAGTACCTGGCGCTGGCCCTGGAGGCGTCTCGAGGCGGCGTTCGCCAGAAGGAGGACACCGACTTTGGCATCTGGCGAATGTAGGGATGGGCAGGCATGTATTTAGGACTAGTAGATAAAATGATAATGATAGTATATTTGGTGTTGAAGTATCAGTTGGTGGGTTTCAAGTTAAGTATCAAGTTGAAGTATCAAGTTGAAGTATCAAGTTGAAGCATCATATTGGTGAAGTATTAGTTGGTGGGTTTCAAGTTGGATTATCACCAGATTGATCGAGCAATTGTGTAAGATAACAAGTTTATGCAATAAGATATCCGTAGTTTATGTTTATGCTATAAAATCCGTAGTTTATGCCAGAGTGACCCGTAGTTTATGCCAAAAGTAGCTGTAGTTGCAAAAAAGAAAGGTGTCTAGAAAGAGCTCTGTTTGTCGGAAACACTTGAAAGTAGAACCAATCGACTCGTCTCATTCAGAGCTTCATTATGATATGCTATTTTACCATTTTACCATTGCAGACAACTCCTTTGTGCTTTGCCAGGATTTTTACAGATAGTTTATGCGAAGGAAAAATACACCCAGCTGGTTCAATATCAATGTTAGAGAACATATTTTACTACAAAAGGATGCATCTCCTTCAGAGCTTCAAAATGATACCTCATGATCTTTGACAGTATGCCAGACCAGTCTGTACCAACAAAAAACTAGATTTTTTGGAAAATTGAAACAATGTTATCTAGAGATCGGTTCATACCAGAAACTTGAAAGCAGTACCAAAAGACTTGTCTGATCTGAGGCTTTAATATGATATAATGCACTCTCCTGATTCATTCCCCTTTAATGCTGTTATCGGGTTTTAGTCAGTCAAGTATGCCCAGTTTATGGCATAAAGTGCCCAGTTTATGGCATAAAGTACCCAGTTTATGGCATAAAGTACCCAGTTTATGGCATAAAGTACCCAGTTTATGGCATAAAGTACCCAGTTTATGGCATAAAGTACCCAGTTTATGGCATAAAGTACCCAGTTTATGGCATAAAGTACCCAGTTTATGGCATAAAGTACCCAGTTTATGGCATAAAGTACCTGGCGGTACTTCTGATGCTGCCCTGAGGTTTGTTTGGCATTTTAAATATTGTCAATATTTACTTGACAAGATAACCAAATAATGGCTAATAATTATGAAGCCCACCAAAAACAAGCTCATGCGCAAGAGCTGTAATATCCAAAGATCATCGCTTCAATGTGACACTGTGCAGTGCCGTGTAAACAATACAAATCGAGGAATTGACACAATTCCACGCAATATACCTCCAATTGGCATTTTTTCACGTTTCTCAAACTCCCCAGCTTCTCTTTCACATGGATGTTTGCCACCCTCCAAATGCCCACCTAAGCCCCGCATGACGTCTACATAAAGTTGTTATCGCCACCTACTGTACCTACATCACGCTATTTATTAAGAACCAGCAACCATGAGTCAGACCGCCGAGAACGACAAGGACGTGCTCAATCGCGACATCCTCATCCACCACGTCTTTCCTCTGCTCTCCCCGGCAGACATCAAGAACGTTTCGCTCACCAACAAGCAACTTCACGAAGCAGCAAACTCGCCGTCCGTCTGGCACGATCTGTACCTCAGAACGTTTGGAGAAAACCCATTGACGACCCACAAGTGGCCCGAGATGTACCAGGTTCGATCCCGCAGCGGGCTTTTCACTTGGGGCCAAAACGGCCGAGGAAAACTCGGTCTCAACGAGGCCCATGTTCCTAGCGAGAACAAGACGCTCAGAGGCATCTGCAAACCCACCCAGGTTGGTGGCTTGAGCGCTCTGGTGGTCTCCGACATCTCCGCTGGAGGCTGGGGCTTCCTGCTGCTCGACATTGAGGGCCATGTCTACGGAATTGGCAGCATTTCCGACCGAGGAAGAGCCCCCTACGTGCCTGGACGGGTCACTCCAAACCCCCACGTCTTCCCCTACAGAAACCCCCGAGGCGCCGGGCTCTTTGGAGGCCGAGGACCCTTCCCATTCAGAATTGGAGGCGTGATCCGTAGAGATATTCCTCCTGCCAACAACGACGCTGCTCCTACTCCTCCTCAGCCTGGCTCTCGACCTGCTGAGCCTACACCTACAGGAATGTACGGAGGTGACAACACTGAGCCCGGAACGGAGCCTCTGGGCCACGGAATTGGACCCGCTGTGGCTCCCAGAACCACCGCTGAGTCGGACGCCATCATGACGGCCTCTCGAGACGCTCAGAACGAAAAGAAGGACGACGGCAACTCCGAGGAGGACGTGCGAAAGCACTGGCTGCTCAAGTACCCCGACGGCAAGACGCCCAAGGTCGTTGCCATCTCTGCAGGCCGGTCTCGATCGCTGGCTCTGGACGAAGACAACAACGTCTGGCAGTGGGACAAGACCTTCTACGACGCTGCTGCTCGACTCGAGTTCTCGTTCGGAGACAAGCCCATCCTCAAGATTGACGGAGGCTGGGAAAAGGCGGCTGCAGTTGTTCAGGACGTCGGTCTGGTCGTCTGGGACGGTATCTCTCTGACCAACGTGGCTTCTGTTCGTCCCGTTGAACACGAGACCGTGCCCAAGACCAATCTGACCGGAGACGACGAGATTGTCGATGTTGCTGTTGGCCGAGATGCCATCGTTTACATTGACAAGAAGGGAGACGCCTTCACCATCGACATCAACAAGCTCGAGAAGGGCCCCGTTCGACTGGACGGCTTCATGAACAAGCTCAAGCTGTCTGACTGGAAGGTCGAGGGCCGGTTTGTCAAGCTCACCGGCAACCTGACCCACTTTGCCTTCATTTCCAGCCAGGACGATGTCTATCTCACTCCCTCAGACATTCGTCTGGACGCGAAGACGGAGCCTGTCATCATCCCCGAGCTCCAGAAGAAGGGATGCATCTCTGTCGCTGCTGGAGACCACCACTACCTTGCTCTCATGAAGGGAGGCAAGATTCTGGCTTGGGGATGCGAGTCTCAGGCCTGTGGAGATCTTGGCCTGGGACAGGCCCAGGAGGTGATCAACGTCGACGGCGCGACCGAGAGAGGCATCGATTTGGTTCTTGCCAAGCCCACGGAGATTCCTCTGGAGGGCCATGCTCTTGCCATTGCTGCTGGAGGATGGCAGAGCGCCGCCATTATCACCACCGATGACATTGAGCATGACGAGAAGAACTAGGACTTATATAGCAGTAAATGTATTTAATTGTGTATTACAAGTAGTATAAGAGTGGTGGAAAGGTCAATAGAATATTCCAACAGAATACGCTCACTACGCCTACATGCTTAGTCATCCGAGACCTAGGTGACAGAATCACTCAGGCATCATCATAATCCCAAACGCATCCCTCCTTCCTCTACATGTCCAAATCGTTCTCCTTCTCTCTGTTTGTCGTTTCTGTCGTTTCTGTCATCTGTCGTCGCTGTCGTTGTCCTCCATCCTACGGTTGCGGTATCTAGTCAAATATCATGTGCAAATGTATTAAGTCTACTGGGAAGCAGGCTTCTCATCCTTGATACCCTGGGTTAGTTTTGCTCGGCGAGCTTCCTCAAATGGCTTCTCAATCCTCAAATGTCGCATCTTTTCCTCCACATGATACTCACAAGAATGCATCGGCCGGTGTAGTACACGGAAACGCCCATGGAGACGGCGAAGCAGGCGTAGAAGGGGTACAGCAGGAACTTGGATCGGGGGTGTCGCTTCCAGAGGTCGACGTTAGGCTGGGACTGGAAGAGCTTCTGGTTCTTGATGACGTTGTTCTGGGTTAGTGGGGTCTTTCAAAACGCGCAAAAATTGCGCACAAAAAGCGCAAACGGGCAATGTCGAGGTTGCGAGTCCAGTGACGGCCGTCTTGTCGTGGTCTGGCGCCTCGTTTCGCGTTTGCCGGTACTCACGACCATTGTGATATGTGTGATAGATTTGGTGGTACGTCTGAGCTTACTTAAAATCGAATGTTTGCAAGCGGCCAATCAGGCTTTGCTGAAACCAAACCTTGCGCGTAAAACGGGGTCCTGCGTATATGGCAGACTGCAGTATTGCCTGATTCACGGACAAATAGACTTCCAGGCCTTGGGAGGTGGGATATATGGAGCAGGATAGTGGTGTGATTGTTGTAGGGGTATGAATGGTGGATTAGTAAGCGTTTACTACCAGCCAGTGAAGCCAGCGCTCTTGATACGACAATAAATGCTACTCACGTGATCCTGTATATGCACAAGCCATTGCTCCTACATGCTGGATGTACAGACGTTTCACAGCAAGCAGCTCTTGATAAGTATGGATCCTACCGTGATTGAAGCAACTTCGAGGTTGCTGGCGTTCTTACTTGTGCTATTCATTTGTTACCTCTAATAGACTCTTTATTCATAAATAGTTAGTACTTGCTGCTTTCGTACGAGTACATTGGAGTATCACATACGTCTGTATGATCTACTCAGTTCATGAGACATCGTTACCAGAACAATGCTCATTCCATGGCTCTAGCTGGAGAAATATCCCTCGCTGTCACTGCCTCTTGTGTCGTTAGTATCTTGGTTCACCACCCTGGTGAATGTATGCTCTTCTCCATTGGCTACGCCAATAGTTAGTTTTTCGGGCTCAACCGTGATCCACTTGATCGGAGACCTCACGCCCAGACTGATGTCAGGCACCTCTGTAGGAGGAGCGTGTTCTCTCGCAGGCGAGTTTCTTCGTGGAGGTCTCTCTATCATCACGCGCTCTGGAATGTGTCTTCTGGAAGGACGTGCGTCGTGAAACTCCTCGGTGGGAGCTCTGGGAGCATCGTGAGAGTCAGGCGCATCGTGGTACTGCTCTGCCTGCTCTGCAATATCGCTGACTGCGCGAATAGACACTTCCACACGATGGCGATAGTATGACTGCATGATGATCTGGTTGATGGCGTATCCCCAGTCCAGATAGTGTCTCTGGCCGTGTCTATCGAGCCAGTGGATGTTGCCAGGCACTCCGTACATCATTCCCGAGCCTGAATCTGAAGATGCGTCGGAATCAAACGCGCCTTCGTGGGTATCAATATCGAGAGCTGAGGCCAGAGAGGCGTCGAATTCAAACTCGCTGCCCTCGTCGCTGTCGGAAAACAGTCCTGGCAGCATCGAGCTGTGTATCGACAGGTCTCTGTTGTACTCCTCTGTCTGTCGCTCCTTGAGTTCGTCAAACTCTGCTTTCCTCGACGGATCTGTCTCGATCAGAGCGGCGATCAGCGACTTGGATATCGCTGCGGTGGCGTGCGAGATGTGGGGCTTTTTCTTGCACTCCTTGCGGCATGATGGACATGTGTTGACCTTTGTGAACCACGTGGAAATGCAGTCATAGCAGTATGAATGTCCACACTCCAGAACACATGGCAGACACATGAGCTCCTGGCACACGATGCAAGTGACGGAGTCTGCGATTTGCGAGAGCAGAGTCACACACTGCGGTTGAGTCTGTGTTAGTTTTTTCCGTAGAAGCGGTCTTTCCGTGGAAACGGTTGTTGTTGCTGTTGTAGACGGATCACGTTGCTGTTACGAAGACTCACATATGTCTTGCTCAAAGGAGCCACGTTAGTCTGGTCGATCATGTCAACTCTGTGGCGAAAGCTGGGGGAGAGAAGAAGTCCGGATCCGTCGGTTCGGGCGTCTGATTTCGTCGATAATAATGGACTTTGGCGTTCATTCACCGCCTGGCGTAACGTTGCAGATAAAGCAGGACCAATGCATGACAATTGGTATGGGGATGATTTAAGGTTTATTGTGCCTGTCGCGTAAAGACACGAAGATGGCATAGGCAAAGTGACACAAAACGAAAAGGACATGGCAAAACAAGGCATGTGTAGTCTCTCACTCAGACCCTTCATCACCACACAAAACACCACCACGCAAAAAATACCTCCAAGATACCTCCAAATCGAGATACCGCACCATGGGCCGCAAAACCAAACACGCCCAAGTCCGTCACGATCGACCTGCTGATCTTGCAGCAGGAAATGCTTCTTCTGGAAGTGACGCTGGTAAGGCTATCCCTGGACATTCTGACGTTCGAGTGGACCCTGTGTCTGGAGATAAACGCCATCGCCGACCCCAGTGGATGACGCGTCTGCGCAGCAACTCCTACAATGTCGAGCACGATACCAGCGATAGCGACGGCAGTTTCAGCCACTCCAAGCAGATTGACGATGATACCCGCGACGACGACGACGACATTGAGATACTGCTGCCCCGCAACGTCAGCAACGAGATACCCCGCTCGTCGGTCTTTCGGCGAGTCAACACAGAGATTGTGCCTGCTCCTCCGCCTGTGGAAGAGCAGCGCAAGGTCAGCGGCGAGAAGCCCCGCAAGGTGACCTTTGACAACTCGCCCACGAGCTCAAAGAGAACGGCGGTCGCTGCCAAGGGCATTCTCAAGAAGCCCGAACCGGGGCCCTACGCTGTCGTGATGCCCCTGACACCCACACAGGTGCTCAACCAGGAGCCAGTGGTCTCGACGCCTTCAGCGGCTGAGAACGTCTCGGACCAGTCGAGCAGAGGATCCCCTTCTCGCGGTCTACGGCTGCATCTCCCTCGAAGACCCAGCCGATCCAGCACCCTGGAGTCGGTCTCAGATGGCGCTCAGGTGACTGAGGTGGCTCACGCTGGCAAGCCACGCCAGGTTATGGTCGAGTCACCTTCTCCTGAGTCGCACTCGCCCGTGGGGACGAGCTCTTTGGCCAAGGAAATTGCCAGAGAGCTCGTCAAGGAGGTGAAACTGCTCCAACCGGAGCCGATGCCGCCTTCTCCGCCTACGCTGTCGCTCGACTCGGAGGCCCACTCGAGCCCCAACCTGGTCCATGCGCATCGGACCAGCCGTCTGGGGGTGCGACGTCGCCAGCAGGCCTGGAGACAGCGCCGGGTGGTCCGCAAGGCCGTCTCCACGGACGCCTACGTGGACAAGGTGCTTGAGCAAGTCAACAGCGCCCGCGCCAGCGATCCGGTCGCGGAGCCGGTCTCTAGATCGTCTTCTTTCGCTGGATCTAGCACGGACGCCCCGTCTTTCTACTGGGATCCCTTGGGCGCCTTTGAATTCTACACGTCCACAGCGTGGTGGGATAATCTGCGGGATCGAGCCAACGTCACCAGCGAGGGATCGCGGCCGTATCGCAAGCAGCTTTTTCTCACCGTCGACGGCGCCATTGTGTGGGTCTACAGCACTGTGACTGGCTGCGTCTCTCGGCTGCGATCTCGATGCGAGTCTGTGATGGGACTGGTTTCCCGCATCCAGGCTCGCTTCGGGTGGTCTTCAGACGGGGGAGCTGTGCCTGCGCAGTAGGCGTGATTATATAGGGAGGATAGCTAGAGCTGTAATTCCACGACGAATATAGGTAATGACGAGTATTATACGGGATGGATAGCTAAGGGGACCCATGGGGGGTCTTGTCGCCAGGGCATGGTGGCATATCTGCAGAGCGCTGCTTTGGGAAGGTGTAGAACACGCCTGTGTGCTGTACAGTGTGGGATCGATGGTACAGGTGGTAAATTGGGTCCCTATGGAGTAAGTGTGAGACAGGCGAACGATTTGGACCCGATTTGCGAGTTTATTTTCGCCAGCTGACGAATTGAGCAGCAAGGAGGTGTTCCAGACCGGTCTTCAAGGCGTCACAAGGCCGCTATAGGCTACGTTTGCCGCTGCCTGAGGAGCGGTGTTTAGTGCGTCTTTCGATCCGATTTTTCAGGCCCAGAATCAGGCTTTGCAATCTTGTGGACAAGCTTTGTGGGCACAAGGCCAGTTGGGTGTTCAAATTGCACTATACGACGTGTACGAAGATACGGAGTGCGGAGACAAGAGGGCTTTAGGAAAGGGAAGTAGTTGGAGTAGGACTGTTAGTGTGTTTGAATCGGCTAATTGTGTGGGGATATGTGTTCTCCACCTTGCAATTGAGTCGAGATCGGTGTATTCGCTCATTTTACTCCCGCTCAGAGTCATCATACAGACAACGACACGGTTTCAGGCCCACTCACTGCATTACTTACCCGTGTCCACTATGAGTCTACCTGGAACGGTCTGTGGCTAAGCAGTATTTGAGCAACACGTATGCAATGCAGTGGCTGACTCGGTTCCAGAAGCCCTTGCCGCGAGCCCCAAAAAGGGGCTGCGGGCGTGGAAAACGTGGCTTTTGTGGCTGAGCCTGCGGAAGGCCCGCGGCAGGGTGCGTGGCTGCCCTGAGTTGCGTGGTCCGTGTCATACCGCTCTCTACTCAGCGTTTCTCCAGGTCGCTATGACGTGACAAATAGCCTCTGGAAGGTTGGAGAAACTAAAGTGTCATTTGAATCTTGCAAAATTTCATTTTAGCGTTTGATCCGACGTGGCCAACAACAAGGTCAGGGTGAAACCTATACCGGCTCTTTGTCGTTGTGGGTGTTACAGCGGGCTTCAGTATGCTCCACGAGATCAAAGCAACCCTCACCCGCCCAATTGACCCCGGAAAAGGCGCATATGACGCAATCGCAGGTGCAGCGATTCCTACTCGGATTGCATCTAGTTGCACGGAAAGTTGCAGTCGCACGTTGGAGAGGCGTGGGCCCAGCGTAGAGTTTGGCTGGGGGCTTTGTTGTCACGTGGTATTGTCCCACAGCGTCCTCCAATCAGGGGCGTCAGCGAAGTCGGCGTGTGATAGTGCGTGGGGAGCAATAGAGTTTCTGGGGACGGCCCAACGTGAAATCCGAGTCGAGTGTAAATCAGAGTGTGACACCCAGGAGGGTGTATATATATAAGCGACGTGCCCCCCCCGAAGCTCTCTTTTTTTCCTCCCCACAACCCACCCACATTCAATCATGGTCCTTTCCTCTGTCCTGGGTTTCCCCCGAATCGGTGCCAACCGAGAGCTGAAGAAGATTACTGAGTCCTACTGGGGCCAGAAGGCCTCTGTCGACGAGCTGTTCAAGGTCGGCAAGGAGCTGCGAGAGATCAACTGGAAGAAGCAGAAGGATGCCGGCGTCGACATCATCCCCTCTAACGACTTCTCCTTCTACGACCACATTCTCGACCACTCGCAGCTCTTCAACGTGATCCCCGAGCGATACGCCAAGTACAACCTGGCCCCCATCGACACCGTCTTCGCCATGGGCCGAGGTCTGCAGCGAGACAACGTTGACGTCCCCGCCCTGGAGATGGTCAAGTGGTTCGACTCCAACTACCACTACGTCCGACCCACCTTCACCAACGCCACCGAGTTCAAGCTCAACGGCCAGAAGCCCGTCGACGAGTACCTCGAGGCCAAGGCTCTTGGCATCGAGACCCGACCCGTCCTCATTGGACCCGTCTCCTTCCTTGCCCTCGGTAAGGCTGACACCGACTCTCTCGACCTGGAGCCTATTACTCTCCTCGAGAAGCTCCTCCCCGTCTACACCGAGATCCTCCAGAAGCTGCACGCTGCCGGCGCCAAGACCGTCCAGATCGACGAGCCCGTCCTTGTCCTCGACCTGAACGAGAAGGTCCAGGCTGCCTTCAAGACCGCCTACGAGTACTTCGCCAAGCAGAAGGACATCCCCGAGATCACCATTGCCACCTACTTTGGCGATGTGCGACCCAACCTCAAGGCCATTGAGGGTCTCCCCGTTGCCGGCTTCCACTTTGACTTTGTTCGAGTGCCCGAGCAGCTCGAGGACGCCATCAAGCTTGTTGGCGACAACAAGACTCTGTCCGTCGGTGTCATCAACGGCCGAAACATCTGGAAGACCGACTTCGCCAAGGCCATCAAGACCGTTGAGCAGGCCAAGGAGAAGCTCGGCGACCGAGTTGTCGTTGCCACCTCCTCCTCTCTCCTCCACACCCCCGTTGACCTCGCCAACGAGCACAAGCTGGACCCCTCCATCAAGGACTGGTTCGCCTTCGCCACCCAGAAGCTCGGCGAGGTTGTGACCGTTGCCAAGGCCGTCTCTGGCGCCGACGTCAAGGCCGACCTCGAGGCCAACGCCGCCTCCATCAAGGCCCGAACCGAGTCTCCCATCACCTTCAACAAGGAGGTCCGAGACCGACAGGCCCAGATCAACGAGGAGTGGAAGAACCGAAAGTCCGCCTTCCCCCAGCGACTTGAGGCCCAGAAGAAGCACCTCAACCTGCCTCTCTTCCCCTCCACCACCATTGGCTCTTTCCCCCAGACCAAGGACATCCGAATCAACCGTAACAAGTTCACCAAGGGCGAGATCACCGCCGAGGAGTACGAGAAGTTCATTGAGAAGGAGATCCAGGACGTCGTCAAGTTCCAGGACGAGGTTGGCCTGGACGTCTACGTCCACGGCGAGCCCGAGCGAAACGATATGGTCCAGTACTTCGGTGAGCGACTCAACGGTTACGTCTTCACCCAGAACGGATGGGTCCAGTCTTACGGCTCTCGATACGTTCGACCCCCCATCATTGTCGGTGACATTTCCCGAGCCCGACCCATGTCCGTCAAGGAGTCTCAGTACGCCCAGAGCATCACTAAGAAGCCTATGAAGGGTATGCTTACCGGCCCCGTCACCTGCCTGCGATGGTCTTTCCCCCGAGACGACATCTCCGACAAGGACCAGTCCGAGCAGCTCGCTCTTGCCCTCCGAGACGAGGTTCTCGATCTCGAGAAGGCCGGTGTCTACGTCATCCAGGTCGACGAGCCCGCTATCCGAGAGGGTTTCCCCCTGCGAGATGGCCCTGCCCGAGACGACTACCTCAAGTGGGCCGTTGATTCTTTCCGAATCTCCACTGCCGGTGTCGAGGACTCTACCCAGATCCACTCTCACTTCTGCTACTCCGACTTCAACCCCTCCACCATCGTCTCTCTCGATGCTGATGTTGTGTCCATCGAGTTCTCCAAGAAGAACGAGCCCCAGTACCTTAAGGACTTCGCCTCTTACCCCAACCAGATTGGTCTTGGTCTCTTTGACATCCACTCTCCTCGAGTTCCTCCTCAGGAGGAGTTCGAGCAGCGAATCGAGGAGATTCTCAAGTTCATCCCCAAGGAGAAGGTCTGGATCAACCCCGACTGTGGTATGAAGACCCGAAAGTGGGAGGAGACCAAGAAGCAGCTCACCAACATGGTCAAGGCCATCGAGAAGTTCCGAAACTAAGTGTTTTAGAATTTTACTGCTAAAAAACTGTATATTTCAGATGTCAACCATCTGTTTTATTTATTAGTGATGTCAACCGTCACCATAACTTATTCAACATATAATGTAAATACATCAACAACTGATTGTAACATCGCACTTGTAGTTTAGAGCTGTAATTGATCTTGTATTTTTTGTATTTTTTTGTATTTTTTGTATTTTTTTTGTATTTTTTGTATTTTTTTGTATTTTTTGTATTTTTTTTTTTTTTTTGTAAACTTGCTCAGTTCCGAGTCACAAGTCTTCCACGGAATTCGAGCACAGGAGATACGAGTGCAAGTATATTGGAAGCTATTGCAGTTATCATAACACGTATAGACAGGCTAGAGATGATGTTCAAGTTTGTATCGTGATAAAAAGTCCATTTAACCACACTGAAGTTCAAGCACAAATAATACAACAACAAAGGCCTGAGACATGTGGACACTCGGGAGGTGTAGATAATTACAGCGAAACTCGGACAAATATGTCCGTTTAGGGCAAATTGAGCTCACAATAGAGTGTCGAAGAAATTAATAAATCCACTGCATGATGCGTGAAAAGTTCTGGGTTTGTAATTTTCTCAATCTGGCTAATTAATAAATGCCTATTGTCGACCCCACAGTGCAGCGGAAAACTGTTTGAGACTGTCATACGAGAAGCAGGCGTCAAAAGGGGCCATTTCAGCCGTCAAACTACTCATACAGTGCAATTGACCGTTCTCCTTGTTCGTCGCTCAAACTGCATCTGTTTGTAATAGGTTGCAGTTTCAGGGCCACTGGGCTGATATGCAGACAATTATACAGTCAATGGAGGGCCCGAGTTCTCGAAACAACCCCTCGCGTGATCAATTCAACGTCTTTGCTTCCCGGCCAGCTTGCCAAGGCCTCTTTGTAGGCATTCGGAGTAACCAATGCTGACATCATCGCCAGGAGTCTAACTAGCACCAATAAAGCAGCTAAAACGCGGAGAACTGCCCGGGGCATCCTTGCTAGCGTTTCCAGGCATGGTGAACAGTTATTACATGCGCTGAAGACGTTTTGCAATGCCCGTTATCAACTCTAAAGGTCTCTTCACGTGAGCCATGAAGCTGCAGCTAGAAATAGTGAACGTCGGTACAGTAGAAGCAATTATACGAGAGAAGGGAGTGGAAGTCTGTGGGTCTGGCAGGCAGCCAGATCAGCTCTAGCGCCAATCTTGCCCTTTTTCCTGGTGACAATCAGCGATCACAACAATAACAATGTCGATCACCGATCGTCAGGAAGGCAGATGACAAGTAGGGTGCGAGGCAGGGGAGGGAGTTTGCACCGGTGTTAAAATCGTTGCTACTGGCGGTCCGCCGGCGGCGGTATCATCCATATTATTTCCCATGTAGGTGAACCCGGCTGCTGAGGGCAACATGAGACACTGGCACCTTAACGCTATCAATCCCTTGCTAGTTTGATCGTGGACAAAGATTCCATTCACTGACAGGGTCGGCGGCAGGGCTGATTGCACGTGTTTCTGCGTGGATATCAGCTGAGAAGGGTGTCAGCTCGTCCACTAATCCAACACACCCCACACTTGCGTTCAAGGAAGGAGATGGAGGTGAGAGGTTATTCTGCGAAGGAGAAGAAGACAGGAGCTGCCATGCAGCGACACGTCGCGTGGCGAGATACGGAGTGTCAGCAGTTGTCTACATACCCACAGTATTCGTCTTGTACGCCCTTGTACTGGCAGCGCATCTTCTTCTGAGCCTCCCTCGCATAGGGCTAACCCTAGTGATCGACAGTGCCTGGAACCGAGAGATTTTGATGCAGCGGGAGGCGATTCAAAAGGCAAGCTCCAGGGCTTAGCCACAGGTTATTGGGCCAGCAAAGCTCCGTTTTGCGCTGCTGGGCTGTACCCTGCACCCCTTACTTGCCAGCCTTTTTCGCACCCTTTTCTTATTTCTCTGCAACCTTCTGCACATGGGAGGGCTGGGGGTGCAGATGTCAACTCTATCGTCTGGCTGAGCCGTGCAACTAATTAGCGGTCTGAGAAGGGACTTTTATTTGAGTCACGGGCTGAGACGAGCTGTCTTGTCGCTTAGTTGCCCTGGGCGATCGCTAATTCCCGCAACGTAACCATGTTTCACTGTGAGCAGATCCGTCAGCGATATCTCCATATCTTTCCACGACGCTGCGTTATCTGGCCCAAACCGGCGTGTTGGACCGGTCTAGATCTCATCTGTGCTTGCCGTTTCCTGAGAAACGTACTTTCGAGCGTTTCAGGCCTTGAAACCAGGCTGAGACACCCTCGGGAGTCGTGTATCGAGCGATTGACTTGAGAAGGAAGCCGATAATATGGCTCGACGAGCTGAGACAGGATCGCGCGTCTTGACAGCTTTCAGATCCAAATCCACTGTGGCTCAGGTCCATTACCATACCGCAAACGGCCTGAGCTGCGAAAACGGCTGCACTCTCGCGAGCTCTTCTCTTACAGGAACGGACAGGGGCCCCTGGAGGGCCTGCCAATCTCCTGCGAAGCCGAAGACGCCAAGTTAATTCGCCCTCAGCCCGTGTAGGTTGCCCTAACCGGTTTCACCGGTTCCAGGCGTCGCTGGAAGGCTAGCGCAAGCTCGCACTAGCGCCTGGTACGACGCTAGCGGCGTAGTCTGGAAGCCATGGGGCTGTCAAGGCCTTGGATTCCGCCGTTCCCAAACGGGGGAGTCGCCAAAAGTGGCAGCCAGGGATAGATCTGTGGGTGCAGACAAAGAGAGGAAAATTCAAAATTACTTTGGCTGAAAAATGAAAAATATCGGAAAAGGAGACACTCGGTGTGGCTGTATCCCCAACCAAGAGCTTAGCTCCACTGGTAAACCACTACTGGCGCTGCTTTTGCTTGTCTGGCTGCTACAAGTAGATCGTGTGAGGCAGACGGCCACGTCAACGTGGTTGCTCGGTACGTCTCTCTGCAACAAAGTCTTTGGACGGACAGACTTTCGCCAAAGCGACAGAGTTTGCAAAAAGCAAAGGGTTAAGCTTGTGGGATTGGCTTGTCGCGCCTTTGGAGTGCATGCCCAACCCAAGATTGGTTTTTTCCAGCTGCAAAAGTAGGTTTGCTTCCCACCGCATCAACGTGCTAACGGAGAGTGTACGAACGACTCCTTGTTTCACCCTTCACTGGCGTGTTTTTTGTCTTTTTTTCGTCACACCTCTTTCTGCGAGCACGGTAGCGCCCATCATCTCCAAGACCACGCCCCAAACCGTTCCAGACCCGTTTTCGCAAGGTCCTCCTCCCCAACATCCCACCACGAGCTTCGGAAGTGAGTATTGTCAGGGGTATACACGCGACGAGACTGCAAAAACAAGTGCAAAAACAAGTGCAAAAACAACAAGCAGAGAAACCCACCGTCATGCAAAAGTGACACGCCGGAGCGGACAAAACCGCCGCGACTACTAAAATACTAACGCAGATGGATCTCGAGCATCCCGTCCCGCCCTTGAACGTGCACAAGCTCGTTTCCTCAGAGTCGTTTGACTTTTCCGAGTCGCCCTCCGACCCCGTCCAAAAGATGCTCAAGCGCCGCTCGCTCATCCAGGCCGCCAACAACGCCACGCTCAAGCACCAGCGCAAGAAGGAAGACCCCGGTCTCGAGACGCCTCCGCCCTCGCCAGGCCCAGACCGAGCCTCCCAAACCCAACTTGACAACTCACACGCTGCCGACATGGAAAGCTCGACGTACACAGCGTCCATCCACATCGAGTCGCCGCCAGACTCGCTGCAGCAGGACACGCAGTCGCCGCCGTCTTCTCGCCAGACAAGTGTCGCCTCGTACGACTCCAACGCGACCGACATCGAGTCGCGCAACTCGCTGAACTCGGTCTTTTTCGACTCCAAGGAGGCGCCCGCGGACCCGCGCAAGATCACCAAGAAGGAAATCAAGCAGCGCGAGAACGAAATCGCGTCGCCAGGCTCGCCGGGAACAGAAACCACCTCGGCGACGATTACAGCTACTACAGCCTCGGCAACAGCAGCAGCAACGTCCGAGATGAACTCCATGTACCCGTTCCTGCGGGCGGTGCACGCGTTCGACGCCCGCTCGCTCGAGACCCACGATAAGGACTCGGTCTGCCTGTCGTTCAAGCAGACGGACTGCATCCTGCTGCACGGCATGGACGTGTCTGGCTGGGGAGACGCGACGCTGCTGCACACCGGCGAACGAGGCTGGGTGCCGACAAACTTCTTCCAGCCGTTCCAGGATCCCGAGGCCAACGCGCTGCTCGTGGCAGTCCAGAAGTTTGCAACCAACCCAAAGTGCCATCCCACCAAGAACGGCCACACGTTTTCGCAAAACTCGGTCAACAGCGTGATTGCCGGCGTGCGCGCGCTTCTACAAGCCTGCGGAGCCCTCACGCGCGACTCGCCGGCCGTGCGAAGCTCCAACTCGACGAAAAAGTTCCGCAAGATGCTGCTGGCGGAGCTGGCGGTGTTTGTGGGCCAGGCGCGCGAGTCCAAGAACTCGACGGACGACGAGCTCATCCAGTCGCTGGTCCAGAGCTGCTACAACGTGGTCTGCCGCGCGGTCGTCTTCCTCGACATCTACAACCTCAAGCGCGACAAGTACGGCTCTTCTCTGGGCAACTCGCTGGACCCCACGGTGCGAAACTCGGTGGCTTCGACCCAGAGCATGCGTTCCGACACCAGCTCGTCGAGCCACGGCATTTCTGCGCGAAGCTCGCGTTCTGGACCCTCCTCTTCGCCTCGAAAGGAGTCTGTTGCTGGCGAGGACTCTCGACAGTCTGTCGTTCTTCATAAGACGGCTCCCTTCGCCAAGGCGCGTCTGGACGAGGTGTACGACGCGCTGATGGCGTACCTGAGTCTGATTCTGCGGCTGCTCAACCTGCTGGACACCTCGCAGGACGACGGCCAGACCATCTCGTCGCAGATTCTGTACATTGCTCGAAAGAGCATTGTTGCTTCGCGCGCTCTGATTTCAGCCACCGAGGACGTCTCCAACCGAACTCCCCGAACTCGCCGAGCCGAGCTCGAGGCTACCAAGGACAAGCTGTATCGACTGGCGACCAAGCTGTGTGCCACGACCCGCGAGCTGGTTATCGACGAGGGAGCCACTCCCGAGTACGCCAACGAGCTTGTGCGGGTGGTCAACAAGTGCGCCAAGACGGCTGGCGAGTGTGTTTCGCGCTCCAAGTCTGTTTTGGAGTCCACTGGCGACTTCCAGCTGAGCAGCGACCGTCCCTACCCCGATCTCAGAGGCACCACCGTCACCATCAACTCGTTCTACAACCTGCGACCCGACAGCTCTCGAGCTGGCGAGTCTACTGCCGACGAGGCTGACGACGAGGTTCCTCCCTCCACTGCCGACACTGACGACACCACCGAGCTGACTCTGCACTCCAACGCTTCCACCGAGAGCACCGCCACCGTCGACAAGCCCTACTACAAGCTCACCTCTGCCGCTCGTCTGCGACGGTCTGTGGTGATTGACGAGGAGGTTGACGAGAGCAACACCACTGTTGGCACAGGCGACAACACTGCCGTGAACGAGCCTGAGGCCGAGCAGGAGGAGCACAAGACCGACAAGGAGGCTGCTCTGCTCCCCCCTCTGCCCCACGTTGTTCCCCGAACCCAGGGCGAGACCGTTCTCATCAGCGAGGAGGTTGGCGACGTGAGTGGTATCACCATGACGTCTGTTGGCGAGGACACCGTCGATCTGTCGACCTTTGATCCTGCCAGCAACAACCTTGCTTCTGTTCCCGTCGAGGAACAGCTGATTGTCGGCGACCAGGGACAGATCCAGGGCGGTTCCATCCAGGCGCTTGTGAAGCACATCACGTCGACCGTCGACCCCTTCTTCGTGTCCGTCTTCTTCCTCTCGTTCCGACGGTTCTGCACTCCCATCGAGCTTGCCGAGTTCCTCGTTGAGCGATCGCAGAAGCCCGATGAGGACGTGGTCATCCGAGTGTTCAACACCTTCAAGCAGTGGCTCGAGTCGTACTGGAAGGCCGAGGACGCCGAGGCTCTGCCTCTGATGCGATCTTTCTCTGAGACTCTGGCCAAGGAGCAGAACAACTCTGCCACCGTGCTCAAGACGCTGGTGGGCAAGGCCCAGGACCCCAACTACAAGCCTCCCATTCAGAAGTGGGTTGCTGTTGCCAACACCGGCCGTCCTGCCATGTCCATCTACAACGCTGGCTCCGTTCCCTCGAGCAACGTGAGCAAGTCGCAGCTGACGATGATCTCCAAGTTCTTCGACAACGTTGCCAACGCTGCTTCTGACGCTGGCAACCGACGAACCGCGTCTCTGACCTCCAACCCCAACTGGGCTGCGCTTCGAAACGTGATTTCGCCCGAGGCCACCATCTCCATCATCGGCTTTGACGCGTTTGACATTGCTCGACAGCTGACGCTCATCGACAACGAGCTCTTCTGCAAGATCAACACCGAGGAGTTCATGGACCTCAACTTTGCCAGCAAGAAGCGCAAGCTCGGCCGAGCCCAGAACGTTGGTGCCATGACCCTCAACACCAACAAGCTCAGTGCGCTGGTTGGCGACTCGATTCTGCGACACGGTCTCAACGCCAAGCAGCGAAAGAACATTCTCAAGCAGTGGATCAAGATTGGCGACAAGTGTCTGGAGCTGGGCAACTTCAACTCGCTCCTTACCATTGTGTCTGCGCTGCAGTCCGTGTCCATCATGCGACTGCGAAAGACGTGGGAGATGCTGTCTCCTCGGTACCAGGACCTGTTTGCGTCGCTCAAGGCCATTGTTCTGCCCGAGAAGAACTTCATTGCGTACCGGTCTCGAATCCGTCAGCAGGACATTCCCTGCGTGCCTTACCTGGGTGTCTATCTGACGGACCTCACCTTCATTGAGGAGGGAAACGCCGACAAGCGTCTCTACATTCCTCAGACCGACGGACACGCTCCCTCCGTGTCTGTCATTAACTTTGACAAGCACGCTCGAACCGCCAAAATCATTGGCGAGATTCAGCGATTCCAGATCCCCTACCGTCTTCAGCCTGTCAAGGAGCTGCAGCAGTGGCTCCATATGGAGATGGACCGAGCGCAGTCTCTGATCAGCGAGGACAGCAACGGACTGTGGCGACGATCGTGCATTGTCGAGCCCAAGTAATGCCTGGGCTTTTATTTATTTATATTTCTCTCATGTAATGGATGAATGAATTATGTATGTTATGCTTCTTGGCTTGTACTTGCACCGGTAGTTACATTCTCTCTGTAGTGTGGGGTTATGGTTATCGTGTGACTTGACAACATAACCATTACTTCTCACACCCAAACAACTCGACCAAATGTACTCAGGATACCACATTGTTCAACCAGGATACCCCCAGAGCGCTACATACCACGAGTCGTCTCTCTCTTCGCTTTTGAACCCACCCAAAGAGCTGTTCTATGCGTTCGAGGCAAATGGATACTACCGTCTATCTAGGGAGCCCTTTTTTACGGCTTTGGAAAAAGCTCGCAAGCAGTACAACAGCCACCAGAAGACGCTCTGCGAGTACTTTGACCTTGTTGTGGCTCTGCTCAAGACTCTCGACGACACAATTCCCGTGTTCCGAAAAGCAGGGACCATCATAAGATACCTTCCCATTGATATCCTGACCAAGCTGCGACAACACGCCACCACCGGCATGCTTCTGGAAAAGCTGCTCAACTACTTTCATCTCCTTGACTGGACACAGTTCCTGAAGATTCTGAAGGTCGACAGAGATAGCATACTGTCTGATGGCTACGGTGTCAAGGATGAGAATGAAGACATGAGCTATGTCGTAGCTGCGGTGCAGCGATTTGAGGAGTTTGAGAGAAGAACAGCTTATGCCTTAGGGTCCCCTGATACTTCTCCAACTCCCAAGAAACAGAAACGTCACTCTGTTCCAGATGCTGCTCCAGTAGCTAGACGCCAAGTGCGTGCGTCTCTGTCAAATATGAGATAGCACTGCGAATGCTGTAGAATTACCAGGTAGCTAGAATACGTATCATGTACTTGTAATATATTAGAGGGATAGATTCTTGGATGTAAAGTAATCATGGCACTTTGATGAAATCAAATACATGAAATCAAATACACACGAGTAAAGGCTTATAAAACAATTTTACAGTAACTATCATACCCTATATTCAATGTATTCAATGAAATACTTCCTTTTTATACACAACACAACGCTACAGCTCTCGTTTCTGCGGCGCTTACGTAAGCAGACACAAGAATTGCTAGCCCAAAATTAGGCTCATTTCAGCGTCCGCCTGGCTAGCTCAATCGGTAGAGCGTGAGACTCTTATTCATAAGCAATCTCAAGGCTGTGGGTTCAAGCCCCACGTCGGGCTATTTACGCTTTCCATTTCCGATATAGTGTAGGGGCTATCACATCACGCTCTCATTCCGAGAACCGTGGAGACCGGGGTTCGATTCCCCGTATCGGAGTCTTGGTTACGGCCATATCCTGGTGAAAATACGGCTTCCCGTCCGATCAGCCATAGTCAAGCACCAGAGAGCCTAGTTAGTATTGTAGTGGGAGACCATACGAGAATCCTGGGTGCTGTAATCCTTTTTTGCCTTGCCAACTGATGGTATATATTTTGATAGCTTCATCAGTTTTCGACGATTTGTATTACTTCATGTTTCGTCACATGACCTGGCATGCATATGCATTGGTCTGGGGTTGACGTTGATAGCTACAGCAGGTTTCCCACTCGAACGACATGACGAACATCCCCAATCCGTGTTTGTTGGCGATTCTAGTCACGTGTGCCACACAGACCGGGCCTCAGTTCGTCTTTCACTACCCGCCCAAGCCCAAGTCTTATGGGTATCGAGCTGCTGCTCCCGTCATCTTTCGAGAGAACGAGGAGTCTTCAGGAGACAGTGAATCTTCGGAAGACGACCTTGGCGACATTCTGTCCGACTCAGATGAGGGCGACAAGGAGGAGGAAGAGGAGCCTGCTCTCGATTACAAGCGGCTGAACAAGCGGGATCAGGGCAAGAAGGAAACGCGACGTCGAAGGAAGGAGATTCTCAAGAACCTGATCAGCAACTACACAACGACGACCGAGTTCGACTACAACTTTGGCGAAGACGCGCCAGACGAGGATGGAACGACCACTGCATCTCAGGGAACGTCGCGAAAGAACTCGCTGTCTGAAAACTCGTGGGACAAGGTGCTTGGGTTCGATGCCCAGTTTCTCGGAGACATTCTGACGCCCGAAAAGAGCATGTGCCAGCAGCGGTTCGAGCTGACTCTCGACGATATGGTGTTTACTGGCCTTCCCGTGCATGTCAACGACGACGGAAGATGGAGACGGAAAAAGGAGTCCGAGAAGGAGGAGAAGGAGGATGGAGAGGAAGAAGAGGAGCCCAAGTCGAACCTGGTGTCGTTCCACGTCTCGTTCGTCGTCAACCCACCTCTGGCTGAGTACAACCAGCGCGTGGACGAGATGTACTTCTACATTGCATCCCAGTTTGCTGTGGCTCTGCGAGCAGAGCAGGACAAGTCTGACTGGGTGGGTAAGCAGCTGCGTCAAATTGCCCACCTGCGAGAAACAGCTGCCTACGAGAAGCGAGGCATGTCTGACCTTTGGAGAGAAACAATCACCACCTGTCCTCTGGCTCACGGTATTGCGCAATTGTTCCACTCCATTCAAAACGCCTCCATTGCATCTATTGTGTTGAACAAGAGCGTGAGAAGCTTCCAGATCCCTGTCGAGACGGAAATGGCATCTCTGCCATTGGTCACAGAGCCCCATATTTCTGGAGCCTACCTTACGACTGAGTCCTTCTCCGATTCAGACTCAAAACAGCTGCATTTTGCGCTCTTGCTGTTGGACGAGCCCGAATCTATTATCTCAGATCTCGAGGCGCAGAAGGACTACACACTGTGCAACTTCATTTCTCATCTGAAGCCCTGGCTGCCTCTCAAACAGGTCGTTCATGATCTGCAGATTTCCGCTGAGCAGGCTCTGGGATTCAGTAAGCATCTTATTTATTGGCGAAGAGGAAGAGCCATCTTGCCCATTCACAAGGGAAACTCCTACATCGTGTCTCCGATTGCCCCTATCGAGTCTCTATATGAGTTTGCGCCTCGATTTGCAGGAAAATTCCCAGGCCTCCCGTCTCTGCCTCGCATGCTGTCTTCTCTGTCGACAGGAAAGCCTCAGCAGTTTGCCAAACTCATCCCTTCTCGTGACCACAAAACCATGTACTACCGAGCTTTGGCCTGGTTGCTTCAGTACGGCTTCGTTACCCAGCTCCGTACGTTTCTCTACCTGAAGATCTCCAAGAAGATCAAGCTCCAGGTGAAGAACCAGACGAGGGACAAGCGTGACAACGATTTCAACCTGACCAACCCCTTGACTATTTCTCGAAAGTCCTCAGAGTCCCTGAAAGACAGACATTTCTCTCAAAGCATCAGCAGTCATGTCTCTAAGGACTCTCCTGAGGCATCTGAGATTCATTTCGCTGAGGATGACAGCATTGAAGACTCCATTCTTCTCGAGCCTGATCGTGCTACTCTTACTCAGCGAAAGTGGCTCAACAAGATTCTTGAGAACCAACCCCAGGATGTCGTTTTGCTGTTCAACCGTCTCAAGCCCTACTTCAACGGCAAGCATGCTATTGAGCAGGTGGTTATTGAGGAGGGCTTGTCTCGAAACGAGCTGAGACGACTGACCCAGTCTCTTGAGGAGCATCTTCTGATGGTTCGCCATTGGTAGTCAGTGTATTTATAACTACAATTAATGAAACACCTTCATAAAAGGAGTGAACAGTAGCAAGCAACACACGTAATAATATTAATCTTATATAAATAATCAAGTCATCTTGGCCTTATGAGCACCAGGCATCATGATAGGCACAGGAATGAACCACTTGTAAGTGGACTGGGGAGTAGCGACTCCTGCCATACCGTTCCAGCAGCCCAGGAGACCTGTGGAAATACAGAAGGCACCACCAGCAACCAGAAGACGGGGGTTGCCAGTGAAGTTACCAGCAGCCAGGAAAATGACAGCCAGGTCAAGAGACACAAACATGACGAAGAAGGCTACTGTCGCCTTTAGCGTACAGAGCGTCATCAGCACGCAGAAGATGAACCAACTCATAAGGAAGACACCAACAGCTTGGGCAAACTCTTCTTCGGTAGCATAGTATTTCTCGATTCCAAGAGGCAGGTTGAGCAGTGACCAGGAGAACCAGAAACAGGAGAAACAGAGGAAAACACAAGCGGCAAAGGTGTTCTCAGCGACAATTTCCCAGATACCAGCAATGAGCTCGCACAGACCTCCGCCAAAGATGGCGCATCCAACCATGACATTGGGAGCACCAATTCCTCGAACTCCACAGGTGCAGAAGCCAAGAATGATCATAGTGATGGAGAAGGCAAACAGACCGACGGGGGCAGCATTTCCAAACTTTCGAGAAGGAGCAGGAGCAGAACCGGGGTTCAGAGTGCCTCCAAAAGCCTGCATGAACTCGTTTCTGTGGTATCGAGTACCAGCAATGATAAGATATTCACCGTTCTCAAGGACTCGGTTCTCCTTGCCGTTCTCAATGTGAGAGATCTGGTCTGTGGAGACACCCTGTTCGAGGTCAATATCACTGGTCATTGGGGAAGAGTTGTTGTTGGTGAATGAAGTCATTGTGTAGTGCTGAGAAGGACCATGGCCGAATCCCCCTTATATATCGCGGATGGTGATTGTTGTGTGAATGCGATATCCTGAAAGGGGATTGTGGGGTATTGATTTAGCGAGGCCTTAGTATCAGGCTAAACTAGTCGGTTTCTTAACTGTTGAACAAGACTGGAGGTCAGGTCTATACGTGTTGGGGTCGACCTCCTATTGATGGTGATGTATGGGGAGGTGGCAGCGCTACACAGCAATAAAGGCAGATACTTATCAAAAAACACGTCAGGAGTTCATCAAACTGTTATAACAATGCTTTTAATGACTCTGGAATAAAAAAATCGCGTAGATCACGTATATGTGCAAGGTGGACTACTAGGCAGGCCTAGACTCTAGGCTGCAGAGCTCCCCTCGATCTGCTACCTTTTTTGCGGGGCTAAGGAAAACAGGAGTCTAGAAGCCGTTTTCGCCACGTCAGAAAACGTCTTTGAGAACAGTAAATCTCAACTCGAGAAAGTATTGGGAAAGAACTGAGCTCGTCGGCGAGATTTCGGAGCTCAAGACGCTAACCAAACTAACCCCATCTACATCCTGAAGAAATACGCTGTTTTGAGCAGCAAATTATTACCCCTCATTTTGGTGACTGTCAGATCCGTGTGGCTTGGGTGGAGTTCCCGGCTGTTCTTGTCTGGTTCGCAGCTGGAACGACAAGTTTTGGCGGTGTCTTGCTCCACATTGCAGCTAACTGCCTTAGCGTGGAACCAGTGGGGGCACTTTTGGGGGCAAAAGCGAGACTGAAAATAACTTGCAAGCTCTGGAATGACCTAACAGATGTCCAACCACGTGTATTGCGGGGATTAATTTTCTACACTCGATACTAGACGTTCTTTTCAGACAACCAGGGTGTTCCCCACAGCGCTTGGCAATCTAGCTTAGGTCCTTGAAAAGTCGAATGATCTGAGCCATGTAATGAGAAGTTTTTTAAACAGGTGGCCCCTGAAGGCACCGTACTGTACCTTGCCGACGTCATCTGCCTTGATAACATACTGTTTTATCTTCTCACACTTCGGCAATGCAAAGCTTCAGGGTCGTATATAGCAATCTTGGAAATTGTACGAAGATCGTGTTGTAGGGCTGGAAGAAAGCCGTACGTACTAGACAAACCAGCCCAACAGCTGCTCTCTTTCATTCTGTCTTCTATTGAACAATCATATCAATATACAGGCTAAATAATGTACATGCTTGGTTTTGGTCCAGCCAGCTTAAAGCTTAGCCTTGTCGAGGAACTTCTGGGCCACAAATCTTCGCTGAATCTTACCGGTGGCAGTCTTGGGCATGATGTCGGTGAAGAAGACTCGCGCAGGAACCTTGAACTTGGCAACCTTGTCAGCCATAAAGTCCTTGATATCTTGCTCGGTAGCCTTGGCGTCCTTCTTAAGAACAATAGCGGCGTTCACCTGCTGACCGTACATCTCGTCGGGGGCACCGAAGCACACGGCCTCCGCGACCGCGGGGTGCTCCAGCATGACGCCGTCGAGCTCAATGGGCGAGATCTTCTCTCCACCGCGGTTGATGAGCTCCTTGATTCGGCCGGTGATGTTGACAAAGCCGTCCTTGTCCTTGAAGCCCTGGTCGCCGGTGCGGAAGAAGCCGCCCTTGGTGAAGGACGACTTGTTGGCCTCGGGGTTGTTGATGTATCCCTTGGTCACGTTCTCTCCGCGGATACAGATCTCGGCAATCTTGCCCTGGGGGACCTCGTCTCCGTTGTCGTCGAGAATGGCGACCTCGACTCCCTGGCCGACACCCACGGTTCCGGGCTTTCTCTTTCCGGGAGGCAGGTTGTTGGAGGTCATCTGGTGGGCAGCCTCGGTCATGGCGTAAGCCTCGAGAACGGGAGCCTTGAAGGCCTTCTCGATCTGGTGGAAGGTGGCAGGAGCGAGGGCCGACGAGCACGATCGGATGAACCGGATCTCGGGGATGGGCTGGGGCAGCTTAGTGTTGAGCAGAATCTGGTGGATGGTGGGGACCGCGGTGTACCAGTTGCACTTGTACTTGACAAAGTCGTCCCAGAACTGCGAGGCCGAGAACTTGTTGGGGATGACGATGCCTCCGCCGGACGCCAGGGGAGCCAGGAAGGCACACAGCAGGCCGTGGACGTGGAACAGCGGCATGACCAGGTAGGTGATGTCCTTGTCGGTCAGCTTGTAGGTGTCGACGATGTTCTTCATGGTTCGGCACAGGTTCTTCTGGGTCAGCGGGACGGCCTTGGGACGGCCGGTGGTTCCGCTGGTGTGCAGAACCAGAGCCACGTCCTCGGGAGAGACCTCGTCGGGGGTAGGGATCGCGACGGGAGGCTTGGTGGGGCCCTCCTTGACGTCCATGACGATGCGCTTCTTGTGGTCGTCCCAGTACACCTCGGCGATGGCGGCGTTGAAGGTTCGCGCGGCCTGGACCGACGCCAGGTTCTGCGAGACCGCTCCCTGGGGAACCAGCACCAGCTTGGACTTGAGATCGTCGATGTAGAACTCGAACTCGGACTTCTTGTACGCCGAATTCAAGGGCGCAGCGATGTACCGCGAGAAGGTGACGGCCAGGAAGGAAACGGCGAACTCGAGCGAGTTGGGGATGGCGATGGAAACGGCGCTCTGGACGGGAAGACCGACCTGAGCAAGCTGCTTCTGGAAGTCGCCGATCAGCTCGAAAAACTGGGGGTAGGAGAGCTCCTGGGCGCCGGGAAGGAAGATGCCGGCACCCTGCTTGGCAATCGTTTTCTGGAGAGTGGCCATGGTGCTAGTGTTGAGAATACGAAGAGACGTTGAGAGCGGTGAGTAATAAATGCAGTCCGATTCTGGGGTAACCTAATCCCATGCATCTCAATCGGAGTCCGCGGAACAGAGGCACTGTGGAGAAGTCAGTAAGGCGCTGTCATATTATCTGACTCACAGAAGCCCTCGGCCGAGTCCGCCTTGCTAAACCAGGCGGCCTTTTTTTTCCAACACATTTTACAAGTACGAACGTACCATACACTTCCTGCCTCACACGATCTTCCAGCCTCGGAAGGCGGCTGAAGCCACACTCGTATACGGACGCCACAATTTAGTGGAAAAAGTGACTCACGCTTTCTCCAGCCTCGGGCCAGCCCCCGTTAACGACCTATAGCGTCAGAACCTACAGCAAGCGTATCGTTGGCTGTTGAGAAAAGCAACCAAGTCCCAGCACCCCCACGCGGGAAGGGGTGGGGGTCCCGGATATAAAACGCTTGCACTAAAAAACCGTCCAATGGCGTGCTTGTTAATTTTAGCCGAAAATCGCAGTTCCAGCGTGCAGCGCGTTCAAGCTGCAGCCGGATACTGTAAAACGCACCGGAGATCGCGTTTCTTCTTCTATACCGCCCGTTTACTACCTATAGCCTCCTCCGATACACTCTCAAACCTATACAGACAGCGTACCTTTACAGGTCCACGTAAACCTTAACATTTTGGAAAATGCAAGATGGAGATGAGGAGTCGACAAGTCGAGTAGATGCCACCTAAAATGCTTCGGTCATGGCCGTCCAAAAAACCCGCTGGCTTGGGTGCCGTGGCGTGGACTCCCCCAATCCAAATTAAGTTGACCAGCGCTCGATTACCCTCCTCACGCGAGATCCAACCTCCACGCACATGATACAGTAATCAAGCTCAGTGGAACCGACTTTTGCATGGCTCAAGACGACATCGAACTGGGTCTGATCAAGGACAAGCCCGCCAACTGGGCTCCGGAAACAGGCGCAGCCGACAAACACATCCACCGTCCGCCATGGAACCTCAAGCTCTTTCTGCTGGTCTTGGTCCAGCTGGCTTCCACGGCAGTCGTGATTCTCCATTTTAGCGAGCTGGAGACCGAGAGCCCGCTCGGACTCGCGGCTCTCATCTGCCTGTGCCTGTCGGGCCTCAGCCAGGGCATCACCCAGGCGTTTATCACGCGTCGACCCAACTATTCACAGCTCTTCAAGTTCTACGTGTGGGGAGTCATCAACGGCGTGACCACCAAGATGTGGACGGACATGCTCATCGCAAGGGTGCCAATCGTCATCCTGCGAGTGGTTATCGACCAGCTGTGCGGAAACCCGGGCTTCCAGCTCATGTTTCTGTCGCTTTCGGCCTACTGGGATGCCACGTCCATCTCAGCGACCTTGCACGAGTCCTTCTGGAAGACGCTCAAGAGCAGCTGGCTGATCTGGCCCATATTCTCCACGGTCGCCTTCTTCGTGCTACCACAAAACCTCATTGTTCCTTGCAACTGTGTCGTCAACTTGACATGGTGCGTTATCCTGGGACTCATCACTCAATAATAATAGATAGAATGTGTTTGTTTGTTTACGTGGTCGTATTAGGCCGGCACGGCTGCAAAAAGTAAAGCACAACTATAGATACGAGGGGGACAAAAACATAAATGTTCCTCCACAAAAATAATGCTCCAGGAGGGGATTGAACCCACGACCGTCGCGTTCCTCACACGACCGTGACATTGACATAGAGAATGATCAAGTCTAAAATCTATAAGCACGAAGCGCTAACCAGCTGCGCCACTGGAGCATCGAACTCACGACCTCGAAAATACAAACTCAAACCTTAATTCGGGCTTGCACCATCTAGGCCAGAAATTCTGTTCTGCGTTTTTTTGGAAAATTTGGGACTTTGAACTACTGCCTCAAAAGTCACGTGACAAAACGATCTCGAAATCTTCTTTTGATGATTCGGGCGGGTTACCGTCGTCGGAAAAAAACGATTGTAGTTGGAATTGAAAGAGAAAATTCGGATCCTTCATCTTAAAACGTTTCTCACAGGTTACACCTTCGCAATGGCTGGTAATATCTACGTGTAAGTTCGGCATCTCGTGGCCGTTATCGAACGCTAAACCGAGATGAGAAAATATGAAACTAGCGCGATTTTTACGCCGTGGGAGCCCGATTTGCTTTTTTCAACCTAAACAGGGGAAAATTAGCGCAAATGTTGCCCAAGGTGGGCATTTTTACCATTGAGGCCGTTGTGGTAAGCGAGCTATCTGACATATTATTTCTGATGTGCCGACATGTGGAGGTGCATTGAGCATGGCGATAACGAAACAAGGTTTAAGGAAGGGAGCATTAATACAGGTGAGACTTAACGGTGTGGGATTGACGTTGATCAGACGAGGCAATAAACCCAAACGAGAAAATGGTCAAGAGCCTTGGTTTCGGCTCAGTTTGAAGACAAAGCAAGCCAGCAAAAATAAATTACCTTACATTACACGTGGGGCAGGGCACATATCCGACCTGTCATACACCGGGATAGTCTCGCGTAACTTTCTTTTTTCATTTATTGGTTCGCTTGTATAGTTGCGCTCGAAGTGTTATTACCGCACAGCACAGTAACCGCTATATCCAAGAGATGCTGTGGCTTGCTTGTCTGAGGGTCTTGAGCCGCACAGCAGTCAGAGGGACGCTGCCTACACCGTATAATGCCGGAAATAAAAGCCGCATGCAACAAATTAGCGCTGGACGAGAGGGTTTTCTCTCTTTTTTCCGTTTGGGTCCCACCAGTTCCTTTCAATGACTGCGGGAAATAAGCTTTTTCTAGTACAACAGTAGTAACCTTAAAGCCAAACGCACTATACACAAAATTAGCCATCTAGGAGCCGCACCACTTTTTCAAAGATCCCGAAGACTCTTGCTCCAGGCGCATCTCGCAGAATTCGACATGAGCAACCGCGACGTGATCAGGGCCCTCGCGCCCCTCATCCCGCCTGAGGAGTGTGCTCTGGAAATGGTGGCTGTGGCTCGTCGTAAGCATCGGCAAGGCTGGATCAAACTGTTCGTCAGCTCCGTGTGTGGTGGAATCATGCAATCTATTGGAGCTTTCGTCAGTATCACGGTCCAGGGAAACTCTGTATCGGGCCAGGAAGTGGGTGGGCCGAACGACTGGTTGCCCAAGGTTCCAGAAGCAGCGGCGTACTCTATCGGACTCATTCTCATCACTATGTTCGGTCTCGACCTGTTCAACTCCAACATTCTCTTTTTCACAGTGTCCAGCGCGACCCGCAAGCTGACACCGTGGGCCATGCTGAGGTCGCTGGTGGTATCGTGGTTTGGAAACCTCGGAGGAGCGCTGTTCGTCAGCTACATTTTCGCATACTCGACGGGGCTGGCACGCTCCGAAGGAATGATCAACGCATCCTACGTCTCAGTAGTCAACAAGTTGACTAACCCGACGTGGGCACAGCTTTTTGCCCGAGCAGTGGCTTGCAACGCCCTGGTTTGCATGGGTATCTATCTGTCGTTCATGTGTCGAACGTTTGTGGCCAAGTACGTCGCCATTTTGATTCCCGTGTTCGCATTCGTGTACATCGGATTCGACCACGTTGTTGCAGACATGTTTCTGATCAGTTTGGGACTGTTCAACGGCTCACCACACAGTGTGGGCCTGTTCATCCACAAGTCTCTGGTGGGTGTGACGGTAGGAAACCTTGTGGGAGGATCTGTCTTCGCACTGGTGGTGCCGTGGTACCTCCACTACTTCACCGTCAAGCCTCTCCACATCAAGGACCCCATTGCTGGTGTCAGCGCCGATGGTGTCCAGATCGGTACCGAGGTTGGAGAAGATGAACCAAAAGACGAGCCGTCTTCGTCTTCGGCAGGCGAATCTTACAATCCGCCGCGAGCGCCTGCCTCAGCACGTATTGCTCCCCATGCGCAATCGCCGGTCTAATGCATTTGATAGACATATTTATAGACGTTTTGATTGATATAGAAGTAATGGCATGAAGAAGAATAGCAGCAAGAGTGATGAACAGAAGTAGTCGGGTATCAGGAGTATCTCAGTGGAAAGAATCTAAGAGTTCTTTGTTCATGGTAATCTCGGAATAAGGGGCCGTTCGTGCGGCCACTTAATGATATGCAGGTGGAGGGTATCCGGGGATCAATAGCTGTGGAGGTGATAATGTTGAGGAGTGACAAGGGCTGAACCAGATGATAAAGGCTCCGAATGATATGGGGATGAACTCTTCATGGGTTCCTGAGCACAAGCTGTGCTGTGACACCCATGGCATGTGTCATCATGTCAGAACGACATGACAGCATGTCAGAATGTCAACTATGCTTGCTTGCCGAGAGAGGTTGAGTTGATGGTTGAGGAGGTTCAAGGAGAATGCCGAAGTTGAGAACAGGTCGGAAGGATGAAAGTGGTTGTGATCGATGCTAGTCTCAGCACATGCGAAGAGAAGAAGGGTGACAAGAACGGTAGAGGGAGTTGGGATTAGCGGAAAGAAGAGAGGAGTATCTCAAATTAGAATAAAATACCGCTGCAAGGAAATATGCGGTTCATGCGTTGACTTCTCCAACTTCCTCAAGTCTATATTTATCATAACTGCGACATACTGTAGCCGAAGTTTGGTTTGGAATGCACTTAGATCCGGCGGCGTATGGATCTGGGAGATAAAGTCACAGGGTAGATATACAACCGACTTGGTATACTACTAGAGACACATTATCGTTTCAACGAGGTACTTGTACGGAGTACTGTCGCATCTCGATGTTTACTTGACATTTACTTGACATTTACTTGAAAGATACTTGACATTTACTTGACATAATACTTGGGTATACACTTCATACAGTGCCAGAAATATCCGCCCTAGAAGATCCCCACAGTCACGACGACATCAAAACGACTGGAAAATGACTCTCAAAACCTCAAAAAGTTGATCTCTCCATCCGAGCCTCACCAGCCTCATATGCGAGTACTCGCGGTTTATTAGCGTTTGTGGCAGGATTTATCGGGGTAAATTTGTGAAAAATGGGGGAAAATAGGTGAAAAATACTGTTATCACAAGAAATGTTCAAACAAATCAGACAAATAGATCAATCCAAAACACAGCATCTCCACCTCTTCCCCATCACCAAACACCTGCTTATATCATCTGCCTGACAACCCCAAACCAATTAGATGCAATTAAGTTTCGCGTCGGACGCGATCTCCAGAACACCCACCGCACCGTAACGACACGACACCACATTCAATGACGGCCAAAGTGCGTTTGAAGACGACCAATCTCCTCAAGGGAGACACGGGCGCCATCAAGAACAACGTGAAAGTGAGTATCGCCGTCTTTCCCCGCCTTTTCCGCGTGGTTGCTAACCTAGAAACTGCTGGACGAGCTGAGAAGCGTTGAACAGGGAGGTCTCGACATCAACAGCAGCAAGCCCGTTCGACAGGGGCTCCTGGACAAGCGCATCATTGAGTCCAAAGATCAGACGACCCAGGCGTACGCGGCTCTGTGTTTCCTCGAGCTGCTGAAAATCTTTGCTCCTGATGCCCCGCTGTCCATCTCCGACCTGGAGCGCGTTTTCCAGCTGTTCAAGCGCCGGTTCAAGGCTCTGGCCAACACCGAGGCCGCGAGCTACGCCGAGAGCTTCGAGCTGCTCGAAAACGTCGAGTCTCTGAACTGCATTGTGCTGGCCAACGACTTCGAGTCGCGCGACAAGTTCATCGACGATCTGTTTCTGCTCTTCTACAAGCTGTACACCACAAAGCCCGACAGCAAGCACGCCGTGCTGCTTCCGCGAGTGCTTAACCAGCTGCTCTACGAAATCAACCAGGAGGGCAACCTGCCCATGCAGTCTGCGCGAGTCGTCTTCTCGCAGTTTGTCGCAGTCCCCAAGAAGAAGACCACCTCCAAGCAGGCGTCCTTGGGCTTTGAGAACGCCGGCTACGCGCTCAGCAAGATCCTCTGCGCAGACAACAAAACCGTCATGGCCAAGGCGCTGTTTGCCTACTTCAACGACGTGTTCAACAGCGACTGCGGAGACGAGGCAGACGACGACGAAGAGAGCAAAATGACCGAGCTCACTCGCCTGCACAAGCTCGTGGTGGAGATCTGGAAGGCCGTCCCCGAGACGATTGCCCAGCTCGTGGGATACCTGCAGGCCGAGCTGATCACCGAGAAAACAGCTGTGCGACTACTTCTCGTCGAGGTTGTGGGAGACATGATTGCCCACCAGCCTTCGGAGGTCAACTTTGTCACAACCTACGACACGTGCTGGAAACTGTGGCGAGACAGATGCCGAGATAAGGACCCCGAGGTGCGAGAAATGTGGGCTCTCAAGGCTCACGATATCCTCAAGTACCGAACCGACGTTACTCAGGAGGTGTCCAAGATTCTGCTGCAGCTACTCATTGACGAGGACGAGAACGTTCGAATCCAGGCCATCAAGTCTCTCGGCGAACTGGAACCCGAGACGCTCAAAAACCTCGTTGGAGGCTCGGACGAGTTCATCAAGCTCATGACCGACCGTATGGGCGACAAGAAGCCTCTGGTGCGAAAAACAGCCACCGAAGTGTGTGCTCAGCTCTACGCCGACGCGTACCCTCTGATTGAGCAGGACGAGGACATTGCCAGCATAGCTGGATGGATCCCCAGCGCTCTGCTCAACCTGGTTTTCAAGAACAACCCCGAGATCACCTTCAACATGGAGCGTGTTTTCCACGAGGACATTCTCACGCGAGAGACCAAGATTGACACGCGCGTGGAGAGACTTTTGGCGATTCTCGGATCGCTTGGTGAAGACACTTCTCCCGCGAGAAAGTCGCTCCACTCTCTGATCAACTGGCAAAACACCATCTCCGAGTACTTCAAGGCAGCCATGGGAGACACCATCACCGAAGCGCAAAGAGAGTCTATCGTCGAGTGGATGGCCAACATCACTCCTAACCCCAAGCTTGCAAGCACGTCCATTTCTGAGCTGCTCGAAAACCAGAGCGATGACCTGCAGACTTGCATCTCGCCTGATTCGTCTGTCCACGACGTTGTTGAGGCTCAGGATCGAATTCTCGAGGAGTTCACGGGAGAAGCTGAGGACATCATTGCCGTGCTTCTCTACCGATGCTCCAACGTTCTTCTGAACAAGGAGATCCTCGCGTCTCTGGTCACCGAGCCTGTTGCAGCTTCTTTCCTCGAGCACGTTTCTAAAATCAACCCTGCTCTTCTCACCGGCCATGTCAACAGTATGTTTGAGTCTGTCATGAAGGAGAATGCCTCTGAGGAGACTCTGCGAACTCTTGCAGCCATGGCCAAGCGAGGCAACAACACTCTCAAGGTGCCCAAGGCTGCTTTCAAGCCTCTTACCAAGTTGATCCTCGATGGAGGCGCGCTTGAAGCTAACTACGCCACTGCTATTGCCTGCTGTGCTGCTCCCTCTATTCTGACCACTTCGCTGATCAAGGCTCTTTGTGGAGCTGAGAACACAGACTCCAAGTACACTGCCCTTACGCAAATTTACAAGCGAAAGCCGGAGCTTTTGGAGAAGCAAGATCTCTCTGACACTGTGGCCGACCTGTTTACAGAGATGAAGGACCCCGACAGTGAGATGACCGGCTTTGCAGTGTCGTTTGCTGTCACTCACGAGGCTGCCAAGGGCAAACCCGATCTTGTTGACACTCTCTGCAACCTTGTTGACCCCAAGGATCTCGATCTCGACGAGGACGGAGAGATTGTCGACCAGGAAATGGCTCCTTCCGTCCACCTTAGTCTTTCTGTGGAGCTTTTGCGTCTTGGCTGGCACCCTAGCTACCGAAACGACAAGTTCCACGCCCAGCATATCATTTCTCTGTCTCGAACAGTGCGACATCCTGACCCTGAGGTGCGACAAGGGTTCATGCAGAAGCTCATGGCCCTGATGAACAAGAACAAGCTTGGCTGGAAGTTCCTGCTTCTGCCTCTTCTGTGCATCGGTGTCGAATCCGAAGCTTCTTTCAAGGACGACGTGGTTCGATGGGTGCGAGCCAAGCACGATAACGAGATCAAGCAGAACCCCAAGTCCACTGTCTTCGTCGCTCTTTTCCCGCGACTGTTGCACTTCCTCGGACGTGATCTCATCATCCACACCGGAGGAGCTGTCACTGGAGAGCATCTGGAGGAGCCTCTGTACGCCATTCTCGTGTTTTTGCAGATTGTGGCCGACACAGAGAACCTGGCTATGCTGTTCCATCTCGCTCAGCGAGTCAAGCAGTTCCAGGACGCCGTCGAAGAGGAGCGAGCCAACATTATGCATCTGGACAAGGGTGTCCACTTTCTGTCTGAGCTAGCTCAGCTGTCGATTCGGCTGTACGCTGAGAACAAGCACAACATGCAGATTCCCACGTATCCCGGAAAGGCCAACATGCCTGCGGACATTTTCAAGCCTTTCGATACTCCCGACCAGGCCAAGAAGGCGTCGCAGACTTCCTACATGCCCCAGGAGGTGGCTGAGGAGATCCCTCACAGCATTCGTGTCTTTTTGACATCGCGAAAGCGTGCTGTGGATAACAAGGTGGAGAAGCCCAAGAAGGTCAAGCGTGCAAAGACCGAGAAGGCTCCCAAGACGAAAAAGGTCGCCAAGACGCCAAAGGCCAAGAAGGCTGTTGAGACTGAAGAGGGACCTCGAAGACGAAGCAGTCGACACTCTGGAAGAAAGAGCGACTACAGAGAAAAGTCGGTTGAGGAGCTGGAAGAGGAGGACGAGAGTGAAGACGAAGAGGACGAGAGCGAAGAGGAAGAGGAGGATGAATAATTGTATTGTATTTTAATTTTATTACTGATGGATATGTTTACGAGTACCGGTACTGTACAAGTACGAGTAGCGATTCGGTACAAGTACAAGTACAGTAGAGACTTGTTTGCATTATTAGCGAGCTCTACCAAGTATCCGTAGCTTACAAAGACCGGAAGTCTACCTACAAACAGATATAAATTAATGTCTATTGTACAAAATACCTATGGTAGCCATATCAGTTACAGCATGACCGTCATCACGTGGGCAGACTAGTTGCTAGTCTCGCTCTTCACGTCGTCATCGTCCTCCCCCTTGACTGTCTTGTCTACCAGATCGGTGATTTTCAACTCAGCCAAAACAGCATCCAAGCCCTTGCTGGCGACGATCTTTCGCACCTCTGCCAGCAAGTGTTTTTCGGACAAGGTGAATTCCTCTTCAATCTCGTCCTCGTCCAGGTCATCCGGACCTCCATCGCTTTCTCCCTCGTCGACTTCCTCCTCCTCCTCCTCCTCCTCCTCCTTAATCTCCAACTCCTTGTACTTTTCGGCCATATCCAGCATTGCGTATGCTGCCACGGCCTCGTTTCTGGCCTCGTTCCAATTATGCATTTTGACCGTGTCGATGAAGTCCAACTTGATGCCTGCCTCAGGCAGCCGATACGCCACTCCATCAATCACCATTTCCCTCATCTTCGCCCGACGGAGGTCTGCCAGAGAAGGCTTGACGGCCAGAGGCACGTCGTCGTCGCCTGCATCCAGCAGCACCTCGATATTGCCGTCGTTGACAAAGCCCCGCTGCAAGTCCGTGTCGACAAGCTTCATCTTCTTGGGCTTTCGTGGCAGACTAATCACGTTGTCCACATGGTTGGGGCACTTCCACTTGCGGCCAAGCATCTTGACGTTGGCCAGCGGCGGATCGATGCAGTCCAGATGCCATGCTGTGGGGCAGTAATCACAGGAGGTGATTCCGCGGCCGTTGAGACCGTTCTTGCCGCACTTGAAGCACTCGAGCAGCTTGCCGTTCTTGTCCAGCGTGCGGACTATGCCGACTTCTCGGTCGTCCAGAGCCAGAGTGATATCCTTCTCTGTCTTCTCGTGGTCGTCCGAGTACTCGCCAAACGGGCCCGTGCTCACGCCCTCAAAGTACTCGCGGATGCTTTTAGGAAGCCGGTACTCCTTGGGGTTGGTGCGACTAATGCGGTTTAGTAATTGCGAGAAAATGCCCTTGGGAGCGGGCATGGGAGGGAACCGACGGGCCTTGCACTCCTTGCAAAACCACTGGCCGTCGGGAAGCGACTCGTCGTCGTACGGCGGGTCGGAACATGCAAAATGGAACGATTTCGGACACGCCTCGCAGCACAGGAACCGCCCGAGGCCCTTGCACGCGTCGCAGAAATCATCATTGTCCTATGGTTAGATATTAGGTTATGGGGTGGGCCATTGGGGAGGGTGGTGGAAAATAGGCTCAATGACACGGAATTCCAGGGAAAAGGCAGAGATGCCACGGAACCTGGGCGCTGCAAAATTCGCTCCCATAATAATAATGAGACTGCGAGAAGCGCCCGGCCTGCATGACGAAGGCGCACACACTCTGCCTGCCTCAACAAGACAAGCGTAGCCGCACCATCTAGAAACATCTCCACAATAACGGCACGGAGGACGACAGCGACAACTTTGACAGCAATCACAAAATCGTACAGACCTTGTGACAGCCTGATTGCCTGTCGGCATCCGAGCGTCGGCTCAAAAATACTCACCTTGGTAGGGTCGTCATCACTAGGGGGAGCCGCGACTCTTGGCGGCGTTTTAGTCGCAAATCCAAATGGACTGCCGGGCTTTTTGGGACTGAGTTAGAAAAGGCGGGAATGGGGCCACTGTAGGGCCGGCTGCGAAATCGAGGGTGCGTAGACGGATAGCTTGACAAAAATATGTGCACTTTGGGTATCTCGGTTGATCTCGTGAAATCAGTGTTTTTTCCGCCAGAGTGCAGTATGTGAGCAACGTCGCAGCATGAAAGCAACCAACATGGCCATCGACAACGCGGCAAATCGCATCAATCGAACGGCCTCTGTCGCATCGCAGATCCACGTAGACTGTCTCCATCGATCTCTCCCTCGATCTCGTTTTCGGGCATCTCAAAACGCAGCGTGAAGCATGCCATTCACGGTACTCACCTAGACACCTTGATCTTGATATGCAAACCCGTTCCGTGGCCCAAGCTCGGGGCCGACCCCAGCCTGGGCGTGCTCGGCGTCGGCGTCGAGCTCTTCTTGTTGGTTGATCCCTTCGGTCGGCCGCGCTTCCTCGGCGTGCTGGACTCGCTGGGCGCCGTCTTCTGCCGCTTGAGCGAGCCGCGCTCCGTGGACGGCTCCGTCTTGTCCAGCGACGCCTTGAGCGAGCGCTTGTTGGTGGACTCGTACTGCTGGACGCGGTCCTCGACCTGGGGAGACGAGGACGGCGACGACGGACGCGTGCTGTCTGTGGTGTTGCCGTTGGGCTCGTGGCCGTTGACGGACTCGGGGGCCGGAGACGACTCGGACGAGGCCACCGAAGACGCGCGACTCATGCGCTTGACCGTCTTCTTGCGTCCTCGGCCGGACTTTTTCGGCGGCGGCGTGCCAAAGTTGAACCCGGTCACGGAGTTGTGCGGGCCTGCCGTCTGTGGCTCGGTCCACTCGGGCATCTTTTGCGGAGGTGACGTGCCGGTGGTTATCGTGGGTCGGTACGAAGACACTTGTGCAAAGTGAAAAGTGCGTATGAAGTTTAGTGGTGGGTGTGCCAAGATGTCGGATCCGTAGCAGACGATCCAAAAATCGGGCTTTTTTTTTTTTTTTTTTGCGAAATCACGTAATCAACCGAACGGGGGTCGCTGCCAGCTGATTGCTTGATCTCTCAATGGATATCCACGATTTTTTGCTCTTCGTTCTTGTCGCCTTTGCGCACCGTCTTTTTCAGAGGTGTATGTGTAGGTGAGAGAGTGGTTTGCGGGTGTGGGAGCACTTGTGATGCTGAGTGTAATCCAGCGTCCAGAAAAGAAACCAAGAGGACTAAGAACCGCAAATACCTGCGGCGACAAGCAGCAAAAACGAAAGCCAGCGAGGGTTTCGGAAGTGCGGATGCGCCGGATCTTAGTGCAGCGTGCAGCCTGTGTGGTTGTGTGTGTATATGTACAACTTTTGCCGTTTTGGTCGATTCCGGATTTTGCTCGCTGTAGCGACTGGTACGCGGAAAATCTCTAGGCCCAGGTGTTCTCGTGATCTGCTTGTCCAACAAAGTGTAGGCTATCTCTACCGATTGCCTGTCGCAGAGCTCGCTTGAATTTCTTCTTTTGTCACGCTCGATCTGGTGATGCGTGCCAGTTGGTTTCAGAAATACGCAGTCCAGCTGAGGTAGGTTTTGTCTGTCTTGCACGTCTCACTTAAAGACTCTCTACCACGCCTACCACGGCTCTTATAGCTTACCCTTCTTTCCTACAGCCTGGTTGCTGCATACAACAACGTGCTGGCTAGGAGCGAGGCATGCAACCCCTCTGTTTCACCTTAGCTCTGAGCGGGACTGGGGTGTATTTCCAGAGCGAACAAGAGTATATATCTGCCGATTCGCGGAAGAAGTCCTCCGTCGAGTTCTCAAACGTCTGGACCTCCGTCTAGGCCATTTATGGAACTAGCGAGTGCTACCTCGCAGAGTAACACTTGTCAGGGTAAACGTGAGCACAGCAGAAACCAGGGCCAAAGGCCGCTCTCACCACCATCGTCACTTCAAGAGCACTTGCTCTCAACCGCAGACGGCTGAAAGTCTTCGAAACGTGGTCTTTAGGTTTTGATCAGCAAGAGCTGAGCAGGGCTCTCCGGTGGAGAATCCATGTGCAGTGCCGTATGTACACATCTTATGACTCAGCGCTCGTAGAATAGCGCTCGTATTCGCTTTGAGCTTGTCTTCCCGCGTCAAGCTCTTCTCTGCCTCTACGGAGTACTTGTACTTTAGTAAGGCTGGTGTCGAGGCCAAGCACAGCCCTGTTGGCGAATGCAGTGGAGACCAAGCTGAGACGCCATCACAAATATATCTAGTAATCGGAGGTCGAATCGAGGGCTCATCACAGTCAAAGAAGCCGAATCGCGATTCATCTTCTCTATTCTGTATTCCTATCGATCGCTATTCAGTATCAGAGCCAGTTCTGAACCAAGAGTAGGCAACGTGACATGATAAGAACTCAACCGGCGGAAGAGGAAATTAGCGGAGGAAACAAGCAATCAGTAAACATACAGGCCATTATGTGATGGATCCGGACTCTTTGCATTTACTATCCCACTAATTCTTCATTTTCAGGGCCTCCCCTTTCTACAGCACGTGGTGACTGCGAAAAACGCCTAGCCTGACGTAGCGAACAAGAATCTATACAATATCGCAGAGAATTCGTACGTTAATGACGCGAATCTATCGAGTCATCAAGTGTCTGGAACCGTTATCGCGCTTTTTCGTACTGATCGGTGCTCTTGAAAACCCTGTCATCGCAGCATACAGTCCAACCCAGATAAGTTTTACGATAACAGAAAGAACAAAGCCAGCATGTTGGATATTCTACTCAGCTGAGCATACAACAGCAACTACTCTCATTCTTGTACACCACCTATTAGGCAAGTGCATGCCACTCCTGCCGTCGCCATGTCATCATCGCAATCATATTTTTATACTAACCGGTATTCCTACGCCTACTTTTACTTAAGCAGAAGCAGCCTCCTTGGCCTTTCGCTCCTTCTTGGAGAGCTTGAGGGGCTCGGCAAGGACCTTGAGCAGATCCTCGTCCTCAATCTTCTTGTCGGACTTGATGTTGGCAAAGTCGGGGGTGGGGGCGGAGGCCAGCTTGATGTTGCCGTCCTTGGTGACGCCGACGGTGGTGAAGAACTCGGCGACAATCTCGCCGTCCTTCTCGTAGTGGACGTCGTAGGGGATGACGAGACCGTGGTTCTTGCACTCCTGCAGACCCATTCGGCCCTTGGTGGGGTCCTCGAGGACTCGGACGGAGAAGGGGAAGGCGCCGGCCTTCTTCTGGACCTCGGAGAAAACGGCTCGAGAAGATCGCATCTTGAGCTGGTAAGTCAGATCGGTCTTCTTGTAGATGGTGGTTCGGGTCTCGCCCTGCTTGACCTTGCCGTCGCCGGTGGAGACCAGAATGTCCAGACCGTAGACCTCGTCGGCCTCGAAGGTGAAGGTCTCGAAGTTCTGCTTCTGGCCCTCGGTGGGGTTGAGGATGATCTGCTTCTTGCCGTCCAGGACGTTCTGGTTCTGCTGGTGGGTCAGCATGCCCTCGGCGGGCTTGCAGCCGTAGGCCTTGCAGACCTCCTCGACGTTTCGGGTCACGTCCCAGTTCTTGTTGCCGGGCTTGATGGTTCGAACGGCAACCTCGGTAGCGTTCCAGGCCGCGGTGATAACGTCGGCGATCTTGCCGGTGATGGCTCCGCCTCCGACAACCAGAGTGTCGGCAACCACGCCGCCGTAGCCGTCGATCTGGGCGCCGAGAGACACCTTGATGACGTCGCCGGTCTTGAGGGTGATCTTGGCCTCGGGATCAGTGGAGATGGGGGAGAGGTGGGCAACGCAGTTGTTGGGGGAGATGGAGGTGGGGAAGGCAATGCCCTTGTTGACCTTCTTGCCCTTGAAGATCTTCTCGGTCTCGGCAGCGAGCAGCTCGTCGCCCTTGACGCAGATGTCAAAGAGGTTGGCGCCATCGACACAGAGAGCCTTGACCTCCTCAAGAACCTTGGCGGAGATCTCGCCGGCGGTTCGGTACTTGTAGACAACCTCGGAGTTGGCGAGGGTGGTGTTAACTGTGTTAGTGGGGGGACAAAAGATCGTAGGTACGCCAATTCACTCACCGTCAGTCTTGGGGGCCATTTTGTAGTGTGGTGGAGATGGTGCGCAGTGGAGTGCTTAAAGATTTTTTCAACAGCGAACAGGTCACGTGCTAACTTAGTCGAGAGGACGAGCAAAAGGTGGTGTACGCAGGGCGTGCTTACGGTTTGGAGGGGTGTTGCAAGAGGCGCCGATTTATAGAATTAGGGGCGCTTTGTGTGTTTACAACTGGTTTAGCTATGTTTGTATTCTCTGGTCTGAGGTGTCATGGTTGCATCGTGTTTGAGAGCAGAGAGTTGGGTGTGGGGAGGGATCGAGATAGGGAGGGGTGTGGTCGGTTTAAATCGGATAAAATGTGGAAAAATTTGGGAATATTCTTTTGTTTTTTGTTTGTATTTTTTCAGATTTAAATCACCACCGATCTTCCACCTTCCGTCTGCGAATTCTGTAATCCTCGATCTGAACAGAGTTGTCTGCTCGTGTGACCGAAATAGACAGATGTGGAGACATGGTCTCAAAGTTGGGTCTTAGACACTCCTTACGTTTTATATTAGCCATTGGTGACGTGTAATATCGATTTCCTTTTGATATGACTCAAAAATCACGTCAATTGACGCAAATTAGGTCTCCACTCATCATCGCACTCTTAACAAAATCAGTCAACTAACCCTCTCACCCTTTTGGTGATGTACGCGGCTGAAAATGCCTACTAGGAACTTAGAGTTTCACTTATCTCATCTCTCAGTCTACAGACGGGTCTCCTAGTACGGCCTTCAGAATCATGAACAACATCGAAAAGTGAAAAAATCGATTTATCACATTCACCTCAGCCGACAATTCAATTCTCCCACCTCCACCTTCTCCACCGAGCTCGTTTCAGACTCCCAAAACCTCGTTCATCTCGATCCAAACTGTAAACGGCATATTGACTCACCAAGGACGATTAGATACTCGTTGGAGGATGCTAATATGGACTGAAAACGAGAAACAACTATTTGAATCTATTCACTGCACCCAAAACAACCCTCATTTCAACTTTCACCTCAGCAAACCCCTCCGATCACCCCAGATCATCCTCCCGAAAACCCACTGACTCATTGGCTAATGCAATCGCCAACCTTCGACGACGCATAAATACGGTCACCTCCACACCTCTCCCCAACATCTATCGCCATGCAAGTCCGACACTTTTCCTCGTGTCGAATCGTCCAGGCCGGCAAGGAGCGGTTCGTGCCCTCCTCCGGCACCTACCCCAAGGGATTCAAGGTCGGCGGCTTTTTCGCCGGCGTGAAAAAAAATGCCTTCAACATGGATCTGGCCATGCTCTCGTCCGATAAGCCCTGCAACGCTGCCGCAGTCTTCACCACCAACGTGTTCAAGGCCGCCCCCGTGCAGGTGGACCGAAAGATCCTCGAGGTGACCCAGGGCAAGGGAATCAAGACCGTGGTGGTCAACTCGGGATGTGCCAACGCTGTCACCGGAGAGGGAGGCATCCACGACGCCCAGCAGATGGTCAAGAAGGCCGACGAGGTGTTTGGATCCGAGGGCGATCTGCCTGCCTCGCTCGTCATGTCCACCGGAGTCATTGGCCAGCGTCTCAAGATCGACAAGATTCTCAAGGGAATCGAGGAGCACGCTCCTGCCATGAAGGACAACCACGAGGCGTGGCTCAACACCGCCAGGGGCATCTGCACCACCGACACCTTTCCCAAGCTCATGTCGCAGCAGTTCAAGATCGGCGACAACACCTACACCATTGCCGGTCTGACCAAGGGAGCCGGCATGATCCACCCCCGAATGGCGACTCTGCTGGGTTTCTTTGCTACCGACGCTCCCGTCTCTGCCTCTGCTCTCGGCGTTGCTCTCAAGCACGCTGCTGACCGGTCTTTCAACGCCATCTCTGTTGACGGAGACACCTCCACTAACGATACTATTGTCTGCCTTGCCAACGGCGCTGCTGGAGGCCCCGAGATCACCGAGTCCTCTGCCTCCTTCCCCGTCTTCCAGGACATTCTCACCGACTTCTCCTCTCGTCTGTCTCAGCTCGTTGTTCGAGACGGCGAGGGAGCCACCAAGTTTGTCAAGATCTCCGTGAACGACGCTGTTTCCGAGCAGGAGGCCGCGAAGGTCGCCGAGACCGTCGCGTGCTCGCCGCTCGTCAAGACTGCGCTCTACGGCAAGGACGCCAACTGGGGCCGAATTCTGTGTGCCGTTGGATACTCTGGAATGCAGGTCGAGCCTACCAAGACGACCGTTTCTTTCATGCCTACTGACGGCTCTGCCGAGCTCAAGCTGCTTGTCAACGGAGAGCCCGAGCAGGTCGACGAGGCCCGAGCCTCCGAGATTCTGGAGCACGAGGACCTGGAGATCCAGATCAACCTCGGAACCGGCGGAGGCAAGAACGCCAACTTCTGGACCTGCGACTTTTCACACGAGTACGTGACCATCAACGGTGACTACCGAACCTAGTGGCCAAACAATCATACAATCATATACATCCGGTATGTATCAGTAACATGTAATTATTCGAGTGGGTGTATGTATAGGTATGTACCATACTCGTAGCTGTATTCCGATGAACAGTTATGCTACAGAACAATAGAATGCAATAGTTGTATTTACAGAACGAAAAATACAATAGTTGTATCTGTACATAAATAAATAAATAGTTATCTGAGCGTGACGTCTTCGCCACTTCTAAAGCTCATGTTTTCTGAACATGGGTTCCATATCTAGAAACCCTTGTTTTCCCTCCCTTAATTAATCCACACGCGACCGCTTGGAGGGCTTCTCGTCGCCCGACAACGGCGTGGAGTCGCCCTTTCGACGCTTCTGCGAGGACGACTTCTTTCTGTCGCTCTTAATGTCGTCCAAATCAGCTCCAGCGCCTGTTTTCGCCTGGTGCTTGAGAAACACCGCCGACGACAGCGAAAACAGCCGGTCGTCCTCGTTGAACACGTAGCGCTTTTTCGACTGGGCGCCCTTGATGTACGTGTCGAAGCCCTTGACGAGGTTGCCGTGGGACGTTTCTTCGAGATACGCGCCCTCGAGGGTGAAGATCTGCTCCTCCAGCGAGTTGAGGTTCTTGTCGTGCATCTTCTTCTTGTTGATGTTGTCCTTGAGCTGCTTCTTGAGCTTCTCGTACTGGTTCATTTTCTGGTCGCTCATTGTTCTGTCCTTGGCTGGGTACTGTAATAATTAATGTACCGTACTGTAATTATCATCGTCCGGCTTGGGAGGTTGAGCAGGAATAAGGTTAGTTGGGAGGTCCAAGTAACTCTATGGGTTCGGCAATTCTGACAAATTCGCTTTGGTACATTTCGGGCTGGCGCGAAACACTAATATTGGGATAGTCACCACACGTCTATCACGTCTACACCAAACGCTTCACACCAAGACACATCATGTCGTTCCGGCAGCAGTTCCAGCAGGGTGCCAACCCCAATGGGCAGATGGGCTTCAGCAACATGAACATGAGCCCCAACATGAACAACGCGAAAATCGGCGGCATGGACATGGGTGCGCAGATGGGCATGGGCCAGATGGGCCAAATGCCACAGATGGGCCAGATGGGCCAGATGGGACAGATGGGACAGATGGGGCAGATGCCGCAGATGGGCGGACCCATGGGCGGCCAGATGAACGGCATCAACATGGGCGGAATGCCCTCCGGAGGCATGCCTAGTGTCCAGGGCATGCCCAACATGGGCGGCATGCCCAACATGGGCGGCATGAACATGGGCCAGGGCATGAATCCGCGCGGTCCCATGGGCCCCCAGGGCATGATGGGCCAGCAGCAGGGCCTTGGAGGCATGCAGCAGCAGGGAGGCCAGGTCCAGATGGGCGGAGGTCCCCAGATGCAGCCTCCCCAGCGACAACAGCAGCAGCAGCAGATGCCCATGCCGCAGTCGCAGCTCATCCCCCAGCAGGGCGGCATCCCGACCATGGGCCAGCCCCAGAAGAACTTTGACTTCCCTCCACCGGGTCAGACCATGATGCAGCCCGGGCTCACTGTGCCTCCCGTGCAGTCGCATCTCGGGATCGTAAGCGCAGACGAGGCGCGCCAGCAGGATGCGCCCTTGGCCAACCCTCCTTCGGCAGCCGAATCGCTCGCAGAAATGCCCACGCTCTTCAACGGCCAGGGCATCACGGACCTCACGGAGATCATGAAGAACAAGAGCGAGCCGAAAACCGCGCAGGAGCTCAATCTGCGGCGGTTCGTGACCAAGGACCTCAACGAGTCGTCGACGCTGCCCAAGAAGCTCAAGCAGGAGGCCGACAAGCTCAACGCCAAGCGCTACGAGATCTCCTTCTACCACTCGTTCGGGCCCATCCGGTCGCAGGAGCCGCAGTCCATCTTCCAGGACGGCTATCTCGGCTACGGAAACGGCTGGACGGGTCTCAACACGCGGTTCGTCTACCCCCGAGACCGAAAGAAGCACAACCGAAACACGCGGGACCTCGTGCTGTCGCGCCAGCAGCTCAACCAGCAGGCGTCGGAAGAAGAGCTGCTGGTGCCCATCCGTCTGGACTTTGATCTCGGCCGCCTGCGCCTCAGAGACACGTTCATGTGGAACCTCAACGAGAAGACGTACCCGGTCCACTTTTTCGTCGAGAACATGTTCGAGGACTTCCACTTCCCGCACCAGTACATCCAGTCCGTGACCAACTCCATCTCCGAGCAGCTGCAGGACTTCCAGCCACACCAGTACCCCGAGCAGCCGCGACACGTTATTGGCGACGGCGACATCTCCAAAAACGAGGACATGCGAGTGGTTGTGCGTCTGGACATCACCGTGGGCCAGCACAACCTGATTGACCAGTTTGAGTGGGACATCAACGACCCGCTCAACTCGCCCGAGGAGTTTGCTGCGACCATGTGCGCCGAGCTGTCTCTTTCCGGCGAGTTTGCCACGGCCATTGCTCACGCCATCCACGAGCAGACACAGGTCTTTTCCAAGTCGCTGCTGCTTCTGGGACACACGTTTGACCAGCGGCCTGTGGACGACGAGGACATTCGACGGGAGATCTGCGCTCCGCTGCCCGAGGGCTCGATCATGCGGCCCAAAAACAACGTCAACGAGTACTCTCCCGCGCTGTTTGAGATTTCTGAGGCCGAGCTCAGTCGTCTCGACAAGGACAAGGATCGAGATTCGCGTCAGAAGCGTCGTCAGGGACGAGCTGGCCGACGGGGAGCTCCGTCTCTGCCCGACTTCAAAAAGGTGGTTCGAACGTTCCGAACGCCTGTCTACTCGGCTGTTCTGCCCGGTGCTGTCGACCGAAAGGTGGAGTTGGCCAAGCAGGCGCTGCAGGCCGAGGAGGAGGAGGAAGAGGAGGACAGTGACGGAAACGTGGTGGTCCGGCCGGTCAAGAGACAGCGAACCACTGGCCGACACGTGCCTGTTCGAGCTGCTGCTGCCAACGCGGCTGTGGCTGTGGCGGCACAGAGCCAGGAACTGGAACAAAACTACGTGGAGGAGCTGGCGGACCCTACGTCGTTCTGGGTGACGCTCAAGGTGCCTCCGCAGCAGCTGGCGCGGCTGATGATGGTGCCTCGGTTTGGATAGGCCAGGGTAGAGGGAGTAGCTACCCGCAAAAGAGATTAGCTACAGCTAACTGTATATTAATAGATGTATGAGAAGACAAGTCATGCGTCGCCGTCGCCGTCGCGAGTGGTTTGTGTAGAAGGATATATAATTATTGTATTTTATGTTTTACCGGTACTGTACAAGTAATCATCTACTCCGTACTAATTATACTATTAAATTCTGTATCAATATCATTACAGTATGTATAGTCTTGCAGTACAGTACACTTGCCCTCCTCTGTCTGGACCATAATCAATACGAAGTAGTTGCGCCTCGCTCTAATATACCATTATTTATTGTCTTACAGTACGGAGTACTCGCCCTCCTCTGCCTCTACCATAATCAATACGGAGTACAAGTACAGTACAATAGTTGCACCTCGCTCTGTATCAATACCATTATTTTATTGTCTTGCAATGTACTCCTCTGTCTCTGTATCTATTGCTGTCTACTCTCATAATCATAACTTTTATTTACACAACTTTTACAGGGTCAAGTCCTTGAGCAGCTTCTGCACCTCGCCCACGGACGAGGTCTTGTTGGCAATCTTCTCCTTGAGAATCTCAGCCAGATCCTCGATCTTGACGTCGGTGCCTCGGTCGGACTCCTCGCCCAGACCCAGCTCCTTGATCTTGACCAGACCCTGGGGGTACTCGTCCTGGCCCAGAATCACGGCAAAGGGACAGCCGGCCTTCTCCGCGGCAGTGAACTGCTGGGGGTACTTGGGCTTGGTCTTGTACATGTACTCGGCCTCGATGCCGGCCTCCCAGAGCTTGTGGGTGACAGCCATTCGCTCGGCCAGGAAACCGGTGTACTCGGGTCCTCCGCCCATGGACATGACATAGACCTGAGTCGCAGCGGGTCGGACCTTGTCCATGAGACCGGGTCGGGCCTTGATGAGCGAGAAGAGACGCTCGACACCAAAGGAGACTCCGACGCAGGGAATGTTGCCCTTCTTGGAGTTGTTGGCAAACATGCCGACCAGGTTGTCGTATCGGCCTCCAGCCAGAATGGAGCCAACACCCACGTTCTCCGAGTTGTCGTCGTCGTCCTTGGACTTCTTCTTCTTCTTGCCGTCCTTCTCGGCAGCGGCCTTGGCAGCAGCCTTCTCCTCCTCGGTGGGGGGTGCAGAGGCCTCGGTCACGGCCTCGTAGATGATGCCGGTGTAGTAGTCGAGGCCTCGGGCCAGAGACATGTCGAAAGACAGGTAGTTGGTGATGCCGAAGGACTCCATGAAGGGCAGGGCCGTTCGCATCTCCTCGATTCCGGTCTTGGCAGACTCGTTAGCCATGAGCGCAGCGTCTCCCTCCAGCCACTCGAGCATCTCCTTGACGGAGCCCTTGTGCTGCACGTACTCGCCGATCTTGTCGGCGACCTCCTCGGGCTGGCCCTTCTCCACGCACATCTCCTTCTTGACGTCGGCCCAGGGCGCCTTGTCGAGCTTGTCGACGGCCGAAGACACCTTTCGCACGTCCTCCTCCTTGACTCCGCACACCTGGAAGATACCGTCCAGGATCTTTCGGTGGTTGAGCTTGATGGTGAAGTTGGTGATGCCCAGTGACGTGAGGCCCTCCACGGCAATCGCCAGACACTCGGCGTCGGGGATCATGGTAGGGTAGACTCCAGCGACATCGAAATCGCACTGGTAGAACTCTCGCATTCGGCCCTTGGTCATGGCAGGCTGGTCTCGTCGGTACACCTTGGCAATGTGATATCGCTTGATGGCCTGGATGCCGTTCTGGGCCACAAACCGCGCAAAGGGCACCGTCAGATCGTATCGCAGAGACGTCAGCTCTCCTCCCTGATCCTCCAGGTTGTAGATCAGCTTGGAGTCCTCGCCGTACTTGCCGGCCAGAATCTCTCGCAGCTCGAAAACGGGGGTGTCGATGGTCACGGCGCCGTGTCGCTTGAAGACCTTGGCCAGAGTGTCGAAAATGGCCTCTCGCACAACCATGTCCTTATCGGCCCAGTCCTTGGTTCCCTTGGGCACCTTGAGCTCATACTTGACGGGCTTCTTTTCCTTCTTGGCGGCCTGGGGAGCGGCCTGGGGAGCCGCAGCAGCAGCCTCAACGTTGGCAGCGGACGACATTCTTCGAATAACTTGTGTGAGTGTTCTCCGCAGCATGTATGACTGAGCTAGCACAGCCAAACTTTTTCAGTTGAGGTTAGGGATTTTTCGAGTAGTGCGGCGGGCAAACGTTGAGCATGCGTGCAAAATGAAGACCGATGGAGAGTAACGAAGGATAAAATTGAGACTCCGGAGAACGTATTGGCGTCTATTTATGTTTTCGACACTCGGTCTCAACACAACGATTGTGTAATAGGTACGTGGCTATGGTCTAATATGCCAAATTAGCATGTGTCAATATTAGTGTCTTACTAAGCGTTTGGGGATGCTGTCAAAGTGAGCGATTGTGTTGATAAGCGTGATAAGGGAGTAGTAGGCGGAATATTAGTCTGTAGTGCCAGTATTGTTCCGTTGAGCTGTTCAAATACTCAGACTTTTCGGTGTGAATAAGCTAGACCGACTCCTCTCAACTAGCATCAATTATGTTTGTTAGACTGAGCTAACTAAACCTCAAGAAAATGAATCCCATATTTTCGCTACCACTATTACCACGAGTAGAAATAAATTGCACCAGCTGAATCTGTCGCCACCGTACTATCCTCTTTAATACCCATCCCTTCTTTCTGAAACACTTCTTGCCCTATTTTCTTCGTGGCAAATACTGTCTCAACTCCCACCAGTGGCAAGGTTCAATATCTGGCATCACCACACTCTCACTTGTACCTTCACACAACACATCACAATGGTGAGTATCTGAGCGCCTACAGCTGCGATCGCGGTGGCATTTTATTGCTACAGTCTCATTATGTGATAAAATCACATCTCGATGCACTACCTTATCTCCTGAACAAGTGCAATTGTTCTCCAACATCGCCACCATCGCCACTAACACAGTCACTGCGAATCACCCCCGAAAACACCTCGCGAACCCAGGTGAACCCCGCCTCGTTCGGCTCCAGCGCGCCCTCGGTCCAGGGTCTCCACGACACCATGCGAGACGGCCAGCTCAACATCGAATCACAGCTCAACGGCCGACACCCGTTACAAGCACGTCTGGAGAACTGGGAGGAGACACAGATGAACATGCGAATGCAGAACTACAAGCGAACCTTTGGCATGGGCGAGCCCATCCGACGAACCATGGAGATGCAGATCGTCAAGGAGACCACCCTGATGCCTGCTGTGGTCGGCACCCCTGCCAACATCCACCTCGACATTCTGAAGAACAAGGACCTCGACGTGGACTGGGAGGACGTTTACACTGGCGACGAGCAGCCCCTCGACTTCCACTCCGAGCTCGAGAAGCGAATGGGTATTTAGAGTAATGATTGATGGTACCGGTATGAGACGACTGGGGTGTTTGTAGTGTGCCACGGTAGAATACGTTTGCTATATATACGTCTGTTATAGATACGTCTGTTATACAATAATATTAATGCTTTAGCTATTGGTACAATGTCCATCCAATGTTGGCTTAGTTCACTCTCTTCCAAACCTGGATGTAGGTGTCCTTCAGATACAAAGAGTCCTGTCCAAGCTCGGTCACGTCCGAAATCACCAGATCTCGCACATCAACCCACGACTTGCGACCCTCGTCGTGCAACTGGACACTCCATTCTTTTTCTTCTCCTCCCTCGCACGTAATGTTGGTGATCAGGTTGTACTTGCCCTCCAGTCCCTTGGTATAAGGAGCCATGTCCAAACCCTTGAGAGGGAAGTTGACAATCGTTCCGTTGTACTCCTTGGTTCCGTCTGGCAGGGTAGAGAACCGCTTGTAATGCAAAATGAGATACTTGGGCAGCGAGACAATCTGGTACGTGTTTCTCTCGCCTGCCAGCTCTTCACAGGTAACACCGTCGTACTTTTTCAGCAGAGTCGTTAACGGCACATGCTCAAGTGTCGTGTCGTTGTCTCCGTCCTTGAACACCGACTCCGGTGGCAAATCCAGAGTCAGCAGAAGGAAGGGAATGCATGTTGTCTTCGAGCTCTTGACATCAAAGACAGACTTTCCGTCCACCTCCCGTTCGATCAGTTTCTGGGTAGTTTTATTCAGCTTACCCTGGAAAATCTGGTGTATTAACGACGATCCAGGCTTTGAGCTGCCTCCTAGACCCAGATGAGTCTGAACCAGCAGCCAGACCAAAAACTGGCATGGATCAGCCTGGAAATTGGCAGAAAACTTGCCCTGAGACAGCTTCTCGGCGAGATTCACGAGCTCGTGTGGACTCACGTGGTTCTTGAATGCTCGCGGGTTCCAAATTCGTCTGGTTATCTGCGACAGAGCCGCGACAATTGCAGACTCGCTCTTGGGATGCAGCAACAGATAGTTTCTCAGCGGTTTTGTATGTGAAAGCAGCTGGATGACCACATTGGCGTAGTCGCTGTGCTTGATGTTGTTGATACCAATGTATCCCGGCCGATAGACCTTGTTTGTCAGTGTGTAGCTGGTTTTGTCGACATCCAGCTTCTTGATCTGGGACTCTTCGTAGACAGGATTGGCGACAGACTTGATATCGTCGAGATATCGAGACGTCTCCTTGTACCCTTCCGGTAGCACGTACACCTCGTACGTCTCCATGTTCAAAAAGACATAGTGGTCGTCGTTGATGGAGTGAAAGTAGGCATGGCTGGACTTGCCTCTTCCCTGGAAGAATCTTCCGCAGACCAGGCAGCAGTAGACGTTTGTGGGAGATAGCGAGACTGAGCAGACCTTTTCAAAGTCAAAGTCGAGCTTGGATCGGTCGACTGTGTCGAGATACAGGGACGATTCCTGGTGGCTTCGTTTTTCCATTTTGTCGAGATGTTTTGGCTGCAGGCAAAAAGTGTATCAATAGATTAGAGTTAGTTGTACGAAGTGGGGAGAGTAAGGAGGGATTGAAGACGGTGTTGGAAGAGGTGTGAAGAATTTCTGAATGTTTTAACCAGTTTTAGTCCTATTGATATTATGTTTTATGTGGTTTTAATATTGTTCGCTGTTCCAATTGAGGAGGTGTAGCGAGAAAGAGTGCTCACTGAGACTTAGTTAACTTCAAACTAAAGGTCTAAGTAAGGATGCGCATCTGAAGGAAGACAGAGCAAATGGCACTGAAACATGTTATTCAGCAATACATACAACAAGAATCAAAATTTCACCCCCAAATAAACTATTATATCACCCTTTCAATCACTCTTTACAGCAACATCACTCCAACATGGAAGACTCTCACCAGCCAATAACAACTCTATTGATTCTCGGATTACGCCAATGAACGAGAATTTCAACGAGAGCTTCAAAACAAAAGACCCATATTCAACACCACACACCTTCTAGCCAACCTACACCTCCTACATCCAACTCTTTCAACTCCAACACTTACTAATCCCTCGCCATACAAGTCGCTGTAACGTCACCTCGCGTCTCCCATGCACGCTCCAGACATGAAATCGTGGGCCATATCTTTGCCGTCTTTCGGATACCGCTTCAAAAAAGCAAGAAAAGAGTCACGTGGCTGCTGCGTCTGCCCGTTGCGCGCATCCGGCCTATGGCAAGTGCCGAAACTGCATGTCCGGGAACGGGGCTGGTTCCTGTGCATGCCAACGTTGTGCCATGGAGACGTTGGAGAGCTAAAGGCACGATACGTGAAAAAGGGGTCGAAAGAAGGGGGGAAGCAGAGGTAGATATAGAAAAAAGGACAGGAAAAAAACGGACACAAAACCGCGAAAACGCATGACTAAGCGCCTTTTACCCTTTTAGGCAACTCCAACACGACCTCCGGTCCCATTTTTAGCCACGCAGGAGGCTTTGTCTTAAACACAGCCATGGGGCCATGTGAACACGGAAAAGGCTGAGATATTGAGGGATAAAAAAAGCGGAAAAGCCACGTAGAGTAAAAAGAGCAAGCCGGATCGAATTGTAGAGGTCACGTGACCCGAATTCCCTCGGCCTGCCCTCTCTCAGGACCCGCTTACCCCACATACAGCGCAGCTCACCTAACCCTGCTTGTCCCAGTGCGAGAGAAAAAAAAGTTGACGGATATAATGGCACAGTGAAAAATCTTGGAAGCGTAAGTGTAGCTACTTGAGCTATTGATCCACACCGCGGAAAACCAAACATCGCCACCAAACGCCCTCGACACACGCAACCCCACACGCAACCCAACTCGTCAGCAATGTCACAGTCTTCTCTTTCTTTTGGTCCCGAATGGTGAGTATTGTCTACGGACTTTAAAGGTCTGGTGGTGATTAGCGGCACAACCAAGTAGTCTCGATGAGGCTGAGGTGGTTATCGGATCGCGTGTGATTGTTCCTTGTGGACTCTGCGGACAATACTTGTATTTTCGGCTTTTGGTGTATCTGAGATAGTGCTGAGATGATAGTGCTGAGATGATAGTGCTGAGATGATATGCTGAGATGATATGCTAGAAGAGAACACTACAAGGACGGCTCTGAATGAAGGAAGAACGAAGGAAGAACGAAGCAAACAGCGAAGCAAACAACTTCTATGGTATCTACACTGTTAGATGACCATCACTACACCTGAACCTCTACTCTGTCTACAATCGACACCAATGACCCACCTCTATCTACACCCCGACCATGACATACTAACCCAGGATGCGCCCGAAATCCAAGGCGCCCGACGGAAAAACACCACTACCCGCGGTGGTGCCCAACGGCAACAAGGCCAAGATGGCGTGGTCCGGCGTGGCGGCCGGGAAAGTGGTTACTTCGGTGCCCGCGGAAACCAAGAAGCTGAGCTTCGCCTCGGCCACGTCTGCGCCTCGCAAGTTCAAGAAGCGCGATCCGGAGGAGCCCGAGGACCGCTCCGAGGCCGGCTCGGGGCTTTTGGCCGAGAACTCCGAGCCTGTGCCTGATCCCGATCTTCCATCGCCTCTGCTGCCCAACCACGGAGGACAGCGGTTTTCGGCCGAGGAGATGCTCGCGGTCTGGAGAACCATGAAGGACAAGAACGTGCTGGTCAAGACGGAGGCCAGCAACCAGTCCATGTACCAGAGCATCCACCTGAACACGCCGTCGCTGCTGCAGAAGGACCAGAGCGGTCTGGGCAAGCAGGACCGCGAGGGCTGGTCGCCGTTCAAGAGCGTGAGCGTCGTCACTCAGGTCGACGAACCGCAGCAGCAACAGCCTCCGGAGTCTGCACCCTCTTCGGCAGCCATGTCTCCGGCTACGGGAAACGTGCCCTCGGTCTTTGACACCTTCAATGCCCCGGCAGTGCCTCCAGGCATGGGTTTTGCATCTCCCCCAAAGCTGCAGCACCCGGAAAACATCAAGTGGATGTACAAGGACTACCAGGGAGTGATCCAGGGACCCTTTGCCGGTCCGGTGATGCACACGTGGTGGAAGGGCGGGCATCTGGACGCGAAGCTGTCGATCCGACGCGAGGACGACGACTCCTGGCAGACCGTCGACGAGCTCATTCTCAAGACGAGCGCGCAGGAGCCGTTTCTGACGCCGCTGCCGTTTGTCGCGAAACAACCACCCATGCTGAACACTCAGGCGGCTTTTTCGCAGCAGTATCAGCAGCCAGGAGTGCCTCCTCAACAGGGAACGCCGCAGGGAGCCTTCCAGGGCTCGTTCCAGCACTACCCGCAGCATCTGCACGGCAGCGTGTCGTCCTGGAGCCCCGCAGTGACGCCCATGTCGCCTACGCCCTGGGGAGGCTCGCAGATGGGCGGACAAGCTACGCCTAACAACAATTTCGGAGGGTCGTTCTTCGACCAGCCGTTCCACGGAGGCCACTCGCAGTCGTCCTTCTTCGACGAGCGCAGCATGTGGCGCTCCGGTAGCGTCTCCAACACCATGTCTCCTGCGCTTTCGCGGGCCTCGTCTGTCATTTTCCCGAACGACGGACCCCATACGCCTACTCGAGCAGGTTCGCACACTCCGCTGGCTGCGTCTACGGCGGACGTAGCTGCTGCCGACAATGAGCTTTTGGAGCTGGATGCCCTGCCCCTGCATCTCAAGGACGTGATTGGCGACGATCTCGAGGAGGTGCCGACCATTAGGGAGGAGACGACCATCAAGGAGGAGTCTGAAGTCAAGAAGGAGGTTAAGAAGGAGGTTGAAGTCAAGAAGGAGGTTGAGGAGAGGCCTGAGGAGCCCGAGGAACAGCTCACGGCCAAAGAGCGCGCCAAGAAGGAGCGCGACGCGGCCAAGAAGGAGAAGAAGCGCAAGGAGAAGGAGGAGAAGCAGCGCATCAAGGAGAAGATGGCCGCCGAGAAGGCCGAGCGGCTCGAGCGGGAGGCGCGGGAGAAGGCAGAGAAGGCGCGGCTCGAGCAGCTGCGGATTGAGCAGGAGGCCATTGACCGCGAGGAAGCCAAGAAGGCCGAGGCCGAGAAGGCCCGACGCGCCGAGGAGGAGCGGCTCGCCAAGGAGAGCAAAAAGGAGGCGCCCTGGACCAAGGACAAGAAGAAGGACAAGCCCAGCAAAATGTCGCTGGCGGAGATCCAGCAGCTGGAGGAGGTCGAGCGGCAAAAGAAGGAGGCCGAGGAGCAGGAGATTGCGAACGCGATCCGGGCTGTTGAAGAAGCCGACCAGGAGACTCATCGCGACGAACCCTCGTTCAAGCCCACCTGGGCGACTGCTCCTGTTGCTTCTGCGCCCGCCAAGTCGCTGTCGCAGATCCAGAAGGAGGAGGAGGCCGCGCGCAAGAAGACGGCCGTTTCGGCTTCAGGCGTCAAAAAGTACGCCGACGTGCTTCCCCGACGAGCACCCGTTCCTGCTGCTCCCGAGCCTGCCTCTCCCTGGACAACTGTAGGCGCTCATGGCAAGCGTGTAGGCGAAGACGGTCTTCCTGTTCGAGCCCAGACGCCTACGGCTCCCGCAGCGCACATGGCTCACCAGTACGCTGCTCAGCAGGCCGCGCAGCAGGCTGCTCTGGCTCGTCCGCCTGCTCCCGTGGCTCCTGCTGCCCCTAAGGTGCTCACCCCGGCCGAGTCTTTCCTGCAGTGGTGCCACGGAGCCTTGCGAGGCCTCAACGCCGGCGTCAACGAGACGGAGCTCCTCGGGATGCTCATGACGCTGCCTGCCGAGGAGGAGTCGACGGAGATCATCGCGGACATTGTCTACGCCAACTCGTCGACGCTGGACGGGCGGCGGTTTGCTGCCGAGTTCCTCAAGCGGCGCAAGATTGCCGACGGCGACTCGGCGGTCAAGTGGAGCGAGGTGCTGCAGCACGCGGAGGTGGCGCCCCAGGACGACGGCTGGAACACTGCTTTCAAGGTCGTCGGCAAGAAGAAGCGGGCGCCTTAGCATGTATATATGGTAGTGGTCAATGGTCTAACGTACGAGCTGGGTATGATTTAGAAGAGTAATTGTAGTGTATTTGTAATATAGCACAATGTTAGTTGTAGTCAGAGAATGTCAGGCACAGTATGATGAAAGTCAGTGTTTACGTTCATTACAAAAAGGCCCGTTCGCAACAGTCTGGATTGCCATCATGGCTTAGACTAAGGTGGAGCACATGATCTAATGAAGCAATAGCTTCTCGCTAAAATGAGGGCAATTGACATGAGGGCAGCAGTTGGTGCCCTCGTAACAGTTGAATTTGTTTGTATACTTTCTTACATTGACTACACGTACAAACGCTGTCTTGTACGTACGTCTATCTTGGACCGGTACAATTATTGGCCTCATGTACACGTTAACTCTGTTATAATATGGCCATTACTTATCATAAGGCAGATGTGCTTGCCTGTGGTACTTTATGATGTTACTCGGTACATGCTACACTGTTTGCACATCTGGACTGTCGGATACAATTTGGCACAATTGGAGAGCCTGTATCACTATGGTGACTCGGGTATCTCTTTCTGTATTGCAACGTTCAAACTGATTACAAGTACTTCTGTGTACTGTTATTAGTTCTTACAACTGTACTCCGGGCCTACATCTTAGTCAATTCTGACCTTGACTTCCAGAGCATACCGGTACTAACAGGTACCTACCGGTACAGTCCATACTATCTGAATTATCACAATTTGATACACTACCGGTACAGTACTTGTCTTGAACATCGGCTACAATGTCATCAGGTACATATGCACCATACCAAGAGTAGCTACACCTCCAACTGATTCATACCATCTCATTCTATACATCTAGGCGACAATAACCTTGGCCTGGACCAGGTCGGCGTCGAACGCCTTTTCCTTCTCGCTGAGCTCGTTGATTCGCCGTCGCAGACCCTCGTTCTGGATGATCTCGGACGCGGTCGCAAACATGGTCTGCGCCCAGTTCTCGGCGTATGTGTTGGCCTCGGCCGCGCAGTCGTTGAGCTCCATCTCGATCATCTTCTCCCACGCCGTGAACTGATGCAGCAGATCGTCTCCAATGGATCCAGCCTCGTGAAGAGCGGTCAGGTGGGGCTTGGCCTCCTTGGTCTTGATGATTCGCTTGATGTTCTCGGCGGACCGACGCAGCAGCGCGGCCTTGAGCACCTTCTCCGACGGCCGAGGGGTCGTGTGGTCCCGCAGAGTGAAGTAGATGTCTCGGGGGATGTGATCGGGGTACCAGGGCTCGACTCCTGCGAGGTTGACAGCCTGCTTGGATCGGTAGATCTTGCCAAAGACTGCGAGCGCCGTGAGCAGCACCGCAAAGTAGATGAAGGGCGTGTAGATGGAAACGCCGCTGCTGCTTTCCATTGTGTTTTGTGTGTGTGGTGATGTGTTACGTGTGTTGTTAGACTCGAAGAAGTCCGGCCACCTATGAATAACTCTATTTGGGAAGGTCTAGTCTAATGAGCTACGCGTGTGCATAGGGTAGAGAGAGGATGTTGGAGGGGGAGAACAGGTGGTATTTGTGTTTCTGAGGTTCTCTTTGTGTAACACGCGTTGGGCAGACATTTGGGGTTTTGTCTGGTTTGCAATTGGGTCAGTCTAAGTGGGGTAGTCTAAGTAATTACTTGGCATAGCTGAACTTTACTTATGGTGATTATGTAATGTGGTGGTGGAAGAAGTAGTCGTGTTAACGTCTCCTATTACTTGTATTAAACGTAGACGAAAGCAGCGAATGTCAAACTGTACTTGTACTTCTACAAGTAGTCACACAACTGTCTATCATACGACTATTCTTTGAGGGGCAATTACTAGAACGTGCTAATGTTTGAGTCAAGCTAGAACTTGTAGGGCATCTTAAATTGTGCTGTAACAAAGTAGTACTGTAATATAATAGGTATAGTGGCTGAAGAAGGATCAAACTGAGTGTCATTCTCGTGTTTTAAGGCACTTCTTTTGACAATTCCTATCCATCTGACACCTCTAAACCCACCTAACTAACTCTATTCACGTTGATACGCATGTCCCAGTGGCAACATGAACTATCTCATCATCTCCATCAGAAGCACCCTCGACAATGGTGAGTATGCGAAACACAGACGAACCGCGAATTGCGCCCAGACTAACCCAGATTCTGCGATTCCGCTCCAAAAAAGGCACACTCAGAGCAGAAGCCCAGCCCACAGACCTCTTCGATGTGGCGTTCCAGAAGCTCACCGAAGAGCTCGCTGACATCGATCCCGCCTCCATCACCCTCGCAACCTCGCCCACAGGCAAGCAGGAGCCCGCCTCGCGGCTTCTGGGCAAGACCGTCCAGAAACTGGGCCTCAACCACGGCGATATGCTGTTTGTCAGCTACACAGACTCCGCTCCCCAGGCTCCTGCTGAGGCTGTGACTGCCGAAACAGCGCCCCAGATGACGGCCGCACACATCCGCGACGCCACCAGACAATTGCCCGTCGACGACTTCCTCGAGAAGCAGGACGGCAAGATCAAGCGGCAGCTGTCTGCTCTGCAGCAGCGCAAGTTTGGATCGCGGGGCATGGGCGAAGACACGCTTCCCGTGGACCCCTGGGACGAGGAGTACCTCAAGGAGCAGAAGATCAAGCATATGAGCTACCACGCCTACGTCAAGAAGCTCAACTCGCAGGCCAACAAGAAGAATGGCGGCGGATACATTGCGCCCCTGAACGTGTCTGATTTCGGCGTGTCCAAGACGTGCACAGGAGCGCATGCTCCCTGGCCCGAGGGAATCTGCTCGCGATGCCAGCCCTCGGCCATTACGCTGCAGTCGCAGCCGTTTCGGATGGTTGATCACGTCGAGTTTGCCGAGCCCGACATGATCAACAGCTTCATCGAGCCCTGGCGTCAGTCGGGAACCCAGCGCATCGGCTGGATGTACGGCCACTACGAGCCCTACGAGCTGGTGCCTCTGGGAATCAAGGCTGTCGTTGAAGCCATCTACGAGCCTGCCCAGAGCGGAGAGTACGACGGTATCACCATCACGGAGATCACCCAGGCAGAAGGCCAGCCCCAGCCTCCGCACATTGCCACGGCCGAGGCGTGCGGACTCGTTCCTCTGGGCGTTGTGTTCACCGATCTCGTCGACGCAGGCAACGGAGACGGCTCTGTCATCTGCAAGCGACACGCAGACTCGTACTTTCTGTCGTCTCTGGAGGTCGCTTTCGCCGGAGCCATGCAGGCGCGCTTCCCCAACAAGTCGCGGTGGTCGCCAACGTCCGAGTTCTCGTCCAAGTTTGTCACTGCCGTCATCTCCGGCAACCCCAAGGGCGAGATTGACGTCTCGTGCTACCAGGTGTCGGAGCAGTGCGAGGCCATGGCGCGCGCAGATCTCATCGAGCCCAGCATCAACCCCTCGGTGCTGCTTGTCAAGGAGGCCACCAAGACACGCTACGTTCCGGACGTGTTTTACAAGAAGAACAACGAGTACGGACGCACGGTGCTCCAGGGAGCCAACCCGCAGCTCCCCGTGGACTACATGCTGGTGACGCTGACACACGGCTTCCCGCAGGACCCCAAGCCGCTGTTTTCGTCCGGTCTGTCCTCGTTCCCCGTGGAGCACCGGGAGCTCATTGGCGTGTCGCAGACGCCCCAGGCGCTTGGAAAGGCGCTGGACTCGGGATCGGCAGGCGGAGCCGTCTCCAACTTCCATCTGCTGAGCTACATCCAGTCTATGGGCGTGCTGTCGGCCGAGGAGTTCAAGCTGCTGGCCAAGGTGGCGACGGAGAAGAAGGACGAGGACGTGAGCAAGCTGGTGGCCAGCGAGGGCTGGAACAACCTGCTGTTGATTATTCAGTAGGCGTGAGCGGCGGCTTGCGGAGTATATAATGAATTGTGCATTTACTAGGTGGGTGGGAGTAGTTGTGCCGTAGTTTTGCCATATATTACCGTAGTTTATGGCATTAAGTACATAGTTTATGGCATAAGTAAGCTTCTCTGGGAAATGAAAGGTGTCGAGAAAGCGCTCTGTTAATCCCATATGCTTGCGAGTGCAACCAAAAGACTCGTCTCGTCCAGGGCTTTAATATGATACGCTATTTAACCATTGTTGCAGACTCCTTGGTGCTAAACTAGGATTTCTGCAGATACTTTATGCGGAGGAAAAGGGCTCTAACAAGTGTAATATTAGTCCAAGAAAACATACAATAGTATTCCAATATTCTTCTGATTCGGAGCTTCACGTTAATATCCTCTTATATTTGATGTTATTACAGTATCATCTTTACCAACAGATTCTAGATTTTCAGTAAAATCAAAACATCATATCTAGAGATATATTCATGTCAGGAAATTGAAAGTAGAACCAAAAGACTCACATGGTCAAGGGCTTCAATATAGTACTACTTTTTTATCAATGCTCACAACTCCTTTGTGTCTTTCCAGGATTTTTGCAGATAATCTATGGCGCTAAAAAGATGTCCAAAGAGAGTAATTTTGGCGATGGGTGCGAAAGAGTAGTATTAAACGATGTAGCCCTCTTAGAGCTTTGGAATGGTATGCCACATGGCTAGATATCATACCTGAAAGAGACTTACGAAGGGAATCAATTTTTTTGAGGAAACTAAAAGACGTCTAGACAGAGCTCTGTTTGTGGCAGGAACCTGAAAGTAGCACCAAGAGGCGCATCTCGTCGAGGGCTTTAATATGATAGGCTGTATGTCTTCACTTTTAGCCATTTCGTGCTTTCCCATGACTTTTGCCGATACTCGATGTGTAGTTTATGGCATGAAGTACCAATAAGCTAACAGATCATCGGTTCTTCATTCAATGACTATTGCTTGAGTTGTTGAGATAGTACAGTAACTACAATACTTCTCTCTTTAAGATACAGGTTCAGTAACTACTATCTAGCTACTCTTACAAGTACTGCTCCCCTTCAGATACAGGCTAAAGTATGGAACAGAAATAACACCCCATAATTCTGTTCCCTACTTATTACAACCGCAGTCGTAGAAGATGAACTGCTCAGACGCAAGTCCAAAGTCAGATCACTAGTGGATTGAATAAATTACGTCTGCCATTGTTTGCCGTGGTGTCAACTTTATCAGCTGTATTTACACGGTGAGCTGTTGTCGATGAGCGACATGAGCGATATCATAGTTCTCAGCCAAGGCGTGTATATGAACGCTGGTTACTGTAAAGGCAAACGTTTTCGGACCTTCCATCGCAGTATGCCTTCAACTGCACCTGCGAAATCCGGATAATCCAGACGCAGATATCAATCGCAGTGCAAACCACAAAGCCGTCCCCTCTCGCCTCCACGCCTCAACCGCCTGATATGCTTCTGAGACAGTTTTGGAAACTTGCTCTGAGGCAGCGACATCTGGCGATCTCCCAAAATGCACCCCATATTGTGATGTCATTGATTTGGGGTGGAGAAGGAAGGCGGGCTGTGAGGGTAGCTCGGAGATTGATCACGTGACTTGTATTCTGCCGATGCAACTTTGCCACGGTGGCCAAATCACCAAATCCCTCTCTCAACGTGCACTTACGCCCCAGCTCCATCGGGCGGTCACGTGAATTTTTAGATTTAAGGTTTTTGCTTCGGGAGAGTTCCACGTTATTCTGGAGGGTTCTACCTTGTTGTAGAAGGCTAAGTAGGGGTGCGATTTTTGGCGGAAACAACTGTTTTTTTCGCCAATTGGGCCATTGAGGCGGTGCTCAGTGCTCGCAACCTGTTTTCAGCCCCCGCCACCGCCCCCAACACCCGTTTGCTCTCAACTTTTTGAAAAGCCAATCTGGGATAAACTCCAGCTACGACAGATATAAAAGTTTTCACGCCCAGAAGGCGTAAAAATACAGGGCTCCCTACAACTTAGCCAAATACCCATTTCATCAACACATCACAATGACCACCCCCATTGGATTGGATTTTGGTAACTACCACTCCTACGTCTGTGCCGCCCAGCGAGGCAACCTCGACGTTCTTGCCAACGAGGTCTCCAACCGAAGCACGCCTTCTCTGGTTGGCTTCTCCTTCAAGAACCGATACCTTGGAGAGACCGCCAAGTCCAACGAGGTCTCCAACCTCAAGAACACCGTTGGCTCTCTGCAGCGAATCATTGGCCGAGCCGGCGATGATCCCGAGTTCCTTGCCCAGCAGAAGTTCTCCTCCGCCAAGCTTGTCCCCGTCGACGGCCAGGCTGGCGCTGAGGTCACCTACAAGGGCGAGAAGCGAAAGTTCACCGCCACCCAGCTGACCGGCATGTACCTCAACAAGATCAAGCAGACCGCCATCTCCGAGACCAAGTCCCAGGTCTCCGACATCTGCATTGCCGTCCCCGTCTGGTTCAACGAGCAGCAGCGACTTGCTATCAAGGACGCCGCCGCCATTGCCGGCCTCAACTGCGTGCGAGTCGCCAACGACGTCACCGCCGCCGCTGTCGGCTGGGGTGTCTTCAAGAACAACGATCTGCCCGAGGACAAGCCCAAGCTCGTCTGCTTCGTCGACGTCGGCCACTCTTCCTACACTGTCTCCGTCGTCGCCTTCAAGAAGGGTGAGTGCAAGGTCCTCGGTACCGCCTACGACCAGCACTTTGGTGGCCGAGACTTTGACGCTCTGATCGCCCAGCACTTTGCCGAGATCTTCAAGAAGAAGTACAAGATCGACGTCAACACCAACCCCAAGGCCGCGGCCCGAGTCATGGCCCAGTCCGAGCGACTCAAGAAGATTCTGTCCGCCAACTCCTCCGCGCCCTTCAACATCGAGTCCGTCATGAACGACGTCGACGTCTCCTCCTCCATGACCCGAGAGGAGCTCGAGGAGGCCGCTGCCCCTCTGCTCAAGCGTGCTCACATCCCCGTCGAGCAGGCCCTCAAGCGAGCCGGCGTCACCCCCGACCAGCTCGACAACATCGAGGTCATTGGCGGCTCGTCCCGAATCCCCTCCGTCAAGGAGGTGCTGTCCAAGGTCTTCAACAAGCCCCTGTCGTACACCGCCAACGCCGAGGAGTCCACCGCCCGAGGCGCCGCCTTCATCTGCGCCATGCACTCCCCCACCATGCGAGTGCGACCCTTCAAGTTCGAGGACTACAACCTCAACTCGGTCACCTACTCGTGGACCCCCGTTGAGGGCGAGGACGTCTCCGAGCTCGAGGTGTTCCCCGAGGGCGGCTACTACCCCAACACCAAGGTCATCACTCTGCACCGATCCGCTGCCTTTGATGTCACTGCCCGATACACCAACCCCGACACTCTGCCCGAGGGAACCAACCAGTTCATCTGCAAGTGGACCATCTCCGGCATGCAGGGCAAGGAGGCCGCCGTGTGCAAGCTCAAGCTGCGACAGGACCCCTCCGGCATCTTCACCATCGAGGACGCCTACGTTGCCGAGGAGGTTGAGGTTGAGGAGCCCATCGAGGGCGCCCAGCCCGCCGAGGAGGGCGGCGAGATCCCCACCCAGACCGTCAAGAAGTGGGTCAAGAAGAACGACCTCAAGATTGTCGCCCAGGGTCTCGGCCTGCCCGAGAAGACTCTGCAGGAGCAGATCGAGCTCGAGAACTCCATGATCATGGAGGACAAGCTCGTTGCCGACACCGAGGACCGAAAGAACGCCCTCGAGGAGTACATCTACGAGATGCGAGGCAAGCTGGAGGACATCTACGCCGACTTTGCCTCTGACGCCGAGAAGGCCAACCTCCGGGAGAAGATGGAGAAGATCGAGGACTGGCTCTACGGCGCCGGTGAGGACGCCAAGAAGGCTCTGTACATTGCCAAGTACGAGGAGCTGGCTTCCATCGGCAACCTCATCAAGGGCCGATACAACGCCAAGCAGGAGGAGGAGCGACAGGCCAAGGTTGCCAAGAAGGAGGCTGCCAACCAGGCCAAGCTGGCCGAGATGATGGCTGCCAAGCGAAAGGAGAAGAAGGACGCCGACGGCGATGTCGAGGTCCCCGACGTCGAGTAAATTAAAATCGTATAGAAATATTAGATGATAAGAAAGACTTTGGTGTGTAGATGGTATTTAAGTGATACAGGAGTGCATTGCCGGTAGCTAACATGAGACACTTGTTTGTGCTGTGCTCCATAGTAGAAACGTGCTTCTGTAAGTGAAATAAATTAGGTGGTCATGAGTTGTTGTTTTGTTGGGTTTGTTATGATAACACTTTTACTGTAGGGCATGTATGGACTAATTGATACAGTGGACTAATTGAGAGGAGAATATACAATGAACTATCCGTGTGTAGAGAAGAATATGTTCATACAAGTACCGACTGTACATAATACTGTACCATCAACATGTATTCAACCGTAGACTGTATAGATCTAAGGATGCAATCACAACCACGTTTCTTGATCTACATGGACATTGGCGAAACAGTTAGCTGCCATGATAGTCTAGATCAGTCCGAATCACGCTAACGTCGTATTGTGATAAGGAGGTTGTTGGTGTTCTTATCGGAAATACAGTGAAAGATTTGTTATTCTACAAGTGTCTCCTCGCCAGCATACTTGTTTACTGATATACCGACACTTACGTCACTCGCTTAAAATGAGCACGTTGGTGGTTCTTTCAACGTTGCCAGGGTGTCTGTAGCGTGACAATCGCAACCCAGTGGACCTACCCCATGTGGACAAAGAGCTATAAGTGCAAAAGACGCACATATGACGTTGATGAGGGGAAATCGTTGCCACTTTGAAAGCCATCCATCGAACCATCGTCTTCTGACGGTATTCGCAACTCTTCTCTGAATGTACAGCTCGGCACATTTTAACCCTGGTGCATTTGACATGTATATGCTGTAGAGCACGCTGTGTGTTTGGAGCTAAGTAGCGAGTGGATCCGGAAAACGAGCCCCTATTTCTTCATAAATACCCCTCCTCAGCGCTCTTGTTCTCTGCGGGCATAAATTGCACGTTGCCGTTACACCTCTCAGCTGGGTCGTGTGCCACGTCACAAAGGTCTTTTTTTTTCAAATTAACATCGCCGAACCTTGTATCCGAGCTTACTGCCCGTTAAGCTTTATGGGTAATTTGTGAGTGCAACGGTGTGAAACGTGTCGAGACCTTTAGTTGGAGCTGTCAGGGCGCGCTACAGCGGTTGTTCTAGTTTGGAGACGCGAGTTGGTGTGTATTTGCGGTCTTTCGGGCGTTCTGGCTGCTCAAATAGCCGCTATTTCCGCAGCCGGTGCACCTTTTGCACACTCATTTTGGGTTGGTTTTCAGATCAAATTTTATGGCAACCGCACATGACCGGCAAGTCTAAGACAGGTGAAAGAAGAGATATCGGTGCTGAGTGATTTGATAAGGGCCGAGGTGATTAAGCGAGTGTCTGGAGTGTGTGAGCATTTGGATCACGCGTAGATGCTAAAAAAAAAAACCGAATCTCACAATCTACGTCAGCCGTGTCTCAGCAGCCTGTCGCTGTCCATGTATTTCGTTTCTAAAAATCTTCTTGTTTATGCAGGCCGTAACGAGATCCAACCTCACGAAACGAGAGCCATAGAAAGAACGGGTGTAGCGGCTCCAATTGCCCGCGATGCTGGCCGTAGAGCCGTTTCTCGAGCCCCCAGAGCTCACTAATGCACCCCTTCCCCTCGACTTAGCCGAGGACGTGTTTTCACACTTTCACAAGGTAGATAGCGATAGGAGAGAGGATAAGGAGACGGTCTGAGGGTCGTAAAACGCTCCAGAGGCCGCGAATTGCGTGCAAACACGCCCTTCAACACCCTCAGGGCCTTCCAGAACATTCCCAGACCCTCACCTGCTTATCTCTAGCCCAGATAGATACTCACACAATCGTGCTCCTTTTGCTGCTCCCAAGTGGCAAAGACAAGACGTACAGAGGGCCATTGCTTGGGTTGTGGCAGCGGTCTGGAAAAGGCGAAAGACGTTGAAAAACAAGAGCCGCGAGCTCGACAGACTACTTCCTCCGACCCACGCCTATATAAACAATTGCGCCAATTGATAGACACACCTTTAGACCCCAGTCCATCCCTCCAATAAAATGTACTACATGGGACACAACAAGAGGGATGCGCCAAAACTCTATTTTCGTATGCACGTCTCTTTGTCTGTGAAAAATTTTTTCGACCAGAATTGCCGAGTCGGGACGCTACCCTAACCGCATCCAAAAGTTTTTAACTATCATCTTGTACGTCCGGCTTCCGATTCTTCTTCTCTTTCATCATCATCACTTGTGACCATGAGTGCTCAGAAGGAAGCCGCCATTACGCACAAGACGCTCTCGGAGCTCTTTGAGAAGCTCTCTGTCAGCGACTCCCTTGAGTCTCGACTCGAGGCTGCCAACAACGTTGCCACCTTTGTCAACCAGGGTGACGTTATTGAGCACGATGTTCCCAACCAGCTGCTCGCCGCCACCAAGGCCAAGCTGAACCAGAAGAAGGACCAGGCTGCCGTTCTCAACGCCCTGCAGCTGCTCAACTCTCTGGCCACCTCTTCCTCCGTTGCCCCCAACGTGGAGCCCTACCTTGTTGAGTCCATCACCGACGTTCTCGCCAAGGTCGGTGACAAGGACAAGCAGATCCAGGAGGCCGCCGCTAAGACCGCCAAGGACATTGCTCAGTGCATCACCCCCCGATCCGTCAAGTTCATCCTGCCCCTGCTGATCGAGTCGCTTGTCAACACCAACAAGTGGCCCGAGAAGGTTGCCGCTCTCGAGTGCATCTCCATCCTCGTTTCCGTTGCCCGAGACCAGGTTGCCCTGCGAATGCCCGAGCTGATCCCCGTGCTCTCCGAGGCCATGTGGGACACCAAGAAGGAGGTCAAGGAGCAGGCCACTGCCACCATCACCAAGTCCACCGACACCATCGACAACAAGGATATCATCAAGTTCATCCCCGCCCTGATTGCGTGCATCTCCAAGCCCACCGAGGTCCCCGAGACTGTCCACATCCTTGGTGCCACCACCTTTGTTTCCGAGGTCACCACCGCCACCCTCTCCATCATGGCTCCCCTGCTGTCCCGAGGTCTGGCCGAGCGAGACACCGCCATCAAGCGAAAGGCCGCCGTCATTGTCGATAACATGTGTAAGCTGGTCGACGATCCCCAGGTTGTTGCTCCCTTCCTGGAGACCCTGTACCCCGCGCTCAAGACCAACTACGCCAACATTGCCGACCCCGAGGCCCGAGACGTTACTCTGCGAGCCCTCAACACCCTGAAGCGAGTTGGTGAGATTGTCGACGACAAGATCCCCGAGGTCTCCACCGCCGGTGACACCAAGGTCAACCTTGCCATCCTCGAGAAGCTGCTTGCTCCCCACAAGGTTGACACCAAGAAGTTCGGTCTGATGATGCAGTTCATCGCCGCCATCTCTGGTGACCTCATTGACGAGCGACTGACCCACGAGGCTGACTGGGCCGAGTCCCTGGTTGCCTTCATGGTCACCATCCTGCCCGAGAAGGACGCCCGAACCGCCATCGAGACCCTGCGAAAGCAGGCCATTGCCAACATCCCCGGTGCCACCAACTTCGAGGAGGAGGACGACGAGGGTGAGGATCTGTGCAACTGTGAGTTCTCTCTGGCTTACGGTGCCAAGATTCTGCTGAACCGAACCCAGCTGCGTCTCAAGCGAGGCCGACGATACGGTCTCTGTGGCCCCAACGGTGCTGGTAAGTCCACCCTGATGCGAGCCATTGCCAACGGCCAGGTCGAGGGCTTCCCCACCCAGGAGGAGTGCCGAACCGTCTTCGTTGACCACGACATTGACGGCACCCACGCCGACACCAACGTTGTCGACTACGTCCGAAAGACCGCTGGTGAGTCCATCGGTACCGAGGAGGAGGTCCGAAAGCAGCTGCTCGAGTTCCTGTTCACCGACGAGATGACCCGAATGCCCATCACCTCTCTGTCTGGTGGATGGAAGATGAAGCTGGCTCTGGCCACTGCCGTCCTCCGAAAGGCCGATATCCTGCTGCTTGATGAGCCCACCAACCATCTGGATACCGTCAACGTCGCCTGGCTGGTCAACTACCTCAACACCTGCGGTATCACCTCCATCATCGTCTCCCACGACTCTGGTTTCCTTGACAACGTCTGTGAGTACATCATTCACTACGAGCGATTCAAGCTCCGAAAGTACAAGGGTAACCTGTCCGAGTTCGTGAAGAAGGTCCCCTCCGCCAAGTCTTACTACGAGCTTGGTGCCTCTGAGATCAACTTCTCTTTCCCCGAGCCCGGTTTCCTTGAGGGTGTCAAGACCAAGCAGAAGGCTATTGTCAAGGTCCAGAACATGACCTTCCAGTACCCCGGCACCACCAAGCCCCAGATCCGAAACGTCTCTTTCCAGTGCTCTCTGTCTTCTCGAATTGCCGTTATCGGTCCCAACGGTGCTGGTAAGTCCACTCTTATCAACGTCCTGACCGGTGAGCTGCTCCCCACCCAGGGTGAGGTCTACGCCCACGAGAACTGTCGAATTGCTTACATCAAGCAGCACGCCTTTGCCCATATCGATTCTCATCTCGACTCCACCCCCTCTGAGTACATCCAGTGGCGATTCCAGACCGGTGAGGACCGAGAGACCATGGACCGAGCCAACCGACAGATCACCGACTCCGATGAGGCTGCCATGAACAAGATCTACAAGATCGAGGGTACTCCCCGACGAGTTGCTGGTGTCCACGCCCGACGAAAGTTCAAGAACTCTTACGAGTACGAGTGTTCTTTCCTGCTCGGTGAGAACCTCGGCATGAAGTCCGAGAAGTGGATCCCCATGGGCTCCGTCGACAACGCCTGGATCCCCCGATCCGAGCTCATGGAGTCCCACTCCAAGCTGGTTGCTGAGGTTGACATGAAGGAGGCTCTTGCTTCCGGTCAGTTCCGACCCCTGACCAAGAAGGAGATTGAGGCCCATTGCCAGCTCCTTGGTCTTGAGCCCGAGCTTGTCTCTCACTCTCGAATCCGAGGTCTGTCCGGTGGACAGAAGGTCAAGCTTGTCCTGGCTGCCTGCACCTGGCAGCGACCCCATCTTATCGTCCTTGATGAGCCTACCAACTATCTGGATCGAGACTCTCTTGGAGCTCTGTCTCGAGCTATCAAGAAGTTCGAGGGTGGTGTTGTCATTATTACCCATTCCGCCGAGTTCACCAAGGATCTTACCGAGGAGGTCTGGGCCGTTATGGACGGTGTCATGACTCCTTCCGGCCACAACTGGGTCTCTGGTCAGGGATCTGGTCCCCGACTTGGTAAGAAGGACGGCGACGAGGAGGAGAAGTTCGACGCCATGGGCAACAAGATTGTGTCCGAGAAGAAGAAGGCCAAGCTTTCCGCTGCTGAGCTCCGAAAGAAGAAGAAGGAGCGAATGAAGCGAAAGAAGGAGCAGGGTGATGCTTACGTCTCTTCCGATGACGACTTCTAAAATCAAAATTAGTAGCCAATAGATTATGCGAAGAAAAATTTGAATTTGTACATTGTTAACTGTAGTTGTTGTTTCTTGTAATTTGTCTTGTATTTGTTGGTATTTGTTTCTTGTTATTTGTTGACGTTTTTGTCTTGTGTTTTGATGGCTTGAAATTTGACTAAGTGTTTTGGTGTCTCGAAATTTGACCAAATGTTTTCAAGTTGATGGGTGAAGGCCATAATGAAGGCACCGTGTTCTAAACGTAACATAATGAAGTATGGAGATTTCTTTTGTTATAGCACTCTTTTTTCAGCAAGTATTCCAGCCACCAGTTTGGCATCAAGTACAGGTACCTACTGTAGTACGGTAAGCTTCTCTGTGAAGTGAAATGAGTCTAGAAAGAGCTCTGTTTATCCAATACACTTGCAAGTAGAACCAAAAGACTCGTATCATTCAGGGCTTTAAAACGATATGCTTAAAAAACACTATTGAAGACTCTTTCATGCTTTTCCAGGATTTCTGCAGATACTTTATGCGAAGGAAAAGATCTCCAGCTGGTGCAATATTGGTGCTGGAAGAATAACTATAGTACTGAACGACTCTTCTCATCTATAGCTTCAAAATGATATCCTATTATCTTCGGCATTGTGGCAAACTAATCCTTACCAGCAGATTCTAGATTTTTAGAAAAATTGAAAGAAGGCTGGCCAGAGATCTGATAATGCCAAGAACTTGAAAGTAGCATGAAACTATTTGTCGCCTCCGACTGTTTAACATGATATAAATTATTCCTCTTTGTAGTGACCCTTCTCTTCTTCAGAGTTTTGCCAGTAATTTCGACATAGCAGACATCATAAAAAACATGAAAAATCGGGGTAGAGATGTGAAAGTAACACTATCTGGTTCCTCTCATTATTTTCACTAAAATTATTAGCTAATTTCCACGTCAGATTGTGATTTACAAGTACTGTAATTATCAGGTTTTATTACCTGGTTTATGGCATAAAGTATCCTGTTTATGGCATAAAGTACCCTTCAATTCACTACGCGACCAAGATATACATCAATAAATAAATATATTACAGTGTCATGCTAGTTACTCGTCCTCCTCCTCCTCGCTCTCCTCTTCTTCACTCTCTTCCTCGCTCTCGCTCTCACTGACTTCAATAAGAGGTTCTCGAGGCTCCAGCTGCTCGGCGTCTTCAAGAGTAAGTCGCTTGGGCAGTCGTGGTAGCGCAATGTCGCATACTCGCTCCTCGTGCAAGAGATCATCAATGAACTGATCCATGTGTGTCAAAGAAACGCCACCCATGTTTCTGAACCGCAGCTTTCGGTAGTCGCCTAAGAGCGGCTCCAGAAGTGTGTAGATCTGTACTGGAGGGTACGCCAGTCGAATGTAAAACGCCGCCACAGCTCTCAGATACTTGAACTCCTTCTGGTTCAGGTACTCCATGATAATGTCGTGGCTGGGCTGGATCTGGAGCAGCTTGAAGACGAGACACAGAAACGGAGTCGGTTTCTGATTTGCGTATTGTCCTCCAATTGCTGTAAGAGTTGCAGCTCGATCACACAGAGTCGCGGCGTTGAGATTGAAACAGAGCTCCTTCCAATATAGTGTTTCGAAGATGCGCTCTCGAATGATTTTTTCAATCAGTAATGCTGGGTTGATGCCGTGAATCGACAGGGCGCCGTTCACCATGCCCCTGTCGGTGATATATGTGTCCATAGTCGTGGTGTTGTACTTGTTAGGATACTCGATCAAAAAGCCGTGATGCACTGTTCATTTAAAGTTTTGGATTATGTAAGCCTATAGTAAGAAGGTGAGATGGCTGTATTGTGGCGGAAATGGTGATGTCCATAAAACCGATACTTGTAGTGGAATTATGTTGAAGATGCGTTTGTGAGCATCATTTTGAACTCTGGCATCAGTTTGCGTTTCCCGGTACCTCCTGTTCTTAGAACGACAATACGGATTGCATATGTTGGTTGATGCAATTGAGAAGATGTGCTCAATGACTGCCAAGGAACAGAGAGAATGACGAAGAGCGAGACACTCTTTTATTTCTCTCTTTACGCTTCCTTTTTCCATGGCTTTAGCTGATCTAAAAGTACAAGTGTATGCACATATCCTCTACAGGCACTCACAGAGTCAAATCAGGGCCTGAAACTGTGGGATACATCACAATGGCACAAGTATGCACAAGTATGATAGAATATTTATTATTATACTATGTAGTCTTAGGATTACCTTCTTATATGACACCCTCCCACTCGCAGGGCTCAGACTCTATATCAGCCGTCCATGTGGCAGCGGCTTTGAATGGTATCGTTTAGTTTCCTCCAATCCAAGAGCCAACCGTGTTGGCAGTGGTGTAGCCCATGGCGCACAGTCCGAAGACGAAGACGCAGAGGTCGGCAACCTTGGCCACAGTGCCTCGAGCAACACCCTTGTAATGCAAAAGAGGAGGGTAAATGTAGACGAGAGGCACACATGCAAACGAGCCGGTGAGAGCCACAAACCGATCGAGATCGTCGGCTCCTCCCCAGGCCACAAAGGCGGTGACGAAGACCAGGAAGAACCGGAAAATGTTCTTCTGCCACTTGATGGTGGCGTTGTACTTTCCGGACCGGGTGAAGAGGCCGTTCTCCATGATTCGGATGGCAGGGAACAGCTGCAGAGGCGTCGACAGCAGAATGGCCGCCGAGTACAGAATCTGCACTCCGTTGACGAACTTGGAGTCCTGGGGCAGGTTGGAGATGACCACGGTCTTGACCTCAGAGCCAAAGGCCATGTAGCAGATGGCTCCCATGGAGACAAAGAGGGCAGTGATGCCCACCATGACGCCGGCAAGAACGGGGGTGAACTGTTCGGGCTTCTTCATGGACTCCTGGATGGGGATAATTAGACCAATGCCTTCAAAGGTGAAGATGGCGGTACCGAGGAAGAGCGACCACGAGTTGGGGTTGAACATTTTGACGTCGGCAACACCCTCGGTGGCCACAATCATTCCAGACCAGTAGTACAGGTAGACGAGGCCGAGCAGAATGAAGAGATCGGCAATCAGCGCGGTTCCAGAGAGCTTGGCAATGTCTCGGATCATGGACAGGGGCAGGAAGATGATGAGCTGCAGGAAGATGAGCGTCTCGATCTTGACAAACGTCTCGCCCTTGGTCACCGACAGAATGAACGCCTGCAGGTTTTCGGACGTGAAGACAATGTAGGCGGCGGCAAAGCCGATCTGCGAGATGACGATGGAGAAGAGAATCAGGAAGCGCATCTTGGGGCCGTAGAGCGCGCCTCCAATGTCTCCGAACGACGAGACACCCGTCTTCATTCGGCACTGGATCAGCAGCAGGAAACACCAGTATGAGAGGGCTGCGACCATGGTGAGCACGCAGGCCGAGAAAAGCAGACCTCCGTTGAAGAAGGCCTTGGGCAGGAACAGCACTCCGGTGCCGACAAAGGACTTGAGCAGCAGCATGACGGCCTTGGTGGCCGAGGCGTTGCCCTGAGGGGGGTGTCCAGGCTTGGCTCCTCGCTGTTTTCGCGCCCGTCTTCGCAGAGGCGTCTCCTCGTCGTAGTCGTTTTCGTCGACCTCGTCGTCGCCGTCGTAGTCGTCGTCGTCGTCGTCTTCGTCGTCCTCCTCGAGCTCTTCTCCGGCAAAGTGGCCGTAGATTGAGAGGAACTCGATGAAGTTGCGGGTCAGGAACGTCGGGGGCTTGTCCGCGCCGTTCTCCTGCTGCACCTTCTGGGCGATGAAGTTGCGTCGGAATCCGCCGGGCGCCTTGATGGAGTTGATGTCCTGGGCCTGCGAGGATGAAGCTCCTTCACCAGCGTCAAACGACTTGGACCGCTTGAGACCACCCTCCTCGTGCTCCTTCTGCCACTTGTACAGCTGGCGCGTGATGTCGCCGCCCTGCAGCTTGAGCGAGTCGAAGTTTTCGTTTTCCGTGGCGCCGTAGTTCTTGTCGTCCGACACGAGATGGCGTCCCACGGCCTTGACCACCTCGGGATCGGGGTTGTCGATGTCGACCGAGTGGATCGACTGCGTCTCGGCGTCGGCTGGGGTCGCTGCGGGAGACGCGGACTCCTTCTTGGAGGGCGTGCTAGCAGCAGCAGAGGGCTCGGTGGAGTCCTTGCCCTTGCCCTTGTCAATCAGGCCCGTGAGTCCGCCCTTGGACGTGTCCGCGGTCTTGGTCTCCTCGGGCGTGCGCTTGTTGAACGTCACCTCGTCCACGTTCTTGTTGGCGTCTGCCTGCTCCTCGAACCGCTTCATGGACTCGCGCATCGACTCCTTGAAGGAGCCAGACACGGAGCCGGGATTGGAGTTGGGGGAGCCTGCCTGGACTGGCGTGCCGAGACGTTGAATGGCCGACTGGCGCGGCGACGAGCCAAACGAAGCTCTGCGATCGGGATAAGACATTTGGTGTGGTGGAGGAGAAGACTGGACAGAGGAGTATCGTGGCCGTGACGGCGATCCAAACTTTACTGTGCGTCCGAGTGGTAGTTGGGCTTATTAGGTTGATGCCGTCTATGGCTCTAGTCGAGGCTAGTATGTCTTAAGATGGCTCTACGTGTGCTTGGCTCTACGTGTGGTGCTTGAGTCTACAGTTGGTACTTGGACCTCCAAACAGCAATATTTGCCGCTGGGCCGGTAGTGTGCGAAATGACCGTACCTCGCCTTAGACATTGCTGAATCGGAGGCCGCAGGTGCATGACAACGGCATCCAGCAACGTCAGGAGAACCGTCTGGAAGGGGTTTTGCAGTGTACCGTATGTTAGTGTCATCTTTGAGGATAGCATATTCGTCTACACCCACATTTGTACAAGCCACACAGTGTGAAGTATAGACCCTGATTACCTCATCTAAGCCAACTGACCGACGATTTGACAACTACGTACATTCAACAACTTGCACTCCAGAATAAAATGAGGGGTCATGTGAGCGTTAACTGCGGACGAACAACGTACCGTACAAGTACACACAACGGAAATAACGGACATACACACACACACGCACTCGACTTGCCCCACAACTCACTCTCGTAAGGTTGCGGATCCCAGCTCCATTCTGGGAAGGAAGAAGAGCTCGACAAACCTACTCGGGCATGAGAGCGGTGGAGAGAGGGCCGGGGAGTTTTCAGTTTGACATTTGCTCGACCTTTCGTCACGCTTTTCTCGTCTCGTCCCTTGGCAGCTCTTCTTCGCATCTCCGCTGCACAGGCCGCACCTCAAACGTGGAAAACGATAGGCGAGTGAGGCCGTAGCTATATAAGTTGTCAGCAAAGTACGAGAAGGCAGAGTTTCGGGCGTGCAAAGCGCGGATTCTTATTAGCCCCGTCTTTTGACAGCCGCTAATGCGCGATACTGTAATTTTATATCGGCGCACTACGTTTTCTCTTCTCGGACTAAAACCGTTCTTTTTCCTCTGATTTTCTGCTAAATTTGCGTTTTCCTTAAATTTGCTTTTGTCTCCAAGGCCAACATGAAACCTACCGGTACTTCTACAATCAAACCTACTGTAGCTGAAGACATCATGTGTGGCTGAGATGTTCAGATTAGAAAATGACTAAAAAACAACTGATTTCAGTGGCATCTCTAGAAAGCCTCACGTGACCTACGTCGCAGAAAACGGTGGCAAAAACACGTCTTCTGGGCTGGCTCTCGTGCTCCCACATCTGCTCAGATGACCGGTCATGTTATTCTACTGCCCTTGGAGAACGAGATGAGCCGCCTCTTTGAGGTGTCGACAGCCAGCCTGATGCGTTCACTGCCGTATACATTCTTCCAGAGACTCTCCAGAACCGAAATATCACGACCCGAAAACCTATGACCGACTGGGAAGAACAGCCTCCGCCCTATGGAATGGACGAATCGGCTGACGCCTCTGCCAACGTCACGGTGGATTCCGAGGCCGACGATCCGTACCGTTCCATTGAGCGACTCACCTCCGAAAACCAGCTCCTTAGTCAGCGAGTATCTCAACTAGAGCATCTAGTTCAGGCGCTTTCTGATCCAACCTCTCCAGAGTGCCAACAGGTGCACCAGGCAGTCTTTGCAGAGGCAGCCAGGTTCAAGGAGAACGCCGAAACGTACTGTTTTGAGCTGCTCAGGGACTCAGAACAGTCCGAGAAGGCCCGTGCGGACTCCAGAATCGCAGTAGTCGAGAAAGAGATGCTCCTGCTCCAGCAGACTCACTTGGCAGAGCAGCAGGAACTCAGCAGAGTATCTTCGGCCCTAAACAGCATGGAACTGGCCCACGAAAACGAAATCTCGCGGCTCAAGTCCATCAACGACCGCAGAAAAGACACAATCAAGCGCCTCAAGGCGTCGCTGGACGACAAGAGGTTCCAGCGAAAAGAGAACCGCAAGAAGATCATGGCGGAGAACGCAGAGCTCAAGAGCAGCCTCGGGAACCTCCAAAAGAGCATCAAGAAGCTGGAAAAGATCAACGTCGAGGTCCAGAGCCAGCTCACTTCAACCCAGAGCTGGGCAGAGAGACTCGAGGAAACAGAGGCTGCTCTACAGACCGAAGTGGAGGAACTGCGTCGAGAAAACGTCCGTCTCAACTGCGACGTAGAAGACTTGCAGTCTGACAGAGAAGACGAATACCTCATGGACGACGGCCAGAGAGACTGGCAGGCGCTTCGCGATCAATTGCATACACAATACCTTGAGCTGGCTGCCGTAGCCAACATCATCAATCTGCATGTCACCGATACTACCGTGCTGGAGGCTCTTGCAAACGCTGTCAAGTCGGTTCAGAACGTCAAGCCAGGCGACCGAAAACGGTCCAAGAGAAAGGCAACGTCCAAAGACGCAGACAGCGAGATGGGAGACCACGACTCTCACTCCAAACGAAGCAAAACGTAGCACTTTACTTATATATAGACATAATGCATCATATACACCATGTTTCAAGTACGGAGTACGAGAGCACGTTGAATGCGAAATACGGGTATGTAGATATAAGTATAAGTACGTATGTAGTATAGCAAGTACAAGTACAGTACGTACCGGTAGAATACAGAGCACAAGTGCACTACCAGTACTGTATGTACGTAAAATACAAACGTACTGTTCCATCCCTTAGTGCATACGCTTCTCTACCAGGTAGGCTCATTGTCATCTATCATTCAGGTAGGCTCATTGTCATCTATAATTCAGGAGATTAAATATATATGGGTTAGCAAAGCGTCTAGGCAGTCTTTGCGGCGTTTCGCTTCTTCAGCACGTTCTCAATGAACACCTCGCCGGCCTTGTACGACGATCGCACCAGCGGGCCGGATGCACAGTACAGGAAGCCCATGTCCATCGCCTTCTTCTGCCAGTAGTCAAACTTCTCGGGCGTCACGTACTCGGCGACCTTGAGATGTCGGATTGTCGGCCGCATGTACTGCCCGAAAGTGACAATGTCGACGCCCACGCCCCGCAGCTGCTTGAGCGTGTCTTCGACCTGCTCGTCCGTCTCGCCGAAGCCCAGCATGATGGAGGTCTTTGTGATGAGGTCCGGAACGGCGACCTTGGCCTGTCGCAGCACGGATAGCGACTGCTGGAAGGTCGCTCGTCGGTCTCGCACGAAGGGCGTCAGCGCCTCGACGGTCTCCATGTTATGGGCGAAGACGTCGAGTCCAGACTCGGCCAGAGTGGTAACGTGGTCCAGGTTTCCTCGGAAGTCGCCAGATAGTGTCTCGACGAGAATGTGCGGAGCCTTCTCCTTGATTCGCTTGACGGTGTCTGCGAAATGCCACGATCCTCCGTCGGCCAGATCGTCTCGATCCACGGTAGTCAGCACCACGTAGCCCAGACCCCACTTGGAGATGGCGACTGCGGTGTTCTCGGGCTCGTTGGGGTCCAGAGGACCGGGGTTTCGGTTGGTCTTGACCGAGCAGAACCGGCAGCCTCGCGTACAGGTGTCGCCCATGAGCATGATGGTTGCCGTGGCCTTGCTCTTGTCTGATCCTCCCCAGCACTCGCCAATGTTAGGACATCGGGCCTCCTCGCACACGGTGTGCAGACCGAGACCTCGCAGGTCCTGGCGGATGTTGTGCAGGTTCTTGCCCTTGGGAATCTCCGTCTTGAGCCACTTGGGCAGACGCTTTCCGTCCGATGATGCTGCCAGAACAGGATCAACCGCAGCCGCCTTGCCTGCTCGGCCGGTCAGAAAGTCGTCAAAGGAGGGGCCCTTGTTGAGGGCGTCAGAGAAGCGGGTCGCGGAGCGTTTGCTGGCGGAATGGAGCTGTCGCTTGAGCATGTGTGTGGTGTGTGGTGCAAATGTGTGCAGTTGTGTTGAGTTTTTCCGACTGGAGATTATGATTTGGGATGCAGATTTACTCAGTGAAGAACTGAGTAAGGCGAGGTTTGGGACCAGAGCAATTGCTGTGTTGGGGGGAGATGTGGGGGAAGTGAATGGATAGTGTGGTAAGTCACGTGACATTGAATAGATGTATGTATTAAAAACAGCTATTTCCACTCCACAACCCCTTCTTCTAAGACCTCTTCTACTCCATCCACAAAAGCCGCACGATCCACGTGACCCTGTTGGGAGATGTCGTCAGCGTCTATAGCCGTCAAAGAGCCAAGTGCTCGACAAAAGTCTCACGGTAGGGTAAACACGATGACATCTGTCATTTGCAATTTACGGTAAATACCGGAGGTGCAACAGTTTTGCGACATTTCCCCTGGTTGTGAGAATGCTTCCCAGAAATCTCCTATAGATGCGTGTTTCAGACAATTATTCTGTTAGAGTTTTTCTGAGATCAGCTCATATTACGAGGTGGTGATGCGAATAGGAGTTCATTGGTGTTTATAAGGGAAAGACTTGGTTAGTTATGCGGGGCGTCTATATTAACATACAGCCGTGTTCTACTTGTACAAGTTTCTGCTTGAGTGCGAAACTGGTATTGACAGAATATTGTGTACATATTATTCGTAACTATTGGCCATTGACACACTTGAAGTAGGTTGTTGTTTGGCCAATACCTTTGGTAGTATACGTTTTCAACTGTTAGTAAATTGGAAAAAAAATGGAAAAAATAGGGAAAAATAGGAAAAAATAGAGAAAAAATAGAGAAAAAATAGAGAAAAAAACAAGTACAATCAATCAAATACGACCACTAAAATCACACTACAATTGAAATTTGGGCGGGGACTCCTTGGTCCATGATTTATTGACCCAGAGGTTCGGATTTTCACCTACTCCTCTCAACTAAATAATAGGTTCGGTCAGTCTACATCCTCTGGCTAAGAGGTTCGACTGCCTACATCCTAAACACATCTCGACTGCAACATCTTCCTGTGTGGAATGTGACTCTGGCTCGTGCTCTGGCTCTTATTGCTCTCTCGGACTTATTGGCACTGGCTGGCCTTGGCTCTTGGCCTTGGCTCTGTGGCTCTCGTCTGCTCAGGCTTTGGCACTTACTGCATCTGTGGACTCACTGGCTCTGACTCTGGCTGCACACTTGCCTTATAGGACTCATGGGCGTGGTGACAGGCGTTTGGCACTTATTGCACTGTGGACTTACCGGCTCTTTGCTCGTGTCGATGGCTCTGGCTTTGGCACTTAGTGCCCGGAGGACTTACTGGCTCTGACTCAGGCTCGTTGCTCTGGCGTTCGCTCAGACTCGTGGTCGGCGTTCTGCGCGGGCTGTTGCATGCTCTTTTGACCACTTGGTGGCGTCTGTCAAGGCAGATCTTTGCTCTAGCGCGTCTCAGCTGGCTTCTCGGCTGCTTCTCGGCTTGTACCTGGCCGTCTCTCGACAGTTGGCTCTTTGGGGCGGCTCTGGCTTCGGTGGCTCGGGCGCTTTGCTCAGGTAGGTTGACTAGGCGGCGTGTCGAAGGTGGCTCTCGCTCTGGGCGGGCTCTTGGCTCTGGCGGCTTGCTCATGTGGGCTACACAAGGCACGGAGGGCTCTGGCATTTCAGCCGGCTCACTCGCTCTTGGCCACCGCATCTCAGCGTGTGGCGGTCAGCCTGGGCTTTATTGACTCTGGCGCATCTCAGCGCGGTCAACCGAAGGACTTATTGACTCTTGGCTCAGGCGGCGTGCTCCTGGGCGCTTGGCTCGCAGGACATTGGCTCTTGACCGTAGATGTGTGTTTTCCATGCCGGGGATTTCATCTCAACCCTTGGGGGCTACCCAAACTCAAGCGGACGATCTGGTGCGGGCTGGCTAAGCGTGGGCACTTCATCGATCATAGTCCTTCGTTGCATGGCGTAGACAGGTTTGCTTCTCAGCTCCTCATCTCAGAGGGCTCTACCGCACCTACCGTCTTCAGAAGGCACCTCATCCTTTGCAGTTGCTAGCTGCTCAGAGACTGGCCGCTTCTGCTGTTCTAGGGTGGTTCAGGGGGGGTTTATATATCTTTTTTGGGTGGCCATTTGGGTTTCGAGGAGGCTCCAGGTCGCAAGACAGTCGCGTTTTTCATGCATAAAAGCAATTAAGGTGCATGAAAAAAAAGGGAGCCAGAAAAGAGACATGGGGCGCGTAAATGTCGCTGGAAACGTTTTATCACGAAATACAAAGCTTTCTGGAGGTGTAATATACGTTTTTCTATTCCTCGTCAGATTTTCAGTTTCGAAAAGCCCCAACTACAACCCATTTTGGCACTCTGAACCACCCCAATTTTTTCTCCAGAATCTAACCCAAACTCGGTTAAGCCTTTTTCACCTCCTCCAAGACGAGAAATTTTCCAATTAAGAATGTGTCCGAAATTTCCACGGCGTTCCAAGGCCGCTATGGGCCGATTACCGACGGCCTAGCTTCGATCCCGTGGAATTTTCCTCCTGTTTCACGGCTATTGGCACCGTTTGGGTTTTTTTCTCACAGTGGCTGCTTTTTCTCGCCGGATCGATGCAAAAGTGGCTGGTAAGTGGCTCTCTTGCGGAATCCGTAGACTTGGCATACGAGGACGAAGTTGCTTGTTCAATAGTGCCGAATTATGGCTCGTCGTATCCCTATTTTGTCGTCGTGTTGAGGATTCGCATTATAACTCCGATGACTAAGAACCTTGGATGGAATATGAGAATAGCGGGGACAAAAAGAATACCGCTGACGAGCAGCAAAAGAATTGCAGCACCTAGGATTCTCGTATGGTCTCCCACTACAATACTAACTAGGCTCTCTGGTGCTTGACTATGGCTGATCGGACGGGAAGCCGTATTTTCACCAGGATATGGCCGCAACTGGGATCCGGCGATACGAGAGTTCATAGGTAGAGACAGATAAGTCACGTGTCCATAGATCCGAACTCTGTGGAGGACCAGCTATTGACGTGGGAGACTTAGCTGAGGGCGGTGATGCGTCAACAAACCGAGTTTCTGATTCCAATGAACAGCAGACACCAACACCAAACAGCCCCAGCCACCAATACACCGTGTACAGTGTTTATTTTCCGTGTTTTCTTGAGTTATTAAAATGCTAGCTCTTGAATACACTTTAGGCTGGAGCAGATAGGAGCATCGTTAGTTACAGCTGGTGATGCAGGCTTGTAACTATTTGCGATAACGGCTTATCCGTGTGCGTTAGCGAGGCGGAGCATACGACGTGCCGTGGAAGCGGATAAAACGAACGCACCAGTTTTTTCCGTGCTGCGGTCCCTTTTTCTCCGCCTTGTTCTCGTATGATCCACCGTTGCAGGGCCAAAAAAGCGTTCGATGGCTGTGCTAACGTTAAGGCTTAACCAGCTCAAGGTGTGTTATTATGGCTTGTCTCCAGCATCCAAAAATAGAGAGTTATTGGATATGGGGGCGCAGCTTCCAACCCCATGGGCGCTGCACATTCCTTGCGGCGCTTGGTCCATGACTGTTGAGACCCTAGCTCGCTCGTATCCTTGCTCTTTGTTGCGTTTGGTTGCTATTATCGGCTCTTTGTTGCCCATCGGACCCCTGAGAACGTATCTTCATCCAGCCCGAACTTTCGCGAATGGGGAGAGAGTTATTGTGCTGACCAAGCATTTTGGGGTGGTTGTGCGCGTTTTAAAGCGGTCCAGAGGTACACAAGTCCATAAATCACCGCGATAACCCCTCATACGCCTCTGCCCCGCTTTAATTTCCCGTCTGGATCCAGTAACTGTCACTTTTAACACATTCCCCAGAAACAGCTCTTGTTATTCCCAAACGCAAAATAAAGTTGCAGCTCTCAGGGATTGTTTAATCCTCCGAATGCAGCAATACTCATTATCACCACATCCATGAGTGTGAGTTACTAGAACGCCCAAAATCCGCCATGAAGGCCTCCAAACACCGCCAACCGACTTAAACCCCCTCAAACGCCCCCCAACTAACCCAGACCCTGACCAACGAAACCAGTCGGCCTCCCGTCGTTCGTAAGTTATCCTTTTATGTCCATCGCTGACATCTCCACCGCCTACTAACCTAGCTCGAGGGTCTCCGCCGCTCAAAATCACATGTGGCCCGCTGCTGCGGTATCTCGGCATGCGCGACAAGGCGCCTGATGTCTGGAGAGGCACCGTCATGATCTGCACCGAAGATGAGTCCTCCGACCTCTCGTCGGTCCCTGTGCTTACAATTACGTCCACCAATGGCTTCCAGAACTCGCTGCAGGCGCGCAACATCCTCACGGAAATGGGCATCTCGTTCTGGCGATGGGAGCTCGAGATCCCCATGGCCCCCGAGGAGCAGAAGCTGCACTACCAGATCAACGGAGAGGCCGCAGCAGCCAGCTTCTTCGTTCCCGCGCTGGACCAGTCCATGAACGTGGTTTTCCACTCGTGCAACGGATTCTCCATGGGCGTCGATCCCAGCGTATTCAATGGCTCGCTGTGGAGCGATGTCATCAGAGAACACGAAAGAGCCCACTACCATGTCATGCTCGGAGGAGGAGACCAGATCTACTGCGACTCGGTCAAGCAGTACACCACGCACTTCAAGGAGTGGATCGAGGCTTCGCACGGCAACAAGGACAAGATCACCTGGACTCCCGAGATGCGGGACGAGCTCCACAAGTTCTACCTCTTCCACTACATGTCCTGGTTCGGCGCAGGCTTCTGGAGAGGCCCCAAGGGCTCCACCAAGCAGACCGACCTGCCCCTGGCGTTTGCCTCGATCCCCATGATCAACATTTTCGACGATCACGACATTATCGACGGCTTCGGCTCGTACCCCGAACACACCATGACGGGGCCTGTTTTTGGAGGCATTGGCCGAGTTGCCTACAAGTACTACATGCTGTTCCAGAACCAGACGCTGGTCGATATCGAGGGAGGAGCCCGAGATAACCTGACTGACGAGGTCGAGGACCCCAGCTGGATTCTTGGAGCCAGAAAGGGTCCCTACATCCACAACGTGTCGCGGTCCATCTACGCGCGTCTTGGCAAGGGCATTGCTTTCCTCGGCCTGGACTGCCGAACCGAGCGAAAGATCACCCAGATCATGACTCCAGACTCGTACCGACTCAACTTCCAGCGTATCGAGAAGGAGCTGGCGGCCTCCAAAGGCGAGATCAAGCACCTGCTGCTCATGATTGGTGTTCCCATGGCCTACCCTCGTCTCGTCTGGCTCGAGCGGCTGCTGACGTCGCCTCTGCTTGCTCCTGTTCGATTCCTGTCGCGACGAAAGATTGTCGCGGCGGGTCTTGTCAACGAGTTTGATGGCCGAGTCGAGATTCTCGACGATCTGGACGACCATTGGTGTGCCCAGCGACACAAGAAGGAGCGAAACGCGCTGGTCGAGCGTCTCTTCCTGCTCGCGCAGAAGTACTCTGTGCGAATCACCATTCTGTCGGGCGATGTGCATCTTGCTGGCATCGGACGGTTCTTCACCAAGTCTCTGAACCCCACCAAGCACCACAAGGTGACTGTCCCAGTCATCAACGACCACCGAAACATGCTCAACGTCATCTCGTCGGCCATTGTGAACACTCCTCCGCCGGACACCATGGCGGACTTCCTCAACAAGCGAAACAAGGTGCACCATTTCGACTTCAAGACCGACGAGAACATGGTGGCCATCTTCCCCTGCGACGTCGACGGCTCCCACAGAAACAACAAGCGTCTGTTGCCCCGACGAAACTGGTGCTCCATCATCGAGCTGGACAACCTGCAAAAGTTCGACCCCAAGGCTGCTCGAATTGGAGAGAACCGACGGCCTGGACCCATGGGTCCCGATTTCCACACCACCGGCGACTACACCTCGCACATGGGTGGAGGAGCCAAGAGCCCTCACGCCGGCAAGAAGGTCGAGCACATGACGACCAAGCCTGTGGAGGACGAGCTTCCCATCGAGGCTCTTCCGACGTCTCTGTCGCTCGCTCTGCGGATTGAAGTCGATCCCAGCCAGCCTACGGGAGCCACCAATCCCTATGAGATTCTGATTCCCGAGCTTCAGGCGCGACCTTCGTCTGGAGGACTGACGTCCAAGTTCAGCAGCAGCAAGGCTTGATCTGGTTGCTTCTCAGCTTGAAAGAGGCATTCTAAATATAACCCCGACCCACCCTGTACTTTTACTTTACTCTTTGTAATAACAACAATTTATCTGATTATCCGCGCTGTATACGACGCTATTATCTTGTTTATCTTCTAATAATAGACTGTCGATGAAAGATGCATGCAAACGAGCCCATGGAGGTTTGAATCTCGAGGAATGAAGGCTATGGACGTCGGACCGCAGTCTGTGCTTGATCCACGCGTGGGTTGTTTACATGACAGCTGCCATTAATAGTCACACACGCTGCACTCCGAGACAAGAGCCGCTTGCCAAAGCGGCCAGATGGTTTCATATTTGTAAAATGAAAAAAGCAAGCTTATTGCCAACCTCCAACCTACAGTGCAACCTACGGCTACGCATTGGTAAGACGGCGCTGAAAGAGATCATGGGGCAGTCGGGCCGAAGTTTACTCGGTGGCGATGTTGATCGAGCTAGTTGGCAGAAGCTCCATAATACGAGCTGACTCGGGTCAATTGCGGAGAAACGGGGTTTTTGATGACCTCCAGGCAGCCTTTGGATCACGAAATGCCATTGAAAAATGCACAAAAGAGTTGTCGGTTCCCCGGCCCAAAGAGCTTCTTCGGCTGGAGATGAGACAAGTGTATTGACGAGGGAAGTCAATTGGTTGTAGGTTTACGCCTTTCGCCACCGTGAAGTCTACAGCCGGGCTAGGTTTGCAACAGCGCGAAAATACGAAGGGTTTGCTCTTTCGGATAGCATTTCGGCCCTGGCTTGTCAGACTGCCGATTGTGCATTGCTAGATCGACGGCCTGCCTGGCTGCTGTGTCACGTTGTCACCCAATAGAGTGTGCGACAAGACGAATAGACGTTATTATCTCGCCACCAGGCTTGGCTGTAACGGTGACTAGCGTTCGGTTACTGATTGCCACTGGCGCTAGAGCTAGCGCAGAGGTAGACACCTCCTGAACTCGTGATGAGCGGCTCTTGGCGGAGCAGACACCTTGCCGAGACGTGCATCAGAGACACTGGAGAAGCTGATCGCGAGAATCATCGGAGGTGGGCATTTAAGAGGTTGACATTTGGCCTTGTTCCAACAGGTTGGACAGTTGTTGAGCGGTTGAAGTGGTAAAAGCACATGGAGAACGATCCACTCTTGCTCTCACAGCAGCGACGATAATAGTCACCACCGCGACTAGCTCAACTTTCTGCCACCATGACTAACAGACGCAGCAGCTCCAGAGTTAAACTCTGGCGGCCGTTGCGTTCTATACCTCTTGGTGCTTCGATCATACCTTCGACACGGGGACCCTTTTGCCTTTTGGGGTCTCCGGACTCTCAAACGCTTTTGGCGAGAATAAGAGAACGGAAGTCCCAGGACGGCTCTCCTTCGCATGACGTCAGCATCCACATGCACCAGACGCCATTGTGTGAGTAGGATACGGGGAAGTGAGACAACATAGCGACCGGGATGCCGAACAAAGACAGCAGACAAGGCTGAGGGCGCGGGATTCCTTCGGGGTCGAGGATGACGAATGCGGGGTAGACCAAGAGTCGTGGAGAGGTCTTGTTACAGCCGGTCTTTTCGAGCCCAGAACCGTTGTGCCATCCTGCTCAACTTTGGCTTTTCACAATGGGTTAAACCTGCTTCAAACCGCTGTCTTAGCTCGGCTTGCACTTTTCCCTTTTGCGTTTCCGGCCTGCTTTAGTCGACTTTTTAGTTGACCTCCTTAGCTCGCTTTCCCCAGCTACCGGAGACAAGACCTCACCGCTTTGTCCGCTGGGTGACTCTGTGGACCCCGTGATTCAGCCGTGCTCTAGCTCGTTGGCCAGTCACGAGACGGGGCTGTGTGAAAAGCGGTTTTGCACTGAAGCCTGTGAAGTAGTGACTCAGCGTCGGACCCCGAAACCGTCAGCATGTCCAAGGTAGGGAAAGAGATGGGCCATGGGGATCTCCAGAGATCCAGATGTGTTTCGGAGGAGACATGTCGAGGTGTCGTGCGAGATGGAATCGTCTGGACGATCCCCGTCTCTTCTTTCGTCTCCCTTCGACTCGCCTGTTTCGAAAACCACAGGAAAACCGCGATATAAATGGTTCCGTCAAATCCTCCGTCTCCCTCCGCGGGTCTCCGCCACAGGCACGGAATCTCCGAAACCTTTGTCGAGCTCGTATTCTACATGTGGAATTCCAACATACGCTTAACTTTTCCAAATTGGGAGGGCGAAATTAGGGTCCTGACAAGTTCGGGAGGGAGGCAGGGGAATGCAGGAAGGACCCCAAAGTTTAGTCGGTGGCGACTCTTGGTCTTCGTATGGCTTGCCACACGCTCGGCCTGGTTGTTTACGTCCGTTCCGGGTGTTTGTGTTTGTCTTGTGGGTAAACACTGTGTGCACCGCGAGTGTCCTCGTCGTGAGTGTAAGTCAAATCTCAAGTCGCGTTTCTTCTAATCCTCTTCGTTCACCTGCTAGACAACCTAGACTCATGGTCTGATGTTGGAGGATTACCGCGCGGTGTACGGCTGAAGAGAGGACGCACTATTTTTAGTCGTTGGCTGGCATATAGAGTTGGATCCTAGATCCGAGTTGTTTGCAAGGTTTCGCAAAGTGTACAACACCACGATGTCCAGACGACGTCATTCGGCGAATGACTGTCAGAGTTATGTGACGAAGCCCAAGAAGAAGATATATACGTGCCCGTAGTCGAGGTCTCAGCCCATCTGCGCTTTGGGTTGGTTCGCCGAAAGAAACGAGCAGATCGAGGTCTAAAGAGAGCTATAGATGGAGACCGAGGAGCCAGACCGGTATCTTAGGTCTCAGTTACCAAGTTTACGCGAGATAGGCTGCCGCTATAGCCATACAACGCGGGCTTAACTGTGTGCACGACGTATCTATCAACTTGCTCACTCGCTCGTATAGAGCCATAACTGTCCATCCTCAACCACTCGCTAAGAACTCCCTCTTTTCCTCAGACCCTCCTTCGGTTCGGTCGGTCTCCGTACTGCAACAACGTTTGGCCCACATGCCATCTACAGCCGGGGATACAAACAGACTCTGGCCTCTAACTCCTAAAAGCGGCCGTTCGCTGCCGTGTCGATTTGCAACGGGGTTTGGGCGCTGTTGACGTTGAAAATGTGCGCCAAACGGCTGTGAAAAAGCACACTCGGCCCAAAGGAGTCTTGCAGAGGCCCTGTCGGCGTTGTCGGAGGTTCTGCATCGACAATCGGCGACCATGCTTTGGGTCCTGCTCAATTTAGAGGGTCTGTGCGTCTTCGACCGTTTGCTTTTGCTTTTCTTGTTTCCTGCCTTTTATCGGTGTCTGTGAAATATGTGGGTTGACACGAGGCGATATTTTTTCGCCGTCTCTTGTTTTCTCGTTTTTTAAAGCTGTGAAACTGACTAAAAGCTGGACTTTGGGCAAAAGCAAAAGTGGCCGAAATTTATTTTGAATTTACTTGACAGAATGAATTTTGCGATTTTCTAGGTTAGACGCACAACCTTAGGCCTGGAAACTTTGGGGGATTCTTTGTTGGCCATGCACATATCCTGCCCTTGTGCGCAACGCAAATAGAGCTAATAGAGCCAACAGCACTAACAGCACCTCTTTTGTTATCAACTATGTCCATAGATATAAGTACACAAGAGTTCCCGTGGAGCTCGAGGTCACCTCAAACGCAATACTAACCCCGAAGCCTCTCTTCATCCCCAAACCACACAGACACACCACACGCACATTCAATCTCAACCTCCGACCACCTGCCACGATGATGCCCTCTCATTTTGATATCAATGAGGTCGTGGGGTGCGATACTCACGAGCCGTGCCTGGCGTACGACATTCTCTCGCCGGTACCCTTCATGGTCAACCCCATGTACTCTCCCCAGGAGGAAGAAGATGACTGCGATGAATTTCCTGACATACCCCAGTCGCTAGACCAGAACACTACACAGCAACAGCAACAGCCACAGATAGCCCAGCAACAGCGCTCGTTCAGCGACGTGCTCAGCGGCTCACAGTTTGACTTCTCGCTTTTCCCGCCAGACCAGGGCTTCACCGAGCTGAACAACTCGTATGTTGAGCCTCGCAGAGTCTCGCTTCCGACTCGAATCCAGAGCGGAAACGTCTCCAAGCCCGCCATGGCGCCCGTAAACAGCACCGACTACTCCGTGTTCATGCAGCAGCTGATGGCCGGTCCTCACAGCATGAACATGAACTACGTGCCTTCGGCAGTCAAGGACGAGCAGCAGTTTGGCAACTACTCGTTCGACTTTGCCCAGGGCCAGATGAGCACAAACCTGCAGCCGCAGGCCTCCGCACAGCTGCTGACACAGAGTATCGAGCTTCCACTACCCGATGTCAACCTGTCAATCACTCCTCCCCAGCCCTCGAGCACACCCTTGCCTTCCACCGTGACCATCAAGGAGGAGTACGAAGCCCCTGCAGTCAAGGAAGCGGAGCCCGAGGAGGCCGTGGAGGTCGACTTCAACGGCCGAAAGCACCGCAAGTGGAGAAACCGCAAGTACAAGTGCAAGCACTGCGACGAGATCTTCTATGACAAGAACCTGGAGGAGTTTGCGGCGCACATCCAGAAGGTGGAGAAGGAGACAGGCACCACCGAGGTCGCCGGACGACACTACAAGTGCGAGGCGCCGGACTGCCTGTGGCACATTATCGGCTTTGTGCGCAAGCTGGAGGCCCAGAAACACTTTGACAGACGCCATGGCCACCCCAAGTTCCAGTGCCGCTTCTGGTGCGAGGGAGACGTGGAGAAGTATCCCGGCAGCAAAATGTGCTCGACGCGATGGCATGTGGACAGTGGAAACCGGGCTCGACACGAGCGGGCGGTCCACGGACAGGTTTTTGAGCAGTCCAAGTTCTCTTCTTAGAGCACTTGCTGCAAGGGCAGAAGGAAAGCCCACCGTACATACTAACTAAACAAAGGAGATATAGAGTGTGTAGCTGACGAAGCCGTCTCGGGTCTCGACTCCGCTCGTGACTCTATATCGGTTTAATGAATTTTATTTATTGTCATGACTCACTTTTTTTGCTGCTCTGTAGAGTTGTCCCAGTATTCGTAGAAAAGGTTTGTTGTGGAGGAGAGCCTATCGCTCTGAGTCACACCGCGGAAGATCAAAGCTATTGAAAAGCAGTCATCCGATGGTGTAGCAGAGTTTGCGGACAAATGTGAGTTCCGCAATCGACTCTGCTCGAAATATTTGCTCAGCCAAGACCCTGATCAACATTGCTCCTCTTATGCTTCGGATGCCCCCTGCAATAGCTCGATCCAATAATTTTTAACGTGTTTCTTGGCGATGAAGGGTCTGTTGGGGTTGGGGCAGGGTATGTGTACTTGTAATAGATGTCGTTTATATACTCGTAAGAGGTCTTGTATTTGTGTGATCATACGGATGATGGTGATCTCGACGCAAGACTTAAATACGGCTTCAACTGCTTGATGAGTAACAGCAACTCGTCCACATTCTTTCCGTAACCACCCTAGGACACGCGAATATTATTTCTCGCTAATATCGGCCCACAGAAGAATAATATTGCTGGACGGAAGGCTTGTCAATTAGTGACAGAGTTCCAGGGGTCTGGAGACGTGTTGACGTGCTCGCGTTCATTGGTCTACTGTAATTATAGGGGATAGACGTGCAGAGAATATATCCCTTTAGATCTATGCCCTTCTGTCTTATTGCACGATTTGGACAGGCATAGGACAAGTATTACTTGTAATTACACACTAATTAGTTAACCATAGAACACCATACAATTAGAGGGCATACTGTAGACTACTAACTGTGCGCTCACAATGTAAACAAAGAATTGTCCCTCAGCCGCGGCCACGTGGGCAAAATCCACACAAAAATATTTTTATCGAAAAAAAAATCACTTCTCCTGATCATCAAGCCGTTATTCCCTTCCCCAGACTTGCACAGGAATTATGAAAGGATAATTTAGCACCAGATTTAACCCTGCATAAGGTTTGGGGCTGGAATCTGTCACGTGGGGATCACGTGTAAATGCGTCAAAACGGCTTCGGATCGGTACCTTCCAGCACAGTTTTTGGCTCTGATGAACGTACTGGATGTCGCTAAGCCTTCCGCACAGCCGTTTTTCTTGCCGGTAGCGTCGTATCCTGCTTACAAAATAGCCTGCTCCTGCCCTTAGAGGAAAAATCCACAAACTTTTTTGCGCTTAGTCTTTTGGACCCCGCAAAACACGAGCTACTAAAAAGTGTGCACCTGCTGCAATTTTCACGGAAACACGCTGCTATAAATTGTTGCGGCGAGAGCAGTCGATTTTCCACATATTTTCCCGCTCTGCCCGCCGTTTACCCGTCTAACCGCCAAGGTAGCGGCAAAATTTAGCAAGCCTCGAAACCCAATTGCGAACGGCTCGCTATAGCCTGCATATAGAGATGATGGCGGGTAAAAAAAAAAACTCAGGGTGCACAAATATAATGTATTGCGGGTCAGCCAAAAGCCCGTACCAAGACTAACCACACTAAATCCACAACTTTGACACACGATGAAGGCCCTTCTGAACAAGGCAGACGAGACCTTCGCGTCCTCGGGCTCCCTAGACATTGAGCTAGACAGCATCGACCAGAAGATCCCCAGAGTTTCTGTGTCTTCGGATGTGGGAAGCAGCGATACTGCTGGCGAGGCTGAGGCCTCTGGAAATACCGATGGCAGCACTTCCAACACGCTGGACGTGGAGGCTCTTCCTGCTACTGCTTCTGATGACGATGTCAAGTTCAACCGGTTCACGCTGTCGCAGAAGCGAGTCATGACTGCTGTTCTGGCCTTTTGCTTCTTCCAGCCCTTCCTGGTGACCTACGCCATGTTGCCTGCGGTGCCTCTGATTGCCGAGCAGTTCAATGTCTCTGGAACCATTGTCACCGTCGGTAACGCCATCTTCTTCCTCATCACGGGCTTCTCGTCCTGCTTCTTTGGACCCTTCAGCGACGCCTACGGACGAAAGGCCGCTCTGATCACGTGCTGCATCATCTTCATCGTCTCCAACATTGGCATTGCGGCCTCTCCTAACCTCGTTTCCTACTACATCTTCCGAGCCACCACGGCGATGGGAGGAACTGCCTTCTTCTCCGTCTCGGGCTCCTCAATTGCCGATATCTGGCGTCCCGAGCACCGAGGCAAGGCTGTGGGCGCTTGTCTGCTTGGATCCCAGTCCGGAATGACCATTGGACCCATCATTGGAGGCTGGATCGTCACCAAGACGTCCTGGCGAGTCATCTTCTGGATGCAGGCTGGCGTTGCTCTGGCTAACCTGCTGCTTGTTACCTTCGTGCTCAAGGAGCCCATGGCGACCACCAAGCACCAGCTGCTGTGCGCTGAGCGAAACAAGCGGTTTGTGTGGATCTGGATCAACCCCTTCAAGGTGCTCATGGGTCTGCGAAACATGCACCTGCTGCTGGCAGGTCTCTCCATCGTGCCCATCATGTACGGCATGGACTGTCTGCTGACTCCTCTGTCTCTGGTTGTCGAGCCTCGATTCGACATTACTTCTCCCGTTGTCGCTGCGCTCTTCTACCTTCCTCAGGGCGTGGGTTTCCTCATCGGCTGCTACTTTGGAGGGATGTACGCCGACAAGACTGTCCAGCGATGGACCAAGATCCGAGGACGGCGAGTCTGCGAGGACCGTCTGCGATCCCAGCTCCCCTTCGTCGGCATCCTGCTCCCCGTGTGCATGCTCATCTACGGATGGTCGCTGGAGAAGGAGTTTGGCGGAGTTGCTGTTCCCGTGGTGACCATGTTCCTCGTCGGCTTCGGGCTGTCCATGTACTTCCCGTCGCTCAACGCCTACTGTGCGGACTCCAGTCCTGAGCTCGGAACGGCTGCTGCCATCTCGGGCAACTACGCCATCCGAAACTGCGGCAGTGCCATTGCTGCCGCCTCCACGCTCAAGGCCGTGGAGAACATTGGCATTGGCTGGACGTCGACGGTCGCTGCCTTTGGTTTCATCGCCAGCACCATCCCCGTCTTCATTCTGCTGTGGAAGGGCGAGGAGATGCGGCAGAAGGCCGTGCGTCGAATGATGAGATAAGGCCGTGCTTCGATGAGATAAAAGCCAACAGGCAACCAGTTTAATGAATCATGTGAGTAATACGGGAGCGCTAGCTTGCCCGGGTCTCGAAAAAGAAACGAGCGTAGACAAAGGGCAACGATCGAGAACGCAAAACAAGCTTGCCAGTATAGTGCAGTAGCCTGGAACCATGTCGTAGAAGCCGGTGCGTAAAGTCAGACAGCAGGGGCCTTCGCTGGAAGTAGATGGATTAGACGAGCATGCGTGTCGGTACGGCTTGTTGGCCTTTTAGCGGGTCCATGAGCTTGGCGCCCATTGTTGGAGCAAATGTAGCACTACGGGGCATGACGGCACTAGCAGCCCCCAAGATCGGGTCTTGGCTGGGGTGCTTTTGACGTCATGATGGCGTGTTTCTAAACTGTAGGCTAATTAGCGCCTGTAGAGCTGATGCCCTGGCACAGCCTGCGAGATTCGGCTCGGGATGTCTGCCAAAGATCCGGGCTCATGCACACGCAGTCTCAGCCAAGGAGCCTCCATACTTTCTTTTTAATATCGGTAAAGGTCGCTAACCCTGGTGAGGCTAGTGCCAAACGGCCCACATTTTTGCAGTGCTAGAAGTCGCTCATAATAAAAGAAGGGCCAGAGCAGGCTGCCAATCTCAGCAAACCCTGACGTTCTGACAGACACAAGTGACATGCTTGGCCCTGCCTGCTCGTATAGACGTCGCTAAGACTTTCCAGTCTTCCGCTGAAACATGTCAATCTCAAGAGCAAGAAAAGGTGGCAACAAAAAATGTGGAGAGAACCATTTCGTCTGGAGCTACGCGCACCTTGTTACAAATGGACAAAGAGCTGGTCTCATGGTCCGAAACCCAATGTTTCAAACCCCAAGGTTTCGGCCTTTGAACCCAGTAGTGGAAGCCAAAATTAGTGCGGGATGGCTCAGACAAGAGCCGTTAGTCAGCATCTACTGTAGCACGCAGCTCAAGAGTAGGTTAAAGTCGCACAAAGGCTGCAAGGACGCTTTCGGAGAGAGTGGGCTAAAGAATACAAAGAGCGCCAGAACCTTGATGACTCAGCCGAGACAAAGACACGTAAAGGGCTCTCCAGTATTTCCTTGTCGTCGTAAATAGAGGCTAGCCTATAGGTTGCGGGGTGCACTCAGTCTACTGTTTCACTCCACCAGACCTCTTGGCCAGTCACATGTAGACTATGCTTAATTTGTTATACGACTTCGAGCGATAGAATTACGAGGAGTGGCTGTGCACGAAGTTCATCACCATGTGCAAGTACGTTACAGGCGGCTTGATTACTAGCCATGTTGCAAGCGTCTTATCTTGTTACAGGCGGATTACTGTTACAGACGTGTTACTGTTACGGACGGCTTAGACCTCTGCGTTAACTAATGTACACTGCCTACTTGTAGGAACAGTATGTGCGGACTCTCACTGTCAGTTCAGCTTCAATGCGGGCTGTTAATTTGAAGTGGTGGCTATTAATGTGGTCAGAAAGATCGTCGTTTACTCTGTAACTACTGTTACTTATCCTAAGAACGTGTTTTATCACTGCTCTAACTACTTCACAGGGAAGAGCTCTCACAAATACAACCTCTACAATCTCAGTCACAGTAAACCATTAAACATGTTTATTTTAGTTAGTCTATCCCAAGAGGTAGTCGAACACTACCGAGTGGTGCGTACCACCTGATATAAATATGGCTGTAGCTCAGCTAGCGACGTCGAGGCGTCTTAAACCAGCAGAACGGCGTTGACACAGCCATCTCGATCGGGCTCGTTGGTGATCTGGGCGTACTTACCCCAGACCACCTTACCTCCCGCGGTCACGAGACCAAGCTCGGACACGTTGACCTCGATGATGGTTCCTCGGGTCAGCACACCCAGCTGGGTGTACATGGGAGACTGGGGGTTCTTCTTGACGCCCAGAATGGGCAGATGCACGGTGACTCCGAGCTCGGGGTGGGTCACGTTGGCCTTCTTCTGACGCAGAGCAGAGGGTCGGATGATTCGCTCCAGCTTGACGGGCCGTCGTGTGAATCCCTCGCCCACAAAGGTATGCTTAGTGATCATTCGCTTCCAGCTCTTGTTTCGTCGCTTTCCAGACTTGAGCACCTTGAACATCTCCTCCTCGGAAATACCTCGCACCTTGGGGAGAGGCACGCTGAACTTGTCGGCCTTCTCCAGACGCTTCTGCTTAATGGAAGAAGACAGCGCCTTGGCAGAGTTGGGCTGCTGTCGGTCCAGCAGATAGGTAGGAAGAGCGTCTCCGTCCTCGGGGTTGTGTTCCTTGGGCGTGCCGTTGACCTTGGACTGCTCGTGCTCTCGGATCTTCTTCTTCATTGCCACCTTCTCGGCGTATCGCTTCTTGGCAAACATCTTGGCCCGGAAACCGGTCAGGTTCTGGGCATCCTTGGAGATTCGGTGTCCCTCTCGGGCCTCCTTCTTTCGTTTTCGCTCGTCATGGTCGAGTCGTCGACCATGCTTCTTGATAGCAGCCTCAATATACTCGTTCTGAGGCATGTTGTGTGCTGTGTGTTTGTGTAAAAAGAGAAATTTGTTTCTCCCACAAATTTTGGGAATAAATTTCGTTTAGAGTTTCTTATCTGAAAGGAGGGTAACCCCGGGAGGAGAGCCAGAGAAGGGTGTAGAAAACGGGCCAGAGAGAGATAAGACACAATCGAGAAATGTCTTGATGAAATTGTGGCCTGGAAGGTAGTAGATTGTCTTTTTTACCCATTCAAATACGCATTTCCGTATCTTGTTCATGTACAATTTGCACCACGCTAAATTAACAGGCGTGTGTTTTCGAGGGAAATACCATCCAAGTTCGTAACGCCACCCAAAAGGGTGGTAGGAGCCTGGAGAAAGCGTGAAAAGATTGCCACCGGTTTGGGAACATTCTGGGTGTATTTTTTTCCGCCAAAAAATGAACCGAGCCACGAATTCCAGTCCCTTCTAAAAACGGGCTGGATGGTTAAGATTAATTAGGCAATGGTGTAGGTGGGTTCAAGTTGATGTTTAGAAGACGAGCTGTGGTTATATTTTCTGTATCATCATCTACAACCTCCTATATTTACCTTGCCTTGTAGTATCCCCATTTCCCACTCCTCTCACAGCCGCTTACTAAGCATATGCAAGATTTTCTCTCCTGCATGGTTTAAGGTATTTTTTCCAGACGCAAAAAAAAAATATCTGAGAACACAACGGCACACCATGGAGGCTCTACTGAAGGAAATTACGACGGCGACCGAAAACTCGGCATCCAAGCTCAAGGACGAGCAGGCCGCCTACAACGCGCTTGACGAGGACGTCAAGGCCCAGATCCAGCGGGACTCTCTGTCGCTGCTTGGACTCAAGAACCACACAATGCTGGCCTATCTCCATCATCTGGCGGTTGTGACTCTGGCACAAGTGCAGCGAGTGGAGAAGGAGCAGAAGGACGACGCCCTCGAGAAGGGACGCCAGGCTGCGATCCAGGGCACCGTCAAGAACCGAGTGGTGCTGGAGAAGGGCATCAAGGGTCTGGAATCCAAGGTCAACTACCAGATTGACAAGATGCTCAAGGCATACACACAGGACAAGGAGCGCAAGGCCGAGCGAGAAAAGCAGCGGGCCGAGAAGGCGCTTCTGGGCGAAGAGAAGGAGGACGACGACGAGGAGGACAACGAGGAGGACGACGAAGAGTCCGAGTCCGAGGACGACAATCTTGCATTCAAACCCAACGTTTCCAACCTCACACGAGACAAGAACGCTCGGCCGGTTCGAGACTCGCGAGCAAAGAAGGACGAGAAGGAGGACGACCGAGAGTCTGCCTCCAACGCCATCTACAGACCCCCCAAGATCTCGGCGGTCGCTCCCGAGTCCAAGAGCATGCGCAAGAGCAAAAAGAAGAACGCCACCATGGAGGAGTACCTCAAGTACTCTTCTTCCGCGCCCATGCTGGAGCAGTCCATCGGATCGGGCATTCTGGAGCACGGCCGAGGAGGAGAGAAGACGGATCGAGACCGAAAGCGAGAGGAGGAGGTGCAGCGGTACGAGGAAGACAACTTTGTGCGTCTGCCAGGCGCCAACAAGAAGGAGAAGGCCAAGCTCAAGAAGGCGCGAGCTGGCGCCTTCTTTGGTGAGGACTGGGGCGTTGGAGGAGACATTGGAGAGGCCACCAAGCGAAAGCGAGGCGGAGCGTCGGTGTGGGAAAAGTCCAAGCGACGACGATAAGCAGGAAAAAGGGAATTGTATAGTTACGCTAATAAATTTATAGATCTACGGAGTACAATACGACTACATCTGGAATAAATATAAATCTACGGAGTAGTACGATTGACAGTTACGGAGTGCAATACAACTACATACTGGATAAATTCTTAGATCTACGGAGTAGTACGATTGACAGTTACGGAGTGCAATACAACTACATACTGGAACAAATTTATAGATCGACGGAGTACGGAGTGCAAGTAAAGTGCAATATATTATAAATAAACAATTAGTGAGCCCGCTCACTATGCTAGAAACCCGTGAAGCCAGACTGCATGGAGTTGTGTCTGTCGTTAAGCTGAGAGAAGCGGTTTCGGCGCTGCTCAAGAAGCTGCTCCTGCTGCTCCAGCAGCGACATTCGGTTGCTTCGCATAGTGTTGGTCATGGTGTTGGTATAAAAGGTAGAAGCTCGAGGGGTGTAGGCCGGCTGGTCAAGGTAGTCTTCGTTGTATACAGTGGCTGTATCGTCGGGTGCGAAGATGGGGAGGTTGTTGCGAAGAGCATGGGACTCCCAGGTGTCCAGGGGGCAGAGGGCGTTGAACTCCTTGTCGGAAAGACGGGGGATTTCACTCTGAATGAGCTGCTTTCCGTCCTTCTCGACAACGATTCGGGTGTTACCCCACGAGAAGTCGTTCATCTTCCAGAAGGAGTAGATGGGCAGAAGGAAAGAATGGAAGGGGTAGGCGCAGATGTAGATGATCATCCAGAAGATGTGCTGCCACTCCTGCTTGATCACGTAGATGATGGCCTGCAGACCGTAGACGGCAGCAAACATGATCACCGACACCAGAGGGAAGGCTCCAGCGTGGGCTGCAATCACGTAAATGAGGTAGGCAAGGTAGACACAGACGGAGGGCAGCATGAGAGTGCCGACCAGGTCAATGAAGACAATGAACCGCATGCCGAAGAAGCAGAATCCGCACATGGAGTTGATTCGCAGCAGCTCGACCAGGTTGTGGACAGTCGAGTTGATCCACCGTCGTCGCTGCGAAACAAGAACGGAGAAAGAGTCAGGAGCAGTGGTGTAGGCCATGGCTCCTCGGGCAAAAGTGAAGCGCTTGTCGGCCCATCGCTTGGTCATCAGCGTCGTCAGGAATCGATCTTCTCCGAGAGACAGCAGGTTCTTCATGTGCAGAGTGTTGACCTTGTTGGTGGAGTACTCCTCGAGAACGCGGCTGTCAATGAGGTTCTTGAGACGGTACATGGAGAAACAACCAGGCAGACAGGTGACGGATCCAAACAGAGACTCAAAGGCCTTGGACAGATGGTGCGAAATGTAGTACTCGTAGACCTGGACCATGGTCCAGATGGACTGGTTCTCGTTCTGCAGCGCAGTCTCTCCACAGATACCCACAATGTTGACATCGCTGACACAGTCGGCCACCAGGAAGTTGAGAGAGTCCTCCTTGACTCGAGTGTCGGCATCGACCATGAACATGTACTCGTAGACACCAGGATCGACACCAATGACGTTGCCGATATGGTGGAACATCTCGAGCTCCAGGGGGTTCATGGCTCCGTTGGAGGCAACTCGGTTGAAGAACCGCATCAGCAGGACCTGCGAGTCTCGCTTACCTCGGTTTCCGGGCTTGGAGGTCTCGGACTCCTTGCCGACCTTGACCACGACACAGTAGGGGATGTTTCGGCCGTCGTAGTGGTACAGACCAGAGTACACCTTTCCGTAGTTGAGTCGAGCAGCTCCCTCTCCAATGGACTCGAAAGCGTAGGGGATGACTTCAGAGGCAGCTCGAGGATCGTGGCCAACAATGTCAAGCACAATCTGGGGAGTGGTCTGGTCGTTACCCTGGCCAACAATCATACCGTCGCAAACAACAAGCAGCAGCTTTCGCGAGTCGGGGTACTCGAGAGCAGCAATCGAGTCGATGGCTCGTCGAAGAGCCTCCTCGTCCTCAGTGTAAGCAGGGACATGGCAGACAACGTACTTGTTCTGAGTGTCAGGAGTAGCCAGAGAACCAAGTTGCATGGCAGCAAGGAACTTGATGAGAACCACGGAACAGAGCAGAATCGCGACCACCAGCAGAATGTAGTTGGACACCTGACACCGCGCAGACTGACGGAAATCGGGCTTGCCGGCGTAGAAGGCGTTCTTGAGACACTCCATGTTCTGGACTCGCTCGGAGGGCTTGAGGTCCATTCGCTTCCAGATGTCGGTGACATCCTGGCCGGCGTTGTCGTCAAACATGGCCTTGACGTCCTTGTGCAAAAAGTCGTAGGCATCCTTGTTGGGGTAGCCCTCGACCTGGCTGAGGGTGAAGAAGTAGTTGGTCAGATCGTAAATGGAGCCGTCGATGACAACCCACTTGTTCCAGCTCTTCTCGCCGTTCTCCTTGAGCTCCTTGTGCTTGGCAACCAGAGGACCCTTGTAGTACTGCGCAATGTTGGGCTGGAAGACGTCGTTGTACCAGGTCAGGTTGTACAGAGCAGAGCCAGTATCCGAAGTCTTGTAGTCGCCAGAGTAGTGGATCGCAGTAGGGTCATAAATGGTGTTGTTGGAAGCAAGCCAGACGGTATCATCGTCAACAAGACCCTGGCAGGCCCGAGTCAGAGGGTTGGGGAAGTACGAGGTCAGATCCTGGCCTGCAAAAGGGATCATGTTGGAAGCAGAGGTCGTGATGGAGGTGTCGGAGTGCTGCTGCTTGTAGAACTTTGTGATGTCGTAGACCTTGCCCTGGATGGACACGTAGAAGTCGTCTTCGCCCTGGTGGTAGCCCACCTCCTTGGCAGTCCACGCCTTGTCAAAGTCGGGACACAGGATTCGACCCAGGAAGATCATGTAGAAGATGACGACACAGTTGAGCAGGAAGATGAGCACGAAAATCGCAAACTTCTCTCGCCATGCAATCCGCTCCTCCTTGCGCTTGAGCCGTCCGAGATGATGCAGGAAGCCCGAGGGCACCCACCAGGTCATGGCCCAGACAATGGCCATCCAGACCCGTCGCTGCTTGGTCTGCTCCTCGACATGCACGTTCTCGCCGAGCTCGGGATCCACGTCCTTCAGCAGAGTCTCGTCGACAATCTCCTTGTCGTCGTAGTGAAGAACCTCGTTGGAGTGGGTCTCAAGCATGGCCTTTTCGTCGTCCTGCTGAGCAGCCCACTCTCCCTGCTCCTGCACAGGAGTGGTCTGCGAGAACTCGGTGTACTTGGCCTCGAGCTTGCGGTACGTGTTTTCGCTGATCCAGACTCGATCTCGGCCAACGTAGATCTCCGAAGCAGAACCCACGTTGTTTCGAGCCCACAGACCAATGTAGTAGCCCAGAGGATGCTCGCAGACGTCCAGGGGAAGAATGGACTGCAGCGAGGTGTATGAGTCGTAGTAGCGGTCCACAAACTCCTCGTGGTCAAAGTCGGTGGTGAAGTTGTTGCCCTGCTTGAAGGCGTTCCACGAGTTGACGGGTGGATGGTCCTGGGTGAAGACAGTCCAGAGACGCGAGGAAGCAAAGAGGTCAGGCAGAGAGTACGCCTTTCGCGACTCCTTGGTCAGCAGAGGCGACTGCGTGAAGGAAGAAATGTCCGAGAGGTCCACGGGTCTGTGCAGAGACAGCTCTCCAAAGAGCTCGGGCGAAGACTTGAGCTTGAGGCCGTCGGTGACCATCTCGGCGTTGATGCCCTGGTTGACGTCGAACATCTGCTGTCTGATGAGCGAGGACGACTTGCAGACGGACATGAAGTGCACGACTGCTGCGATGGAGTCGTCGGCATCGTTGAGGGTGTCTCCAGAGTGGATTGAAGCAGAAGAGGAGCTGGGAGAGCCCTGAGACAGTTTAGCGTTGATGGACTCGACGATGAACCGCAGCAGCTGGTTGTAGATGGCGTAGATGACCTGCTGTCGGGTCATTCCGGCGTCGTCAAGAACATGAGGGTCGATTTCGATCAGCGAACAGGCCTCCAGATCGTCCTGGTTGTGGATCAGCAGCATGAGGCCCGAGAGCACAGACAGCAGCTGCCGAATCTGCTTTTTCGAGAGAATCTGGCGCAGCATGTGGCGCACGTCAAAGTCGCACAGCTCGTCGGCCTTGGTGAAGTCGTTGAACTCGGGCTGCACGTTGAGGTACTCGCGTTCCTGGGCCGTCAGCGTGCCGTAGAGCTCCGCAAACGCGCCCTTGATGGTCTCGTAGTTGTCGTAGTACATTTCGCCGACGTTGACCCGGCTCTTGAGCACCCGTTCGTCTCGGTCAATCGTCACAGACACCATCGGCTCCAGGCCATGTGTGAAGGGTAAAATCAGTTGGATGAGCTCTGTGTCGACGCCCAGACCCTCAATGGCGCGCATGAAGGAGTCGTCGACGATGGCGAAGAGCTGGTCCTCGCATCGAAGTCGTCCATGGGCAAAACATGTCGACACGAGCGAAGAGTAGTCCTCGCCAATGTGAGATGATGAATCTTTGAGCACTGTGTTAGTAGAGACGTCGTAAATGACTGGTCGGATACTCACTCTCAATGGCTAGTGATGTAGCAGCAATTCGGCAAAGGTTTGACAAACAAGCAGAAGCACTCACGCCTCTCTTATACAACCCCAGACCGAGGGTCCACTGTGTTTGTCCATGTCTCGATTCGGCCTATAGTGAAACCTTAAACGCCGTTAGTCTGTGTACCTTAATCTAACCTGCTGTGGGATAACAAATATTATTGCGGAGCAAAAGGCTATGTTTGGTGGTGGAAAATGGGCATTATTTGATTTCTTTTTTTCCTCCTAAATCTGCGGTATTTCTTCACCAAAACTCGCTACACACACCCTCTCAACCCACATATGCTCATCTCGATATGCAGGATGCGAACCCTGCTGTCCCAAAAGGGAAATAGCCAAACATCTGGTGCTCTGCAGGTCGCTCGGGTTACGCTAACGAAAGGTCTTCGAAATCGGCCATAAACACCGCAGGGTCTCATTAGGCTGAAACCCAGTTGCGGGCCCTGGTTCCTAGCGCAGGCGTCGATTTTCCGCAACCGGATTCGATGATAGCAGGCTCGCGTGAACTATACATACGCACGGCTGACAGCAAAAAGACGTAATATCTGTGAGACATTTACGGTCATACAGCTTGATCGAGACTGTCGATCGTACTCTACGGTGTCTTAGCGTTGCAGTAATTAATATCGCGTTGGTGAGCGAGTACGGTACTTTTACGATCTCTTCGTGCTACAGTAGATTGTCTGCCTACAGGAAGGCGCTATTCATACTGCATGTACAGCATATTGAGTCTACCAGTACCAGATCCAGTCTACTAGCTACGAAGTAGCACTGCCTTAGTATGAATCCTTGCAGTAAGAGTAATTATATGAACTACTGTATTACCGGTACTATGAGGAAGCACACGATAGAGCGACGAAGCTGATCTCTATACTGGTATGTTTTTTATAATGAAGCAATACAAGTACATTAAACTCTATAGAATATGAGAAAACTATTACCAGAAAATGTCCAATGTGCCGGTACAGGTAGCGTATCTAAAAGGCTTTTTCAGAGAAAACGCGAGGTGAAACCCCCTGAGAAATTGTGGACGTGGTGAAGGTCTGAATTTGAGCTATCAAGCAAACTCGCAACTGGAATGTGGTACCTTGGCTGGAAGGGTCTGGGAAAAAGTAGTGAATCTAGATGTGCTGTTGTTGAGACGATATCCACTTGTACCGGTACAGTACCTGTACATACATAATCATCCCGATAACTAGCTACTCGCCTTTAATACCACCACCATCTCACTGCTTATTATATACATCGTCATACATAGCCACTACACAACTGCTAATATACATATATCTTACACTTATAATACACTAATAATAAAATACTCGAGCATCGACCTTGGCCTGGATGCGCCGTCCGTAGGGAGTCTGGCGAATCATGGGCAGCACAGGCCGAATGCGCTCAATCAGCTGCGCCCGCGTGTACTGGTTGGCCGTGTCGAGAGCCGTCTGGACCACGTAGTTGCCGTAGCAGTCCGACAGCAGTTTGGGCAGCAGAGGCGAAGCGCAGATTTCGGCGATGAGCACGGCCCGCAGCTCGTAGGAGGCCACCTTGAGCGACTTTTCAATCACGTTGGACGAGAACTTCTGCATCGAGAGCGCAACCACATGGCCGACAAACTGGCGGATCACCTGCTCGCCCAGCACGTACTGCGTCACGTAGTTGCCAAAGGGGTCGCACACGAGCTGCAGCGCGTGCTTGGTGATGACTCCGATGAGCATTTCGCGCTGCAAAACGTCCGCGTAGTCCACGCATCGCTGGAGAACGCAGCAGCCGTGTCTGTGGGTGGCCACAACCACGAGATTCTGCGACACGGCGCGGTAGATGAAGTTGGTGTCGCACGAGTTGAGCCGGTTCAGGCACTTTTGGATTACGTGGTTGCCGTTGAGGTCCTGGATCAGCCGCACCACGTTGCGTTCCAGCGCAGCGACAATGATCTCGATCTGCTCGTCGTTGGTCACGTAGTCGATCATCTTCTGGAGGGCCCGCGTGCCGTGCTGGTTGAGCGCGACCTGGACGAGAGATGGAGCAGCTGTTCGAATGAGCACAGTCGTCTGCGCCACGGAGCAGTTCTCCAGCAGCTTCTGGCACAGATAGTTGCCAAACGGGTCCGTCATCAGCTCGACCACGTGGCTGTGCGTCTGCTCGAAGATGAGATTCAGGTAGTACGGCTCCTCCTCCAGCTTGCGCTGCAGGTACCGGCACCCGTGCTGGTCCTTGCACAGCGCAAAGATGTCGCAGTTGTTGAGATCGATGGCCGACATCTTGGACGAGGCCGTGGACGGCGTCTGCGAGCCCGAAGCCGTGCCTCCGGGGCTTCTCTCGGGGGTGAAGGCCGGAGGAATGCTGGAAGCAGGCTGAGAAGCTCGCCGATAATGGGAAGAAGGGCCCACAAACGTGGGGGACAGATTAGTATGCAAATTGGGGGTTAGCGGAGAGGCAGGGATGGCCTGCATGACGGAGCTGGAGAACTTGCCGGCCTTTTCGTACGGCGGAGTCAGCGGCTGGTGCATTGGAGGCGATCCGTTGGTCTGGAACGTCTCCTCGAGGGGAGGCGAAACGGCCGAGGACGGTCGCCGCACGAGAATCGGAAACTTGTCCTCGTTTTCGACAAACACGGATTTTCCAAAGACCGGCGATCCGCCAGTGTTGGAGTGGGTGCGGTGGTGCAGATGGTGAGGGTGGCCGTTTTGGGACATGTTCATCTTTCCGTTTTGGGAGATGCCCACGTTTCCGTTTTGGGACGGCGCCAGGTTGAGCCGCGAAACGTCGCCCACGAGGTCGTCGTAGCCGCCCAGCAGGAAGCGCGAGTCGTGGGCGGCGTATCCAGGCAGGTTCCAGGCCTGCTTGGGGGTGTGGGGCTCCTCAGCCGTCGAAATGGACCCCACGGAGAGAGAGGAGGCGTGCATGTGAAGGTGTGTGTGGTGTGTGTAAAAGTGGCAAATAAGATTATTCCGAATTAGGCAATATGTTTTACCCCGCGATTAGGGATGGCAAAAAGTCTAACGTTAGCAGCGTTTGCTTGGGAGTCAGTAGCCATGGAGCTTTTGGTGGACACCTTAACAAAGGGATCATCGCCTAGGCTCAACTGGACCAGTAGCCAGACCTTGGGGGTGGTTGTGGAGCATGTGGAGGAAATGTGGATATGAGGCGGTCGTGAGGCGGTCGTGAGGCGGTAACGTGCCAGAAATGGGGCTGTTTGCTCCGAAACTGTGCTATCCTGAGGCCATAGAATGGCCTGGCAGAACCACTCGCAAACTGACTGATTCGACACGCTGAGGAGTCGTCACAAGTATCCGTACCACCCCAACGACGAAAAGCGACATCGGCGGTGTTGGTGGCACTCCAGATGCCCTCCTCGACGCTCCTGAGTCGCTTCCCACTTCTCTCCCCTTCCACAGCTCCTGTGGCAAGTGGTTGTTGAGTCCGTTGAAGCCGGTACAAGACCGGATTTCCGCCAAAGATTTCCCGTCCTTCTCTCGCTGCTGTGTCCCTGTGTTCGCCGTCGCTGATACTCACCATAAAGGCCCTCAATGTGGTCCGGAGGTCTACAGAGGCGGGTTTTTGTGAGGCAATACAAGAAGATGTGGTCAAGTCCAGGTAGCTAAGCCCGTGGGTTTAAATTCGGTAGATATAAATAAGCACAAGGTCTGCAGCCCTCACCTCAGACCGCGGCCAGGGCCTTGCTTTTTGGGCGGGTTGCAAGCCTCGGATAAGGGCCCGAGCGGTATTTGCGGGGGGCTGGCGCCCGTACGAGCACGCCTGTGCAGCTCTCGTCGCAAACGGCCGCAAATTGGCCCCGGAATGGGCCCCTTCACGGCCTCCCCTCTCTGGATATTAGGGGGTATTAGGTTTAAAATATATTTGAGCCCTAGCCTCGACTCTGTTGGCAAATAACGCATGAGGCGGAAGTTTGGAGGTGCTGAAAGACGAGCGTGTGCGGTGGTTGTCTGGCGTTTTTTGCGGAAACTGTGCAAATCGCCGCTCTACGACCTCTCCCGTCCACTCTTTCTCTTCATCTACACTCTCTCTCCTCGGCCTAGTCTCGCAGTTGTGGTTACTTCAAACCCAACCTGCCAAAGATGCAATCTTCTGCAAAGGGTCGGATCGGGGATGTGCAGTAGCTTGTTGGCAGTCCAGAAAAAGGATGCTGGAGGCAGAAGAGGCCAGCGTAGGGCTGTACGGGCTGTACGCGCGCTGTGCGAAAATACGGGCGCTTTTTTCGGGCTCTACAGCGCTGAAACACTCGACGTGGACGGTGTCAAATGGTGTTCTTTAAGCGCAAGACATGTTAGAGTTGTACGGGCAGAATGGGAGGTGTATATGGTGACGTGAGCGCTTGGCGATAGTGCGTGATGGGGAGGAGTTTTGGTGATTTTGAAGATACCGTTGTGGTTGCTTCACTCACCCGGTCACAACCATACTCTCAAATCCAACATCCGCTGGCCACTTCCCCCTCCACAACACCCCCAAACTACCTTGCTAGCAAAGCCTATTTGCAACCTCAGTGGCCAGTGCATATTTCTTCCACCCCTGCGGCTGGAAAGAGAGCCAACCACTCTGAGGCGCAATTTTCGCAATTTCCGTGCCAGCGCACTTTATGGGGCAACTTTTTGGGGTGCAAACACAGGCCCAATCTCGGCAATTTAGGTCTATTTCCAAATCCGCTCTTGTTGCCAACAGACCGTCCCGCAACGCTATGGCGGCGGAAAAAAGCGGAAATGCAGAGAATACGACTTTACGGGCCCGTAGCACGACCTTCCTCGCCCGGTCTCCAGCTGCTACGACCGCTACCACCTCATGGCGTCAATAAGTAACCGTGACAAGAAAATCCTTGGCGTTGGCAAATTCTAATTTATCCCAACTGGCCTTTCTCTTGTCCGCTTGTATTCACATGCACTCTAAATTAAGGTGTGCCGATAACAAGAGGTGCGTCAGGCATGCAAGATATCCAGCTGACTCCAAAAAGCGGTTTCTCCGTCTCTTCTCTCGAGATCCGTGGAGCCTAGCCCGCTTTTTGCACCCGTCTTTTTTCGCCGCCCGTTTTGCGCGCCCGCCGGCTGCTCTGGACCGCCACAACGCACCCCGTCGCTCGTTGGGGCAAAGTGTAATTTGCAGGCTGTGGCTAAACTTTGGAGATTCCTGCAACATAACAGACACGGAGACCCACTACTCTGTTGATCCAAGACATGCCAGGACCAGCAGGGCGAGTGAGGCACCGGGGGTTGTTTTAGCTTCAATCCGTTGCCCCAGAGACGGCGGGGACGCAAAAAGAAACACAGCAAAGCTCGTAACCTGAGGCGTCGCTTGTTGCTCGTATACCTCAGCAATACATGCCACAGCAAAGGTTGATCTCGGCCCGGATAGAGTTGTGATTACATAATCGGGCTGGAAACCCGGGCCAAAAAAATACCGCTACAAGCCAACAGGGACCCACCCCTGCTGTGAGATATTATTATTTGAGCATGCAGCGCAGCGGTAGAGGCTGTAGGGCAATGTGTCAAAATCGAGAGGAGTTCCAGTGGTTGGGCGAGCTAAGGGTAGCGTAGCACCAGGCCAAGTGGCACATTCCGCTGCTATTATAAGCTGGGTCTCGAAACCGGTCTTGTGTCGTACTTGTCGGACCAATGGCAGCCCACGGTTACAGTTCAACTAAATTTGGCGGTTTAGTTAGGCTTTACGTTAGCCGAAGTACAATATCATAAGAAGTACGGAGTACTGTAACTGTAATACAAGTACATACTGTCCGAGTTCTTGTATTTTAATAGTATAATACGTCTTCTGGTGGTATACAGCACCGTACTGTACAAGTACTGCCACACCCTGCCCATCTACTCGTTCTTATACCAGCTAATTACAGCCCACCGAAATACGCCAATCAATGCAGTTCTTAGCTACATGCCCCTAGCTCACGAGCGATCGCCCATGAAATATAAATTAGTTCCTCCGCCGGCCACGAGACCGCTCTCAGACCAGCGGATGCAGCTCAGGTTGTCGGCAAACCGGTGCCCGTTGACCGAGCTCACCAGATTCGCCGCAGAGCCTCCCCAGTTTTCTTCTCCTCCTGCCAAATTGAAAAGTTGCACCGTCTGATCGTCGTTGGCGACCATCATCAGCCGTCCACTCGGGTCCAGAGCGAATCCGAGCCGAAAAGTGCTGTCGTTCTTGTAGGCCGCGGTCCACAGAGACTGCTTCTCGACCCGCTTGTCGAAAACAGACACCACGCCCCGTAGACCCGTGCACGCGATATGGTTGCCGCTAACCCCAAGGTTGGTGACGGGAGAGCCGATTTTGAACGGGCTGGAGATCCGCTTGCCCCTGCGGTCCTCGCGGAGATCGATCTGGCGTATATTCCCGTCTCTGCAGCCCGCCAGGACAACCTGCTCCTGATCGTAGCACACAGAAGTAGCATCACTTTTCAGATCAATGGCATGGAGACGATGCAGGCCAGCAGTGCCGTCAAAGGTCTGGATCTGGGCGTTCAGGCCAAGCAGAATGTCGCCCTCGGGGCTCTGGGCGCACGAGAAGACACACCGGTCGTCCCACAGCTGCAAACGGGTCATGCTGTGCAGATCGTAGAACAGCGAGTCGTTGTAGGTGTCCTCGGAAATGCCTCCACAGAGGACAGAGTGCATCCCCTGGGTCAGCGACCACAGAAAGCGGTTGCGCGGGTTGTAGTTGATGCCAATGACGACTCCCAGAGTCCCGTTATCTGGAATACGACGGATGTATGACTCTCGAATCAGCGTGCTGCCTCGACGAACAGCGTTGATGATCCCGGACGCTCTGCCCGTGAAAACGTCGCCGTTGGCCTCGTCCAGCGCTATGGCAGTCACATCGTCCCGCCCACTCACTTGCCCCACCTGCTCCACGTCTGTAACTCGAATCAGCGACCCCAAAGCTCGGGACTCCAGACGACTCTGAAAACCAGGCTGCAAAGTGCCCATCTCACGGCAGTGGAGATATCGCTGGAGCTGAGTGTGGACCGTGTCGCGGCTGGTCACGTGGACTGAGTGCTTTGGCAGCACGACCTTGTCGAGTTTCGGTGCTGTGGGTTTGCGAACATGGCGCTGTTCAGTCCGGCGAAACTTGCGTTCTCTGTTCTTTTGCCGTTTGGTGTTTTCGACGGCCGAAATCGAGTAGTCCGAGGACGCGGACGTGGCCTGGCCCGTCTTCACAATCTTGAAGTACTTTTTGCGCTCTTCATCGTAGTAGAAGCCCGGCAGTTTTGGTGGCATGGGAGGTGAAGTAGATGTTGGAACGTCAGAACGTGATGACTAAGGTATCAGAGGGGGCTTTGTGAGACAGGAGGAGACGGGTTGTCTGGTTTGTGGATATGGCGAAAAATGCCTTGGTGGTATAATGCTCATAATCTGACGAAGATATTTGTGGTGCTTGCATTAGGTCGTTTGTTGTGGAATAGTTAGGAAAATTATGCACTGGGGTAGGTATTTTGGTGTTCCTGGTATTCCGGAAAAAAAAAAAAAAGTATACCAACTGACTCGGTTAGTACTATTTTATAAGAAATTTGTCAAAATATTCTGCAGTAACAATACTAATTTATCGAGTATTTCGCAGTTCACCCTAGCGAGGCTGATATTGTTGAAACTTTAGTTGGAGATTACTGGACATCGCAATCTATTAAGGGCCTAACGAGAAAGCCACAAAATGACACCAAAAAATACTGTGGCATGGAAAAAAAACAACTATTCAAATAACACAAAATCCAACCCAACAATAAACCACTGCGGACACCCACAAAAATGACGTCATTCTCGTGAGGCTCGCCAAGAACCCCCAAAAAAGTATTCCCGATAAGTCCGTAGACCGGGTAAGTTGGAAAAGAAAATAACGCGCTTGTCATTTTAACGCTAACCTTGGAGATACCCCAGAGACAACCCCAGAGACGTAATTTGAGAGCTGGGGACGGATGGTGGGGTGAAAAGTGGGTGGAGGAACGTGAGAAAAAAAATGAGTGCAAAAGATGTGACACAAAACCAGGGGCTAGAGAAGCGCAACAAGACGCAGACAGCAATGTCTGTGCCCTGCTTCTCGGCCTGACGCTGCAGCGGCTTGTTTTTTGTTTTTTCCGTTACTTTGGTGGGTTTTATTTTTCCCTCATTCAAACAAAGCCTGAGATAAGGGTATGTAAAGAGTCATCGATTGGATATATGAGCAAACAATAGGAGGCTGTCAAAGAAAGCTGGAGAAGCACGGGCTGGAGAAGATGGGGTAAATGTTGGGGTACTTTTGGCGGAGACCGCGGGGAAGTAGGGCTGGTTGATCGAAAACTCCTAATGGTGTATAAGTTCGGCTTGTTTCACACAGTTTGGACGGATACGGGGCTACACACAGGCGGGGATACACTTTGGATATCATTTATTCAGTCAGTATGGGTCTATTACAGATGGTAATGTACAATCTCTCGTAGTCTGGTCGTTTCGTCGTCTGTTGCAGCGGCAGATTCACCCTGAATCGCGCCTTTTCTTTTTGGTGATGCTTAAACGGTCTAAGCAGCGCTTAGGCCAGGGCCTTCTTGATGGTCTCAGTCAGCTTGCCGGCCTGCTGCAGCTCGAAGATGTGCTCGGACGAGCCGAGGTCCTTGCCGTTGACGAAAATCTCGGGCGTAGCGTGGTCAGAGATGTTTCGGAACGACTTTTGCAGCTCCAGCTTGTCCAGGGCGTTGTCCTGCTTGTCAAACTCGACCACAAAGGCGTCGGGATAGGCCTTCTTGGCGTCGGCGACGATTTCGGGGAAGCCAGCGGCCCACGAGATGCCTGCAACCAGCACCTTGTGATTCTTGACGAGCTCGCGTGCCTTGTTGTTTCCCTCGTGGATGGTGTTGACGTAGGCTGTATCGGTCATTGTGTGTGTGTGTGAAGGGTTTTTGTGTAACAAAAATGAGTATGAATGGAATGCGTCGGAGAGGAAAGGATGCAGAGAAGCTGGAGGATAGGCCCACGATATATACAGTGGATAGTCTCGGGACCAGCGACAGCAAGATTAGAGTTCTATGCGCAGGACGTCTCTGGCTTTTTTCTTCTCCGCCATTTAGCTCACGTGGATTGGGGAAGAGTTGGGGGAGTAGTTGGAGACGTAGAGCGTGGGGGTGCATGTTTTTCGCGGTTTTTGTTCTTTGATTAGGTAAACACCGTGCGGTGAGTAAGCACAAACACTCCTTTTGCTTATTAAGCCACTCCTTCCACCGCTACCACTCACACAGTCCACCTCTGTTGTTCTCGTCGGCTACGACAAAGACCGGTTTCTCACAAACTTTGGGAGTTAAAAACCTACGTCAAACCTTAAGCCGTAGACTGAAAAAAAAGGAAAAAGAAAAAGGCAAGCGTGTTGACCTAAACTATTAATCCGGAATGTACCAGGATATGCGTGCTGGGCCTCGGCGTTTGAGACGCTGGGTGGAGCTCCAGAAGGCGGACGATTTTCAGCCAGAAGGATGCTCAACAGTCGACTTTGCGAAGACCTGCTTATCTCGCTAATCGTCTTCTCCACCTTACACCGTCCAGATACCCCGTATATCCCCCATGAAAAGAGCGTCGCAAACCAGACTAACGCACGCAACACGCAAGTGGCTCCAACAAGCCCCAAACCCGTTGAACTATGCAGTTTTCGGAAAAACTTGAGCGAAAAAAGCACGGTTGGCTGCGAGCTCAAGCACGTAGACCCACGCCGGATTAATAGGGTAGTGGGAGCTCCTTGACAGCTGCGGGCTTGCTGTGGCTAGTCTCAAGAGTATTTCGAGCTCTGCTGTTGAGGGAATTTCAGGGACATATCTAAACACACGGCTATGCTTCCCTGTATGGAGAAATGCTTCCGAGCGAGCACGGTACCCCGGAGATTACAAAGTAGGTGTTTATTTGCCACGGCTCATGACCCCGTCACCTCTTCCCCAGCTTAGCAATGGACTGCTGGAGTCTAGACCTATGACGTAAAGGCGTTTAGCAAGAAAAAAGTGAAAGCTTTAGCGCGCCCAAAAACCTACTTGGACGAGGGCCTGACGTCCGGTGGAGGCCGTTACCGGGCCCGAAATGACACGGAAGCTGTTTCAGATGTCATACACTGGCTGTTTAACTTGATTGCGGCCCTGCTTTTGCCGCCGGCAGACCTATTAATGCCATTTATCGATGCTCAAGCCGTGTAAGCGAGATTTAGAAACCGTTGCAAAAGCAAGGCACAACCTAGAAGAGCCGACCGGAGCCGACCGGAGAAAGCGACCCAGTGACGTCACGGTGCAACGATCGTCGCTGCTCGCAGAACCCCGGGGAAGAGCTGGAGAAGCCGTTTCCGAGCGTAGCCGTGGCCCAGAGACGTATCGGCGCTTTCAGATGTTACATAGACCGCCCGAAAAGACACCGAGAGAAGCTCGAAGCGCTATATCCTGCTAGGCTGTCTGCTAGACCAGGGACCGGGGCTTGAGCCGAGGCATTTCTCGGGAGGCTACGGCTGTTGGAATACGGGCTTAGTAAAAGTTGGCCAGTGTGATCACCAGCAGGGGCCATTTGATCACACTAGTTTTTCCGGGGGGACGAGAGTGGGTTGTATCCGTATGTAACCCCTTGTAGGCTCAGACAGACAGAGTGTGTAGGTACATACCGGTACCGAACAAGCATCTTGTGCTCGTATAAAGAATCCAGATCTACCCGCTTGTATACCTGCACGGAAGCCCGTGTCATCGCGGAACTTCTCGGGTCGCCTTTCAGCCTTCTATCTATGCAGGGCTTTGATCTGGATTGAATTTGGCATGTTGGCAGCTCCTGTATGTGTTGTGTGTAAGGTCGCGCGTGTTACCTTAGTTTTTCCCTTACAGTTATATAAAGACCTCGTGCTCCTCCAAGATATCGCATTTGTCTGCGACTATATCCTTCTACCCTTCTACCGGGTAGGATATACATTCTCTCACGAAGTAGCACGGTCGCATAAGAAGCAAGATCAACAGAATCTCGCGAATTGATCAAAAACAAAGATGTATTAGACATCTCTGTGTATATAAATAAAAAAGCTTCTAGCCGTGAACGTCTTTTAGCCATCTAGTCGCTCTTCAATGGACAGTCGGTCAATCCAGGGTACCGACTGGGTGCTTCTTTCAGCACTTTAGCCCTCTTGTCGTGCAAGTTTTGTGGCGGGGAGCATCTATCCTCCGCCCGTTTGTACAGCATCAGTCGCATTGCGTCCGCAACACTCCAACACTGTACTAATCTCACTTCCGCTTGCGTCGTCGCTCTCCGTCCGTGTCGTCGTCTCCCTTGCGCTTGCGCCTCGCCATCGGCGTCTCCTCGTTGTTACTACTCTCCCTTGCTGACTCCGTGTTGTAGCTCTTTCGCACCGACAGCAGTCTGTTGCCTCCGAGGGGAGCTCCCGGTTTTCCAGGCCCCGGCATTCCGAGCATAGCAGGGTTGAATCCGGGGATTCCCGTGCTTGGAGTAGCGTCAAAGTCCAGGCCGCGCGAGAGCAGGTCGCGATCGAACACAGAAAGCGGCTTTCCCGCGGTCTCAGCCAGCACAGGGTCGCGGATGATTCGCACCAGCGAGGGCTGCGACGGAATGTCAAACTTGCCCGTGAGATCCAGCAGCTGGTTTTTGTACGACTTGCGCAGCTTGTTCTTCTCGCCAGTCACCGGATCGAAGCGAGCCATCGAGTCCGCAAGGCTCTTGAGACCACACAGCTCCGTCAGGTTGGACATGGCCGACGTCGACGGACGGGTGTACTTGGTGTCGTCAGCAAGGTAGTAATCGGGCATGGATATCGACGGTATGGTGGCGGCTGTTTGTGTGAGATGCAGGGGTCGAGGTGTGGATGCCGTACCGGGGGGTGAGATGCTGAGGATCGTGCGACCTTGGAGGGTGCAAAAGACGTGCATAGATTAGACTCGGCTTAGTAAGCGGGAGTGGGAGGAGGTAGTGGTTGTTAGGGAGTAGGTGGGGGTTGTGGTAGGTGTATATGTGGTTTCTGGTGTGTTCTGAGTGCTTGGATGGTCTATGGTGCGAAAATTGCGCAAGTTAGCACGTCTCGTGAGACCGTTTGTAGGTCTGTAACTAAGGATGCTTATGGATGTAGATGTGGGTGAGTATAGAGAAAGTGGTCGATGACTGGGCCAAGTGGAAATAAGCTACACGGAACAGTTCATGACGTCCGGAACAAGGTCCCTAGCTGTTTTGTGTCATTAGGTAGTCATACAAGTGCACACCCAGATTACTTGAGGTTACATAAATGCGCCAAGTAATATGGACCCCCCTGGGGGAGAAAATTCTACAACAATTATCCCAAGTATGATGCCAAACCACAACTATATCAACTAACCTGCATCGAACGAACATCAAATACACCCACTGTACTCCACAAATACGGACCCACTTGATTCACGTTGTGGATATTATCACCCTCATGGAGCCACATGCTTCTCGAATAATAACAACAACTGTATGGACACCGTGCATTCAGAATCTGTCGACATTGACATGTTGTGATCCGTATTTGGAGGTGAGAAAACAGTACCTGTGGAATACATGTCTTTCTACACCTGACTTATTAATGCTGTATATACAAACATCAGATCATACAGTATGTACTCATCGTCCTCAATAGCAAGCAACTGCCTCTGTAGATAATAACCAGTAATTAGTTCGTACTCCGTACCTGTAATTGCAACAATAATTACACAAGCCAGCCCCAAAAGGCAACGAATAGCGCAAAAATTATCCAGCCCACATACTCGCCATATAATAATTCACCAAATAAACCACCAAATAATTCACCAAATAATCCACCACTTCCATACTCTTACAAGCAGGCTGTGCTGTTTCAACTGCACTTTCGAGATTCCACGCAAGCAGTAGATCCAAAAATAGCCAGCTAAGTGTCCAATCAGCGCTTCTCACATTGCGCTAATTTCCCAGCTCGTCTCCGTCGCGTGTCAGCTTAAAAATACCTGGGCTGGATTTCCGAAAATCCAGCTCACCTCCTGATACAAGCCGAAACACTCGTGATGCACCGCTGTTTCAAAAAAAACACGTTGGTCAGTACATTCCAGAGTCTATTAGTGTGGTGGTATGCAGGTTTGAGTTTTCGAGACCAGCCGCGTCAGGTCCTCGAACTGTAGGCGAAATCGGCAGTCGAGCTCTCTCTGGCGAAATAGACGCTCCAAGAGGCAATCTGTGGCCGGTAATATCTCCTGAGACCCCGCTAGCGCGTTTCCAGCCCCCCAGACGGCCAGGAGCTGCCATAATATCCGGCCCCTAAACATGACGTCAATCTGCTTTGGGACTAAAGTAAACATGCGAACAGGTGCGCTGTAGTGTGCCGTGGACACTTTTGGAACCAGGAGGAAAGGGGCTAATTTACTTGTAGTGTGCGTGCTACTTGTACTTGTCGTGCTGCGATACTAAATCTCCTACCCGGTACTTTCATTCTCGTCTCTCCCAGCTTCGCAGACTGTCTCAGCCAGCCCCTATTTTTACTGCACTTAAGCTCCTGGAATTGCACTCTGGGTTCTCGCTCGTAAAATAGAGTTTGCACTTCACCAGCCAGCATTTCTCCAGACGTGACACCTGAAAAAACCACAGAGCGTCAGGCTGTTTGAATAACAGGACTGCTTGTACGCAGACATAAACAGAGACACAAGCGACACAGACACAAGCGACACAGACACAAGACACAATCTCGACCGACACAGACACAGACACCGACTAACCACACAGCATGAGCCTCACTCGCCTTCCACAGGACGAGCGCAAACGGCTGCCGACGCTGTTCGAGGTGCTCAACCGCAAGTCGCTCGCGCCCGTCGACCTGTGGTCCTTCTACGTGTACACGCGCGACCAGCACCGCGGCGTGGACTATCTCGACTTCTGGCTCGACGTGGTCCAGCATCTCTCGCTGTGCCGCCACTACATTCGCGGCTTGCGGCAGTCCATTCTCGCCTCGGAGCACACGAACCTCAGCATCAGCAACATGACGGGCCAGGGCCTTGCGGAGCAGTCGCGCGAGTCGTCGATTCTCCTGGAGACGCTCATCCACGACCACAATCTGCTCGAGGACGGTGACTCGCACCGCCTCTCCGAGTACCTCCGCGGCGAGAACCTGCTGTCGGACCACGACTCGTCGGCGGCCTCGCGTCTCAGCGCGCTCCTGGGCGCCATGCATGTGCGCGAGTCGCAAATCAGCGACGAGCACGCGCCCAGCAACCGCAGCGAGCGCTTCATGCTCAACCTCGAGGAAAAGCGCGCGTCGCACCTCTCCAATGCATCGTCCAACCTGTTCCAGAGCGCGGCAGCGTCACCTATCGACGAGGAGGCGACCGAGGAACACGGCATGATCCGTCCGGGATCGAGGGCCTCCATGACCCACTCGCTCCAGGGGTCGCTCAACCAGGGATCACGACTCTCGCTCAACCGCAAGTCGTCACGTGCATCCCTGGGCCTCGCGGCGCAAGCACAACCGTCGCTGCAGCAGCTCTACGACGAGGAGCAGACGAACCTGTCCATGTCGAACGTCTCGCAGACCCAGATCGGAGGGCCCACTCTGCAGTCTCAGCTGCAGTTCCCGAGCCCAGACACGTCCGCAGAGCAGCCACAGACACCGCAGCAGACCATGCCGCAGTCTGCACTTCCCCAGCAGCCCCAGACGACAGGCCCAAACCTCGCGACGCGCAGAAACTCGCAGCTCTCGCAGATTCTGCCGCAGTCGCCCAACGCTAACTCGCCTCTCCTGGGCACCCAACCTGCATCTCCCCTCCAGACCCAGCTCAATGCACTGCCTCAGAGTCTTCCGCAGCCGCGAGGCCCCATAGGCGTGGACTCTCGGGCTTCGTCGCAACCCCTGACGCTGGAGATCATCGAAAAGCTCTTCCCCAAGCGCAACGAGCACGGCGTCATGAGCGACGTCAACTCGCCCAACTTCATCACCCGCGAGCGCATCCGCGAGTCGTCGCAGCAGATTCTCGTCACCTACTTCATGCCCGGCGCAGAACGCGAGCTGGCTCTGCCTGCGCCGCTCATGGAGTCCGTGCGCACAGCCATCGAGCAGCAGGGGCGAGATGACCCCGAGGTCTTTGACGAGTGCCGCGAATACGTCTTCCAGATCCTCGAACGAGAAGTCTTCCCCGGGTTTCTGGCTACCAAGGCCCTGGGCAACCTTGTGCCTCTCGGAGCACTCGTGCGCATGGTGGCCGGTCTGGTGTGCGTGTTTGGAGCCGTCTGGACGGGCTTCTGTCTCATTTTCCTCAACTACTCGCGCACCGAACGCGTCTGGGTGCTGCTGCCGTTTGCGATAGGCTGGTACCTGGTGATTGCGGGTCTTTTCTCACTCGATCCGATCCAGGCGCTGCTCGGCTTCTCGGAGTCGAGCCTGACGAAGCGCGTGCGCATCAAGGAGCCGTTTGTGCGCCGCCTGCTGCTGATCCGGTCGTCCTGGGTCATGCTGTGGGTGGTGGTGGTGACCGCCTGCTTCACCGTTATTTTTGCATGTGTTCCGGGGCATCGATTGTAGTAGATTCTTAATGTTATTTAATTATTTTTGGCTGACGAAAGTATACGAGATAGTAGCGTATGTACTTGTACCGGTAGTTCTAGTTTGAAGATGTTTGGTATGTACTGGTATGCATTATATCTCTCTAGGCTGGGGTAGAGCAGTATTACCATTCTTTCGGTAATAGGAGAACAACTTAAAGTAGGTCATTTGACAAGAATGAATAGATGCTAGCTACAATTCACAAGACATTTATATACACTCCTGTTATAGTACCGGTACGATTCTCGAACTTTCTGAGTTTCGATATGAAAGTTAGATGAAAGCCTATAAGATCCAGCTCATCCGCATCCCACACTCACACAACATGCGACCAGGATACACAGAAACACCGCTGCTTCGCAACGAGGCCTACTCCCACCAGGTCGGATGCAACGTATTCCTCAAGATGGAGAATCTGCAGCCCTCAGGCTCGTTCAAGTCGCGAGGCATGACCCAGGTCATCTCCGACGCTCTTGATTCCGATCCTGACGCCTCTCTGGACACTCTGCACGTGTGTTCGAGCTCCGGAGGCAACGCCGGCCTTGCTGCGGCAGTCACCTCGAAGCTCAATGGCGTTTCTTGCACTGTTGTGGTCCCCGAATCAACGAAACCGCGCATGGTCGAGAAGCTGAGAGACGCTGGAGCAGACGTCATTGTGCACGGAAAGCACTGGTCCGAGGCCAACGACTTTCTGCAGAAGGAGGAGATGCCGCGGCTTGAGAAGACCGGAAAGACGCCGATCTACTGCCATCCCTTCGACGCTCCAGCTGTGTGGAAGGGCAACTCGACGCTGGTCGACGAGATCATCAAGCAGGGAATCAAGCCTGACGCGGTCGTGTGCAGCGTGGGCGGTGGAGGACTGTTCAACGGCGTCGTCGAGGGCCTCCGACGACACAAACTGGACTGTCCAGTCGTTGTAGTCGAGACTATTGGTGCTGATGCTCTTGCTCAGAGCTTGCAGAAGGGCGAGCAGGTCACTTTGCCCGGAATCACCTCAATTGCTACCTCCCTCGGGGCCGTCCGAGTCGCAGACAAGACGTTTGAAAACGCTCAGACGTATCCTACAGTTTCTGCTGTCGTTACGGACGACGATGCCGTCTCTGCTCTGGTAGATTACGCAGACAGCAAGCAGATCATCGTGGAGCCTGCGTGTGGAGCTTCTCTGGCAGTCCTGCCTGCTCTCAAGGACCTTGTTGATCTGAAGCCCGAGTCCAACGTTGTGGTTGTTCTCTGTGGAGGCTCAGCTACTGGTGTTGCTGATGTTGCCCAGTTCAAGAAGGACCTGGAGGCCAAGGACGTCAAGGAGGAGTAGATATAGATAGAAGTGTACCATTAATATATATTACGTTTGCTACAGCACCGTAACAATTGATAAAGTGTACAAGTAGCATTAAATAATCTTTTTACTCGTAATTCTAATAGTCATCATCGTCGTCGCTCTCCTCTTCCCATCCATGTTCATACTTCGACGCCATGTCTCCCAGCTCCTGCTTCATCTCCTCACGCTCGTCGCCTCGCTCGTAGACAGACACAAACTTGGCCATATCCAGCAGAGTTCGTCGGGGCTTTGTAGTGACTGCCAGGCGGGTCTTGGAGCTGACGTACTGCTTTGTGAATCCGGGCTGCGACGAAACCGCAGGCATGGGCTGGTTCAGTCTGTAGCTGTTGGCGTCGTCGTCCTGGTCCTCCAATCTCGCAATGCTGAGATCAGAGAAGACGTGGGGCGTCTTAGGAGGGATTCTGGAGGGCAGGAACAGCTCCTGGAACAGCTTGGAGTCGTACTGAACGGTCGATTTGTCGCCGTCTGCGTCTGTGAGAGAGCCTCCGACCTCGGAAACGATGTTTCGTTCGCCAGTGGTGTCCAGAAGAGCAGCCATAGCGTCCAGGGACAGTCCTCCGGATCTCTGGGTGGCGAGAAGCTGGACAGGCTCGTAGACAGACAGGCCAAAGAGAGCAGCCTGGTGCCAGGGACTGGACGGGTCAAAGTCCGCGTCAATGGGTGTTTTCGTGTGGAAGGAAACCGGGATGTAGATTGACGAGACCTGCGAGAGGGCCATCGTCGTCTGGATGGCGTTCTTCTGCGTTTCTCGGGTCTTGTTCTCAGGCTTGGCCTCCACGCTCCACGTCACGACCGTGCCCTTGGCGTCAAAGTCGTCTCTGTAGTTTGCCAGGATCTTGGCAGCTACTCCAGCCCAGGCTGAGTCGTCCACCACGACGTTTAGTCCCCCCAGAGAGTCGCACTCTTCGACCCACGACCGCAGCGTCGAGTCGAGGTACTCCTTGTCGACGTTGAGCACGTTTTCCCACTCGTTGACGCCCACGTCAAAGCCCGTCCACTTCTGGTCGCCTCCTCGGTGGATGCCCTGGGGCGCAGTTTCCGGATCGAAGAGCCAATTGTCGAGCTGGTGGCGGGTCTTGGGGTGGTGCAGCAGGCGGTTGTAGTCCGTCCACCGCTTGGTGTTGTCTGTGCTCAGCTGCGCGGCGTTCTCTCGCCCCAGATCAAGCGACTTCTGGTACTCGTTCTTGTCCACGGGCTGCTCCTTGATCTCCTTGACCTCGCCCTCGTTCCACACCTTGGGTTGGCTCTTGTCGCCCTCCGTGTAGAACTGGTTGAACGCCTGAAACGCTCCATAACCACCCTTGAGTTCCCACGTCAACAGACGGGGATTGTAGGTCTCTGTTCTGCCGTCTGTAGCGACTCCTCGTCGAAAACGCACTGTGGGGTCTGACGACGATTTGGAGGCGAGCGGAAAGTAGTGCTCCTGCGAATTGAAGTAGTCGGCGTTGATGTGGCCTGCGATTTGGCCAAACGACAGCGTGATGATTTCTCTCATGGTGAAGGTGTGTTCGAGAGATCGATATTTTGTCCGCCTTATGCACCGATAGGAACTTTAATGGCTGGCATCAGACAGTGGAGTGGATGCTTCATATAGGGATTACGAGAATCAAATCTATAAATTTAACGACTGTAGACTTACTGCTGACTCCAAATCGAGGTCTAGCTAGCAGCTCTGACTGCCTACTTGACTCAACTAAACTCTAACAATTAGTAAAGCTATTCTTGACATTTAGTTGAGCACGAGTGAAATCACGAAACGACCCCAAGAGACGTCAAAGAAACGGAAACGATTCATTCAAGTCATAAAAACGACCAAAATCACCATATAAAACGACTCAGATCTACATATTACCTCTTACTAGCCTTGTAAAGTCCATAACAGATCCAAGAACTAAACTCATGGATCAACTGTCTCACATCTCATCCCAGATCTGAGCTACGGAGTACTTCAGCCTACCTTCAACACCTCCAACGCTGTTTTCTCACCCCCCAAAAACTACATTTTTTCTTCTCCCCCAAAATCCGCTGTTTCCGTACAAGTATCATTGTAACATTGTCATGGAGCCGCTTCTATATCGCCCAATTTGGACTGACCCAAGGCCCTTGTCTAAGTTCAGCAGTGGCGTATTACTTCGCCGCACAAAAACGAAACCAAGCGGTAAGCTGACAGATGGCGCACAAATAGCCGGCCAAACCAGTAACGCCAAAAAACCGGCAAAATTCGCGTTTTTTGCGCCCCTTTTCAGCTGCCCCTGATTTCTCATCTCCACGAAACCACAACCTAAACACGATTAAACTCTCATCTCACGTGACGAGATTAACGTACACCGTGGCTCATGCACATCCCAGAACTTGCAGAGATCCACCACCTAACGACACTATGCGACTGGCGATTCAGGCCGTATTTCTTCTAGCGACGCTGGTGTGGCTTGTGGCTGCTCAGGCGGACTTCTACGCCGTTCTGGGGCTCAAAAAGGGCGCTTCCGACAAGGACATCAAGAAGTCGTACCGAACGCTGTCTAAAAAGTACCATCCCGACAAGAACCCAGGCAACGAGGAGGCCCACCAGAAGTTCATTGAGATTGGCGAGGCGTACGAGGTGCTTTCCGACGACGAGAAGCGAGACAAGTACGACAAATTTGGCCACGAGGGGCTCAAGAACGGCGGAGGAGGAGGAGGAACCAACCCGTTTGATCTGTTTGCGCAGTTCTTTGGAGGCGGAGGAGGACAGCGGGGCGTGCCCAAGGGCCCCAACACAGAAACGCACATTGACGTGTCCATGAAGCGCATGTTCAAGGGCTTCGACATGGATCTGCAGGTGAACCTCCAGGGCATCTGCTCGAGCTGCAAGGGCTCTGGCAGCGCAGACGGCGTCAACCACAAGTGCGACACGTGCGACGGCAACGGCGTCGTGATTCAGGTCGCGCAGATGGGCATGATGATCCAGAAGTTCCAGCAGCAGTGTCCCAAGTGCCAGGGCAAGGGCCAGCTCATCTCCAACCCCTGCAAAAAGTGCGGCGGCAACAAGGTCCAGCGCGAGGACCGCAAGTACAATGTGTACATCGAGCCGGGCACCCCGCGTGTGCACAGCTACTCGTTTGAGGAGGAGGCCGACAAGTCGCCAGATCATGTTGCTGGAGACCTGATCGTCCAGGTGCGAGAGGCCCAGACGGAGAACATGGGATATCGGCGACGAAAAAACGATCTGTTCCGAACAGAGGCGCTGTCGCTCAAGGAGGCGCTGCAGGGAGGCTGGACGCGCAAGATCGCGTTCCTGGACGAGGAGTCGGAGGTGGTGCTCTCGCGCAAGAAGGGCGAGACCACCCAGAACGGGCACATTGAGGTGGTCAAGAACCACGGCATGCCGCAGATGGGCGTGGACGACGCTCACGGCGACCTGTACGTCAAGTACGTGGTGGTGATGCCCATGGGCGCGAGTAGCAAGATGCGAGACGAGCTTTAGGCTGGCTGATAAAAGACGAGGCAGAGTTACCTTGGAGGTTCATGCAAGGTTAGAAACAAGAGACAGGCGCCGGTAGAGTGCTGGGTGCGAAGCTGGTAGAACCATGTATTAATATATGTTATAGAATATTGTTTGAGGCAAGTACTTGTAGCCGATTTTTCATACAATCTTCATCAAAAATTACCTCCGCAACCCACCATTCTGATCCGATTAGTCTCGATCTAAGATGCGAACCCAAACTCAACATGCTTAGCAACGAACTCATCCGCCTGATTTTCGAATACTGCAGCCTCGACGACAGCGTGTCTCTCAGCCAAGTATGCAGCTCCTACTACGACGTGTGGAGCAGTCTGGACGCGTCTCTGGTCCGTGAAAGAGTCGTGGATCGAGCTCCGTGGTTTTCTCTGGACGAAGAAGCTGGTCTTGATTCGTGGCGAAAATGCGCTTTGCTGGTGGCGAGACGAACGGCCAAGGCACTGGAGGACGACGGAGGCATCGGCAACATCAACAAGCATCTCTACACCCTCAGAAACCTCTCGGTTCCGGTGTCTCTGTGCAGCAACAAGGTCGAGTTTGTCGATGCTGTGGACTTCTCGAGAGACGACAGCGCCAGAGCAGCAATGGATCCGCTCTTCGACGAGCTCTACCTGCTGCCAATCGACGTGTACGAAGGTGGAGCGATACAGGGCTCAAAACTGCTGCTCCCTTACGAAGAGCTGGATTTCAAGACCATGGCAGTATCGAGAAGCGAGTTTCCAGGCACACACCGTCTTCGCTACGTGTACGGCAGAACCACTGTTGCGACAGCGCCCTCTGGACTGAAAGTTGTCAACTGCCATCCCGAAAACAAGATCAGGATCGTCGACGAGAACCACTCACTGCTGCATGTGCGATTTTGGACCAGTATAGGCGAGCTAGACACTGTCGTACACAAGCTGTCTCATCCAAGGGACGAGTCTGGGGCTTACCTGGTCTCTTCCGAGGGACCCAACGTGTGGAAGACTCCTGAGGGTAGTGCTCGAAACAACCCTCTTGTGCATTTAGTCAGTCTTGTTCCTGGAGCTGGAGGAGCCATACTAGTGACCCACACTACAGGCAAGGTTCCCAGTCAGTATCTCGCGTACATTGAACCGCTTCCTAGTCTTCCTCGAGTTCTGCTGTGCGATCTTCCCCTCGGTATGGGTTTCAGGAGAACGCACCATGATCTGAGCTCTGGCTTCTTCACATGCTACAACGGCTACTTGCACGTTTACTTCGAGGGTCGGTTTTTGCGACTATGGATAGACTTAGGACGGAGGTCGCGTCTTGATACTGACTTACAAACGGGTGGTGAGGGCCTGAGAGGACAAGCATTGACGGTATGGGATAGAACGTTTCCCGCCATCGGAAGCTTCAGCAATGATTCAGAGCTTCAGGGACCTCGAATTCAGAGAAACGGCCGGTTTGTCACTGTAGGAGACGCCAAGGGGCTTGTTGTAGGAGATCTGGAAACAGGAACTACCTATTTTAACCCCAAGCAGGTCCTCTCTATCCCGTTTGCATCAGAGAATCGATCCAAGGTGATCTTCTACTCGGTGGACAACTGGGTTTCCAAGAAGATTGTCAAGAAGATATCCGATGGATCTTCTGATGAAGAAGACATCTCGAGATGGTGGCATGATGCCTGCATTCCTCAGAACGTGCTGGACGGAGAGCCAGTATTCACACGGGTCATACATTCAGAAAACGTGACAGATGAGCCACACGACTTTCAGGACGGCTCTAGAGATTCATTGAAGGAGAGCTTTTACGACGATGACGACACAGAGGAACGCCCGCCTTTATACACGGGAATGTACACGAGACGACCTCCTCTGGTTCTCACACGCGCAACCATGATCCCGACTGTAGAATTTTGCGACTACGAGGACCATGAGCTGCCACTGGAAGAGTATCAGGTTTGAATATCTTCAACGATGCCTATTCTTCACTAAAAGTACGCTTACACACCTGATATACTCTACTTGAACATCCGATGTTCCCAAAACTCTTGTAAATACACGCCATCCTTGGCCCATTCGATAGATTTCTTCAAAAGCATGTCCTCCTGTCTACTCCGTACTGCAACCACCATGGAAGCTGTTACATTTCGTTACATCCAAGACTCACCGAGCTGCAAATGAGTTATATGCCCTCATGGCGTCGTAATCGATTGGTTGAGAAGCGCCGATAGTCAAACCTGCCTCTGATTATTGTGGCATACAAATAGCGTTACAGTTTTTTACTCAAACTAGTTAGGAGTATTCAGACGAGGACATTTCCCGAACTCAGATTGGGTTGAGACTTGGATGGCACATGAATGTCTGTGTGAAAAACGCTCTGTTGAAACACCATCTCCTCCAGTGCAAACTGGCGTCTATAAACCACGCCCGTGATCTTGCATATCATCGAATAAGGTAATGCAACGTAATGCAACACTTAAGATTAGAGTGCATACATCCTATGGAGAAAGATAAGAGGGCTGATCAGGTCGGGCTGTTGATAAGAAAACGAAAAACGAAGCAATAAAATCGTTATGTGACTTATCGTAGCACAAGGAGGAACATTGAAGATACCTGTTCCACCGATGATAGCCCTTAGCTGCGATGTCAACAGCTTTGAGTGCCATTTCTGTGGCAGATGAGGCAATTTATTAACTCGCTTTCTCTATTCTGGGGCTTCTTTCTATTTAAAGCGCATTTCTACGGGTTATTTTTAACATAACAATCAATCATTAAATAACTAGCTAGCAGACACCAAGGATTACATGATTATAGTGAAGGAAAACTAGTGGTGTGCTGATTTTTTAACACCAGAAGTTGTAGAGTCTGTACATGAAGTTCTTCTGGCTGAGAGCGTAGTTCTCCTCGATCATCTCGGCCTTGACCTTCTCGAGATCGGGCTCTCGTCGTCCAGTATCGATGTCCAGGTCCTTGATCCACAAGAACAGGCCATCTCGCTTCCAGATCTTCCAGAAGATCCAGAATCCAAGAATGACTGGCGCAGCCAGGTAGGCCTGGAAGAAGTCGGAGGCGTTGGGGGTCTTGACTCCGAGAGGGTAGAGGGCGATCCAGAACTGGGCCATAAGAACCAGGCAGTTGAGAACCACTCCAAGAACAGATCCCCAGACTCCAAAGGCAGCAACAAAGGTCAGCTCACCGGTGTCTCGGCCTCGGTACTTCAGAGCCATTCGGAACCGGATGTGAGCAGCACAGATGGATCCCCAGATGAAGACGGAAGAAAGACCAGACAGAGCCAGCAGCCAGTTGAAGACTTCGTTTCGGGTCTCAGCGCCAGCGGCGGCAATGAAGGAGAACAGACCAAAGGCGAGAACGACCAGAATGCCGTAGATGGGTCGACCCTCACGGTCGATGTAGGCGAAGATCTTGGGGGCCTGTCCAGACTCGCCCATGGCAGCAATGGTTCGAGAGAAACCGTAGACGGCTGCGTTACCGACAGAGAGAACGGAGATCATGATGACCACGTTCATGACCGAGGGCAGACCCTTGACACCAGCCAGACGGATGGCAATGACGAAGGGAGAGGCAGCAGCATCAGCAGAGGACTGTCCGTTGAGCAGCTGGTTGTTGTTCCAGGGAACAAGCAGACCGACAATGGTCAGGGAAACCAGGTAGAAGAGACAGATTCGCCAGAAGACCTGCTTAGTGGCCTTGGGAAGCATGACTCGGGGGTTTTCGGTCTCGGCAGCAGCAAGACCACACAGCTCAGTTCCAGCAAAGGCAAAGGCGGCAGTAACGAAGACGGAGCAGACACCCTTGAAGCCATGGGCAAAGGCACCGGGGTGCTGCCACAGCTTTCCGCCAACGTAGTCGTGGAAATCGCCTCCCTTGGGTCCTCCTCCGGCAGCCATGACGATTCCAAACAGAATGAAACCGCAGATGGCCGCGACCTTGATGATCGAGAAGACAAACTCGGCTTCTCCGTATCCCTTAACTCCAAAGAGGTTGATGGCGCAGATGATGACCCAGAAAATGGACACCCATGCGGCAGCGTTGATGTGAGTACCGTTCATTTCGTTCCAGAAGTTGACTGTCATTGATGCTGCCACCAGTTCCAGGGGAAGAATGACAAACCAGCCCATGATGTAGTTCCAGGACATGGCAAAGCCCCAGCCGGGATCAAGAAATCGAGTGAAGTAGGTGCAGAAACCTCCAGAGACAGGGAAACAGACAGCCAGCTCTCCAAGAGCATGCATGGTCAGCAGCAACATGATACCGATGATACCGTAGGCAATAAGAAGAGCAGCAGGACCTCCATTGGCAAGAGTACTTCCGGATCCAACAAACAGACCGGTACCGATAGATCCGCCAATGGCGATCATCTGCAGATGTCGGCCCTTGAGGTTACGTTGGAGAGGAGCGTTGGCAGTCTTGAGAGCTGTGATTTCCATGGGGGTCAGACCCTCCAGATTGAGGTGGCCGACGTCAGCAGGACCAAAGCCGTGCTTGAATCGACCCCATCGGCTGAGATGAGAGGTGTCGGGGGAGTAGTCGGGGGGTCCCTCAGCTTTGACCTCGTGGATCTCACCCACAGAGTTGTCGGACTCAATGTTCTCCGTAAAGGATTTTCGCTCGCTCATTGATTCTGGTTACCGGGCTCTCAATTCTCTACGCAAGTACTTATACTGTGAACACCCCGGCGAGCTGGAACATGTTCATTTCACTTATCTTGGCTCAAGGTTCGAGGACCGAAGAACTCTGATAGGAGACTGAGAGTGAAATGAGAACGTTGCCAGCCAATGGTGTTATCTCGCAGAGCATAGGTTAGCCTTTGTTTTAGACTACGCTGGATGCGAGAGAAAAAGTCCTCTCTGTGCCCTGATCATTAACAAGGTGGTCATAGTGCTAGTGGTATACAGTGAACACGGCTCCGTTTGAAATAGCGCAAAGTCGAGGGGAAAACCCAGCTCACTTGCGTTTTACCTACAGAGGGGAAATTAAAGATCCTCTCGAAATGGCCACATTTCAAAAGCCCCCGGTTTCACAGCTGTTCAACAACTGTGGCTTATCATACGGCCCAAGACCTTGAAGCCCTCAAGGTTTATTTTAGTACTGTTCCTGAGGGGTCTGCCAATTGGATACTAATGAGCTTGGCATGTGGGTCGTTGGGGTCGAAAAAACGACATAACGTCAGTTGCAAGAATCTGAAGTTTTCGCTGGTCTTGACTTCTTCTTGGCGGGCATTGTTTTTGCAACATCTGCATCTCGTCCAGCACTTCACAGTTTCATCTAAAATACGGCTAAAGGTTATCAGTGAAAAAATGCGAGGGCTGTCTCAAAATAAGACTGCTACATGATTAACTGCAATGGCTCTTTTGGTCGTTTTTTTTGAGTCGCCCAAAGTGGGGCGTACGGCACTCTCTGCACGATGAGCTGATCTCACGGCCCTCTCATACACGCCATATGCAAGATAAGCAGTTAGGTGGAGACATGTCAAACGCCGAGGCAAAGATAGAGACATAGGTAGAGACAGGGGGCCAAACAAGCAACGATAGCTGAAAGCCGTCTGCTTCGATCTCACCATGACAAATTAAGAGTGAACTAACTCGCCAGCAAGACTGTAAAGTACACTTTTCTGGTGCTCAAAGTTTGGCAGGATCCACACTACTGCCAGCGGAGTGCAGCACGGGCAGTCGTCTGAGCCAGAGGATTGGACAATGAGAAAAACAAATTGGCCTCGGGCATTGATAACCGCTGGAGCACAAAGATAAGAGCTCGTTTAGAGAGTTTCCGAGACTATTTTGCGACTCTATCGTGTACTAATGGCCAGGGATCAGGTGCCCTACTGGTAGCTACAAGACAACAGGCTTTCTCTCGCGTGATATAATAGCAATAGCGCTGGCCATATTAAAGTCAACAGCCCGACAATCTTTTCTACGCCACGGATACAGCCACTGTGCTAACGTGTCTCAGGTATTCTTGCTTGCTTTTAGTGCGTGCACGAGGGCTGGCAACCGCTGTAAACTGCCCTCTGAAGTTCCTTGTTCTCGATACCCTCTCGAGAAATCCAAAGTTCTCTTGTATGGAACACGATCGTCAACTTCCCTCAGATGTAACATTGTTGCAGCTATATATCAGGGTACATGGTGCCGTATGATCGGGGATGTAGAGCATTTTGTAAAGATGATTCTGAATGCAGCATAAAAAAAGACCACCAAAATTGGTACCCACGGAGTGGCCGGGATTCAAGCTTTGCGATGGTGCCATTTGTAGCGTTGTATATGGGCTGTGGGATCAACCGTGGGTGCTTATACTCCTCGAACAAGGATATTCCCCTCATCGAGCCATTATATCATCGTCATTTATACCCCACAAAACGCCACCGCACCGGGTGTTCGTTCTAAATCGTATTAGCCGCCTCTCCGTTCAGTATATGTCCGTCTCAAATACCCGCCTGAGGGGGTAGTGGAGAAAATCAGCGCAAAACATGGAAATATGGGTATCAAACGGATCCCCTGATTTAGACGGTTACGGTTAATATATCTATTGCTATAGCCGGGCAGATACAATAAATCTCAAAAAATAGACTTCTGCATTCCAAATATGGCAATATTGGATGTGTCCGTAGAAACCCTTCTGTATCATGTGTATCACTTGTCGAATATAACTGAAGCTACTCTCACAACCACGTCTCATTTTGTCATAATATACATCATCTATAATAAATAGTCTAAATCTTGAGGCTCTCCATGGCGCCCTTCTTGGTGCAGACCCAAGTGGAAGCGTACATGTTGACTCGGTCAATGGAGGTGCCAGATTCTCGGACGGCAGCAGGTCGGGTGGTGAAGCCCTCCTCCTCGTAAACCCGCAGGTACCAGGGCTTCTGGGAGGCAGATCGCAGCATGACGTTTCCGCCCTCGGTAAGAGCATGGTGCAGCGACTTGATCTCCTCTCGAGCAGCGTGGCCATCCTTGGGGAACCAGTCCATGTGGTCCATGACAATGGCGTGGTTGACGGATCCGGGGTTGAGTCGCTTGACCACCTCGTTGATCTCGTCGGTGTGGATTCGGATGCCGTCCAGAGCACCCTTTCGCTTGGCCAGGTTGGCGTGGCCGTGCTTGGTCAGGAAGTCGGGGCAGTTGTTGGCGGCGTAGCAGCCCTTGAGGCACAGGTAGTAGAAGTAGTTGTCGTCGGAGATGAGAGATCGCTTGATGATGGGCTCGAAGGTGTCGATGACAAACTTGAGCATACCGCCCTCAATCATGGAGGTCTGCTCAACGGGGACACCGAGAGCCTTCCACAGGAAAATGGGGTTGCCAACAAGAACCTTGGCGACAATGGGGTTGAACAGGCACGGTCGCAGAGACTTCTCCCACACGTTCCACTGCTCGTCGAGAGTCTTAGCCTCGCAGAGAGCATTGATGTGACCAGAAACGCCAGAGATGGAGAAGACCCAGTGGGCCAGTCGGATAGCCCATCGAGAAGAGCCGGTATCGAAGAGACCCTTGCCGGTGAAGGAGGCGTTGCCTCGCTTGTACCAGTACTGGAAGGCGTGGGAAGACAGGTGGGGGGCCAGCTTGGTGGTGAGCAGCTCCTGGAACTTGGGGTGCTTGCCCTCGCCGAACAGCTTCCACATGTCCTCGAAGGGCAGGACTCGCAGACAAGCAAGCTTGAGCTCGAGCAGATGGTTCTGGCAGGGGTTCAGATCGACACAGTGAATTCGCTTGGGGGGAGCGTCCATGGAGGCGTAGGACAGAATATTGTCTCCGGCAGAGGTGATGGCAAGGACGGTATCGCTGGGCTTGAACTGGAGAATGTTCTTGTCCTCTCGGGGGTCCTCCCAGGTGAAGGCGTAGATGTACTGGTTGGCAAACTGGTGGTACTTGGGGAGCTCCTGGTTGTAGAAGATTCGCCAGATCTCCGTCTGGTAGAAGAAAGAGGGAGCAGGGAAGTTTCGCTGCATGTTGACGAGAGCGGCATCGTAGCCCTTGGATCGGATAGCAAGAGTGTTGTTGGCAGCGTCCTCATCGCCGACAACAAGCTCGTTCTGGGGGGACAGGTAGGGAGACTCGGTAGCCAGGGCGTTGGCTCGCTGGAGAATGTTGGTGGATCGGTCTTTGTCGCAGCCAATCCAGTAGTAGTAGGGGATGCCTCCGAGGCGGGTGTTTCGGCAGTTGACAGACTTGACGGTTCCGAATCGGTACTCGAGGTAGTCTCGTCGGGCAGAGTCGAGGTAGACCCGGTCGAACTCGAACCACAGGCGCCAGAAAGTTCGGGAGAACCAGTTCACGTGTCGCAGCAGCTCGCCGCCCATGGTGGTGGACTTGGCGGTCAGGGTGGCGTGGGACTGGACGTAGAAGTCGATGACGGTGACGAGACCGTCCTTGCCGAGCAGGGTGGTGAGTCGGTCGATGACAGCGTAGTAGGTGGGGATCATGGAGAGCGAGTAGGACATGGTGAAGAGATCGACGGAGGAGCCGGCGGGGGGAGTGAAGTCCGCGGCGTCGATGCACAGCACGTGCACGTTCTTCCAGTTCTTGTCCGCGAATCGCTTTCGGGCAACCTCGCACAGAGAAGGGCTCAGATCCACGAGGTAGATGGCCTTGAAGCAGGAAATGGGCAGGTAGTTGGTGGTCATGTGCTCAATGTTCCAGCCGGTGCCTCCTCCAATGTCGACCCACACGAGATCATGCTTCTTTCGAAGCTCGGCGGCGGTGGTAGCAAGAGCCTGCTCTCGGCCCTTGAGCAGAGTGGCCCGGGTTCGGTCGTAGATGTTGGCCTGGCCCTTGTAGAAGGACTCCAGGGCGCCCTGCTGGCCCGCAGCCACGTCCTTGTGGCCGGTGAAGGGCTTGATGAAGCAGTTCCAGGCAAAGATGGCCAGGGTCTTGGCCGACGAGTTGACGAAGACCAGAGCCAGTCCGAGAACGAGAAAAGCGGGAATGGCGTATTGTAGCATGTTGAAATGGGAAAGTGAACGGAAACGACTACAAGGTCTCCAGCGAGCCGGGGCTACGGGGTATTTATAAAAGTTAGTTGGCTTTCGGGGTGCCTGTTGAAAGCGTCTCTGTTAGCACGAGGGCAAACTCTACTGTCATGCGAGCAGGCGATTGAGTTGGGTGGGGTGGAGGACTGTCTAGTGGGTGAGGGCGACTGGAAGCCGTGTGTCTTCTAGGCGTTCTTGCGAGCCTCTGACTTGCCATTGAGGGCTGTTTTTTCAGCGGGCAAATCGAGCGTCGGCATCGCTGGCAAACGCGAAATTTCAGACCCTTCGGCTCACACGACCGACACGTCACGCTCTAAAGACATGATCCACGTTGGACGAAGCCAACCCAACCGCCCAGGAACCAATTACAGCTGAGTTTGGACACATGTCCCCCAAACCACGCCGCTGCATGGACAATGCTGATATCAACCTTGTGTGTCTAGAGAAACTCTAAGACTTTACGGAGACGACTGTCAAACCCATTTGCACAAACGCACGTTTGTCGGCCTGGACGTTCCTTTTTGGGGCCAGCGATCTCGCCCTGGAATGCCTCCTCGGCTATAGCGTCTATTTCTGCTCTGCTCTGAAGCTCAACAAGGCGCGGCGATATACTGCTTCCTGTATGTACGCTCGATGAGATTGAGACGTGGACGAGGGGCTCGGTGGATGGAACGATATTCGGCTCACCGTGGCTCCTGCCGGTGTTGTGCTACCCCTTTGCATCCTCCTGGAAATAAAATCCAAACCATGTCCAAAAACGTGCCCCAAGCTGGAGCTACCGATATAAGCTTGTGGAATGGAGGAGCAGTACGAGGGCTATCAAGGGGCTTAGAGACGCTCCAGAGGGCCGTATTTTACGTCTGGGGCTCAATTGCGCTGTGAGGAGCGTGTTATGACCGCAAAATCGCGCAAATCCGCCCCAAAAGCCACACTCGGGCCTTCTCAGCCCTCACCCGTATCCCAGACACCTGCCCCCACACTTGTTTCTGATAGGCCTGCAGGCCAAATTAACACTGGGATGACAAACCTAGTTTTGTCCAAATCTGCCTCCCGTGCTCACCACATGCACTTCCCTGCGTGTTTAGTTTATCTGCTCCCATTGGCTGTCATAAAATCCGTTCTCCCCCAACCCCACGTCTTGCGAGCGAGCACTAGTATGGACCGTGTCGTGCACGTGCAAGCCGAAACTATCGCCCGAGACGCCCCAACAACGTCACAGCTGTACCACCACCCTTGTCGGCTCTTTGTCTCTCTCTTTCAGGCCGCCAGCAACCTCGACATACGCGACAAGGAGCAATTTATGACGTATTGGTCTGAGCCGATATCGCCTCGTTGTCTCACTGGCAGCGTCACAGTGGGGAAGCTGCCCCTTGCTGTCTGAGTCATCGCTAGCGCAGTATCAATTGATCACAGGAGCTGCTAAATACACCAGCCGCCCTGTTTTGTAGTCATGACAAAGTCACATCTCCGCGATATCGTTGACTTTCAGATTTGCTCGCATTGTCGGAGAGTGTTTCGCCGACGGCCAAAAATAGCGTGGGCGTCTAAAAGTTACCTAATTGAAGGTGAAATTTGAAATTTCACGCTAGCGCCATTGTTTGATTCGGCTTCCAGGCAATTGCTATAAACCTCCTCGCTATGAAACATCCAGCCTGCTCCTCTCGCCGCTGTGCATTATCGTACATGATCCATGCGAAGACGTGAGGCAGTGCCTGACAGCTCTCCTTGTGGATACTAGATCTCGCCATCGCTTCTTACGGTTCGCTTTCCCCTCGTTTTGTCGCACGAGTCCTTATCTCGTGCAAATTAAACGGCAATGCAACGCCTGGTGATAGTCGGTCGTTTAGGTTGTCCATATGAGCAGCCACAGCAAACGGCTCCACAAACGTCACTCAGATCGACAGATGACACTGACAGCTTCTAGACGCCTTTGAAATGCCATCTCTTACTTCATTGAGCAGGCACAAGAGTTTGAAACAGCTGTGGAAGCCATAGTGGGACCTGTCTGTCAGCTACAGTATGTAACTGTCGATCAATGCCACAGTATCTACGGTGCAAATACGTCACTATAGCAATTTCCCGAGTGGTTCAAGTACAAGCAGACAGGTGCTACAAGTGGGGTACACCGTTAATTTCCAGATACTACACTGCGCCTTGCTCGAAATTATCGTCTTTTTATGATACAGCAACATCACCTGAAAGTAGATCTTAAGGTGACTACAAGTAGATTAGATATCCGAGGAACATTGCGGGGAAGCCCATAATTTCGCTGGCTTTTGTTATTTAGTAGTAGTGGAATTCAATTTCCCCTGATTAATTGAGTCGGCAGTGTCATTCTTTTATGACGAAGCAATTCAATTTCCCTACAAAGATCCAGAGCAAGTAATTAAGACCGATTCTTTTCGTTCGTTTCATCGCACTATCAGGTGAGACTCGGACCATGTTTGAGGTCGCGTGTGGTCTAATATCTGGAAACTAACCTCTAGAGGCACTTGAAACACTAGATCCCGAGCTTTCTGCAAGCCAGAGATATCCAAGCTAGCTGGATACTATCAAACCGGTATCTACACCTTCCACTCGTACCAGGAGCCAAACGGACCCTGAAACAGCAGAGCCTTAGTCGCAAAAGACCGAGCTGAAACACCTGGTTGCAGCACCTCAACGCCCCTACAGGACCCTACATACCAGAGATGAAACTGTCTCAGATGCCAGGGAGCTTTCTCGTATATAAAATCTATTATCGTACTAAATACATAGTGGGCATGTCAAGGAACGTAATGAACATGCAGTAGCACGAGCCAGCGGGCTCATGAGGTAGTTTGTGTTTAGTTTCAGTGTATTCCACCGCAAGTAGAAGCGAAGTGGATCCACTTACATAAGTCCGAAGGAGGCCATGACAACAGCCACGGCCAGACCGACAATGCTGAGCTCGAGACCAGCGGCGTTGTTCTTGCCCTTGCCGTCGCCTCCAGAGCCGGAAGAGGCGGAAGAGCCGGCAACAAGACCGCCAGACAGCGTGGTGGCAGCGCCAGAGGCACCAGCAGAGCCAGGGGCGCCTCGCAGAATGGTGGTCTCGGAGTTGACGTTGGTGAAGGACGAGGAGTAGTCCGGAGCAGGGTTGGCGCTCTTGACGCCGCTGCTGTCGATCTCGACAATGTTGGTGTCGGAGACGCCGTACTTGGTCTGGCCCATGGACACCTCGAAGGTGTCGAGGTTGTAGACGACGTAGGCGGCACGCAGGAAAGAGTCGCCGAGGATCACGTGGTCCTGGGAAGCCTGCATCAGCAGCAAACAAGCGTCGTCTCCGTTTCGGAACTGAGCGTTAACGACTCGGCCGGACTGCGACTGCAGCTGGATGGGGTAGGTCAGCTGGTACAGGGGCACGGAGATGTTGGCGCCCGAGAAGTTGTAGTCGAGGTGTCCGGAGTAGCCGTTCTTGCAGGGGCAGACGTAGCCGTTCTGGGGGTCGTAGGTCGCGCCCATGGCTCGAACCACGTAGCTGAAGGCCTCCTGGGGCAGGTAGGTGAGGGTGGTTCCAGAGTCAAGCAGCGCAGGAACAGGCTGCTTGGTGATGAAGCCAGAGACGCCCTTGACGTCGGTGATCGAAACGGAGTCCAGGCCGACGTAGAATGCAATGGGCTTGGACGACACGGACCGCTGCGGGTTGACGAGCTTGACGGTGAAGAGGTCGCCGTCGATCTTGGCGTAGTCCACGCCGCCAAACAGCACGTTGCCGCTGTCCGACGACAGGTTGTTGAGCCACAGCGAGTATGCATTGGCCTTGATCAGGCCCTCGGCCTTCATCTTCATCGGCAGGTTTTCGTAGGGGTTGCCGGAGATCTGGTCGTTGCCGCGGTAGGTGATGGTGGACTCGAGTCCCGCCAGACCGATGCCCATAACACCGTTGGACGAGTTGGTCTTGGAGGCCACGGCGATCGACAGGCTCGACACGTTGACGTTGCCGAATGCAAAGGTGTCGGTGCCCCAGGTGCCCTCCGCGGCGGTCTGGTCGCCGTACTGGATGAAGAAGTCCGTCTGGTTCTGTGACCACGACGACGACTTGGACGTGTCGAACGTGCCCGAGACGGAGCAGTCGATGATGTTGGAGTTCTGCTGCGCCTCCTGGGCCGAGCCACAGTCGGGGTTGCCACTTCCAATGACCCAAATGTCAGAGGAGCCCGTGTCGATCAGCAGCTTGACCGTCTGCGCGGGCGTGCCGATGTTCACCTGCGCCTCGTAGTACGTGACGAGGTTTTTGAGCGGCAGCGTGGCGGTCTGGCGCTTCATGAGGGCCGCGTCTCGCGGAGCAGGCTCGTCCTGGATCGAGCGAACCGCCACAGTGTCGAGCTGGACCACGGCGTTCTCGCTGAGAGACCGCTTCTGGTTGGTGAGCGGCGAGCCGTACTTGTTGATCTGGTACGTGTTTTTGGCGGCGGCCGTGGCTGCCAGCGCGCCCAGCAGGAGGTTGGAAAAGTGCATGGTGTGGTGTGGAGGAGGAAGCGAGTCGGAGAGCTCTCGAGAGTGTATTTGGAATGTACGGCTGTAGGTTTGGCGATGTGACAGAGTGCACGTCGGTGGATAAGATCGGAGGAGATGTTTCAGGGATACAAGGCGATGGCGTGGAATCCGTCAAAGAGCTCGTCGCAGGTCTCGTAGCGCGGAATTGCTACCAGGGCTCCACCCATATACTTTTTGCAGAGGCGTATAGTTTGCACCGAAAGAGTGACCAGCGGCTGTGCAGTTGCTGTGCATGGCTGGACTTGTCTTTTTCCCTCAGACGCAGGTTATGGAGGAATAGGGGCGGAGCGGGGAAGACGGAAGCGGGAGAATATATAGACGGCAGACGCAACACGCCCCGCGTCGTGACACAGACAGCGAACGCGCAAAAAACACTTCCCCTGGCGTTTCTACGCCTCGTACACTCCTCCAGACCTGCACCTCGCCTTCCTTGCTTCGAGTATAGAGTTTTGCTGTGCTTGGCCAGGGCATAGTTATCATATGTCGGCTAAGCGCCTAATCGTGGTCCGGAGACCGAATAGAGGGCCCTAGCGGTGTGCCACACAGCCCTGCAGCCTGCTAACGTCTGGCCGAGCCTCGTTTTTCCTGTTTTCCGTTCCGCAGAGTTGCTACCTCTGTTCTAAAAGTAGAATATCACCTATAAGTTAGATGTTCGAGCTATTAGCGTCGCTTGTAATTATTGCAAGTCTTGGCTTGCGACGATCGAGAATAGGAGACTTCCAAAGAACTCACCCTCGCAAGTTTGATCGTCCGCACCATCGGCACTACTGCTGTTTCCAGGCCGCCTCGATACTCGGCGATATTATCCATCTGAGACATTTCAGTTGATCAGCATCAGCCTTGTACCAGGTCCCCAAACTCAGCTGTCCGTTACTGCAAACAGACTGTACAGTGCCTGGATGGGACGGGCCATGTGTAACCGTGGGTTGGTACTGTAGCTCGTTAGCAATGATGACTGAGCCTGTCTAAGCCTCTGGCATCGCCCACTTGCGCTGCGTTAAAATAGCTCGGAAAGACCAATAAATACCTCCACTGCCTCGAACTAAAGCAAAGAAGGCGCTAAGGCTGCGGTTCCTTGCGGACGAGCGCGTCATCAGCTGTTCCTGAGCGATATAGTGTATATCAGGGCGAAGATTTGCGTTGCGACTATACGCTCAACTACGAGGAGCTAGAGAAGAGCCAGTACCACCAGTACTTCGTCAACCTGTCCTACTGACGCATCGTGAGTTCCTAGTATTTTAGATCGCCAATGTTGACATATATTACGGTTCCGAAAGACGATGTCGATCTCGAACGGAGTAGACATGTTTTTTGCATGGAAGGAACACGACAAAGAGGTCGCTGTAAAGAAGGGCCGTGGAAGGGACCCTGTCACGCACGCACGCACCCCGTCTTTTTGCCCATTTTTTCTCCAGCTGCCAGGTACGACACGATAATGTATAACCACCCCATCGAGCGCCAATTTTAAATGGATGCCAAGTCTAGGGGGATTGACAAAACAAACGTTTATTAATAATGGCGGTCATTTAGCCGAGGCGAAGTAAATATTATACGCTGGTTCAAAATGCATTCGTTATTCGTTATATATATGCAACGGGACACGCCCTATTATTGTAGCTGTTGCAGCTTTTTGGGCCTTAATGGCCTTTTTTGTACTGTCCTTAGTATAGTCGTTCTGCTGACTAATACTTTTACTCCTTCCAGAAACCGTCCTGGCGCTTCTTCATGTCCTCGAGACGCTTGTTCCATCTCTCCACCACCTGTTCGTCCACTTGTCCCTGTTTAGCCAGAGTCAGAGCCCACTGAAGGCGTTTCTTGTCTCGAGAAGCTCCTGGAAGAGCCACTCGTTCAAACAGAGACTCCACCAGCTCCTCACACACCTCAGGACCCACCTCCTCGTTCTGGAGACGCAGCTGCGAAATCACCTCGGAAATGTACCGGAAAGACATGCTGTTGGTCAGCTGGTCTGACGTAGCAAACCCATGAACCATGGATCGCAAAATGTGAGGTGGAATGGGGAAGATAAAGTCGTGTCTGAACCACCGAATCAGTCTGTAAGCCATAGCCGGATCCTCCACAGAGAGCGTCTCCAGATTGGGCTTGTAGGTTTCCACGTTGAGAACGTCGTAGATCCACTGGTCCATGTCCACCAGCTGCGAAAACGGCTTCTCCATCTTGCCAATGTGCTGCAGCAGGAACATGTCGAGATCGCGAATCTCCAGATACTCCTTGGGCACTTCAAGCCGTTGCAGCTGAGCCTGAGCAGGAAGTTTGCTCAGCTCGAGATCCGAGTAAGGGTTGGATACAACCAAGCTAGTCTCGCTGTCGACATCCTCCTCCTGTTCCTCCTTCTCAGCTTCCAGGAAATGGCCTCTTTGGAATCGTCGTCTTCTGGACTTGATTCGAATGGCCATCAGGGCAATCGTGATGAGCTGCATGCGTCCGCTGCGGTCCACGTTGCCCTTCTCAGCTTCCATGGCCTTGGTCAGCTCGGTCTGAATGCACAGCCAGATGGCTCGCACAGAAACCTTTGGCAAAAAGTAGTACTCGACCTTCTCGACAGGAGGACGAGCGAAGATGGCCAACGCAAACGACTTCTCGAGATGCTGAGACCAATGCGGCAGCTTGCTGGCTTCAAATGCGTGGACCAGGTCCCACAGCAGCACCTCTGACTTGCGGTACTTCTTCTGAGGCCAAACTGCGCCCACAGCCTTGATGATGGCGGCAGGATTGCTGGAATACGCATCAAACAGTCGCGTAATCAGGTCAAACCCTTCGGATTCACGCTTGCGCAGCCGGTTCTTAAACAGCAAATGCAAGTACTGCTTAACTAGGGGAATGGGTGTCGCTTCTCCGAGCTCCTTGGTGATGTTGCTGGCAGAATGAATCTCTCCCAGAGCCACAGCCTTCTCCAGAAATGCCGCCATGGTCTGTTTGACTGTTTCGTCTTCCTTCAGATGAGAGTACTGGGCACTGTACCGACCCCAAAGGCTTCGTAATGACTTCTGATCGGTGACTAGAGCCGTTATTCGCGCAGTGCACCACACGGGAAAGTTATTCTTCTTCCCCATCACGTCCTTGACAACCTCCAGGAGTCGCGGATCAGTAATAGCCATGCGAATGACTCTCTCAAGGCACGCATGGAGCCACTCCTCATGCTTCTCGGCTGCCTGGTTGAAAAACAGGTTGCGCAACACCTCGGTGTTGCCCAGCTCCACGTACTTTTCCAGCAGCCGCATCTTTTCGTACGGCTTGAGGCCCGGATCGAAGATGAACGCTCCACTGTGGTACTTGGACTTGCGGTAGTTGATCCGGTCGCAGTGGTACAGAAAGTCCTGCAGCTGCTCCTCCGTAGCACAGCCGTCCAGCCCCTTGCAAAAATGCAATCCTCCGTTGATGTTTCCTATCCAAAACTCGCGGGCCAGCTGCTGGGCAAACCCGTGTTTTTCAAACGCCCTGCACAGCTCGAAGGCCGTGACGACCTGCTTCTGCTTGTTTCGCGGCCCTCCGTCGGCGATCACCCGTCCTCCCAGCATGAGAATGTCTCCAAACGAGAATTGGTTGGCCAGAAAGTCGGCTACCAGCTCGAACTCTCCGTCTGCCATCATCTGCTGGCCCAGAAGAATAGCTGTAGGCAGCGGAAGATGCGGATCTCCGCCGTCGCTCGTAGAACATGTCTCCCAGAAGCTCAACAAACTCGAGTGGTCAATCAGCCGGTTTGCAGCGACCATTCTCACCTGCTCCTCGAGCCCCAGGTTCATGTGTTTGATCCGCGCCAAAACGCGCAGCTTTTGCATCTGCAGTTTGTGCACGGCGCCCTTGGGGCCTCCCTGGCCCTCCCGCATCGGCTGCTCAATCACCTCCTGAACCAAATGCAGAAAAGTCGGTTCTTCGGCCAGAAGAATGTCCTGGATGAACCTCAGCCCTCCCAGAGGCACGTGAGCAGCGCTAAACGGCCGGCTGAACGGCTGGAAAACCGCCCGCGGCACCTGTATCGATGGAACCAACGCTTTGTAGTCATACCGGGGTCCCAGACCCACGGTACGAGCGGCCACGTTGATCCGTCTCATGTCATATAAACCGCCTGATCTGCTGTCGAATGGCGCTTTTTTTCACGGCAAAACGGCGAGTGTGGCGTGAGTGCGCGTGGAGCAGCGGAAAGGTGTGTTTCTGTGCGGTTTGCGGGCGCTCAGCGTGTTTCGACCTCCTCCGCAAATTGGCCCTTGAAAAATATCACCAGAATAATGTCTGCATGCAAACTATGAGGGCCGGTCATGTGACTGGGGGTGAAATACGAGAAAGATCGAAGTGAAAATAATGGCCTTAAGAATAGAAAGCAGAGCTACGGATACTGATAGAGTCGTTCATTATATACCGCTCATCGAATTGCAACCAAAAAAAACCATCGGCTTACTAAGCATGAGCAAATAATGCAACTAGCATAACTGCTCATTCGCGCATCGTCGCAAGTGCACACACACTCTCTCCAGTCACACTCAGCACGCTACGACTTCTACGACCGGAATCGCAATCTCGAAAAAACAGGCCACCAGCCACACTAGCCACAGCTGACCGTGCATTGCTCGCCGCTGATTGGCCGCCTTCTCCCAAGCACGCATATGGTCGGCAAGGCGGGCTGAGAATGTTGTGGAAGGCGCTGCTGGGGTTTGGTTTTGTGTCTTTGAACACAGATACAACCGGCGGAAGAGTCGCGGAGGTTTTATCACGTGACTTGACCGACCGAGCACATGTTTATCCCGCGCTCTGGGATTACAAACAACTGTGTTCCGTATGGCCCATGCCAGATATTGGGCCATGACCAAATGTACTGCACATGTCCGAACCTTATTGCGTGGGTGGACTCCTCCAATCAGCTTGCCGAAAAGTTTGGTTGACTTTGCATTTTGGAAAACCAGACCACTTTCGAAACGGTGATATTTACACTCTCATCAGCACGTCACTACCCCAACATCACAATGGTCTTTGCTTCTGCTTTCCGATCTATCGCCCGAGGCTCTGCTCTCAACTCCGCTGCTCGACTGAGCATTGCCCGACCCACCTTCCAGGTCGCTCGAGCTCAGCCTCTTGCCATCCGAAACTACAGCGCTGCCCACGAGGAGACTTTCGATGAGTTCACCACTCGGTGAGTACCAGGAGGATGAAGACACGTGGAGGAGATATGGGTGAGATGGGATGATGGATTGTTGATGTGTGCGACAGGTTAAGGAGGGAATGTCGAAAACACGTCTTTGGTGTTTTGCGTTCCTTGTCAGACTGGGGATGGATGTCACATTTGCATCTTGAGTTTGCATCTTGGGAGATATGGGCTTGCTGGAGTCACTTTTCGTCTCATATCTCGCGTCATATGATCGCATTTGGACCCAGTTGAACCTCAGTTTGGACCTGTAATTGACACGGCAACACATCACACATCACGCACCACACCACGCCATACATCACCACATTCATACTAACACAGATTCGAGAAGGAGTTCGAGGAGGCTTACGATCTGTTCGAGGTCCAGCGAGTCCTCAACAACTGCTTCGCCTACGATCTGGTCCCCGCACCCTCCGTGATCGAGAAGGCTCTGCAGGCCTGCCGACGAGTCAACGACTTCCCCACCGCCGTCCGAGTGTTCGAGGGTCTCAAATACAAGGTCGACAACAAGTCCCAGTACCAGGCATACCTTGACGCTCTCAAGGACGTTCGAGAGGAGCTCGGCATCACCCTCAAGGAGGACCTTTTCCCCAAGCTTGCCCAGTAAACGCACTAAAATAGCTAATTGATCGCATATACAAGATTTGTTGTCGGAGATCGGCTTTGGCCGAGGCTGTTTGTAGACGTCTACAATAACTACGGAGCAAAGTGGCATTGTAGAGCAACAGTACAAGTAGAGCAATCAGGCATGTAGAACAACCAGATTGTACAGTACGAAGTACGAGTATCGTCCAAGTACCAGTACTGCACTTGTAACTTGTAGGAAAGAGTAGCGACGACTCTTCTCTAAAAAACAACCCCAAATTACTTGACCGATAAGAATCAGCTCCGTAATCATAGGCTCGGAATCATAGGGCTCGAATACCTCGCAACTCTATCATGACCTGACTATCAGGGGTATGGCATTGGTGGGCGAGGAAATAAAATACGTGGAAAAAGAAAATAAACGTTCGAGTCTCGATCCGAGGTCGGCAAGGTCTGTAGGATATTTTTGTCCATACAAGGCCGTCCACGAATGCAGTACAATTATGTACCTGCAATCATTTGCTACTTCCTACCCAAACATCCTGTTATACATTCTTTTCATAATACATGCACTAATATTCAACCCCAGCTCCTCCTACTCGAGGTCGGAAAACTCGTCGTCCTCCTCCTTGGGCACGTGGTCCTCGTCGTCGTCGTAGCCTCCGTCCTTCTCGACAAAGTCGTCGTCCTTGTTCTTCTCCTGCTCAGCAACAGCCTCACAGGCGTCGATCCACTCGGAGTAGACGTCGATGGGCGCAGACAGAGCGTTGATGCTGGCCTGGAACGACTGGCCGCACACCTTGCACGACAGATTGCCGATTCCCATCTTCTTGTCCATGGAACACACGACGGAGTCGTTGTGGTTGCAGAACAGGCATGCAAACTGGGTCGCGAGAGTCTGTTTCACCTTTTTCGCGGGGGCCGAAGACGATTTTCTTTTTCCCTGCGTTAGTATGAGTTGTGAAGACCTGTGTGTAGAGGAGTAGTAGAGGAGATCACAGCTGAAAGGTCAAGGTCAGATAATCTCGTAAGAGCCTCAAGAGCGCAAGCGGAAGATCATGACCATAGACGTGGCAATAGCTGAGAAATGTAGCAAGCGATGTAGCAAGTGATACACCATGTGTATCCAGCATCAACACTTGAGACTGAATTCCACAGTGACGAATGGCAGATAGGGACAAAACGAGGACATAGAGGTGCTAACGGTGGCATCATATATCCAGAAATGATCTTCTTGTGTCCTCACAACCTCTTCAACTGCCTTTCACTCTGATGCATCTCATCAAGTCGTCCATGATGCCGATTCTCTAATTCATGAAGATTAAAGATCTCATCGCCAGATCTCAACTCGGTCGTTTCCGGCGTCGCATATCTTCTCCGCAAGACGCCTTTCCCATTCTCTGAACTCACCATGATGTGCTTTTGTGTGTATGATAGAGACACTCTGCAGAGCTTGGATTCTGCGATATTGTATCGAAACTCAAAGTCACGTGGTGCAACGTTGGGGGCAATTTGTGGATTGAGGGCATCAGGAAGAAGTGGGAAGATGAAAAGTGCTTGCATAGACGCGAAACAGAGCAGAATTTATACTGGTGCGACAATGTTTCACAATTCTGTGTTTTGAGCGCCTAACGCGGGAACAGTGCTGATAGTTGAACATTAGTTAGGTAACTTTGGAATAGTTGGCCCTATTATGGAGAAAGAGCTGGATCACCCACAGTCTCCAAGTAAACCACATCGAGCCATGTAATACGAAGTATTGGTAGTTTGATAATTAGCAGGCAATACCAAGCAAGCCGTCATTGATTCAAATTACATGTAGACACCCATTGAATAGGTACAGGTAGATCCTAATTACGCCACTCCATCTCCATGTCATTTCTCACAGCAGAACTTTCAGTTGGAACTATACTGGAGAAGAGCACGTCATTACTGAGGCCAGAATACGGCAAATCGAAATCAGGAAAACGTGAATTAACTACTGGAAGCTACCATATTAAATATATGTAAAAAAAACCCGAGAAATGCTCCTCGAGACACCCCACCAGATTTTCGCGCTGCCACCCACACGCCTGTTTAGGTTTGAAAATCTGCAGCTCTTAAATTTTTTTAGGATTAGGCCAAAATTATTTCCCTACGATCCACACACAGACTACACAACCCAACAATGGTCGCCAAATCCGCATCCAAGGGCACCCCCAAGGGCACGCCCGTGAAATCCAAGGTCGCCACCCCCAAGTCTGCCAAGGGAACTCCCAAGGGAACCCCCAAGGGCACTCCTAAGAGCACCAAGTCCGCCAAGGCCGTGGTTGACACTCCTTCCAAGGAGGAGGAGTCCAAATCGACCCCCACCAAGCGACGAGCTTCTGTGTCCACCGCCGAGACCTCGTCGTGCCCTCTCGCATCCTCCGACAACACAATCAACGCTGCCCAGGCGCTTCTCAAGTTCACCCAGAAGCAGGCCGAGGAGGACGCCAACAACCTGCTGGCTGATGATAACGAGGAGCAGTTCGTCTACCTGGTCATCACCTCCAAGCGTTTCGTCGCCGCCGAGAAGGCCCAGGTCCCCACTCTTGTCAACGTTCCCCACGGCCTCTGGACCAAGAGCAGAGAGCAGCCCTCCATCTGTCTCTTCTCGCAGAACCCCCAGAACTCGTACAAGCGAGCGCTCAAGGGCGCGACCACCCCCGCTCTCGCGCGCGTCGTGGGCACACAGAAGCTGCGCGGCAAGTTCAAGCCCTACGAGGCCAAGCGACAGCTGCTCGGAGCACACGACATCTTCGTGGTCGACGACCAGATCACCGAGGAGATGCCCTTCTGCCTGGGCAAGACCTTCTACAAGAACGGCGCCATCAAGCTGCCCCTGCCCATCACCGTGCTGCACAAGAAGGAGAAGGAAAAGACGCTGATCCGGTCTAAGGCCGAGACGGTGGTCGAGACCGAGGACATTGACGTCCAGGCGACCCAGGAGGGCCTCGCCAACATCATGACCTCCACCTGGTACATCAAGAGCCAGTCCAACCACACCAACGTGCGAGTGGCCACCACGCTCTTCACTCCCAAGGAGATTGCTGCTAACGTGTACGCCGTGATCGATCAGTTCACCGCAGACCTGCCCACCGGCTTTGACGGCATCCGATCCGTCTACCTCAAGACCGGATCGTCCCCCGCATTGCCCGTCTACCTGGCCGACAACCTGTACACCCAGGACGACGTGTTCAACGAGAACGACGACGAAGAGGAGGAGGAGGAGGTTGGCCAGCAGGAAGACGGCCGATTCATCATGCCCAAGGGAATGAAGAAGAAGACCGAGGAGGAGGACGACACGGTCGTGGTCGACGGACACAAGCTGTCTGCTCTGGATGCCGCTCTGGCCGAGGTGGTCGACGTGGAGGACATTATCGAACACAACCGACGGGCCGACAAGGCCAAGAAGGACCGAAAGCGAAAGCGAGCAGACCAGGACGGAGGCGCTAAGAAGGCCAAGACTGAGTAGGGAAAAAGGGGCGCCGGAATATATAGATTGTGCTCAAAAAGAGCTACATAATGGTATAATATCTTGTTACGATTGTACTTGTAGTTGATTCAGAGAAGTACCACAACGCGCTTCACATGAACTACCTACTTTATGGCACGAAATGCCATGATTGAAGGGAATATCTTTTTCCATTTAAAAGCTCTGAATGAGACAAACCGTTTGATACTACTTTCAAGTCCATGGTATGAACAGATCTCGAGATACCCTTGTTTCAATTTCCCTAAAAATCTAGAATCTGTTGGTACAGATTAGTTGGCCATGGTATCGAAGAAAATGAGATACCATTGTAAAGCTCTAAAATAGAAGAATCCTAGAGTACTACATTATTTGCCATAACACCAATATTGAATCTGCTGTACCCCTTTTCCTCCGCATAAACTACCAGCAAAAATCCTGGTTTAGCACTAAGGAGTTTTCAATAAGAGTGAAATAGTATATCATCTGAAAGAACTGTGTGAGGCGAGTCTTCTGGTTCTGCTTGCAAGTTCATCGTAGCAACAGATCTCTAGATGTGCATGTTTCAATTTTCCTAAAAATCTAGAATCTGTCAGCAAAGATTAGTCTGTCATACTATCGAAGAAAAGAGGATATCATTATGAAGATCTTAAACAGAAGAATGCTGGTGTATCATCATACCTGTTCTACCACTGATACTGCACCAGCTGGAGAACTTTTCGCTCGCATAAACTATCTGCAGAAATCCTAGAAAAGCACCAAGGGGTTTTCATTAAGGGTAAAGGACCATCTTATCTGAAAGCCCTGGATGAGATGAGTCGTTTGGTTCTACTTTCAAGTTCTTGACGTCAATAGATCTCGAGATATGAATGTTTTAATTTCCCAAAAAATCTAGTTTCTGTTGGTAAAGATGAGTCTGTGATAATATCAAATAAAAGAGAATATCATTGTGAAGCTCCGAAACAGAAGAATGTTCGAATACTATTATATAAATTCTAGCACTAATATTGCACCAGCTGGAGGTCTTTTCGTCCACAGAAAGTATCAGCAGAAATCCTAGTTTAGCACCAAGGAGTCTGCAGTGGTGGTTAAATAGCATATCATTGTAAAGCCCTTGGCAAGACGAGTCTTTTGGTTCTACTCTCAAGCGTCTGGGTTAAACAGAGCGCTTTCTAGAAACCGTTCATTTCGCAGAGAAGCTTACTTTATGGCATAAACTACGGGTACTTTATGGCATAAACTACGGGTACTTTATGGCATAAACTACGGGTACTTTATGGCATAAACTACGGGTACTTTATGGCATAAACTACAGGTGCTTTATCCCAGTACCACCTATATCTGTGCACACATACGAATACAAACCAATAAAATAATCTTCTCTTATATACATTCTTAACTCGAGCAGCTACACCACTCTTTTCTCCGACTAGGGCCCATACTAAGGGTTAATGGGAATGAAGTTGCCGACGATACAACTGGGAATGTTGTACCGATCTCTTCGAATGGTAAAGGAAAAACAGCACAGCTTTCTCTTTCGGCCGTCCTTGGAACGCAGGTTGCAACTCGTCAGAACAGCCTTCTGTCCCGAGTCAAACGCAATGTTCCCGTACTTCTCCCAGTAGTTGACCGCCGAGTCTTCGCTCATGAGCTCGTAGATGGCCAGCTTGCCGTTTCGCAGATCCTCCACAGGCACACCCACCAGACCGGCAAACTCCTTGTTGCCTCGGTAGATCTCTCCCGTACGTCTCCACAGACACGCCGGGATGGCCATGGTTGTGAAGACTCGGTCGTAGTCCAGCAGCATGCGTTCAAACGCCTCCTCCACAAGCACCAGGTCGATGTCCTTTAACGACTGGGCGATGGCTCGGAAGGCCGGCCGGAAAATCGACAGCGGCTTGAGAATGCGCTGTTTCGACGAAATGTTCATGTAGTTGTCCATGTACTGCTGCAGCCGCGCGTAGCCCTTCACGTAGTTGAACGGCTGGAGCAGCCCGGCCTCGAGCTTGGCGTAGATGACCTGCTTGAGCCGCTCCTCCGGCGAGTTGTCGATCGTAGGGTCGGCTGCAGTCAGGAAGAACTTGTTGCGAGCGGCTTCCGAGACCTGGGGAGGCTCTTCTTGGCCAATGTGAGTGGGAAAGTTTTGCTGGACCTGACCCTGAGGCTGGGGCATGTTCTGACCTTGCAGATGGTTCTGTTGGCTCTGCTGCTGGCCCTGGGGCATCGTTTGGACCTGTGTCTGTGCCTGGTTCTGATTCTGCTGTCGAAACTGCGTAACCTGGCCGTTTTCGCTCTGCTGAGGGTTCTGCTGTTGACCAGGCTGCTGACCAGGCTGACCAGGCTGGCCCTCATATACAACATCGTCAAACATGGTAAGGAAGTCATTGAGCGACGAGAACTCGGATCCCGCGTGCTCAGAGAAGAACAGCCCGTTCTGAATGCCGCCCGCGTTCATGAACTGCGCCGACATGCCTGGATTAGGCGTATTCAGCCCGCTCACCTGACCCTGTTGCTGCTGACCCTGCTGCTGCTGTTGCTGCTGAGTCTCCTCCTCGTCGTCAGACTGGCTCTGCTGACGCTTCCCTCTCACCGGCTTGGCCTCGTCGTGACAGAGATGTGAGATGTTTCGCTTGACACACCGCGAACACGGACGGTTGTTGTCGCACGTCATGTGAGAGCGCCGGCAGTACACACACGCCTGGTCCACCTTTTTGCGCTTGGTGCGCTTGACGGGCTGCTGCTGTTGTGGCTGGTGGTTGCCGTACATGTAGTTCTGGGGGCCCGTGAGCATGCTCGAGCCCATGTTGAACGCCGCAAAGCCCTGCGCGTTCATGTCGTACATGGTCGACTGGCCTGGAGCCGCCAAAATGCTGGGCCGAAGCGGCTTGTATTCGTTGTCCATGGTGTGTGTGAGACGCGTGTCCTAGTGGCGCTTTATATGGGTCACGTGAGAATGGAGTGTGTCACGTGACTGTTTGTCGTCAGTTCAGCTGTTTGTGTCGCTTTGAGTCGCTTCTGTGTCGCTTCTGTGTCGCTGAGAACGGTCTTGTGGGTATCTTCGTCCAAGCCGTGTAAGTCGAAGTATGCACGCGAGGAGCTGCAGAGGTGTCACGTGATGCAAAGTCGCCTGGGGTCACGTGTCTGTGTGTATTAGTGTCGCGTGAAGCCCGTTTGGAAGAGCCGCCGTGAAGTTGTACTTGGTGGTGGAGAAAAGTAGTTTCAGTTTTGGTTTTCATTTTCGGTTCAATTTTGATTTTGAAATTTGAGTTACATGTGGGGATTTGTGACACACGTCAAAACCAGCATTTAAAGAGAGCTATGGGCCAGCGGGAGGTTCCGCGGAATGCACAGGCAGACGGGGAAACTGCATTTTGAGATATACGAGGAGTTTGTCTTTCGTTGATTGCACAAGCTGTTGAGAACAAGAGCGCCATACAATGAGATGAACTCAAAGCAAGTGGGGGTGTTGGAGGGTTGACTAAACGAAACGATACAAAGGTCATAGGGACAAACAGAGAACATTTTTGGATCCAGAAGAACGAGAGGAATCAAATGATACCAATAACTATGCCACAAAGTGCCTCCTGAGGTATATAGACGTTCCTGTCTTGAAATTAGTCACAAAATAGAGTTCACTGTTCAACGGACATTTACCGAGTCTCGTTTCTCAACATTTCATTAATTTGGCGACTGAGAAGTAATAGAGAAAAGTGGCAAGTTTTGATGGATTCGAAATGCCGTATTTTCGTCCTCGAGACAAAAAAAACAGTGCTAGTTTCACCTAAAAAGCCACTCAAAATGACCCCTGTAGCGCCTTCATTTCATTCCACAGACAAGGATACTGAGGCAGCAAGACGAGTTTCGACATTGTCTATATAGCGACTAGAAATACAAAGAAACCCACTGGGAAACCACACTCGTACAGGTCACGTGACTCTCTTCTATACCCTGACACCCCTCAAATCTCGTTTCTCTCCTTTCGCCCGTTATTTCCACCTGCAAGAGTTTTTCCGAACAGCATACAGAACCTGGGGCCCGGAAAATTCAGGAAAAAAGCGAAAACTGAGAATTTTTCGAGAAACGGATTTTTGACAAAAAATGAGTTAACAAAAGGACTTATTTGATTTTTGCCACTCGAACTGCAGCACATGTTTCCAAACACCAGTATGAGTAACCAGTACTTCGCTGTATTTCACGATTATTAAAACTTTTGCTCCAAAACACGGATAAGGTTGAAGACAGAGAAACAGGTGTATTTTCTGGAGCCCACAGAACAGCTACAAACAGATAAACAGTACCATTAGAACCGCCTCAGCGAGACGATCACAACTAAACTCTTAGATTTCAAATCGGCCAGCTACCGCAAAACTTCAGGGTCTCTTCTTTCTCAACGGTCCATGCACCCAATAAGTTAGCCGCAAGAAGTGTCCTGAACGAGCAGAACGAGCCAACCCTTGCCCGGATCGTCCTGCTCTTTAGATTCGAGCAGTCACGTGACTCATTTCAGCGGAAGCGGAGTGCGCTTCGGAAGTGTGGGGTGATTTGAACGTTGTGGGTTGAAAAGTCGTTTGTTCAACTGAAAAGTGCGGTATTTGGGTCACGTGAGAAATTGAATACTTATATATCACGTGACTAACGATCAATTGAATCACGTGACCCGAGGGCTCCTATATATCGCGTTTTCGTGGTGCCAACGCCTGGCAGATGTATGTGAGAATGAGCTGATCCTCAGCCACAATTGTGGCTTGTTAGGGCTAGGGGTGCTTAATTGGGCGCAAGTTTGAATTTGGGAGGGGGCTGTAAAGTGGGTGGACGGAGACATTTGTGGGGATTTTATTATATGGATCGATTCGCCTTGACGTGAGGAATCTAACTACGCTACCTACTTAGCTCTATCCCTACTACACCACCCAATACCCACACCCCCCTCCAACCAGGCAACTCTAATCAGCCACAAGCAGAAAAGTTTAACGCATGAAAAGTTGTAGCTACCGAGCCTTGGGCTTGTCTTAACTGCTGAACAGCCACATTTTCGAGCCTTCACATCTCGTTTGCAAAGTGAGCAAATTAGTCAGAAAAACGACACAATCAGCCATGATGCTGCTGCGAGCCACACGACTTCGCTCGACCCTCCTAACCCCACGACTTGCCTCTCGTTTGGCACACGTCTCCGTGGCACAGACACAGACCCGTCTCTTGAGCTCCTCCAGATCGGTTTTCAACGACCCCAAGCCCTACGAGGCCGCTCGAGACGAGTTTCTGCGGAAACGAGAAGCTAACATGAAGAAGCTGGGCGTCTCCGAGGAGGAGTACCGCGAGCTCTTTTCCAAGGCCCGAAAGGCCCGACGACAGCAGGACGTCAACTCGACGATTCTGTACGGTCTGTCTGTGGTTGTCGCCTTCCTCGGTCTGTCCTACCTCGCTGTCCCTGTTTACCGAATCGTGTGCCAGCAGATGGGCTGGGGAGGCCAGATCACGCCTGGAGGAAACATGAAGACCGGCGACTACGAGAACCCGCGGTTTGCTGCTGAGCGACTCAAGCCCATCGAGCAGGGCCGACAGATCCGAATCACCTTCTCCGGCGATGTTTCTGGTATCCTGCCCTGGGACTTCAAGCCCCAGCAGCGAGAGGTGTCTGTCATCCCCGGCGAAACGGCCCTGTGCTTCTACAAGGCCAAGAACCGCACCGACAAGGACATCATCGGCATGGCGACGTACACGGTGACGCCCGCGCTCGCGTCGCAGTACTTCAACAAGATCCAGTGCTTCTGCTTCGAGGAGCAGCAGCTGCTGGCCGGCGAGGAGGTCGACATGCCCGTCTTCTTCTTCATCGACCCGGACTACGCCACGGACCCCAACCTGCGGGGCATCTCCGACATTGTGCTGCATTACACCTTCTTCCGAGCAAAGTACAACGACGACGGCGTTCTGAGCCCCGTTGCGACCGCCGAGGCCAGCGAACAGGAACTCGCATCGCAGCTCCAGATTGCCAAGGAGGTCGAGGCCCAGGCCGCCGCCTAAGCGCACTATTAACTGTTAGTTACTGCTAGCACGCTAGCATTCATATTGTATATAGGTCGATAACGACAATAAATCCTACAGCACGTGGACTGAGCGATTAGTGTGGGCGGTGAACTTGAGGTGAACTTTCTGACGTGAGCGTTGAACTTTTCGGGTGAACTTTTTCTGATATGAGCGTCAGGGGAGTACTGTAATTGTAGCAGTTGAATTACAGCGGTTGTAGTCTGCTGTTTATTGTGATATTTGGTGTCTGTATCTTAGGTCTTTGAATCATGACTTTCTGTAGATGCCAAGATATGTATGTACGATCAATACCCCTGCTATCCGTACTCCTCATACACACGCAATGGTGGAAGGAACTGTCTACGGAGACGTTCTCAACATCGCTATTTCCGAAGACGTGACAATAACAATCAATCTTAGAGGCGGAGTTCTCACTGGAGAAACCTCAGGATGCGAAACGTCCACCATTGACACCAAAATCGATACCATGGAGAGATACACAAGGTGGAAGTATCTGCAGGTCAGAATACTTCCAAAGGTGGCATTTGCACTATTCAACGTCTTCTCTCCGTTTTCAACCGAATACTACGAGTATTCTCCTTCCCAAGGTTTCTCCAAGTCCTCCTCTTCGCAGTACAAGGCTCTGAAGGAGAACCTCTACAACCTCGCAACCAAGCGACCGCAAATTCCGAGGCCTCCAAAAGCGAAACCACGCATTTATTCGTCGCCACTCGATGAGAAGTGATAAGAACCCTCGGCTCTGACACTAGTGCAGAAGCATTAGGCGTGTACACAGCCGAGTCTAGGGGCTCCACTTGTGCCCCTCTTGAGTGGCTGAGCATGGTATGGTTGGAATGATTGGAATGAATGGACCTGTCCGGAGTATCTGTTGTGTCATTTCCGTGGCATGAAGTAGCGCAATCACTTCAGCATAAAGTACCAGGTCCAGCATAAAGTACCAAGTCCAGCATGTACCTGCTATGACATAGCTACCGTTGTATGGCAAACCGTTAAATAATATATTAATAAATGATTAGTATGTATCGTTTCTAGGCCACAGATACCATGGCGGTGCTGGAACCAGCAGAAGAATGTTTTAATGCGTTTAGAGCTCGACAGGAGGCCGCTCCGTCTTGGCAAAGCTGACGCCAGGAGACACCACGTCGCCCTCCTCGCACTCGAGGATGATGGTTGGCGAGCTCATGCCGCTGGACACGCCCTGATTGGTGTCGAGCTTGAGACCCTCGTGCAGCGTGATTTTTCGGGTGCCTGCGCTCACAGGGATGTTGATGGGCTTCTCCTCCTTGGGCTCGGCGACGTTGCTCAGCTCCTTGTGCAGCATGTCGTAGAACTGCGAGTCGAAGGCGTCGGGGTTGGGGGTATCTTCGAGTCTGGAGGTCCAGCCCACGGGGGGAGAAGGCGGCGGCGAGATGAAGAAGAGCTTTCCGGCGTCGGGAAGCTGGAGGAGTTGCTTGGTGTCGCCGAGCGTGGCCATGTCTGTGTTGTTGGGCGCGTACTGCGCCTTGAGCGTCGAGTAGTTGAGGAACTCCTCGTCCACGTATGCTGCGTCGGCGGCCTGCTTGATGTACTTCTTGGCCACGGAGCAGGCGTCAGTAGACACAAAAACACAGACAATGCGGCCGAGCGACTTGAGGGGCGCCCAGCAGACCAGATCGTCGGATGCCAGGGCCTTCTTGAGCTCGTTCATGAAGGCCTCGGAGGTGAAGTGTGCTCGGGAGAGCCCGGTGATGATGAGAGTGTTGGTGGCCATCTTGTGCTTGGTGGAAGAGTTGTTGAGAGAAGCGAGAGGTACTGCAACGGCGGCCATAGTTGTGTTTGTGTCGAGAGGAGGTGTGGAGGACGTTTGCGGGCTGGCCATGGCGTATATATATAAGACGATGGTGTTGTGTGGTTTCCGCGTGTCTTAATTACGATAGGGTTCCAAGTACCGCTATTAGCTCACGTTTAGTTAGAGTTCCAACAGGGTTTAGACATGCGTCAAAAGTGCATAGCCTTGGGCTGATCGAGCCGTGTGGAGGACAAGAGAAAAAAGGCGTCCTGCCCAGCAATGACGTCAAGGGTCCGTGGCGAGACGCAAAAACGTGTTCTCGTCGCCGACTGCGCCCAGGGCTCAGATTGTGTGATTTTCTTGTCCAATTTCCCCGTTTTTCCCGGTCTTCTTCGGCCTACTTTCGAACCTTTGATTACTTTCCATAACATTCGTCGCTGAGATAAGAGTGGTCATATCTTTGCGACCAGACGAGCGATTTGAATTCTGAGAAAACGGCAGAAAGCGCGCCGCCTCCGCCGTCGCTCTGGTCCACTCTCCGCCTCGATAGACCGCTTTTCGGCCCAGCAACATGTCCCCGCGTCGACTCAGCCCGAACCTTGCGAGACTTATACCACGGGATAGCAGTTCCCGAAGCGGGCATAGGATGCGGGCTCACTCAGCCTAAATCCGGTATCTGCGCTTGGCTCTCTCCGATTATGTAATCGCCCTGGTGCCTTTTCTTCGTCAACATGCGTCCCACATGTTTGATAGCACATGGATACGAACCTGTGCATAGCCCCGGGCAAAGATCACGGGATACACAGCCTGGAGCGGGCTGAATAGCGGCTGAGCCAGAAGCACGTCGCAAATAGCAACTCGCCCAAACAACTGCTGGGGAACTCCTCGCTACGTGCAAATTTTTCGTCAACCCTGAATCGCCGACTAAACCATGTCTCAGCCAAACTCAACCAGATGTTACGTTTCTTGCACAGCCCCAGAGCCGCAGAGTTGACGGTCAAGAGCTAGCGAACGCCCGCAAGGCGATTGGCGGAGAAACCGACAGTGTTGCTGGCTTGGCACGCGACCAAGAAAGTGGATTGGGTTCTTGGAATTAGTGCTCGGACTCCGACTTGGACGGGAGGTTATCGGCGAAGAAGAAGGCTGTATTTCTTTCTGAAGGCTGAGATCAGAGCAGATTCGATAGCCGGATACAATGGCGGAGTCTGCCAGCGTTCTGCTGTCCTGCTCACCGAGATCAAGGCAACATCTCGACGTTGAGTTCAACGACATGAAAACTCAGGAAATAACCATAAGCTAACCTTGAGATCTTCTTACCGGTTCCAAAGCTATGACTAACCGTACTTTAGGCTCCTTTTCCGTAGCTTTAACCACAGATCGCAAGGATCAACCGTGATTTTTCCACCCCTTTGCACTCGAACCTCTTTTTTGATCACCCTTGAAACCTTGCCTCGAAGATTAGCCCAAACCACTCAGAACCCTCTAGCGGGATGACCAGCTGTCAGGAAATGCTGAAACCGCACTAGAGCAATAAGAGAGCCTAGGACAGCGCAGTTATCACGTTTCAGCCCATCTACGACTCTGCAAGCCCCTCTACGACTGTTACAAACATACGCTCTTTTTTAAACTCTCGTCATATGCGGGGTGTCACACTACAACAATGATTTCCGAACACCAAAATGTGTGCCACCTGGGGGGCAGTGCAGAAAAAATTGTTAGCCGAAAAAAAAAAAAAAAAAAAAAAGGTAAAAAATTCAAGCTCTGAAATTGTTGCCTGACACAACATAGCCCAAGAGAAGAATATTCCGAGGCAGCTGTTGACCCGTTGCGCCTCGTCACGTGACTTCCACAGTGTCTGTGTACAGCGCAACCGAAATACGCTGTTGCTATTTTTTCTCTTGGTCACAAGTGAGCATAGCCCTTGGAGCTCCGCCTCTCGATCGATCCGTGATTACGTTATGGAGATGAGGGTTAGGGGTGAGGTCACGTGATGGAAAGATAGGTTGAAGTCACGTGAGTGAATATAACGCTTCGAAGGGTGTACTGGGACTTTTTCTCTTACTCTTCGAGGCGGTGTGAGAGTTCATGTTGATGTAGAGGCGCACACTTCCTTGCATTCCTGAGATGAACGGTTTCAGGTTTCATATCCAGCGTGTTTCATATCTACGTACAGAAGCGATGTATCAGAGTGAAACAGATGTGGAGATGTTTTATGTTGGCATTGTTGATGTGGAGCTGTTTCTATGACCCTGATTGTGCGATGTGGTAGAATGTTAGCTGGAGTTTGGCAGTACTGCCTTAACTAAAGTTCAACTATCATGTCAACTAAAGTTGTGAGAATACTTGGGATTTCAGGCTAACAAATATCCCCCAAAAAGATCAAAATACTCTCCACACGAGCTACACACTCAAATAAGTATCTACTAGCCCCTAAACTACTCTAAAACCACCCCAGAACCCCAATACCTCCCCCAAATCTAGCACTCGTTAAACACCTGCATCTGACACGCACCTCGCACGTCTCTCAACATGGACCCTTCTTTACACGACAAGACACACCCTGACACGCTGGACAACGCCATGAGAGTCTTTTGGCCGCTGGAAGAGCTGCACGTGATGCGCGGGAGGCGATACGCGGACTGTCTGGTCGTTGGCTGGAAAAATGACGGCCGGAACGTTGTCGTGATAGCCACGTGTGTTGAGCTCAGCGAAGATGCGAAGAAACGGGGCTTGGAGGTGATTGGATACGTGGGAAAGAAGCCAGCAGGCAAGGGAGAGAGACTACGCGACTACACCGACCTTATTCCGTTCACATGCACGGCGAACTCGCCATTATCATGCACCCTTCCCGACGTGACGATAATCACATACAAAATGCCCAACCCGCAGAGAATGCAGTTCTACAGCACGGATCCGATCTCGCTGGGCATTCTCGGCTGGTCGGTGCCCATGCGGGTCATTTCGCAGGAGTTTGAGCAGGATCTCGTCAATGCCCAGCAGAAAAAGCAGTGTCTGATGGACAAGCTGGTACAGCACGGAGGAGTGGAGTTCGAAGGCAACGACGAGAAGGAGGTGGTTGTGGAGATCGAGAAGATCGACGAGCGCGGCGACTGCCAATTGGGCGTTTTGACCGAGGAAATCGACTCTGCAACGCGTATGAACGGATCCACACAGAGCTCGGAGTGCCATCTGGAGACCATCCTGGCCCAGATCAACTCGGCGTTCCAGCTGCAGAAGCTGGTGCACAACAACAAGGAGAGTCACGTGATCTCGACAATTCTGGGCTACATCATCAACCCCTTCATTCCGCTATTCACAAACATCGTCATCTACTTCGTGATGAGCATCCGGCTCTTTTGCGAAGCGTGCCTGATGCTCATCGAGTTTCGCGTCTTCGGCAAGAACCTCAAGCAGACGTCCGCTACAGCCATCCAGCTCGATCTGAGACTACAACAGCTGTGCTACTTGCCAGTCCAGTGGATGCGCATTCGAGGCCATGACAGCCATACACAGTCTCCCAGTCATATCGCGATTGAACGTCGCATCAACGAGAGCGGAAACGGAAGCGCAGCAAAAAGACACGTTCCTCCGGAGTACATCCGCATGTACAACACTGTGTGGCTCGTTCTCAACGATCTGATTCTCGGCTTTGCTCTGAGCGCGTATCTTCTTGACAACCAGACCTACATTGCCGAGAACGGACCTCGGTTGGCGAGATTCATTCTCGTCACGTTTCCAGAACAGACAATCATCTGGCTGATGGACTCTCCCGCAGGTCTGAAGCTCAACACGGAGTTGGCCAAGTTCTTTGGTCAGTTTCTGCTCTGGGTGATCAATTTCTGGTCTAGAACCGTGGTGCATGGGCTTATCATTCCTCTTATTCCATACATGCCCGCCGCTGGAAGTGTTATTTCACGTGTGGGAGGCATCACACTGACAATCTCCGTGCTCTGCGATCTCATCTCCTTCACCACCTTGCACATTTATGCATTCTACATTGCGTCGGCCAAGATCTTCCACTGGCAGCTGGGCGTCATCACGTCGCTGTTCCATCTATTTAGAGGAAAGCGTCAGAACGTTCTGCGACATCGTATTGATTCGTGCAACTACGACTTGGACCAGCTTCTGATGGGCACCATCTTCTTCACAGTGCTGGTCTTCCTGCTACCAACGGTCATGGTGTTCTACGGAGCCTTTGCCCTAGCTAGACTGTCGATCATCATCCTCTCGGCAGTCTTGGAGACCATTCTTGCATTCCTCAACCACTTTCCGCTGTTTGCTCTACTCCTACGAGCCAAAGACAGAAAGAGACTTCCCGGAGGAATCAAGTTTGTCGCCAATGGAGTCACCCTGGAGCTGCAAAACATTCCCCTTGGCTTTTCCAAGATCTTCTACCAGTACTCGCTGCTTTCAGATCGAATTCGTTTCCATTATCTGTCTGTGCGGGTGATCAAGAGACTGCTGACCGGCCAGTTTGTGCCTGTTCAGAGAAACCGACTCTACATTCTTCTGTATTCCACTCTACCGGAGCAGAGAATCGACATTGCGTCGCTGTGGAAGCTGCTGAAGGGCACCGAGTAAGCGAAAACGACAACCAACACAACTACAAGCTATAGATACATGTGCATATTAAACAGTAATAGAATACTCATCATAACCTGTGTATAACGTTCGGTATCTTCATCGGTATGTGGCGTATCTTGAGTATAACTTTCGTTCAGCCGCATTACGTGATACGCGTGTTCTGATGGCTAGATATCTGCTGTCAGACACGTATAAACGACTGGAGACGTTTACGATAACCTCTTAGAAGTGTGATCTCTTCAATATCGCTGTTATTAACCGTTTTCTGACACTGTCATTTTTCGCGTTTACTTACCCCACACGAATAGGCTTTGGTGTGACAAAACCCCGGAGCCTTATAAAACGAGCTAGAGTCGGAATATCTGAAAAATTCAAAGATACGCACTTGCGATTCAATCTAGCTACACAGCCACAGCATCTGTTTCACCTCTTCATCCCCCACACTCTCGTTGAAAACTGATAAACTTTCATGTTATGCATGCGCTGCAGACCTGATCAACATCACGATAGGAAGCTGGGTGCGAACTACTTATGACTCTTGGGACACGTAGTCTCCTCTTACCAACACCAGAAAATGCCCGTGTGTGTAGAACAGCCCACAAGCCAGTTCACCAAGACGTTACCCGTGACTCTGAAGGATGGCACTCAGGCCGTGATTGTGCCTGTGAATGGATACGAGGGGGCTGAAAAACTGCCCAAGGAGCTGGTTGAATTCATGTTCAATGAATTTAACAAGGAGATCGACGATGGACAGACATACCCGCAGCTCAAGGAGTTTGCTACCTCGGCCGAGTTTGTCAAGTACTGGTTTATTGGATGGGTGGGCATTCTCATCAGAGGTTCTGAGCTTCCCCAGAACTGCGACTGGTCTGAGCAAGTCCTAGGCCACTATTACATTAGACCCAACTACCCCGGTCGATGTTCGCACAACTGCAATGCTGGATTCATGGTGAACCCTCGTCATCGAGGACTAGGAGTGGGAAAGACGCTCGGAAGAAGCTACATTTACGTGGGACCTCGGCTGGGATACACCTACTCCGTCTTCAATCTTGTCTTCGAGACGAACACTTTCTCTCGAAAGATCTGGGACTCTCTGGGATTTGAGGTTGTCGGTAAGATTCCTGGAGCCGCTATTCTCAAGGGCTTTGAGGACCCTGTGGACGCCTTCATCTACGGAAGGAAGCTATCTGCGGACGAGACGGACACGTGGACTCTGTAGCTCCAAGCCAGCAAGTCCAGACACCCTATTTGCATCACCTGCCACCCAGACTTATACCTTCTGAAACTGTACGCTTCACATAATGTACCATAATGTACCATACCGACATTTGTGCTAAGCGCAAGAGCAAAATAGTCGTAGATTATGATCCAAGACACACATGTGCAGCACCAAAAGTGCCACTTTCCAGCCTAACGTCTTAGCTCCAGCGCTAGCATCTCCTTAAAGCCACTCTGACGACAGAGCTTTTGGTATGTACGGCCCACAGAACTAGAAAATCACACCACCAAAGAGAATTTCCATTAGTCTGTGTATACTTAGCACACTGAAGTGCTCAATACCACCACGAGATGTACTCATTCTCTCGAAAACGCGTTAGTCATCATTTATCAAGGTTAACGCCATAGACGAACCATAGCAGGGACAGCACAAACCGCGGAAACCTCACTCAGAAAGAAACGTCACGTGACTGCGCCCTCTAGAAAGAGTGGGGGTAGCAGCAGGCTTAGTCAGAGAAACCGTTCCAAAAAAGGCTCTAAGACACTCCGATCGGTTTTTTGTTTCCCTGTCCCTAAATGGATATTGCAGCTGGGAGGTTGGAAAAGCTTAAAATAATCCGTCCCTGCAAAAGACGAAAATCTTGGGGCTCGTTTAATCCAGCTGTTTAGGGGCCAAGCGTGCGCGCTAAAGATATCAGCCCATTACACCTGCCTAAAAGGCCACTAATCCGGTCTTTAAATCTCTCTCTTATCTCTAATAATATCACATTCAAGACACCCACCGAGCCAGTCCACGAAATTAGACTTCTGAAAACCTTGTTGTCGGCACCAGTTTCCAGGCCGGGTAACGCCGTTCAAAATTTCTCGCCTCCTCAGAATATCTCAGCACACATAACACAACTCCCCTAAACAGCCGGTGTGCAGCTTTGAAACGGCAGTACAGTACGCGACGCGCGTCACAGAGCATTTTGGCCCCCGCCACACACGCGTATTCACGCTGTTCCAGCTCTTCCCAACGGAAACAAAACCTGGCTCAGGCATTTTTCGTCCAACATCCAAAGCTGGGATCCGTTTTTTTTTTTTTGGCCTGCACTCCAATTGCAGCCAGACACGACATATACGAGGCGCCTACATCTGAGTGAAAACACCCCGACGCGAGGCATTCTATAGGTCTAAAGGCACGGCAAAAAGAAGACGACAGATCAATTGCTAGAGACAGACGCGACGTCTATATCCGCAGGTTGCAAAACACGACAAACGGCTGATTACTAAGCGAGCCTCTCACGATGATGACGACTTTCGAGGACACCTCGCATCCCATTCAATTGCGCGGCGACGAGCTGAATCTGGAGTCTGCGACTTCGGTCGAGCCCCTGACAGTGGTGCTCAAGGACCAGGTCACCACCGCCACCATCTACCCCATTCGAAATCTGCAGTCTGTGCCCCAGACGTTGCAGTATTTCCTGTTTGACGAGTTCAACATGGAGCTGGAGCGAGGCGACACCTTCCCGCACTTCCATCCCATCCAGTTTGACGACTTTCAGAACTTTTGGTTTGGCGCCTTTTCGGCGATCATGCTGCTGGGCAACGAGCCGCTCATTCGCGACGACCGGGCGTGGGAAAAGGAGTGTCTGGGCTCCTTTTTCATCCGCCCCAACTACCCCGGCCGAAGCTGCCATATCTGCACAGCCAACTTTCTGGTGAACGCAGGTATCAGAGGTCAGGGCATCGGACGCACTCTGGTGGAGAGCTATATCGAGTGGGCCCCCAAGTTGGGGTACACGTACTCGGTGTTCAATCTTGTGTACGAGACGAATGTCGCAGCACGCAAGATCTTCGACGCGCTGAGTTTCAAAAAGGTGGGCCGAATCAAGGGCGCAGGCCATCTCAAGGACAACGAGAACGGGCCTGTGGACGCGTTGATCTACGGCAAGGAGCTGATCGAGGAGAGCGACGAGTCGATTGGCGAGCTGCGCTTCGACAAGATCAAGTACTACCTCGAGACGGGCAAGTATCCTCCGCAGTCAGACCGCCAGGAGAAGTCGCGTTTGCGGTCTTCCGCAGCGCACTACCGCCTGCGAGACGGCAAGCTGATGCTCAAGGACCGCGAGGTTGTCTCTGACCCCGAACGCCAGATCCAGATCGCCACAGAGGTCCACAAGCAGAGCCACGCCGGCATCAACAAGAGCACGTCGATCATCACCGAGTCGTACCACTGGACGCGAATCAAGGAGACGGTCGCTGCTGCGATCCGCAACTGCGTGGAGTGCCGAGAAGTCGCTCGTCCGCCTATCAAGCGCATCAAGAAGGACGACTTCGAGGACCTGTCTGCTCTGCAGGTGCACCAGCACGTGCCCAGCTCGTCTGAACAGCAGTCGCAGCAGACACAGTCGCAGGGCCAGTCGCAGCACCAGTCGCAGCAGTCCCGCAACACGGGCATGATGAACCTCGGTAGCCACATGCCGCTAGGCTACAACATGAACCAGATTGGCCGTCTGCAGGCGGACCTGGGGCTGGATACGGAAGATGGACAGCAGCTGATGGCGTCTGTGGCGGCTCAGAACCGAGACAACGAGACTGCCGCCAGCATAGCGTCCAACAACCAGCAGATGAGCCAGTTCGACGTGGATCTGGCCTCGTACAACCAGGACGAACAGCTCACGCGACATGACAACATTCCGGTGGACCCCCAGGTCGAAAATGCCTTTGAAGAGCATGTCCATGGAGGCGAGGAAATTGCGATTGCGCGAGCGCTGATCCAGGCAAACGAGAGCAGCGAGGGCAAGGACGACCCCAGCGACTTTTTCTCGCAGTAGTGCCGAGCAAAGAACCGCTAACTCTTGTCAGCCAACTTTCGTCGCAGGTGCTGGTACTTGCGACGAAGTGTTGAGGCAGACAACAAAATCGTTTTCTACTTGTGGAGAAGACTACAAAACGTTTTCTACTTGTGGAGAAGACAAAAACGTTTTCTACTTGTGGAGAAGACAAAAACGTTCTCTACTTGTGGAGAAGTCAAAAACGTTTTCTACTTGTGGAGAACCCCAAAAAACTGTGTTGTGCAGAAAAGAAGTCAAAAATAACGACGGAACGATTAATTTAATGTATTATAGTAATAGAATGGTGAATGGTAGTTAGTCGGTTGTAATTTGCTTATATAAATATTATCATCGCCAGTAGCGTCACTCAGCAATAACATGCTCGGCAGGGTCGAGCTGGAAAGAGCCCTTGGTCTCGTAGCCAGCAAGCTCACACACCTTGTTGAACAGTCTCTGGACAAAGCCCTCCTCTCCAGGCTTGCTGTCAGGCCAAAGAACAGCCGAAAGACTGCTGGGAGTGGGTCCATCCTCGAAGATGTCGCCCAGGGGGCTCTGCAGAGGCGACTGCAGAGGAGTAGTAGCTCCACTGCTAGAAAGACCTCCCTTGCCAACCTCCGAACAGGCCACCATGGGACTGGGTCGGCCCATCTCCACCTTCATGGAGGGAATCTTGAGCGGAGGGGGTCTGTGAGTTTCAAGGGGGCTCTTCATACCCTCGGCGCAGTCCTCGTCCATCTCGCACTTTCTCACATTGAAGCCTCCCGAGCCGTATCCTCGAGCAGCCGAGGCCTTCTGAACTCGCTCCTCCAGAGACTGCACCTTGCCCACAAAGCTCTCCATGGTCTCCTCGACGTCCTGGATCTTGGACTGCAGCATCTTGGACTCGTATCGGATTCGCGAGCTCATGACCTCGACCTCGTGCAGAGCAGCCTTGAGACGGGCCTCTTCTCGGTACGAGTTCTTGAGGTACGAGCTCAGCTTGTCGAACAGCACGTCGTCTCGCATCTTGGCCTTTCCAAGCAGCCGACTCTCCTGGTCAATCTGCTCGCACACGTCGCGCATCTTCTTCACGTGGCGCTTGAAGAGGAAATGGTACAGCTGCGACTTTTCGTATGATCGGCGGATACGCTTCTCGCTGACAAACGACTTCTCTGGGGGCTGACGAAGAATGAAGTTCTCAATCAGACTGAAGGAGTTTCGTCGCATGACAGACCGATGGTGCTTCTCCAGCTGCTCGGGAACAGACAGCTCGTGGTGGAACTGGTCCACAGACTTGGATCGACGTCTGAAGTGGAGAGCAGGGTTGCTGTTGTCGAAAGAGGGCGCAGAGCAGTTCGTTTTGGTCGTCTTGATGCTATCCTGCCGTCCAGGACGCGGATGGTGGTTCTCCTCGTCGTCACTGCTGTCGTCGTGGTACTGCTGAGGCACAAGCTGGTCAGTGAGAATGTTGTCGAGAGGAAGATCAAGCTCAGGAGTAGAGCTGTGGCCTCGGATACCGACGTCGTCGTCGACAGAGTCGTCGTGAGGAGAAGTGGATCGAAGTCGGCCTCGAATGCCTCTGTACAGTCGCGAGGGAGGAACCTCAACCACGTCTCTGGGCTTTCGCAGCTTGAACATGGCTCGACGAGACGTGTCTGCTCCCGTGGTGCTGTTGTTCTGGGAGACCAGAGACGTGGTGGTGGAAGAAGCAGGGTTTCTGATGACTCGTCTGATATCTCGAGGAGCAGCTAGTTCGGTATGACCCGCAGAAGACATGGGGATACCGACACAGTTGGAGACAAGAGAGGCGTCCACAGTTCGCTGGTTGCCCTTTCCGGCCCACAGGTACTTGCACCGAGCTCCCTGGAGCGATTTCGTCAGCTGCTCGAGGTTGAAAGTCTCAGCAGCAGTCATGTGGAGATGCTGCTTTCCCGACACTTCCTTGATGGACGACTTGAACAGGTCGATAATGTCCGAGTTGTAGCTGCCCTTGTTGGTGAGCATGTAGAGTCTGTCCATGGTTCGCTGGTCGATGATGCGGCTCTTGGGGAGACGTTCGTGTTTCTGAAATCTCCCCAGGCCAGCCACAAAGCCCTCGCAGTCAAACGGGTCCTTGGCGACCTTGGAGTTGAGCACGTAGGCCATTCGGTTTCGCACCCCAATGACAAATCCGATAAGACCAGCCACGGTAGTGGGTCCCAAAATGCCGTCCTTGGGCTTGGTGTTGTACTTGCGCACTCCCCACATGTCCCACCACGTGTTGATGGCGTCGACGGTCTCGTTGCAGAGAAGACCGTCGCAGTACTCGGGCTGAAGAACGCCAAAGTAGAAGAGCGAGAGCTGCACGAGAACAACCATTTCCTTAGCAGCAAAGCAAATGGGCACGCTGTCGTGGATCTTGTAAATGTTTTTGAACTTGGCTGCTGCAGTTCCGGAGGGCTCGCAGATAGCAAGCGAGGCTCGTCCTCCACAGCCCATTCGCTTGAGGTTCTCGTTGACGTCAAAGTACTCCCACGTCTTTCGCACGTCTCCTCCGGGCACAGACACGAGCGTCAGGAACGAGGGGAAAGACGACAGCGAGGTGACAAACAGCACACCCAGCTCCGTCTCTTTGGCTCGTGCGTAGCCCTTGAGCAGCTCGTCAAAGTATGCCTTGGTTCTTGGGGTCCACAGCGAGGGGTTTCTCGGCAGAGACAGAACACCCACTCGCACTGTATCGGACTGGTTTCCCGTGTAAGACGTGATAACAGTGACTTTGCGCCGTTCACACACCCACTGCTCCACCATGTATGCCTCGTAGCCATGAATGACGGCCTCCTCGCTCACCAGGCTGCACTGCTGCTCCTGTCTCAAGTAGTGGAACGCCTTGAAGTCGACAAACAGGTACCTCACGGTCTCTCCCTGCGGCAGTGTTCGTTTGGGCGTCTTCTTCTCTGTAGGCACACACTTGTCGCTGTCGTCTGGACTGACCGCAGACGTAGATCGCGAGTGTGTGCGATGCATAAAGTCTCTCAGATCATGCTGCCTCTCCTTCTCGCGGTCGTGGGCGACTATATGGTGCATTGGAGTTAGGGGTCGATGATCGAGGCTGTACCCTGTTAAAGTGTCTGTTGGAGATGTGTCTGTTTTGTAGACAAACCTACTTTGGAAGGCTGTGTCGAGTAGTGTTCTGGAATGTTCCTGGGCGTTGTGTGAGAAGAGATAGCACTGTCGTTTCCGTCACTCCGTTTGCGTCTGTTGTCAGATGGTCTGTGGTCTTGCAGTAGTGGGTGTGGGCTGTGGTATGACGTAATAAAAGTGGGGAAATCACGTGTTGCTAAAAATGGCGCACGCGCGGAAATTTGGGAAAACACGACCTGTGGCTTGGTAATACGAGGCTGACTAATGCCACAATGCTCTTTTTTAACGTCTAAACCGTCTAGAGCTGTTTGCCACCTTGCCACCGTCTGTAAGGCATCAAAACTACGCTTTACTTTGTTGGGAGGAGCAGTAAGCGGCACCAGAACTAAATACCGACAGCCAGAAGGTCCAGTTTTGCTCGAAACACGATTTTGAAGACGGGAATCAATTCTCCGCGCTGCAAGGAACACGGCGATATATTCAAAATCCTGATCCGACACCTCCCCACCAAGCTGAAGCCGCCATCTACCAGTCACACCTGAGCCAACGTAATTTCCAACGGTAATTAAGCGACTGAAAATACGACGTTAGCGCTACGAGAAAAGAAGAAAAACCGGAACCGCGGAAGAAAAAAACAGTAAAAACGCAGAAAAAGGCGCAGGCCCCATTCGCAGTACGCGACCCGCCTGCTGCATCCTCGAGCTTATCGGAAGAATCTGATAAGTGTGGAGCCGAGCCTAAGACTGTACACGTAGTGCCAAGAGGAGTGGAATTTGGCGGGGTGAAAAGTGAGTGCTTTAGAGAGGGTTCTGGAGACAGCATCGGATCGAAAGGAAGACCGCTGGAATACCACGGATCACGTGACCAAATCCACTCCTACTTGCTCCCAATACCACACGCTGGCTTTCCTTGCACTGTGCCCTATGCACCGCTTCTCTGCAGCTCTTAGTAATGTATAAGGTTGACAAGTGGCATATCATCTCATCTTCCACCAAACCACCATGCAAACTGCGGCGATGGAACGAGAGGCGATATTTCGGTCGGCCGAAATGTCGCTGGTCCAATTGTACGTGGCCAGTGAAATCGGCCGAGACGTGGTTTCAGCACTTGGCGAGCTGGGCGTGGTCATGTTCAGAGACCTCAACACGTCCGTCAACGTTTTCCAGCGGTCCTTCATCAAGGAGATTCGGCGTGTGGACGGCGTAGAACGCCAATTGCGCGGTCTGCGCGCCCACATCGACAAGCACGGCGTCTCGATCGACGAGCAGCCCGAGGGAGTGGCTGCTCCGACGCTGGACGAGGTAGACAACATGTGTCTCCAGGTCGGAGCTCTGGAGGAGCGGGTGGGACACCTGGACACAACGTGGAGCGAGCTGGTCGACAAACGCGCGCTGATCCTCGAGCGCAGAGAGATGGTGCAGACCGCAGGCGTGTTCTTTGCCGACGCCAGAGAAAACAGACACGAGATCCGGGCGTCTCTCGAGGGAGATCGAGCGGGCCTGCTGTACGACCTGGACGACGTGGAGGAGGGGCGAGACGTCGAGGCGGCTGCGGTTTCGTGGAACACTGTGGCGGGGCTGTCTTTTGTCACGGGAGTCATCCCCTCGACCAAAACAGCCATCTTCGAACGTATCTTATGGCGATCACTCAGAGGAAACCTCTACTTCAGACACCAGACGATCGACAAGCCGCTGGCGGGCGTGCAGAAGGACGTGTTCATTGTCTTTGGCCACGGAGAGTCGCTGCTGGCGAAGATCAAGCGCATCGCCCTTACTCTAGAGGCTACTCTCTACCCCGTCTCCGAGGACTTTGATACACGCCGAGAGCAGGTCGAGGAGCTCAACATCAAGCTCGCAGACGTCGACAACGTGCTCGGATCGACCAACAGCGCCCTCATGACCGAGCTGGCGCTCGCTGCTAACACTCTGCCGCACTGGGAGGTTCTGGCCGCCAAAGAAAAGGCCATCTACCACACCCTCAACATGTTCAACTACGACCAGACGCGGCGGTGCCTGATTGCCGAGGGATGGATCCCCAAGGCGGACTTTGGAGCCGTGCAGGACGTGCTGCGGGAAGTCACGCTGTCGTCAGGAGTCGCCATCAACTCGATTCTCAACGAAATCAAAACGTCAAAGACCCCGCCAACGTTCCACAGAACCAACAAGTTCACCAAGGCGTTCCAGCTGATTGTCGACGCCTACGGCATCGCGTCGTACCAGGAAATCAACCCCGGTCTGGCGACAGTCGTCACCTTCCCCTTCATGTTCGCCATCATGTTTGGCGATCTGGGCCACGGAGTCATTCTGGCGCTCGCAGGCCTCGTCATGGTGCTCAAAGAAAACAGCATTTTGAAAATGCGCAACCGAGACGAGATCTTCGACATGGCCTTCTCGGGACGGTACATTGTCCTGCTCATGGGCGTCTTCTCGCTCTACACGGGCCTCATGTACAACGATATCTTCTCCAAGAGCATGACGCTGTTCAAGTCCGGATGGGGATGGCCCGAGAGCTGGGAGGAAGGAGAGCGCATCACAGCCCACCAGACGGGCGTCTATCCCTTTGGTCTGGATCCTGCGTGGCACGGAACCGACAACAATCTGCTTTTCACTAACTCGTACAAGATGAAGCTGTCGATTCTCATGGGCTTCACGCACATGAGCTACTCCTTCTTCTTCTCGTTCATGAACTACAAGTTCTTCAACTCGCAGATTGACATCTGGGGCAACTTTGTGCCCGGTCTGCTCTTCATGCAGTCCATCTTCGGCTACCTGTCGCTCACCATTGTGTACAAGTGGTGTGTGGACTGGGTAGCCAAGGACAAGACTCCCCCTGGTCTGCTCAACATGCTGATCAACATGTTCCTGAGTCCAGGCACCATTGATGCTCCTTTGTATCCCGGTCAGAAGTTTGTTCAGGTCGTTCTGGTGCTCATTGCGCTGGTATGTGTGCCCTGGCTGCTTCTTCTCAAGCCACTCTACCTGCGACGACAGCATAAACAGACGCAGTACGACGCTATTCGACAGCCCAACGCTTATCATATCGGTGATACTGACGACGACGCAGACTCGTTTGACATGACCATTGAGGAGTTTGAGGAGGAGGGCGAGGGCCACGAGCAGTTTGAGTTCGGCGAGGTGATGATCCACCAGGTCATCCACACCATTGAGTTCTGTCTCAACTGCGTCTCTCACACGGCCTCCTATCTGCGTCTGTGGGCTCTTTCTCTGGCCCATGCTCAGCTGTCCACTGTGCTGTGGGACATGACGATCCAGGGCGCCTTTGGACCCACTGGACCTGCCGGAGTGGCCATGGTAGTGATCATGTTCGGCATGTGGTTTGTGCTGACGGTCGTCATTCTGGTCATGATGGAAGGAACGTCGGCCATGCTTCATTCCCTGAGATTGCATTGGGTCGAGGCCATGTCCAAGTTTTTCGAGGGAGAGGGCTACGCCTACGCGCCTTTCTCCTTCAAGGAAGAGGCATAGATGTCATGAAGATGCAGCGGTGCTGTACGTAGAACTATTATAGGTGATTAGACGAGCCTACGGTTAATGTATTATGTGATTGTCTGGCTTGTATGTTTATTATAGTGAGACATGTTTCTCCTCGTAGCGGTCGTGTATTCGAGCAAATCAGAGAATATTGCGTCCTGGATCGAATAATGCAGTCCGCTAGTTCTTTTGTAGCCCACAATTCGTTTCCTGTACACTTTTAGTCCTTCCAACTCCTACTCACGATACTTGTTCGATTGGAGCTATAAATACACATCCACACAACAGCACGCAGAATCAGCACCAGAAATCCGAGAGCTCTAAAATTCGACGAGAACGTCAAAAATGACCCACCCATACTCATTTGCGAATTTGACACAAATCGACCGCATTTTGCGCTCTCCAGCAGCCTCTTCTACCCCTATCATCGCCTCAAATAAGCTTCATGCACATGCACAACATGTAAACATGGCTGGTGATGTTCACAGTGCAACCACAACCATACCCAGCTCAGCTTCTGCGACCTCTGGAATTGATCCAAAAGCACTCTCGACTGCATCCACCAACACCACCAGCTCAGATCCACGTTTAAACTCGAAAAGCAGCCCTCTACGTTACACAAACCTCTCAAGCACAAACATGTCTCGTCGCGACAGTCTCGAGAAGCTCGAACGCGATCTGCGCAAGACTTCCAGCATATCTTCGTTCAGCAGCAAATCGCCAAGCAAACCGCGCACCCGACGCAAAGACACAATTGAGAACTTCATCTCCAAAACGCCCATCATCCTCAAGAGCTCCCTGGGACAGCTGCGATATCTCGTTCTGGTGGAAGGACTGAAGGCCAACGACCAGGCAGAATGCACATACCGGGCGTCGGTGTGGTCGATTCTGCTCCAAGTGCCTCCTACCCGAGCAGAAGACTACACTAAGCTCATCAAACTGGGACCTTCCCCGATGTACGGCAAGATCCGAAACGACACGTTCAGAACCATGGCCACGGACACAGTCTTCAAGCAGAAGGTGCCGGAAGATGCGCTCGTGCGAGTTCTCAACTCCTACGCGTGGCGAAACGAAATCAGAGAACAGAGGGCAAGTCTGGAGGAGGGAATCGATCATCTGCAGAAATCGCACCGAGATCAGTATGTTCAGGGTATGAACGTTCTGGCAGCGCCGTTTCTGTACGTGTGCAAGAGCGAAGCCATGGCCTTCAACCTGCTCGACGTCATGCTCTCTAGAGACTGCCCTCTGTACGTGAAACCCACGCTTGAAGGAGTCCATTCTGCCCTTGCTCTTATCGACAAGTGCCTGGAGATCATTGACCCGACTCTCTACAAGTACCTCAACTCCAAGATGCTCAAGGCCGAGCTCTATGCATTTGCATCTGTGCTCACGCTGTCAGCATGCACTCCTCCGCTGTCGGAAGTCGTGATCCTCTGGGACTTTCTGTTTGCATATGGCGTCCACATGAACGTGCTGTTTGTGATTGCGCAGGTCAACCTGATGCGAGACAAGCTGCTGGAAAGCAAGTCGCCCATGTCTGCTTTGCGTTCTCTGCCTCCGCTGAGAGCGAAGGAGATCATCAAGCTGGGCATGAGTTTCGTGGCCAAGCTGCCTGAGGACTTGTACGATTTGTTGGTACGACATCCCTACGACGAGTCCGTCTACGAGGAGGTTAAGCGGATGTAGGTGGATGTATGGTGGTAAGATACCAAGTGACTGCCATAGTACCGACTGGTACAGGATATTTATGAGCGAAGGATTGCATTTAGTGAATATACAACCATGAATTTGATACTTGTAGGAGGAGAGGTTGTAGTGTTGCAGCTATAAGGGCTCTTGTATCGTCTATGGACATTAACAAATCGTCAGAAGGTGTCACTACTGTTCAAGTAATGTAGCCTGTTTTATGGTAAATCGGTGTTCCATGCTGAAGCTCTTAAGACTGCCAGACTTTGATCTCTATCTGAAGAGGAAGTATAGAACCACAGTAGGACTACACAGGCAGACCACCACCAGTACCCGGTATATAGTCTACTCTGCAATGGAATTATCAACACAGCACATTTCCCGATCTCCAAATCACGTGACCCGCTAAGCGGCATCATGTCCTCCCACCGTACATTTCAGCACGTTTCACTTTTCATTTCTTTCAGCGCAAAAGGCTCTCGGCCACGTGCATGAAACATGAAGAAAGCAAAAGGGGCGTGTGAGAAGTAAACCGGTCTGGGGTACGTGGTGGAGAAATCGTGAGTATTTCCAGTCTCTAGAAGACACCAATTTTTGCGCAGAAAAAAACGCGCCTCTGCCGGTCGAAATACCCTTGTCCCAGACCCAGATGTGCCCTTGAAAAGAGCGGTTTCAGAGTTTGGTGCCATGTAGTGCGGTGCAGTGCAGCCGGGATTGTCCAATAGAAAGGCTTGCCCTGATAGTACTAAGACCACGTCAGGTGGACTTGCCCTGGAAGTCACGGTATAAAAGGCGGGCGGTGTCCTCTCTAAAATCTACAATCGCAAAAAACGGTGAGTACGCTTGGAGGACACACACCACAACGAATGATGAAAAACTTATGGTATTAGGAAGAGCCAACCTACTAAGAACATGGGGATACTCTACGACAAAACAAAACAATCGTGATGTGATATCTGGGCTTTTGCTCCGTCTGTTATTTCTTTGCTAACATAGCGTGAAGTGTGGGAATCGGTGTGGAGAAGTTGCGTCTGAGACTCAACTTTATGCCTTAGATACGAGCAGGTGACAAAGTTGGGGCCTGTGGTGGTGGTGTTGCTGGCAGCACTTCTTCTTTTAGATAGGACTTTTATGACAATAAATCTCTCCAGATTTCGTTGGTCTTGTTGACTTTTGCGCTTGTAGATGCAGTAGTTGGTGGAACCACGTAGATTAATTTGACGGCAACACACTCTCTTTCTGGACGATCGAGTGGAGAAAGTTCCCCTCTCCTCTCTTTAGTGCTTCAGATCGAGCACTGCACTGAAAAACGTCGATCTGTTTCACCGTTGTATTTCTTGGAATTTTCGCTGGTTTTAAACGATTTGTTTTCAACTGACTTATTCATTTTTTTTAACGATTTATTCGTCTTAACAAAATCTCATATCATTTTAATTGACAGATCTATTAAAATCAATGACGTGTAGCTGGATCTAGATGTGAAGTACTTGTATTTGCTAAGTAGAGTGTCAACAAACGTTAATTTGAATGAGTCTTCTGAGGTATCATATATGGGGGTTATTCAAGCCAGAGAGGTGGTAAATATGTGTAATTGACAATATGCATCATCAGAGTCACAAACTGTCGTCTTAAACTCACTGCGAAGCCGCTCTGAAATAAATAGAACGTGCCACAGGAGAGTCAACTAAAGCTAACTAAAGGGACACACGCAATGAGAGCAACCAACACCATGAATCAAAAAAATAAAAATTAAATAAAAATAATAAAATAAAATAAAAACACCAGCAAACAGTCTTCTACAAGTACACACTCCATAGCTACAAGCAAAATAAAATTACGTACATCTGATTACAGCGAGAAAAGCTCTCGGTATTATTATATCCTATCCTCCCACAGGGCAATGGACGTGCTGCCGCTGTGGTCCTTGTTTCACCATCCGGTTAAAACACATTCATGTCGAAGCACTCCTCCGAGTAGTAGCTCGCAATGACGCTTCGCCTGCTGAACCGCAGGCCCGTCAGCTTCTGCATCGCCACGCGGCTCGTCTCCACGCTGGCAAACTTGACGTAGACCTTGCCGACGCCAGGGCGGGTCTCGAAGATGAGCCGTCGATACGACGCCTTCATGGCCTCGGGATCCGGACGCGGGATCTTGATCTGCACCTCCTCGCCTCCTCCGTACTTGAGACACTCGGACTCGACCTGCTCGGTGATCTCTCGGTACGCCACGTCGTCGAGCAGCTCGTCCAGCGTCACGAGGTTGAAGAGCACGATGACCGACGACTCTGGCCGGATCTTGACGTCGTTCATCACCGTGACGATGCCCTTGAGCCCGTTGTTGGACGAGCACGACAGCTGTGTGGGTCCCTCGCATGCTAGCATCACCTTGAGGTTCTTTCCCCCGACCACCTGGCCCGACAGGCCGGGAACAGCGTCATTGGCCACCTCGCCGTCCTTGTAGTCGACAAGCGCAATGCCTGCGGACTCGCGCGACGGCAGCTGTCGAATGAGCTGAAATGCAGAGAGCTCTCCGAACGACGACGCCAGCTGGCGCACCTGGGCCTCCTCCACGTTGAACGGCAGGTCCCAGATGATGATTTTGCTGCTCGAGTCCTCCACGACAGACGCCACCGTCTCCTCCTCCTCGTGCCTGCTTCCACGGTGCTGCTCGCTCCTCTCGGGCGTCGGACAAATGTAGTTGGACGGCCGACGTATGCTGATGGGGGGTCCCGCGTAGTTGATACCGAGACCAGACAGAGCGAGAGCTAAAGTGGCCATCTCGGCGGAAAAGAACTCAATGAGCACCTCGGGCAGCCGCGGATGCTTGTACACGCCGTCGACGATGCGCTCCTTGGATCCCACGAGCTCCAGGCCCTCGATGAAGTCCGCGAAGAAGCCCTTGATGGCAGCGGTGTCGATCTGGTCCGCGGGAATGCCGCTGAGAATGAGTCTGCGGGCCACGCGCGAGAACTCGGGGCGCACAGAGCCCTTGCCGTTGTTGATTGGGCCTGTGTCGACCAGCGGCATCATCGCTGCCGTCTCGTGATCTGTAGGTTGGTCAGGCAGACCCTCCACCAGACCCCTGAGGACGTTGTAGTTGACCTGCGTCGGTCTTCCCGGGAGCGGGAACAGTCCCGATCGCTTCGCCAGCTCCGAACTCACCCGCTCGTATCCCTTGGCCTTGACGTCCCATCCTGTCGGTGCTGAAAGCGGACGCTCATCCAGGGGCACCACAGTGTCGTCTGACGACAGATCGCGGTCTCGATCGCGGGTTCGGTCTCGTGGCCGCTCTCTGTCGCGGTCCCGCGGCCTCTCGCGCGCCCGATCGTCGTCTCGGCGGTCTCGGCGGTCTCTGTCCCTGCTGTATCTGTCCCTGCGGTCGCCTCGATCGCCTCGATCTCGGTAATCTCTGTCTCTGTGTCGTTCACGTTCGCGCTCGCGGTCCACCGAGTCGTCGCGGCGTCTCCACCGCTGGTTGCGGTACCGATCCCGCTCTCTGTCTCTCTCGCGGTCTCTGTCTCTGAAATGGTCCCTCTCGCGCTCGCGATCTCGGACGTCTCGCTCGGAATCGCGAGTGTCGTGAGATCGCGGGCGAGACTGGTCCAGCCCGCGCTGGGTCTGCGCCAAAAACTCCTCCACGCTGTTGTTCATGCTGAAACAGAGCTGTGGTGTGGTGTGCTGAGTAAGTATCGTGCTGCTGCATTGTCAAGACGACAAGCTTTATCGTGGTAGGGTAACTTTCCTGGTGGCGAGGCACAGAGAAGTGGGCTTTGTGGGGGTTGGTTGGGAGGGATTTTTTATGTTTTTAGTAGACATCTATGTGCTAATTATACTGGCTCCTTTTCTGCCTCGATTCATGCCTTTGGTTGCTCTCATGAAGTCGGTCCCTTTAGTTAGCTTTAGTTGACTGTCTTGTGGCACGTTCTATTGATTTGGTCGTCAGAGCGGTTTTGCGATGAGGTAAAGGCGACATTTTGTGTCTCTGGTGATGTTTATTCTCAATTCCACACATTCAACACCCTGCTGGCTTGACTACCCCCCAAAATCTGACTTTTGAAGACCCATTCACATTAACGTTTGTTGACGCTCTACTTGGCAAATACTTCACATCTAGATTGCGTAATGAGAGCCACAAGATTGCAAAAACAGCAATAAATCAGCCTGTATTGATCACACAACTGTTGAACCCATTTATCCAACCCAGCTACGTATATCACTAGCTAAAACTTCTCCTGTTCCCCACCTGTGTTCCAAATTTAATAACTGCCATTTATGCATGAATAATGTGAAAATCAAATGAGAATTCGAAACATGAAAGTCACAGAAGAAAACGCACACGAGCAAAAAATCGGAAATGTGAGAAATTCCAAAAAGCTGGTATTTCAATAGTCCATCGAAGACCCCAAACCCATCCTAGCGCCCCTGTAATGTAGCCAAGACTAATGTAAGGGACAGCCGTATCAGGCATGTTACATATCCTAAAGAAACACATCTACAACGTCGAATTTTGCAATAAAATAATGATAATAAATAAATAAATTGTTTTTTCCAATCCCCCACTCCTCCCTCTCCTCTCACTTCCTCTCCTCCCTCTCCTCTCCTCCACTCTCTCCTCCTTAGGCTCCAAGAACAGCAAAATAAGCCACCTCGACCTCCTTGACCAAGCCCTGAAGGCCAACAATAACCACCTGGTGAGTGAGACCAGGGAATCGCTGTCGATGCAGACCAATCCACTCAATGGGAGGAGTGGCTTCGCCCATATCTCGCAGCTGAGGAATCTCAATGTTCGGAGGCTCCAGAGCCACGTAGACGTACTTCTCGTCCAGAGCAACGTCCTTGAGCTTCTCCTCCAGCTCGCCGTCCTTGAGAACAGACGGGTTGGACACAAAGTTGAGCTTGTAGGCCTCTCGTCGGCTGGCAAAGGCCTTGGCGTGCGAGTTCCACATCTCTCTGATGAACGTAACCGAGCCGAAGTTCCAGCCAATGTCCACCTTGCCGGCAAACTCGGACGAGTATGTGAACTTGACCTCGGTGGGGTTGGCGTCGTACTGCCAAGTGTGCATGTTGATGTCGACCTTGGGAATTCGCACAATGGTGCCTCCCTTGGCTCGTCGGGTGTGAGCCACAAACTCGTCGACAGTCAGCGTCAGCAGGTCCTCCTCGTTGATCTGCGTCTTGAACGTACTCAGAGCAATGATGAACTCGTGCATACCAAGCTCGAGGTGAGACTTGACCAGACCACGCTTCTGAGTGTCGCAGACAAACATGGCATGCGTTCCAGACAGGTTGACGTACAGAACCTGCGAGTCCAGCAGAGTGCTGGGGTAGACCTGCAGAGTTCCAGACGAGATGCTGACATCCACAGAAGTGAGCAAGTGCGGTCTGCCAACCTTCTTCTCCTTGGAGGGCGTCTCGTCGTTGGAAGCGCCAACCTCGTCGTCGTAGGCTCCCTCGATACCCTGCTTGGTTCGAACCAGGATCTGGACGAGATCCAGAATGTTGGAGGGAGCGAGGACGGTGATGAACACGCAAATGTGCTCAATGTCGACGATGGCAGAAAGGTAGTCCGCCACCTCGCGCTGGTTGGCAACACTGAAACCGAGGTTCTTGATGCTAGCAATGCCAAACTGCTGGTAGTCGAAGGCCATTCGGATCTCCGCAGAAGCCAGAGAAGCAACAAGCGTCACCAGAGGAACGTCCTCAGGCGTGACCTGGGCGTCTTCGTCAATCTCCCAAAGAAGAGCCAGCTCAAGACGGAACTTGGCCAACGAGACGATACCTCCCAGACGACCGTCCGAGTGGATCTTGATGAGCTCGAAGCCAAGCGTAATGTGCTGATCGAGATGCTCCTTCTTGTCTGTGAGCAGCCAGAAGCGATCCAGGCCAACAGTGACCTTACCAATCGACTGGCCCAGGTCAGCAGAAAACTTGACGTTGGAAACAGTAGCGTTCCAGCAGATTCGCGTACCAGAAGTAGCCCGGTGGTACTTGAGCACAAAGCGCTCCGAGTCCGTGTTGACCTTGACCTCCTTTTCCTTCTCGGGCATCTCGCTCAGCCACAGCTCCTGGAACAGCTTGAGGTCCTGCGTGTGCTTGACGTTGATGTCGGCAATCACGTCGACAATGGACACGGCAACGTTCCACGTGTTGGCCAGAGCCGCATCCGCCTCCTTGTCCTTGTTGACAACGCACAGAATCTCGTCGATGCCAACCATGGCAGAAATCTCTCGAGAATAGGTGTGCTGCAGCGAACAGTTGAACTCGTGGAGCCGACAGGTGAACGAGAAGAACTTGCCAAGGCCCTCCTCTGTGGCATCCACAGTCGTCATGTTCAGAGACAGGTTCTGGTACGACAGCGAAGCAGAAACTCGAGCAGTGGGCTCGCAGCTCATGATGAGCTCCTGGCGCTCAATCTGAATGCCGGCCGTGATGTCCCACTCGGAGAAGGTGAGGTCCTTGCTCGGAGCAGGCTGCTGGGGCGTCTCGATCTTGACCTTCTTGATCTCGCTCTTGAGATCCAGCTTCATGTCGTTGTGCTTGTCGCTCTTGTCCTCCAGCAGGGTTCGCATGCCAGACACAATGTCCATCACCACGGGGATCATCCGAGGGTACAGAGTGTTGCTACTGGGCTCCACGGTGACGCCAAACTTGAGCAGCTCCTTGTTGGCCGAGCCGGTGTTGTGTCTGAAGTCGACCTTGGCCTCGAGAGCAGGAGCTTGGAGGTACAGTTCGGGAGACGACTCAACCACCCGTGCAGTCGATCTGCGACCTCCAGAGGACGCCTGAATGTGACGCGTCTCGGCGTACATCTCCATGGCGTACTCAGACTCACTCCAGAGTGAGACAACGGCTCCCTGGAACTTGGCGTCCGCTCTGAAGACAAACGAGTGGTCGATCGACAGCAAAGACGAGTCCGACGCGCCAGTGCTCGGCTCAGCGACCCGCACGCTGCTGTTGCTCTTCTCGAGCCGCTTGTTGCGCTCCTTGGACAGCAGCTCCAGCTCCTTGACCGTCTGCTTGATGGTCGTGGCCGTGCAGCTGACAATCTCGACGATGGACGGCAGAATCGTGCCCTTGAGCTCCTCGCCGAGAATGCGGAGATGGTACTCGCGAGTGTCGAGCGTCGCAAACGTCACCAGCAGACGAGGCAGATAGACCGTGTTGGCGTGCGTGGGGAAGACCTTGTCGGGGAAGAAGTCCGTGTCCTTGGAGCCGTGGGCGGGAGTGATGTACACACCCTTGAGACGCAGCTGTCCGTAGCCAGAGAGAGCAACCACAGCAACGTTATCGCAGCCAAAGACGACTCCGTTGAAGCCAGAGTTGGGCGGGAACAGCCAGCCAAAAGTGACCTGCTCGAAGGACGTTCGGATACGCCAGTTGCGCAGAGGCGAAGAGTCGTCTGAAGAATCGTCTCGAGGAGAGTCGGGAGCATCTTCCACAGCCGACTCATCGAGAGAAGGCTCGGACTGGGCCGACATAAACGACTCGCGCGACACCTTGGACTCCACGCTGTCCTTGGACATCTTGCGCTTGGGGGACTTGTCGGACTCCCACTCAAGCAGCGAAATGTCGCCCTCAATGTTGGTGAGGATCTCCATGAGCTTGAGCAGCGACGGAGACGAGAGGCAGATTCGAATGAACTCGGACTCGATATCCGCACCGCGCTTTCTCTCGCCAGACTTGATGTACTCGTAGAGCGAGATGCGAATGTGCAGATCGACGAGAGTAGCCACACCGCCAGGAAGACGCTTGTTCTGCAGCAGGAACCGCACATGGTCTGGCGTAACAGCTCCAGTCAGAGCCGTGTGCTCGATCGTCTTGGTCTTCTCGCTCATGACAAAGTTGTACGCCAGAGCAGACACCTTGTCGCACTCGAGACAGAGGGACGAGTCCAGAGCGGGAATCGTGAAGGAGAACCGGTCAGCCAGAATCTGCGTGGTGAAGTGCAGAGGGTACGACGAAGTCGCAGGCTGAGGCAGAGACGATTTCGAGGTGCTGGGCTTGGTCGTCTTGGTGATACGCTGCTTCAGCACCTCCTGCAGCTCGTCAATCGCATCAGACATCTGCTTGACGCACTCGCGCTCGTTCTCAGACGCCAGGTACCGCGTCAACATAGAGGGGGACACAGTCTGGGCGTCAAAGATGCCAAACCGCAAAGCACAGTCCAGAAGAGCAAACTCCTCGGTGATGACAGAGCCTCCGAGAGCGGAAACCGCAGAAAGAGCAATACCAAGCACAATCTGAGACTCGCCGGCAGAGTGGTTTCGCACCTCGTGCATCTGCTCGCCGACCTCAAACGAGCCGTTGAGCGTGGTTCGCGAGTCGATGCCCGAGCCAACCACAATCTGCAGGTTGCGGAACTCGTTGGCGTACACCCAGTTGGGCATGAGCATGGAGGAGCACTGCAGAGATGCAAGCGCGTATCTGAACGAAACGCGGTCCAAGAACGGAATGATGTCCTTGAGAGGCCCAGGCTCCTCGCACAGCTCCTCCTTGAGCTCATCTGCAGCATCAGCGGCAGCAGCAGCGGCAGATCCAAGCGTATGCGGCGCCTTGACGTCGTCCTCGCCGCTCAGCTCCTCAATCAGGTTGTCGATGACCTCCCAGTCGCGGTCGAAGAACTGCGTCGCCAGCTTGATCAGCGTGAGCACGTCCTTGGACACGGTCAGCAGCATGTTCTGCGTGTCGCAGGTGACGTGGATGGACTTGCCAAACGCAATGGAGGCTGCAGTCGAGTTGATGGAGTAGGCTACCACCTGCTCGTCGGTCTCAGTCGCAATCAGCTCCACTCCTGTCGAGCCAAAAGTGCCAGTGAGAATGACACTCACGTCGTTGACCAGATCGTCACCGGTCTTCTCGACAAACACAGAGTTGAGAAACTCCTGGCCAGAAACAGACAGCGTGACGGCCGACGACTTGATCGAAACCACCCACGAAGACAGCATCGTGTTGACCATGACGCGAATGGGAGGAGACTTGGCAGGAGGCTTCTCTGGAACAGGAGAAAGCGACTTCTCGGGCGTCGTAGACTTCTCCTGAGTCGTGGAGGAGATCATACTCGTCGACATGGACACAGGCGACTGAGGCACATCCATCTTGGCAATGTCGCCAGTGTTGGGTCTGGTGTCGTCAGTATCGTGATCGCTGGGCTTGGTAGCATCCACGTACCGAGCAATGGTCTGGATGGTGTCCACAATCTCAAGCGAAAAGTGAGTACGGATGGAAGCAACGCAAATACCCGCATCTGCATCAATCACATGGTCGTCGGACTCGCTCACGTCCACGTAGACCTGCACGTAGTCGAACAGCAGGTAGTTCTCGCACTCGGCAAACAGCAGACGCAAGCCAATACCATCGACGTCCACAAGCACGCGTGTCGTCATGGGCACAGCCTTCTTGCCCTCCGGAGGGAACACGTGCAGAAACAGATAACTCTTGGGAATGCTGTTGATCTCCCAGAAGCGCCACTTCTTGAACACGTTGATGACCTTGGTTCGCGCGTCCACAGGCACCTTGCAGTCGCCGTGGATCAGCTGCTTCTCCTTCTCGGCATACCACGACGCCGGAACCGTCTGCAGAATGTGTCGCAGCCGAATCAGAATCTTCCACGAGTCGTGAGCACGCACATGCTGCTGAGAAAGACGAATGATGTAGGCAGGCTTGGTGAGCGTGGACGGATCCGACGTGATGTCAAACTGCTGACCAGCAAGCGCCAGCGAGTAAACCACGTCCTTGGTTCTGTCTGACTGCGTCGCCTTGTTCTGGTTGGGAATGTCGTCCAGGAGAAGCTTGAGTCTGTCGAGCTGTCTGTCAGTGTTCCTTAACAACCACTCCAGCTGCTGGTTGTCCAGACTCACGTCCAGCTCCTTGATCTGAGCCGAGGCAGAGTTGCAGACGTCCTGGTTGAGCCAGAACTCAAACTGCGTCAAGCCCAGCACCAGCGGATTCGGCGAAGGACCAATGCTGTGGCTGCTCTTGACCACCTCCAGAGTCAGGTCCATGGAGCCGTAGACAATGAGACTGCTCTCGCGAGGCTCATGCCCATCCATGGTCTCCTGGATGAAGTCCTCAATCGACTGCGGACGCTTGTGCACATTGTCACGCACCATGATGTCAATGGTGCCCATCTGCAGATGCACAAACTCGTCAGAGCCCACAGGACTGGCCTTCATCTCAATGTCCACGCCAGGAATCACCACACGGATGTTCTTGGTCTCGGGCTGGCCAGACAGAATGTAGTTGAGCTTCTTCATGACCTGGATCTGCAGCTTGTCCAGCGTCACGTGGAATCCGTCCTGGGGCGTCTGCGCCATGATCGCCAGAATGACCGTCAGAGCAGCAGGCGTAACCGTTCCTCCAATCTTGCCCAGCTGCACGACAATGTTGTCCGTCTCGGTGTCCTCGTCAGGCGTCTCTCGCGAAGCCGACATGCCAGGACGCATCTTGGACGCGAAAAAGTCCTGGGCAAAGTCGGGATCCACGTCAATGTCCGAAACGGCCGTCTTGGACGCCTTTCTCCACGGCTTGGGCGCCAGAAACTTGTTTTCAATACGCGGCCGTCGGAACTTGCGAATCTTGTAACTGTTGCGCGACCTGCTCATCCGGGAAATGCCACTGCTTCGCGTCATGAAACTGCTGTCGATACTCATCCTGTGCGAGTTGGTAGACGCAGAGGACAGCGACGACTGCGCAATGTCGTAGTTCTCGCGCTTCTTGTATGTCGAGAAGATACCCGCAGTACCCAGAGAGTTGATGTTTTCGTCTGTCAGCGGCTCCGCAAGAGGCGGAAGAGGCAGAGTGGGCACAATAGTGTACGGTTTGGCGTCAGGAGCGTACTTGTCGATCAGCAAGAAGTCGCATCGGTTGAACGAGTTGTCGTGGAGACGAATGTGGTCCTGCTGCTTGCCTCGACGCTCGTCCATGTTCCGCTTCTGGATGTAGTCGGTCACGAGAATGGACGTGGTCAGCTGAGAAAGCACCTCCTCGTTGGTCATCACCGACAGCTGGATCCAGGGAATCTTCACCGAGGCTCGAGCAGTGTAGTCCGAGTTGTTGAGATCGTTGAGCTTGAAAGCCACCGTCGAAGTGAGAACTTCCACGGCTCCGGGATCCGCCTCCAGTCTGAACGTGAGCGAGTTGATCTTGGCAGAGACGAAGGTGACGTCAAACAGCAGCGGAATCGCCATCAGCAGCTTGTTCTCGGTGTCGTCAAAGCCGTAGTCAAAGCAGTCTGCAGCCTGGCCAAGCACACCAATAGCACTCATCGGTCCTCTGACCTGGATATCGCCCAAATGAAAGTCCCACTTGCAGTAGTAGGTGGGCTCCTCGGGAGGACGGCCAAAAAGACGATGACCGTGCACATCAATGCCGTCAATGAAAATGTTGGGCTCAACGTCGCCAAGAGTATGGGCATGCGACTCGCGAGCAAGCATGTACGCCTTGGTAGTCGCCTCAGTGACACATCGACCTCGAATGGGCGCAATGTTGGACTGCAGATCCATGTAGTAGTTGGTGAACCGACAGTCAATGTCGAGAGACGGGAAGTCCAGACGAAGATACTCCCGAGTAGAGTAGAGGTTGGCAGGGAGGACAATCACTCCGTTGGTGATAAAAGTGTCAACAACCACATCCATATCGTTTTTCTCCTTGACAAAGTTGACGGGATCAATCAGCTTGGGGGCGTCTCGCTGAGCATACTCCTCCATGGTCTGGAACTTGGTGTTGATGCCAAAGTAGTTGTCAATCACCTTCATCAGGTAGCACACAAAGATACCGTGAGCCACCATCGTCACGTCAGTTCCGTAGATCTCCACATGCATTGAGTCGGTGTGCTCCTTGTCGAAAGACGAGTAGTACGAGTACGTGCCGACAATGGCGAAATCGTAAGCTCGTCCCATCTTCTCGGTCTCCAGGAAAGAATCCAAGGTATGCCACGGGGGCACAGAGAGATTGAAGTCCATGATAGGAGCAGAGATCTTGAAGGTGGCCTCGTTCAACGACTGGTGAATCTGGTCTAAAGGAAGAGAGAAGTCAATGTCCAGAGCATCACTCTCAAAGACCAAAAACGTGTTGTCTTCGAAATCTGTGGGGTTGTTGATGATGTTGGCGTCGTTGATGTTGAGGTAGATGTTGCAAAAATGCGAAACACCCCAGTGGAACGTGTACTTGTAGGGCGTGAACAGCGTGTATGGAACAGGCGTATCGGAGCCAAAGTCGTTGGTCAGGTCGGAAAACAGAGTAATGTGCTCGTCCAGAAGGAACAGCTTGACCGACGAAGACTGCAGATCAAACTTCCAGTCGCAGAGTCCGTTCCACTCAAGAGGAGTAGACAAATCGCACTCCAGAGACACATGGTCGCCAGTGAAAAGCAAACCATGATTAACACTCGTTCGAACCTCCGTCTGACCCAGGTTAATAGACACAGTGTGTGCCCAACCGTCTTTCGTAGGCTCCATTCCCTGCAACTCCTCCACCGTCACCGTGTTGTTGGTCTTGATCTCCATCCATCCAAAAGGCCGCTTGGTGTTGGCTCCGGGATCGTCTCTGAACAGGTTGGCGAACTCGAGATTCTTGCTTTCCTCGCGGATGGGTACTCGCAAAATCATCTCCTCCTGGAACTCGACGTCAACTCTGAACTGCTCGTAGGGCCGAAGGTCTCCTGGAATGGGCTTGTGAGACGGAATGGCATCAATGCAGGTTCGCGGAATGAGCATCTGGTGCAGATCTGTGCGCTGTCGCTCTGTGGAAGGGCCGTAGTTGATGGTCGCGTTGGAAGCTGTGATCTTCATGCCCCACTGAGGCGCATCCTTGGGTCCAACTCCTTCCGTAGCAGGCACTCGACCCTGAATGTCGTAGTACATCGTCAGAGAGCCGCTGGGAGCGTCCAGAATGGTCGGAACTCGAGCATAGTCCTCGAAAGCGCCCTCGTTCTTGTCGTCGTCAACGTAGTACTCCGTGTCCTGCGTCAAGTACCGACTCAGACCCATCCAGGGAAGTCCTTCACGCGAATGCTCGCTCTCGTTGTCTGGAAGAGCACGAGCCAGAAGAACAGCACGAATAGCCCGCAAGCTTCGTCTCAGCTTGCTGGTGTTGGGCTCGTTCTCGTACGTCTTGGCCCACAGGCTCTTCTTGACCTTGGGCTTGTGTTCAAACTGCGCCGAGTCCATGCCCTTGTAGTCGATGTTGGGCCGCATCTCCACCACGGGATGCTCAAAGTCGGCCTGGTAGACCTGTCTGTAGCGGTCGAGATACGAGGAAGTGGGAGCCACATCCACAAGTCCAGTCGCATTCTTGAAGTGGAACATCCACACGCTCTGCGTGTCTCGGTTGCCCACCACCATGCTGCCCTTGTGCACCTTGAGGTCGATGGGGAACAGATCCAGGTAGATCTGCTCGCCAAACGAAAAGTTCTTGGGCTCGTACGTCACGCTGGTGTGTGCCGTCTGCAGAGTGTCGTTGTTCTCGCACTTGGGCTCGGCGTTGGCCTTCTGGCGAGCCTGAAACTGCTCGAAAACAGCGTCGTATGCGGGTGTTCGGTTGTAAACAAACCACTCCAGACCGTCCACCTCAAGAGCCAGACGAGACTGCAGTTTTTCAGGAGAAACGTGACTCTCGGAGTCCTCGCTCATCTGCAGCGAGCTCTTGCGGCTCTTCCACAGCCAGTACCGCCAGGTGAAATGGCCCTTCAGAAAGCATATCGTCTGGTTGGTGCCGATGTATGTGAGGTTCTTGAAGAAGATGCGCCCTCCAAGCAGCGAAATTTGCACAGACTGCACTTTGACGCGTATCCTGTGCTTGTGCCAGAAGACGAAGCGCAGGCCAAAGTTGGTCACCCACGCAATCAGCCGGTTGAAGTAGAAAATGACAAACAGCGACACCAGCAGGATCATGATCACGTCCATCAGAAAGACGGGCGAGAAGTCCACGCCACCGGAAATGGCTTCCGGTTGGAATCGCGACGATGAGTCCCTGGGTTAGTACGGTAGTACGGTAGTACGGTAGTGAGGGCCGTAGGTCCGAACGGACAATTTTTGGTCTTGAGAAGCACTCTGTCGTTGTTCCTATGAGAAGCATTCTGTTGTTGTGTCGTCTAGCTATGCTAGTTGCTGAACCTCCTAAATGGTAGCATATCCATCCCTACCACTCCTCCACCTCACACTCACATGTCTCAGTACCGTCTGTCGCTTGTTAAAGACGTTTAGGGTGTCAGGTAGCCTGTGTCGTCTGTCGAGCAAGTGGTCAAGTCTGTGTTAGCTAAACCTCAAAAGTTCTCCCCCTGACTGTCTGTAACAGCTCATCTGTCTCTCCTCTCCGTACTCACCTCCTTCTTGCTGGTATCAAAGAGCCGAAAAAGTGGCGTGTGCAATGTGGCTGTGTCTTGTCCTCGTGCCGGTAATGAAAGTCTGGGTTAGCTGGTGTCCTGTCGTCACGTGACGTCTCTTCGCGTACTCACCGCAACGCCGGAGGAGCCTGCCGAATAAATAAATAGGGGGTTTTGGGGTTCTGGTGTTTTGATACTCTCCTAGATTCCCGCAGTCGTGATAATGCCTAGTGTTGAACCTTATTTCGCGATGGTAGTGAGTTCTGTTAGGGGTGCTGTTGGGGGTTTTGCAAAGCTTTTCTTGGTTATTTGAAGAGACAAATGTTTTTATATTGTGATTTGAAGCTATTTGACTCCTTTTATTTTTTATTTTTGACCATTTTCGAGCCTCCAGCTCGTAGTGTAAAAACCCCTGCAGTCAACGCGACTGACATGTATTCTTGGATCGTCTCTATTTCAAGTTACAAGGTGATTTGAAAATGTTAATGTAATTTAGTACTTGTAGAATATTTCGCTGTGTCGATATGGTGGAAACGAACACTGTCCTTGAGAAGCCTCGTTTTCCTGTTTTTATTCCTAGAATTTTGAAAGTTGTGAAAGTTGAAAAGGAAGAACATATGGAACTGAAATGAGCAAGTGCAGTGTCTGAAGAAGCATCCCAAAACGAAGAAACGATTCGAAGTTGCTACAAACTGAAAATTTCGAATCTCAGGATGGTTATTCCGACTCGGAGAATATAAGAACCGCAACTACCATTTATTTTTGATTTATTTTTGATTTATTGATTTATTCAACTAAAATCAGCTTAAATACCTCAGCAAAGCCACCTCTCTTCCTCCATGTACCTCAAGTATGTTTTTCTCGTGATGTACCTCGGAGAAAACCTGCCTTTGACAAACCCATAGAAAATGGTGTCTAGACGTTTCTGGTGACGTTCAGAAGGGCCAACCTCTGTAACAGTACCAGCAGCGAGATCAACAATCTGGTTATTGAGACTTCTTGCATACTGTCGGTTAGAGAATTGAGTGATTCTAAACGCTTCTGCCAAAGGTATCGTGCGATCTTGTCTGTATAGCACTTTCTCCGGTTCTTTCAGGTCTACCACAGTAGGTACCATTCCCTTACCCACTGTAAGCCACCAGATTAGGCCATTGTAAGTTGCTACTGGGATAGCACTGGAAGAAAATATGAAGCTCAAGCCAGTTTCAAAGTCGTACAGAATTCCCGACTCTTTCTCTTTGACCAATACCAAGTTGCCAACTTCCCTAGGTCTTTCAGACGCCTGGCAATGATAGCCATGTTTGAAGTGCAGTTTGCCAAGAGGAAGAATATAATAGCCCTTGCGAGTAGCAACAACCACAGTTTTCCGTCCAATTCTCAACCCTGATTCTTCAATGTCCTCAGCTGCAATTGTACCTGGCAGCGTGATTTCAAGTCCTGCGTATCTAATCACAGTCTCCTCTGAAGAGACGACTTCGTATGGTTTGTAGATACCATCGCGACTGACCTGAAGAGTCCAGGGATCCACAACGGCGTTGTTTCTCCCGTTTCTTAGATGCACTAATCCACACGCATTTTTGCTGGTACAGCCCAGATAATGAGTGTTGATTGGTTTAAAGTCCTTCGGTAAAGTGTCATCCTGACTAAGTGTCGTCTCAAGAGCCACAAATGGAATAGTTGGACAGTCTGCTTCTGAACGCATCTTCACTTTCTCCAAATCCTGCGTGGTTCCAGTGGACCACTTTGGATTGTTGAGTCTCTTGACAAACACCAAAGCACAGTCTCCCCAGGATTCCATTTCGCCTTCAGGTTTCATCCAAGGAGAGCGCTGTTTGATCTTTTGTTCCAGATCTGCTTCGTTGTAGGCTCTGTACCAAAAGGAAGACACTTGTCTCAACTCCACACACGTTTCTAGATCTGCGTGAGCAAAAATGAGAGATGCGATTTTCAGTGGAAGCTTGCTATCTCCTTGCGATCCATTCAGCTGCACAGTAGGCTTGGAGTTGTCTACTCTGTGCAAGTGCTCGGAAAACAGATTGCTTCTTTCATAAAGCCACAGCTTCAGCTCCTCGTTCTGGTTCTTCAGCATGTCAAGTATATTGCTCTGAAGGACACAAAAGCACCTTCGCTGCCACTCAGGATAGTCTCTTATCAACATCTCCAGCGTGAACTCTTTTCTCCGGGTGATCTCGTTGAGGTTTTCTTGCACGTCCTGGTCTTCAAGAGCCAGATTCTTGAACAGAGCTTCCAGGTCAACGCACTCTTGCAGATAAGTCTTGACTCTTTCATAGAATTTCCGCTTGGCTTCCTCAAAGATATAACGGAAAGCAGAGACCAGCGTGTGCATGCCATCCAAACAGTCCTTTTTAGAAGCTGGAACAGGCAGCTGAGGACAAGCTGTGGGGACTGGGCGGTTGATTTCTTCATTGAAAACAGCCTCCCACGACGACCTACCCACTATATCCAGCTCAATTGTTTCGTAGACGTCTCGCTCCTCAAACAGTTGGTTTGCTTTGGCTAGTCTGGCAGGAATATCCTCGCCCTCTGGAGGAGCATATTCCACTTGTGGTAGAACAAAGTCTTCCAGATCAAGAACACCAGATTTGAAAGTGTCCATGTTGGTGAACAGGCCATGAGTTGACCAAATTCTATCCTCTGATAACTTGATCGACATCGCTGAGACACTGAGTCATGCATACTTCTCAGCCGTACAAACCATATCGAAAACTACTACGAACTAGCTACGACCTGCCACATGTTAATATCTATCAATTATTTTTATCCTCCATAACAAACCTCTTTCTAACATCCTCTACAATCTTGAACTACCGGTACACCTCCGGCCTGTTAATATCTATCAATTAATTTTATCCTCCATAACAAACCTCTAACATCTACATTCTTGACCTACACCATTCACACATGTTAATATCTATCAATTAATTATAATCATCTTATCCTCCATAACAAACCTCTTTCTAACGTCCTCTAAGGGTCAATGTTGTACTTCATCTTGATGCCCATGGCCGACAGCTCCGAGTTGAGGTACTTGAGCACAAACGGAATGGCCACCGTCGTCGTGTCCTCACCGCCAATGAAGCAGTTGCCAACAGCGTCCTGCCACATGCCCTCGGGAGGCGAGTCCCACGAGAAGGAGCCCTTCTCGAGCTGCGTGGCGCATCGTCGACACTTGATGCCTCGTCGATGACCCGTCGTGCTCTGGGCCTCCTGGCAGGCCGTGAGCGAGCCACAGGTTCGGCACATGCTGGTCTGGGTGTAATCCGAGCAGTTGAGCAGACGGTCCTGCAGCAGGTACGACGTACCGTGACCAATGAGGGCGTCTCGCTCCATCTCTCCGACTCGAATACCTCCAGATCGCTTTCGGCCCTTGACGGGCTGCATGGTCAGGGGGTTGACAGGACCGGTGGATCGCACCTGGAACTTGTCGTTGACCATATGTCGCAGACGCTGGTAGAAGACGACGCCGACGTAGATGTCGCACCGCAGCTCCTGACCGGTGACGCCGGAGTACATGGGCTCGTTGCCGTGGTAGTTGTAGCCGGCCTTGAGAAGCTGCTCTCCAAAGTACTCGGCGGCGGTGTTGGTCTCGGAAAACTGCCAGGGAGTGGCGTCCTGAGCCATACCGTGCAGAGCGCCGGACTTGGCAGCCAGCGACTCGACAAACATACCAATGGTCATTCGCGAGGGGAAGGCGTGCGGGTTGATGATGACGTCGGGCTGGATGCCGGACTCGCTGAAAGGCATGTCGTAGGTGGGCCACTTTTGCGAACACACGCCCTTCTGTCCGTGTCGCGACGAGAACTTGTCGCCGATGACGGGCGATCGCGGAATTCGCAGCTTGACGGTGATCTTCTGCAGCTCGCCGGCGTTGTCGTCGCCCAGCAGCTTGACCTCCTCCACGAAGCCCGTCTCGCCAGACTTGTACTTGATGCAGAAGGTCTTGTTGGCGTTGGAGTCGTAGTACGCGGCAATGGGGTCGCCGTTGGACAGTTTAGCGCCAACCAGGGGAAGACCGTCGACGTCGAGCGTCTTGGTCCACTCTCGGGGCCAGGAGTCGGGTCCAAAACCAAAGTGCAGCAGCGTGGGGTCGCCGGGCTTCTGCTTCTCGGTGAGGTCAACCTTCTCGGTCTTGTAGATGGTTCCGTGACCGAAGCCGCGCTCGTGGGCGGACTTGTTGACAATCATGGCGTCGTCCATATCGTAGCCGGTGTAGGAGATGACGGCAACAACGGCGTTCATGCCGTTGGGGAAGTTATCGAGGCCGTACTCGTCGAACAGACCGGCTCGCACAATGGGAGACTGGCCGGTCTGCAGACGGTACATCTTGTTGTCGCTTCGGTGGGTCAGCACACCCGGAGTTCCCATGGCCTGCTTGCCCATCTGGCACTGGTACATGTTTCGGGGCGACTGGTTGAAGTCCGAGAAGGGCGTCATGTTGGCGAGGATCGACAGAATGTTGGTGGGCGAGTACTCCACGTGCGAGTGCACGTTGGTGATCTCGTCGGGAGTGACCGCCACGTTGAGGTAGACCTGCTCGAAGGGACCGACAATGTCCTCCTTCTCGGTCGCCAGATGCTTGACGGGCCGCATGAATCGCGACGCCTCGGCAAAGAGATACAGACCGGGGTACTGGCCTCCTCGCGAAGGGGGAACCAGACCAATCTCGAGATCCTGGGGCAGACGAGGGTCGCCGGAGACCTTCCATTGGCGCATCGTGTTAGCAGCCTGCTGGGCAATCTCGTGGGTGCACCAGCCGATGATCTTTCCGTCCAGCATCACCACAGACTTCTGGGGAGTGTTGGCCAGAGCACCGGCGGGAGAGATACCCAGCTGGTTGAGCACGGAGTCAATGTCGCCAACGTCGCTCTTCTTGACAGAGATCAAACACTTGTGCGCCAGATGGTTCAGCAGACCGCAGGGCGAACCATCGGGGGTGTGAACGGGACACAGGAAGCCCCAGGACTCGGGCAGCAGCTTTCGCACGTCGGTGGTCTTGAGCTCGGCGAAGAAGGAACCTCGATGGATCATGCGGAAGTGCGCAATGAATCGGTGGAAGTTGATCTTCTCGACAATGACGGTGTATCCGGTCGTCTGCTGCAGATCGAGACCCGTGTGCGACACCAGGTTGCCCGTAGACAGAAAGTAATGCAGTTTTCGGCCAATGTCCTCGTTGACGCGCGGGCAGATGCGCTGCATGATCTTGGGGTCGTCCAGGTGCAGGGGCACCCGCTTCTTCTGCAGCTCCGACCGCACGGCCGCGCAGAAGTTGCTCAGGTACTCCTCCATGCGCTCCTTGATGATCATGCCGTACAGGAAGCCGCCGAGCAGAACCTCCTGGTGCTGCACGGCATCGGGGTTGTCGGGAGCACATTCAGAGGCGACCAGGGCGTACAGCTTGCGGATCATGAACAGCAGCATGCGGAACTTGTCCGTGTTGTTATCCAGGTGCACGAGAATGACGCGCTTGAGCATCAGCCGGCCCACGTCCTCGTTGGACATGTCTCTGGGCGCGTCCATGACGATGCGGAACTTTTCGCCGAGGAACGCCAGGTTCTCCTGCTTGGACGTCAGCTTGTACGACTTGTAGTTTCGCAGCAGCAGCTCGAGACGGTCCGTGAGGAACGAGTTGGAGGTCTCCGAGGCGACAATGCCGTCGAAGATCTCCCGGTCGTTGGTCTCGACCAGCGCCTTGAGGATCATCATCACGGGCACCAGGTACTCGTTTTTGCGCCACGAGAAGCGCATGGTGATGCCACCGTCGGACAGGTAATGCAGAACGTTGGTTTGCGACGACTGGTCCGGTCGCACAGATCGGATCTGCACTCCAAACGTCGTGTAGTTGGCGCCTCGCTTCTGGAAACTCTTTCGGATGATCGCCAGCGGGTGGTTTCGTCGCTGCACAATCAGCAGCCGGATCAGCTTCTCCAGACCGTTGATGACAAAGTATCCTCCCTGCTCCTCGCTCTCCTCCTTGTGCGCCACCAGGTCCTTGGGGCCCATGCCTTCCAGATGGCACCGGTTGGAGCCCATCATGATCGGGATCATGCCGACCTCTCTGCTCTCGAACTTTTCGGGCCCGCCGTTGACGGAGTAGCCCAGCGTGAGCACCATGCGGGCTCGGTACGTCGCCATTCGCTCTCGGCACTCGCTGGGGAACACCTTTCGGTTGATCGACGTCTTGTCCTTGGCCGAGACCGTAGGACGACCCAGCTGCACGTTGGCAACCCGGATCGCCAGCCGGTTGCCCAGATTCTCGTCGTCACCGTCAAAAACGACCCGCTCGCCGACTTCTTTGGCCGCTAAGTTGAGCAGAGAGTCCATGCCGCCCTCGGTCAGGGCGTTGAAAGAGCCAATGTGGGGAGCCACGGCGTCTCTGAGCAGCGGGTACTTCTGCTCGTCGGGGGGATTCGCAAAGTACTCCTCGCGCTCCAGCGTGTGGAACGACGCCTTTTTCGTTTCGCTCATGGTGTTGGGGTGTAATGGGAGGAAAAAAATGGACCTGCACCCAGAATAAAATCTTTTGAAAAAGTTTATCCAGCGTGCATGGCAGATGCACGGACTGGGTTGAGACGTGGTGTTGATGTGGGTGGTGTAGAGGAGATGGGGTGGTTGGAATGTGGATTTTGGCTGTTTCCGCTACTAGCAACAGATTTGTGTCTTTTCTTCATTCAGATCACCCTTCCTACATCCCCATTGACACACCCTCATCTCGGTAGTATGAAACTCAATAAAACTTGGACCTGACTGGTGGCGTGCACAAAAGTCTTATATCGCGATGAATAATGCTGCTGCCGGATTTTCGAGAAAACCAGCGGAACAATCGCCGCAGTCTGAACAGAGCTACATTTTTAAAATTTTAAACCAAGTTTTATCGCGCCCAAACGCAACTTTCCCATTTTCAACGTCTCCAAACTTAAATGGCCACTAGGGCGCTCGACGAGGACATTTATCTCGGCGGATCTTGGATTTGTGTATATTTTGAGAGCTGATTTGTAGTAAGCAAATTCAGTAGCTACAACATTTCATCGACAAACCGCAAAATCAAACCACACCAGCCTTCCTTGCTGCCTTGTTCTCGTCGTCGAGACACTCCACCTCAACGTCTCGATCTCCCAAAACTCTCAAGACATGGCAGTGGCGAATCAAGGCGGATCAATAGATGGATCTAGATTTTTCGCTTTACCATTAGAAACAGAAATTGTTTCTGTGCTTATTCAAGTGGCTGGAGGTTTCTTTAAGTTGCTTGATCGCTAGAAATTACGTCGATGTTCTCCAACGACGATGTGAAGCTTTCGTGCTAGAGGATTCGAGAAGATGTGTTCATAGGGGCCTAGGAGTGTCTCACATTGGCTTTTTCGAGGTGTTTTCTATACTTTATGTTAATATTTGTGTACTTTATACTGAAAATCCCGTACTTGTACTTTATGCTGATGTTTCTGTACTTTTGTGTACTTTATGCTGACAAAAATGTACTTTATGCTGACTCTCGTGTAATTTATGAAAACATTCGGGTACTTTATGCAATAAAACTAACTCCAGCCACACCCTACAGTCTCCTACAAGAACACTCAACCTCTTTAACCCTGCTACGGCAGCCATTCTAAACAGTAATATTTATATTATGTCTAAATAGTGAGATTCTCAAGAGCCTGCTCGTCCAGCACGCCAGGAACCTGCTTAAGAGCCTCCTTGACAGCCTGCACTCCCACCTTGTAGTCCGACAGCTCGTTGTAGACCTGGCAAGACAGCCGGATGTACAGCTTGCCGTTGTGGAAGATGGGAGGAACAAAGGTGTCAAAGTTCTCCATGGGGTAGTTGTTGAGCACCTTGAGCAGCTCCTCCTTCTCCTCGGCGGTAGAGTTCTTCAGCCATTTTTCGCTGACCGGCAGACGAACATTGACCATAGCGGTTGTGAGAGTTCCAGCAGCGTTCTCGAGGACCTCGGTGTGGAAAAAGTCAGCAGCGTAGGCTCCGGCCTTTCGAGCCAGGTCGAAGCAATACTTTCGAATGACTTCCTCTCCTCCAAGGCTCTCGCGGAACTTGACAGCTGCGGGGGTTGACAGGTGCGTGGAGAAGTCCGTGGTGCCGACAAACGTGAACCTGTCAACCAGCCGGCGACTCTTGTCGAGCTCAGAGGCTCCCTCGAAGCCGTCATCGAGATACGTGTGGCTGACAGGCAGGGTGTGGATCTTGTTGTGGTGCTTCTTGGCTACGACAAGAACAGCAGCCCCGCGAGGAACATAGCCCCACTTGTGGAGGTTGGAGACGAAGAAGTCCGGCTCGTTCTCCTTGAGATTCAGCTCCACCAGACCAATTCCGTGGGCACCATCGATGAAAGACAGCACGTCGAGATCCTTGCAGAGCTGGGTGAGCTGGTTGAAGGGAAGCAGACAGCCGGGCATGGAGGAAACAGTGTCGAAAATAACCATCTTGGTCGCGGGGTTCTCCTTGATCACCTTTCGGAATTTCTCCACAATGTCCTCATCGCTGTCTTCGGGGTATGTGATGTCGACCTTGGCCGACTTGACGCCGTACCGGTTCTCCATGAACTGCAGGGTCTTGTCACAGGCTCCGTACATGGTGCTGCAGTGGACAATGACGTCTCCTTCCTTCAGAGGAAGACTTCTGATGACAGTGTTGAAGCCCACAGAGGCATTCGGCACAAAAACCGTGTTGAGCTTCTCGGAATTGATCCATTTCGACACCAGATCTCGCGTCTCCTCCTCCATCTTGTACAGATCGACACGCATGAACTTGTCCGAGTTCTTCTCAATCTCCTTGATCAGCTCAAACCGCTTCTCCTGCACCTCTACAGGCGTAGATCCGAACGAGCCATGGTTCAGAGGCGTGTTTTGCGAGTCAAAATCCCAGAACTTGTGTCTGGCGGTGTGTCCAAAAGCTGTCGACATGGTGATGATGTTGATGTTGGATGTGCGTTTGTGGGGTTTATATATCGGAATTGAGTTTAGGCGAGAGTGTGTATAGCTGGCTCTGTGGGGGCTCTACAGAGATGTACTTTATATTGTTGGCATCCCTGAAAGGCGACGATTCCAGAAATACTGCTTAAATTGCCCTAAAATACATATCTGGCTCGTCAGTTGGTGCTCTTATCCAAACAAAGTTCATGACTCAATAAGCGAGATAACCAATATCAGACGCAGGAAGACCAAGAATTTTCTGGAAACGGTGAAATCAGTAATTATCAATGTGCACATGACTCAGCCGCTTTCTGATTTGAAATCAACCGCTTTCTCGTTGTTTTGCAGTCTCTCCGTTTCTCCACACATTTAGCTGCATACAAACGGAACGGTTTTCGGAACGTTGTTACAGCCCAAAGATATACTGACGGCACTGTTGACCACTTCAGAGCTGTATAATGTCTTTGAATCGCGGAAATATATAGAACAAGAAGTGATCATCGCTACAGCTCGCTTGGATCAAGGTTCCGGTGAAACGTTTTTCAAACGGCACAACGGCTAAATTAAAGGTACAATTGGCTCGGTTATCGACTCTACTGTAGTGAGGGGTCTAAGCGGCGGAACGATGGTATCTATGAATGGCTTCTTTTTGTTTGTCTCTAGTTGTGACTCAGTGATTGGTAATGACTCTTACAACTTTTGATTGACGATGGGGGAGCTCTGGGGTTGTTATCCAGTGTAGAAGTGAGTCAAAGAGTTGGTATCACTGTATTTAATTCAAAATATACTCTTGGAAAACCCCAGTCTCTTCATAGCGTGCTATGAGGAACGAGAACAAGTATCGTTCGAAGTTCGTCTAAAAGAGAGTATTTAATGGACACAAAAGTTGCATTTAGTTGAAATTTCACGCACCCACAAACTCACCCAAATAAGCTCGTAGATGACTAACGATAAGATCTGATAAAACATACGTACGGGAAGACAACTAAGATCACAAAAATTCACCAGCATCATTACCCGGAAAACATCAGGACCGACCACATCACTCCAACACATGCAAACCTTAATTGCACTCTACTCTTCCCCTTAACATGAAACTCTAAATCTCTCCACCAACACAGGGTGAAAATGGAGGTCGCCAAACACACCAAGTACTTCAGCCGATGTCTGTTTTTGTTGCCTGCTCAGGCCACTCCCTACGACGGTAACAGGCTGTCAATCGTCTACTTCTGTCTGAGCGGTCTGGACCTTCTTGGAACGCTGGATCAGTTTGTCAAGACCGAGGGGCAGCGAAAGCACTACATTGAGTGGATCTACGAGCAGGTTGTCGAGTCGGGAGAAGGATTTAGAGGCTCGCCGACGTTCAAACTGTGCGGTCATGAGAAGGATGGACAGAGTGATGTTGATAACAGTGAGTATCAGTGGCTATGGTGTGGTTATGATGGTTATGGTTACCGAGAAAGAAGCGATCTGGCGGTCTGCAGGCTTCATGGGAAGTATCGTTGGATCTGATTCACTCGAAAAGCCACAGAGATCACTTGGATCATGCGTCCAACCTCCAAGGCTAATACAGAATACGATCCAGCCAACCTAGCAGCAACGTTCTTTGGACTGGCGTGTTTGGGCATCCTGGGCGACACAGAGACCTGGAAACGGCTGTCGCGCAACAAAATCCTCGCCTACGTGGCTTCCTGCCAGCGTGAAGACGGCAGTTTTGGATCCTTTTGCATTGACGGAGAAGTCGCTACCGACTACGATATGAGATACTGCTACCTGGCGACGGGAATCAGACGTTTGGCGCGAGACTCGTCTAAGTCCTCACGTGACATCAACGTCGATGCCATGGTCAAGCACATTGAAAACACACAGTCTTTCCAGGGGGGTATTGGCCAGGGACAAACAGGCAACGTGACTGAACCGCATTCCGGTTTGACGTACTGTGGCCTGTCTGCTCTGAAGAACGCGGATAGACTGGACGAGAAGGAGTGGACGAGGACGCTGGAGTGGCTTGTTGGAAGACAGTGTGACGAAAGACGCGAGTCTAAGGAGGATGATGACTCAGAGGACGAAGAAGATCCTCAGACAGGCGGATTTAACGGCAGAGTCGGAAAACTCGCTGACACATGCTACTCTTTCTGGGTCAGTGCTGCGCTTGCTAGCCTTGGAGGTGTAGACTATGTCTCTGCTGAGCTAGCCCGAGACTATCTTCTCAACAACACCCAAAACACGCTTCTGGGCGGCTTTGCAAAGACTCCAGGCGAGATTCCGGACCCTCTGCACTCCTATCTCGGAGTCTGTGCCCTCAGCATCTTTGGACAGGAGGGGCTGGCTAAAGTGGTTCCTGAGCTGTGCATTAGTGAAAAAGCCGTTGCGACGTTGACAGGCACCGTTGTATAAGAAACGTCATCAGAAAAATATACAATAAATTACATATTTATATACATCTCCTGCGGGAGTGAGTAAGGGTGAGAAGGGTGTGGAATGCAAACAGTCTAGAGCTCCGGCCCCGGCAGATTCATTCGCTCGAATCTCTTGACCAGGTCCTCGTAGATGCACCAGGAAATGCCTGCCTGGCACGCCTTTCTGCAGATGCGCAGCGCCAGGCCTCGGAACAGCGCCTGCACGCCCTCATGCTGGACAATGGTCTTGACGGACGTTAAAAAGTTGGGGTACTCCTTGGGCGCGAGCTGCATTCGGGTCTTGACGGTGTCGAAGGGGTTTGTGCATGTCGTTGCGATACCGGCAGAAGTTGCTGCAGCCACAGAGTTGATCATGGCCGAGGACCACGAGCTGTAGTACTTGTCCGAGTGGCTGGAGGTTCTGAGATCCGAAAAGAGCATGTTGGGCAACGCGACCTTGAGCTGCTCGTAGAAGAGCATGTAGAGACCCGCGTAGGGCGCGTCTCGCGCGAAAGTAGCTGCCCAGCCGTAGAAGAAGCCCCGCATGCCGTTGTGTTTGTAGATGGACGTGGCTGCGTCGACTATGCTTTTGTAGTGGTAGGTGGACGACTCGTAGCGCACCTTGATGACGGTGATCGGCATCACCAGCAGGCCCACGGTGCCCCGCACAAGACCGCCACTGATGAGGTTCTCGGTGTTGGTCAGCTTGGGCAGACTGGACGTGCTTCTGTTGTCTCCAACCGCAAGGCGTCTTCCTCCTGCCACAGCCTCTCGCACGGTGTTCAGGCAGGTGAAGTACATGGCCGAGCCCACGGACATGCGCAGCGCAGAAGGCAGAGTGCCTCGCCATAGCTCCATCGGCGTATTGAGCGACTTGAGCACCTGGACCATGGACTTGCCATTGGATTGCTGGACTCGGGTTTTCAGCAAATCGAACGGCTGAAGAACAACTGCCGAGACGAGACCGCTGGTGAAGCCCGCATAGATGTGGTTTTTCGACTTGCCGGCCATCGAAGCGAGCGGATGGGTTTGTGTCGTGAAGTTGAGGATGGGTGTGGGGTTGATCTGGGATGATAAAGTTTTTCAAACATAGTGCGAATTGATAATTGGGGTGATTGCGGTGGTGAGGAGGGGGTTGTTGTTGCAGGGGAAATTGTCTTTAATTCATTAATAGTTGTCCGATTTGACAATATTTAATTCTCGCATTTATTGCGATTTTATTCCGTTTATTACACACACAAAAACCCACCACAATCGGCACAAATAGCCTCATGCAACATTAGCTTTCCAGGTGCATAACGAATCCACTTATTAATCCTGCAGTTCGGGAGCAATCGGCCTGGGGGTCGAGATGTGACGTGGATTCCACAGGGAGACAAAGACTGTGGTTTTTTATCACACACTTACCATCCTCACAGCTTTCTCACAATGCCATAACCCGTGAGGTCCAAAAACGTTATCCACAATAGAGTTTATTGCACCTTCTTATCTCGGTGGATTTGCAAATGTGTTCCTGGAAGGCTCGAAAAATGGTCGAACAGGCCCATGTTTGGTATCATTCGTATCGCAGCGATCTCCCTGATGCATTCCCATGTTCCAACAGAAAATATAAACAAAAACCTCTCTTGCTGCCAAATTGACCCCAAACCAGATTCACTTATGACTAAGCAGACTTTTGACTCCAGTCTAATCCCACAGAGCCTCGTACTAAGACCCTCTTTCGTCCAACAGCCGCCAAATGCGATCTCGGATCTAAAATAACACACCATGAAGTTCCAAAACCAAAGTAGGGTTACAGCTTCCGAGGCAGGAGGAAGCTTATGTGCCGTTTGAGTTTTTCTAAACCCCGCTATTTAGCCCTTACATGAGTGGATGGTGTCTGAGTCAGCAGATGTGTCTGACTAGTGAAGGTCAAATATTTTTCGAGCTGCGTCACATGTTTGCGTGTTGTAGTCAGACCACCTTTTTTGAGCTCGTGACGAGAGCATATAAAACCTCGCCCACCTTCTTCTGATATGACGCCTTGCACTAACAAGACAAATGTGGCTTAGTTATTATAGCGCCTCCAATACAGCTATATTTTAGTGTGGAGAGCCCATTCCAGTCTGGAGATTTTGCTAGAGTCAAGAACGGCTGGTGGTTGGTTTCATACGGCTTGTAGTGTTTTTTTATTCCGCTTCGCTGCTATTTTTTTAGGCGCATTTAATATATGTTTCAGCCTTATCTTTTTGATCAGTCTGTCTCACAAGGCCACACAGCGGCCCTTCAATGAGCGGTACAGTTTGTTGTTATCGAAAAGCAGCTAAATTAGACCATAGCAGCAAAGATGTCTTTGGTGTGCTTAACCATCAACTTAGCGTCCTTAGTCCCTGAGAAGGAGTCGTATTTTAGAATTATTTAGATTATTTAGAATTTAATTTCGGGTCGCTCTGGTAATAACACCTCCCAAAACGCCGGCAAAAGTCGGCCCATTTTGCTCTTAAATTTCAGGAATCTGACTGCTGCATCGTCTCTTCGCGCCCTTCCTTTTTGGGCTCCCGTTGCCTTCTTCACGTTGGAGCTCATCATGCACCATGCAAATCCATCAATGCTCCCGCAAGTTTATTTACGGCTAAATGGCATGCCCGAAAACGCGGTTTGTCGGCAGCATTAGGCTTAGGGATGTCATATTGTATCAGCCCTATCATTCACATCTGTCAAAATCTGCGTCTCGTGTCTTTAGTGTGCTTTTGTACGTGGTCCTCCTGTCTCTGATTTGCTGTGTATACGGGCTTGCTCTCTCTCTTTCTTCCTCTGTGGCCTCTCTTTCGGAGAAACTGTTGTTCCGGCAGACAACAAAGCAGCCGTTCAACGCCCTCTCTGCCAGGAACAGCAGTATTTATGGTCTTATTCTATCGACGTTGGAGCCGGAGATAGAATATTTATCAACACTCGTTTCACCACCTGCATGCGGCGTGGTGGGGGTGGGGGGAAAAAGAAAAAACAAGCGGAAAACGAAAAAACGTGATTATGACACTTCAAACAGATTGACAGCAGACGTATAGAGATGTATCCTCGGGGCTCCCGAACCCTGTCTTTCGCTGCTGGCATCGCCCATCTGCTTCTGTAGAGGCAAGTCTAGCCATAAAGACAGCGCGCAAGTCGATTTATCCACCGATAACGGTCTTTATGGTTCTTTAAACACTCACCCTCTCTTTTATTAACTCTGTTTCTTGTACCATCTATGTGTTCACATGCTGGGGTCGTTGCTTCTTTTTTAAAATTCTTTGTGTTGTATTCTTCCAAACGGGAAAAACAGGGTTAGCCGCCCATAAACATTTAAGGTGCAGCACCTGTCACATTCTAAACCTTAAAGACAAAGGAGCTTTCTTTGTCTGCGGCGAATGTAACGTTGTTGCCAATTGATAATGCTTGTTAAGGTGGATTTTTTGAAAATCGAGAAAAAAGCACAGAAAAACCGCAATACGAAACAATGCGCTCTGCAGTACGAAGAGACGCGGCATTCACCGATCCATGCGTCGTCTGATATCTTTTTTATGTCTCTGACGCATTTTAAACGCACCCTCCGGATATGGTGGAGTTGCTGGAATAAAGACAAGCGGAAACTAGTTGAGAGTTGATAAACCGGTATACCCCTCTCAACAGGTCCCATCATAACAAGCTGTGTAGGATCATAGGTACAAGCTCTCGAGAAATTTTCCGAACTCTTGTAGAAACTTAGTTGCCTGGCTATCCACTTCGTGCCTGAGATTGCGACTCACCAACACTCATTAGCAGTTGACTCAGAGTCAGCTGTCATTTACATCTGTCTCTCTGCCATGGCACATCCTGCGGAACTCCCGGAATTAAATTCCCTAGACAGTTGTCAGAAAACCTACAAGCGGAGGAGTCACCTGCAGCTTCGTACCCCTGAATATTTGCTTATGTGGCTGAGATTCATAATAACCATCGGCAAGTCGAAAATTAAACAGCAAGTGAACCACAGCTACCGGAGATGTGTATTAAGAGCTCGTTTGGTCAACAGCTGCATAAACTTCGCCCCTACCTTAGCGTAACTCAACGTCCCCAACGTTGACGTGCGATCATCACTCTGTGGATGGCGATGGCACCGTCTTAGAGCGTCGAAAACTTCGTTTTGCGTTGCAAATAGGAGCTATAATAAGTGCCCAAAGTGATCATTTGCTTTTTGTCACCTGTATAGTATGAAATGCTGAAGTCAATTTTTAAGTCATTGTCAATGTCTCGCTATTCCTGTAACGCCCAAAATAGACCCTCAGAAAAACCCCACGATGGCGAATACTTCTTTAGTGCGCTCTAAGAGGGGACCCTTTTCACGGGAAGCTGTTACGACCTCGATCTGCTCCGATCTTAGCGTTTTTAAGCCTACTATCATAGATACAGAGATCCGAATCATGCCCACCTATATGGCACGGTTACTTATGCCTTTCTGGAAGAACTCTACAAGTAGCGTATATCAATGTCATCTCGGCATAGTGACGGTTCCAAAAGAAAATACCACCGTCGAACAAATTATGAATAAACCAGAAACCAGACGAAGCAAAGGTGGTTATTAAAAGGGCGATTACTTTGTCGATGACTTTTAGTCAACAAATGGATATAAATACTGCACTAGAGCCTTAGGATGCATTGCGCGAAGTCGACAGCTTGAGAACTACCGCCAGAACGGTCACTTTCAACAGTACAGTGCCTCGGCCGACGGAAGCACGTATCCGCTAATGTGAGTACTGAACCCTTGCGTGAGGAGTGGGAAGTGTCCAATGCTCCATTGATGTTACACCGACAATCATCTTGAGGATAGAAACTCGGTGTTTTGATACCATTTGTTGTCTCAAAAGGAGGCCAGGACCCCACTCGACTCTTGGGCAGGTTTAGGAGGAGTGACGACACATTAATCTTCCAGCAGGCGTCAGTACACAACTTTCGAACGGCTCCTTTCGATAGCTTTACAGTTGTCCAACGACGCTGTACATACGGTGTAACTGCGTTAAGATAAATGTTCGTCAGGCATGCTAGTGGCTGGACTCTGAAGGGGCTCCAGAAATTGACAGTCACAGCCAGAGAAATTACAGCGACTCCGCTCTGAACTCTCCACTCTCCTCTCTCAGCAAACTACGCTTTTATGATTTTCAACGACAAGGCCACCGGAAGCGAACCTTTTTCAGAGCTAGAATGACATAGGGCGGACGAAAGGACTTGGGGAATGTTGTCTTACGTTCCTTTTACGCAACAATCGACTGCTGAGCGCACCTCACTTCGTCGGCACTCTTCCATCGCGGGCTTTGACAACATGTGAAATAATGGCACCACGAAACCGCTATCAGACGTGGAGGAGCTCATACGACTTATCTCGCTAGTAAGCCAGTCCGTTCGACGTTGAAATCATCTCCTTCTCGCTTAACTCACAGCAGTTCGACCAGTTTAGCACAACAACAAGTGTCCGACGGAATGCACCTTCGCTGTGGGGAAAAAGGAGCTGAGAGCAGGAGTGGGGAACAGGGCATAAGTACGAGTGGTTAACAGGAGTTGGGCGACTAGAGAACGGCTACTCTTACTGGGACATTGTCAACTACAGAAAGTCGCGTCTATTACATGCTGTTCTTAAAATATGTATCTATCTACATCGCAGGGCACAGAAGAAGGTGCTGCTGCTGGTGGTCCGCTCTTGTGAGCGGACTCAGTGGCTGTGGCGCTCTCAGAGAGAGTCGAGCGCATGAGTCTGTCCATATTTATGCAAAATGAATGTAGACAGAAGGGCAGCTGGACTGTAGCGTCCTGGCTGCAAGTGTCTTGATACTAGACAGTTGTGGGCATTGTAAAAACAGCAGGGGAGCGCTTAGACCGGGTTGCTGTGAGGTTGCATGGCCACAGCGGGTCCAAAAGGCAGAGCGCGGCTCATGAGCTCCTCCATCGTCAGGTTTCTCAGCCGAACCTGCTCCACCTCGTTGACGCCCTCCTTGTGTGTGGCGAGGGCAATCACTTGATTGTTGTTGAGCATGAACAGCTCGTGGTGCCACCGGTCCTGAATCACTCCATCGATCCACAGCTGCGACGAGTTGCTCCAGCCTCGCTGGACCGCCACAGCTCCCACTCCGTCGGTTCCCGTCTTGTCCTTGGCCACCTCCATCAGTCTGGCAGTGTCCAGGTTGCGGAACTCCAGCTTGGCCAGGTCCATGTTGAGACCCATGCCGATGGCCTTGGAGTAGGACTCCTTGAGCGCCCACCGCAAAAAGAACTCGCCGTTGCCGGTTGTGTCACTGGTCACCTGCGAGTACTCGTAGGGCGAGAAAATCTGCGAGAAGCCCTCCATCCAGTTCATGGTCCAGTTGGACGGAGGCACGGTCGACGTGATGTCAACTCCAATCTGCTTTCCGTCCGGCCGGACTGCAACCACAACCAGCTCACTATGGTGGCTGATGTTGTAGTCGAACGGGGAGTTGGGCACAAACGACTTGCCCTGCGGAGTTTTCGAAATGACAATGTCAGTCCACTTTTTGCCCGTCAGAACAGTGGCGATGTAGCGCTGCAGAAGCTGCGAGCCCAGAGCCATTTTTGCGTCGCTTCTGTAGCGGAAACGCGAGATGTCCAGCTGAGACTCAACAGGAAGCAGTCGCATCGCCTGGTTGAAGTCGTTCTGAGAGTTCCAGATGGGCCGCACATCGAGAAGGAACAGATAGACGGCTTGCTTGGAATTCTGCCAATCGAACAGCTGAGTTAGTATGTGAAAAAAGTGCCTGAAAAACACGAGGAGCCAAAAAGGCTAGACGCGTAAAGACGAGGGCAACACGTTGGCAAAAATGACTCTTCTCGCCACAATACTGCTGGAGTCGTCGCTATGGATGGTAGGAACCACAGAATGTGGATATTGTTTTTTGGCACGCGAGGTGAACATTTATGTCCTGGATCAAAACAAAAAATGCAAAACCAAACCAAAACCAAAACCCACCAACCACGCAAACAAACAACAATAAGGGTAAGACAGATGTTGGCAGCGAGAAAAAGAAAAAAAGGCGTGAAAGGGATTCTCCAAAAGGTGGGGGCTCGGGTTGCAAGGGGAAAAGGGCCAAAATAAACAGCAAAAGCACAGGCAAAAACCATATCCGTGCTGTAATTGAGTCTATACGCCTCCAGACATTCACAGCAACTCCAGTCGTACTCTGTCACGGTTTGTTGACGGGTGTCCAGAGCTTCGCCGGGTGGCAAAACCAACGAGTTTAGAAAAACCAAGCAAGAAGATGCAAAACCGATTTAGCGATCACGTGGTTTTAGGTATCAAAAAGCACCCTTGGAAATTTGCCTGTGTTGGCAATTCTGCACTTGCACTTGCACTGCGCTAGTCAACGGCACTACCAACACACTATGATAGTGCCTTCCATAGCACCACTGCCGATTAGTGCAAGCAGCCCAAGCAGCAGAGGCACATAGTAGTGGCATGAGTGGCCCCTTAGCGTGTGCATACCAGCCGAATCGAGGGACGATTGGGTTGATTGGCACATCTTCCCGCCAAAACCAAGCAAAAAAGAAAAAAAAAGAGAAAGAAAAAAAAGAGTCTTCTACTGTCCAATAGTTGCCGCTCGCGTTTAACAAACATCTGTTGCAAACTAGCTAATACTCACGTTGCTACCGAGATAATCCGCCGCGATGGGCTCCTGCACCATGTAGTTCATGTTGAAGTCCTGGTCGAGAATGGGGTTGTAGACGGGCTGCACGGGCTGCTGCTGCTGCACAGGAAGCTGCTGCTGTTGCTGCTGCTGCACGGGCACCTGCGAAATCATCTGGATGTCCGTGTTCAGCCGCGGATCCATGTCGATGCTCAGGCCCATGTTGGCGTGGTTCATCTGCGGCTGGTACTCCTGCTTGACGCCGTACGCCTCCAGGGCGGATCCGCTGAGGTTGGAGCCACTCAGCGACGGCTTCTTGAGGCCCGGCTTGGACACGGAGTTGCGGTGGAGCGTGTTGTGCTGCAGGGTTGAGGATCCAGGTGCGGAGGCAGAAACCGGGCTGACGATTTCTGGTCGGTCTGCGGCCTCTCGGATCCTCCTCTTGATGGTCCGCACGCTCAGCTCCGGCACTATCTGCTTCTGTATGTCCTCCAGCGAGTCGCTGCGGTCGTCGGTTACCTCCACTATCAGCTTGTCGATTTCCTCTGTGGTCTTGCGCGGTCGGCCTGGACGCGGCACGTTTTCGTAGTGGCCGCGCTCCTTGGAGCGCTTGATGAAGTCGCGTACCGTCGATCGCGGAATGTCCAGCTGCTTGGAGATCTCCGCCAGGTTTTTGCCGCAGTCCGCAAGCCCCACGATTCGCCCCTTGTCGAACTCCGTCAGCTCTCGTCGGTTGGTTTTTCGGGACATTGGACGAAGGCGAGTCGAAAGGAGAGTAGAGCTGGTCGAAACAGCCTGGGTTGGTGGGCCAGGTCGAACGCGATGTTGGTGTGTGAGGAGCAGTCTAAGGTCGCTAGCGGCGGTGCTCCAGTCTTGGCTTTCTCAACGGTGACCTACTTGTCCGTCGCTGGTGGAGTCGCCATACCAACCTTTTGTACTCGGAGGTTGGACTCTCTCTCACTTTGTGCCAAAACGCCAAACAGTAAAAATAAATGAGCTACATGCTATTTTGCATTTTGCATGTGAGCCAAAAACCTAAGCTAAACCTTGGCGAGCCTGAAGCTAATTACTTCAAACGCCGCCAGGGTGAGAGCTGGTGGAGGTGCAAGCGGTTCCCCAGCCCGGTACGCTGCGTGATTATCGTCTCCGGCCGCTTCTCGTGCCCCAGAGGCTTTTTCTGCGCCCTGAGAGCGCCCACAGACCAACCCCACCCCACTATATCTATAGTCCACGCTAAGAGAAGCCCACTCGTAGACAAGCCGTCAGTGGCAGATACAGTAGTTTAGTTTGTTGAGCTAGCGCGGAAACGGTCGACCCAGGCTGTTTGGCGACAGTGCTCGTGTCCCTCAGGGCATTCCAAGGTGATGGGATGGGTATGACGTCATTCTTCTGACAGAGATAGCAGACAAAGCGGAAGGTTGATTGATTGATCCGAGGAGCGCCAGATGAAGGACTTCTTGCTGTCGCATCGCCTTCGCCTCTCCTATTGTCGCTGCTTTCATCTATAGTCCATTTATCTTTGGGTATCCCCAGATGAGATCTAAATGTCTCACCCAGCATGCTGCAAACCACACTGCGCTCCACGCTAGCCCAGGAGCTCCGGAAAATGGATCCCCAGCTCTCAGGGCCGCTGAGCACGCTCGTCTTCGCCTCTTTTTTTTTTTTTTTTTTTTTTTGTACACTGGTACGCTCTGTCACTAGCTATGTGTTTGCGGGACACAAAGAAGACAAAGAACCAAGCGGTGTCTTTTAGGTTTGGGATACAAAACCTTGAAGTCCGCTTGTCCCAAAACCTACTGTCCAGGGGTTATGATCGCTGTCTCTGAGTTTTTGCGATTTTCCGCTGGGTCAAGGGAACTCGAAAAACTAAAAACATACAATCCAAATCTAAACCTCCTCAGGGTGCGTAGCTCGTGAGCTAGAGCCTGCAACCCTCCGAGTGGGCTCCGACAGTTCACGTGCTTTTGGGGGTCCTACCCAAGGATTGTATGGAAAAGAACGCCAGACCGCCTACAGACCACGCTAAGTCCTGCACGTCTGCTAGTGCCTCCCCGGTCCCTGGACGGTCCCTGGCTTGTCCTCTACGCCGGGGAGCTCGAACCTGGCGAATTGCTTTTTGCACCACCGCGGGCTCTTTATTCTCAGGGAGATACTGGATTGTGGAGGTGGACCGGTGCATGAGGGAAGCGGGCAGGAGGAGGCGAGAGAAACACGCACGAGCGTTGTTAGCGAGAGGCAGGGGAGGAGCACGAGCGTTGCGGGCGACGTTGGCGACAACTCAGCCCTCCGGTGTCTCATCTGCGGCGTCTGCCGTCTCTCTAGCCCCGGCTCCCTCCATTCCTGCACTGTGCGACATTGCTTAACTCTCGTGCTTCTTCGCGATAGCCATCTGACAACGATAGGGCTCAACAACCTTTTTCCGTGAGCCGATGGCGGAAGCTTCATGTGCTGAGACGCAGGTAGCTGCTGGCTGAGCCAGGCTGACCCAGCATTTGTCATTATGGGCCGCTGCAAATCGCAGCCTCCGAGACATGTGATACCCTAACGGCTGTGGGCAGTTTCGAAGGGTCCTCTTTGCCTGCCGACCGAGCTATCGTCGTTTTAGCTCCCAGGTGGAGGATCGCACTAGTCGGTCCTCCACAAGTATAATAGCTCTGATTTCTCATCTCGTATCGGAGGCGACTATTGTACTGTTATTTTCGGGCCGAAGAACGGCGTGCAAAGAAGGTTGCTATCATCTCCACAACCCTACGCACTGTTATTACCCTTTATCGACTATCTCCGGAGAAACGATGCTCGATCAGGCTTTACGGACATTAGCTGTCATTTATGAACGGGATGTCGTGTATTATTTCTGCCCCACGCTTATTCGTCGTCCTGTCCAGTCCTTGACGACGCTACGGCCTTTTCAGCTGAGAAAAAGAGCCATCTGGTAAAACCGCCCTTTGTTGCTCCCGGCATTTGATCACATGACCACATACTTTTCCAAGTTTCTTTTGCAGAAAAAACCGCACCCTCCACTCCACCACACCTCCACTAGGCGGGCTGTCCATCAATCGGAAGTTTGCCTTAACTAAACTTTGCGCATTTGTTGCAGGTGTAAACTAGATTTGGGCCTTGACTTTGAACTGTACCACGTGGAACAATGAAGATGCACTGGCCATGTCGTATTTGTCGCACATTTTTTTCCGATGGTTCAAACGAGCAGTTCTGATGCCAAAAAAGCTCTCGCAAATGAAAAACCAGCGAAAGGCTGAAAGCTTAGGTTGCCAAATCTCCGAGCCAAGCCATAACGGCCTAGGAGTGAGCCGTGTGCTGTTAAATGGTACACCGTTGGAATCGCCAGACGCGTGCCTCCATATCTATACCAAACAGGCGCTCAGATCTGACGCCAGGCCCGTCACAGCGTCTTCCAAACCTCCTGCCTCAACCTAATCCACTTCGTGGGGATCGAATACACATTCATGTGTCAGTTATCATGCTGGCCCTGAGAACAACCGCGGTTTAACCGCGCATCTCGATACGTCCATGTGAAACTGGCTGGACGGACATTGCGGACCAGATCCGCCTTGGAAGGCCCGAATTTGTGCCGAAGTGGGAATAACTGGTTTAATAGCTGGTGATATATCCAGTTGGAACCTGCACGACAAAGAACAAGATCGTCACAACACCATTCAAAACCCTGTCCGGAGATAGTCTAATCGGCGTCTTGGCACTTATCGTGCGTTGAGAAAGCCCCATGTCCCACAGATTCCTATCCCTGGAGCGAACACATATACCCAAAATGTCTCATTAGCAGCCGTCGGGGAAGCTTGTCGGCGTCTGAAAACGCTTACACAGGGATCTTGCTCTAGAACTTGGCTTGGATCTGCTATTCCTAATCGGGCAGTAGCCTCCAGGAAAATGTCACAGGACGGTAATGACGTAAACCAACGGCGTAGCAACGTAGTTGCTATTGATTTGTTTCCAGGGGTGTGGGGTAATACGTAAGAGCTATCATACAAGCAAACTCCGCCCTCCGTTCTAAACGGCAGAAAGGATACTTTCTCACTCAACAGGTGTCTTACGGGAGCAACAATGAGATTCGGTCGAGGAGAAAGAATGACACCCGCGCGTATACGGGCGGTTGAGAAAGTCAATCCTCCGGCCGAAGAGGTTATCTGGACTGTTGGATTTCGCAATTCGGGCGTTAGGTGGATACCCTGCAATTGAGGTGTTAAAGTGCGTTCCAAGGCAACTTATGATAGACGGATTCGTATATTGAGTATTAGACTGGCATTGCAGGACCATTCCCGTGCCTCCGATCAACTGCCGATGTCGTTATCTCGACTATAGCAAGCATGTCGCTCCTTTCCTCCTCCACCCCGTGTTCACTCAACACATAAAACCATTATACGCCGAGCACGTAATCGGCATGGAGAGTTCGAGATTCTGTTTTTTGATTGTGACTGTAATCTTCATTCCCTTTTCTCTTTATCTCGCCTTCTTTGCAAACTCAACCCCTGTTGCTTCTCGTAACATTGTCCAGGTGTTGGGGAGTGTTCAAACTTGAAATGGAGAGTGTTCCAGTTCAACAAGACCATCATGGCCGAATACGACGTCGAGACATCTAGTCATCCCTCTAGTCTTTGTTTCTGTAGTGCGATACTCATTAGTACAGCCCCGCGATGGGTCCAAACTAGCCTTGGGGCCACCTACAAGGGCCTTTTTTGTCTCTAGTATGCATTGCCGGACACGAAGGAACCCTACAGCGGGCTAAACACCTTTTCTGAGAGCTCACAAGCGTTTCCACGGAGATGTTCACTAATATGCAGGTGCTAGCGTGGTTCAGGTGGTTCTCAGGCGTTAGTGTCAAAATAAATCCCAGCGTTCCATTTTTCCAGTCCAGAAACATGCTAAATCAAGGGGAAGCAATGCTACCCCGTATACTGAAGTGCTCATTTTTGTCCGTTCCATACCACAAAACTTGTGCCCAATACACTCGCTGCACTGCTGTGAGAGAAACAAAGATAAGTTCAACATCAGGCAGGGTATGCGAATACGACAAGTTGAATATGCACTTCTGCGAGCTGCGAGCTGCACTCTGGACTGTTTTTCCTCTTTTGAATCTGTGTGAATTCGCTACCGCGGTGTTTCACGTTGATCACCGAATTGGTCGAGATTGACCGCGGTTTTTGGTGGCTGGAAAAGCAACGAAAGGTCGTATCTAGAAGAGGACTTCGCCAGTAGCTGCTCACAGCTGTATAGATCACGCTAAATTTGCTTGATCCCGAAAATACTAAGCCTAGCCTTCACATTAGTCTGGAGAGTGCAGTTCTGTGGGGAAGAGGTTCTAGATGAATGTAACGGTTTGGATGTGTCCATGGAATGCGGGAGTTGTTCATCGTGATATTTGGCCCGAATAGGTGCTGTAATTGAACTGTCCATACACTTGGCCGTTGAATTTGCCCATTAGTCTATGACGTACACTAGTGGCAGTGTGATTATGTAATCGTTGTTTGGCTTAGACGAGGCAATACGAGTGTTCCATTGAAGATCACCAAAGAATAGGCTCCATTTTTCTCCTATTTTTCGTCTTCTCTATTTCACCACCACGTGACTGCCACCCACTCTTAACCTGCTTATTAATCTCTCGGTTACCCTGCCGTGCTCCCCCACATGTTTTTTCCCGTGTGATTTTGAGCCTCGGTAAAGTGCGAACTTTGATTCGGGAGGAGTCAGGAATATGACTGATAAGTACATAGGTATTAGCCAGAATACAAATCAGAAAGCGCCACAATATTCGTCACCCAAATCCGAGCATATTCATCTCTTAAAATCACTTTTTTCCCCCCTCAGCTAGTTCTTACGGTCACCCCACCCTAACCCACAAACGCACCCCACATATTCTTCTGATTTCCACTTGCCACCACCCAACATGGCACCCCGCGAAGATCTAGTGCAAAGCGCGGTGGCGTTTCTCAACGATCCCCAGGCCGCCACGGCGCCTCTGGCCAAGCGGATCGAGTTCCTCGAGTCCAAGGACATGACTCCGGAGGAGATTGAGGAGGCTCTCAAGCGGGCTGGATCTCCTTCGACACAGACCCACAGCGGCAGTGTGGTGAGCCATGGAGCTGCTCCGTCTGTGCCCGCGTCCTATGCATTCCAGTCGCCTCCTCCGCTGCCCGAGCGGGACTGGAAGGACGTGTTTATCATGGCTACCGTCACCGTCGGCGTGGGCTTTGGCCTGTACACGGTGGCCAAGCGGTATCTGATGCCGCTGATCCTGCCTCCCACCCCGCCGTCGCTGGAGGCCGACAAGGAGGCTCTCGAGGCCGAGTTTGCGCGCGTCCAGGGCCTGCTGGACCAGGTGCAGACGGACACGGAGGAGGTCAAGGCCAGCCAGGCCGAGGTGGCCAAGCGGGTCACGGAGGCGCTCAAGGGCGTGGAGGAGACGATCGACCAGCTCAAGACGCAGACCAAGAAGCGCGACGACGAGATGAAGCTGGTGACGGCCGAGGTCGAGCGGATTCGCGACCGCCTGCCCAAGAACATCGACAAGCTCAAGGACTCGCAGGAGCAGGGTCTCGCGGACATCCAGAGCGAGCTCAAGTCGCTCAAGCAGCTGCTCAGCACGCGAACGGCCGCTTCTGCGGGTCCCAAGCTGCCTCCCATCCCTCCGCCCTCCTCCTACCTCACTCGAAAGGCCTCTCCTGCTGTTCCTGCCGTGCCTGCGGCTCCTGGATCGCCCGTCCACAACGTGTCCTCCAGCAGCTCCGTGCCCGCAGACCGAGACGACTTTATTCCGACTCCTGCCGGCGCTGTTCCCATGATTCCGCAGCCCGCGGCGTCTAGCTCTGTGTCCAACGTGCCCAACTCGGCGGTTTCGAGCGCACCCTCGCCGATCCAGGACCCCGAGCCGTTTGTGCCCGAGCCCGGAACCGCCAAGCCTGCCCCCAAGGCCAGCATTCCCGCCTGGCAGCTGGCTGCATTGGAGAAGGAGAAGGAGAAGGAGAAGGAGAAGGAGTAGGACGTTCTGTGTCACACATAGAGAATTTATTTATGCCTGTGCAGGTGCGAGTAGGTGGGATCGGTGTGGTGGAGCTAGACTTGTACTTGTAGTCAATGTACTTGTAGTCAATGTACTTGTAGTCAAAGGAGATCATCTCTGGTGATATGTACGGTACGTACCTATAGTAAGATGGGTAAAGTATGTACAAGTACTTGAATACAAGTACAGTAGTGATCGTAATAGAAGTCTATGAGCGAACATGCCTATAACTGAGTGGTTTGTTCTGCATCTGCTATGGATTTGTATTCGTGAGTGTGTATTGACTGACAATGGATAGTATGGCTGAGGCCTGAGAACCAGAAGAGTTGATGTCTCTGTTAGCTAGTGGCAGACCAGGTGTACGAGGGAGTTGTACTTCATGTGTTCCGCGAGTAATTAGTTTACTGAACTAGTTGCGTTTGTGAGTTCCAGAGAAGATGTCTTTGGTGACAAGTACGCTCTGTATACTAAGAGGTGCGGACTACTACAAATAGTGAAAGTTCTGATCTCAACAGATATGTGAGTGAACATAGCCTACCTGGTAAAACGGAGTGGTTTGTTCTGTATCTGCTGTTGGTTTGTATTTGTGATTGTGGATTGAATGTATCAGCGAGTATGACTGATACCTGAGAATGAGAAGTGATGTTGCTATTAGCTTGCAGCAGATCTCGTGTGCCAGGGAGTTTTATTTCATGTTTAATAATGTGGTAGAATCGAATTTAAGCCTCTAGGACTTCAATAGGGCACAAAATGCGATGGCCATGGATATCGTGTTGGCGCTCCCCTGGGTAGCTGTCACCCTCAACACAACACAGAAATGACGGAATGAAATGAATATGTAGCTTTCAATATACCAAAACGCTCTGTTTCTTGAGCTCCATGTCATGGAATAATTTATATTCTTCCTATATCGGCTGTTTAAGCGTGTTAGAAACTCGACCGTAAATTTCTACAAAACAACTCTAAAAGTATATAATTCTACATTACCGCACTTCCTTATCCGTCCTACACAAAAAATAATTTCCACTCGTCTATAACACCACCATCCATACCTCCTCTCGCCCATCTAGACTTGTGCGATAAACTTCTGACAAATCTAATATTTTTATGCGTCTAATTTTATTTTTGAAAATTTCGAGTTCATGAAACGGCTCTTCACCAGCATGAATACCAGCATTGTGCGTTTGAAAACTGCGAGCATCCAGTTCGACAAGAGCCCCCGAGCGCTGCAGCCCTCGATTTCGGACCCGGAGACGCTTGAAGCCCTCAAAAAGGCCTCCCATGTGCTTCAGACGACCCACCAGCCTGTGGCTTTTCCTACGGAAACCGTCTACGGCCTTGGAGCCAGTGCTCTGAGCACGGATTCCGTGAAGAGCATCTACGCCGCGAAAAACCGGCCTGCCGACAACCCTCTGATCGTCCACGTTTCGTCGCTGGATCAGCTGAAACGCAAGGTGCTCAAGGGACGAGAGATTCCCGACATCTACACGCCTCTGATTGAGAAGTTCTGGCCCGGACCGCTGACGATTCTGCTGCCGCTGGACGCGGAGAGCGACGTTTCGCCTGCCTGTACAGTTGGACAGCCCACAGTTGCTGTTCGAATGCCAGATCACGCTGTGGCCCGTTCTCTGATTGCGCTCAGTGACCTGCCTCTGGCTGCTCCCTCAGCCAACGCATCGACCCGTCCGTCGCCCACAACCGCCGACCACGTCTTCCACGACCTCCAGGGCCGCATTCCGCTCATTCTCGACGGAGGAGCGTGTTCTGTGGGCGTTGAGAGCACCGTGGTAGATGGCCTGTCGGATCCGCCTATGCTGCTGAGACCTGGAGGAGTCAGCTTGGAGCAGATTCGCGAGTTTGGCGGAGAACAGTGGAAGAACGTGCTAGTAGGACGAGCCAACGCAAAGACCGACGAGGTGGTCCGCACCCCAGGCATGAAATACAAGCATTACTCGCCGACTGGCAAGGTCGTCCTGTTTGGACCTGTGAGCGACAAGTCCGTCGAAGACGCCGTGAAGGAGTACATGGAGTCTGGAGAGCTGCAGGGCAAGAAGGTCGGCCTGCTGACGTCGCTGACTCTCACGGAACACACTCTTCCTAACGTGCATACCCTCAGCATGGGAAACACCCCTGCTCTCGTGAGCCGAAACCTGTTTGCGGGTCTCCGAGATATGGACATTGCTGGAGTCGAGGTGATTCTGGTGGAGGGCATTAGAGAGGAGGACGAGGGTCTGGCGGTGATGAACAGACTGCGAAAGGCTGCTTCGGAGGAGATTTCCGTTTAGAGAGGCTAGCTAGTATATAGATAATTTATTAATGACTGACGATACTTCATGGAGTGTACCCAAGTCAACATCTCCTCAGCATAGATTACCTGGTTGAGCATAAAGTAGGAGTCAGCATAAAGTAGGAATGACATAGAGCAGGAATCAGCATAAAGTAGGAATCAGCAGTAGAGCAGAGAAAAAAGTAGAGAAATGTAGTGAATTGGCTACCAGGAAGCAAGCTGGCACTTCACTACGAGTATGTACATATTGTAGGTGTTGCAATACGCCAGTTCCATGACAATGAAGCAGAGCGACTCCACAGATCTACACAAAGCAAAGCGAGGACTTGGGAGTCATCTCTGTGTTTACTACGCCTTCTCAAATGCAGCTAATGACTTGACTGATACCACTTTGCTGTGTTGAGCCTCCACTCTGAACCTATGATCTTCACTCCACTTAACCATTCCACAGTAAGGACACTTTGGATGCTCTTAGAGACTTGGAATGAAGTCCGACTTTGTTGCTTTCTGCACGAGGCTTTCGCCATATCATTTCTCATCGATATTTATTAGCCATAGGTTTACGACTGCTAAGTGCTTTCTGGCTAATATTTATAAGCAAAATTGTGCCATATTTATTGACCATAATAGCTATATAATAATTATGGTTTATGGCTAATACTTCTAAGAGGGCGTCAAGGGTGGCTCAAGTGAAGGCAGAAATGCTCGAATAAGAGAATATCATTGCGATGCCAATACATTTTAACATCTATTACAAACAAATTGGTTTAAGGTACGTCATTACTGGCATAAAGTACCAAATTGTCGGCATAAAGTACCGTATTATCAGCATAAAGTACGAGATCATCGGCAAAAAGTACAAACAACACGCCATAAAGTGCAAACATTTGAGAATAAACTACACCGTAAGGTACACAAACGCCGCTTGGTTGCCCAGACAATCTACAATCAGTTCAATATACAGTACTTGTACTCACCAATGCAATCGAACTGACACAATCATCAGCACTGTATGTATTTGTAGCCGCTGTCAGTCTTACATACATACACACCGTTCAAGTGAATCTACAACACACGTCTACTCATCTCACTCTTCTAGCTAGTCTAAATGTATCCATTAATTATCTTATCCTCCCCCGCGTACCCAGACTCTCCGGGCTGGGCTCATGCTATATTACAATGTCTGTGCCTGTCCTAGACCACACTGTTGGTGAAGTTGTTTGTACTACGCGAGCGCAGAAAGTACTTTTTGGCCTCGTCGAGAATCCACACCGAGGACGAAATGAGCACCAGCGACAGCAGGTCCTTGAGCGACAGCGCCTCCGTCTGGAACACGCTCTGCAGGAACGGCACGTACACCACCAGCAGCTGGCCCAGAATCGACGCTCCGCACGCGTACAGGAACATTTTGTTGGTGAAGAAGCCAATCTCAAACACAGACTTGGTGGCCGACCGGCACGCCAACGCGTTGAACATGTCGTAGAAGACGAAGCACGTGAAGGTCATGGTCGTGTCGCGCTTGTCGATGACGCCGTCCTGCATCTGCGTCACGTAGACGAGCATGGTGCCGACCAGGATGATAATCGCGGCCTCGACGCACTTCTTGACCAGGTCAGGGGTCATGACCTTTTCGTTTCGCGGTCGGGGGGGCTTGTTCATCACGTCGGGGTCAACGGGCTCAACACCCAGAGACTGCGCGGGAGGACCGTCCATGAGAATGTTGATCCACAGAATCTGCATGGGGTTGAGGGGGTTCTCCAGGCCCATGATGGTGGCCACGGCGACGATCGACAGCGCGGCCATGGACGTCGACAGCTGGAACGTGATGAAGTTGCGGATGTTGTTGAAGATGCCCTTGCCCTCCTCGATCGCAGACAGAATCGTGGCAAAGTCGTCGTCCGTGAGAACCATGTCCGCGGCCTCCTTGGCGACGTCCGTGCCGCCGTTGCCCATCGCAATGCCGATATCGGCGAGCTTGAGCGCAGGAGCGTCGTTGACACCGTCTCCGGTCATGGCAACAACATCGCCGCGGCGCTGGAAGCCCTTGACGATCTTCATCTTGTCCTCGGGCGACGTGCGCGCAAAGATGGACGCCGTCTGCAGACACTCGTCGAGCGCCTGGTCGGACATGGCTGCGAGCTTCTGGCCCTCGACCACAGACTGCGTCCCGGGCATCAGGGGCATGCCGATTCGTCTTCCAATCGAAAGAGCAGTCGCAGCAGAGTCGCCGGTGATCATGACGACTCGAACACCGCCGGTAGTGAGTCGTCTAATAGCCTTGGGAACGTCGGGTCGAGGGGGATCGTAGAGTCCCATCAAGCCGGCGAAAACAAGACCCTTGGGGGCCTCCTCGGAGCCGTCCTCGTAGGAGCCCTGCTTGTAGGCAAAGGCGATGATGCGCAGGCCGTCGGCGGACATCTCTGCAGCCACCTCGGTCACCCGCTTGCGGATCTCGTCGCTGAACGGCGCCGTCTTGCCATTCTTCTGGCAGTAGAACTCGCAGAACCGCTCGATGACCTCGCCCGCGCCCTTGACGGAGATCATGGGCGTGGCGTCGCCGCCGGTGGTCGTGGACGTGAGCATCCACTTGCGCGACGACGAGAACGGCACCTCCGCAACGCGCTTGCGCGTGTCCCGCGTGTCCTCGAGGCCAAAGTAGTCGAGACACTCGATCAGCGCAATGTCCGTGGCGTTGCCGACGAGGTGGCCCGCCTCGCGGTTGAACTTGCTGTTGTTGCACAGGTTGCCGACCTTGAGCATGTTGGAGAGCGCGACGGAGTTCTTGAGCGCAGCCACGGCCTTGGGGTCCGCCTCGGAGTGCGACTGCCCGGGCTTGAGGGTCACGGCGTTGCCCAGCTCGCCCATGTCGACCGTCCAGCAGGTCGTGCAGGACATGTGGTTGCGGGTGAGCGTGCCGGTCTTGTCGGAGCAGATGACGTTGACGGAGCCGAGCGTCTCGACGGACGGCAGCTTGCGCACAATGGCCTTGTGGCGCGACATGCGCAGGACTCCGAGCGCGAGAGTAACAGTGACAATGATCGGAAGACCCTCGGGAATGGCGGCAACAGCCAGGGACACGCCAATGGTGAACATCTCGAGCCAGTTGCGGCCCTGGAAGATGCCGATCAGGCAGATGACGCCGATGACTCCGAACGACAGCAGCGACAGGTCCTTGCCGAGGTTGTCCATGGACGCCTGCAGCGGCGTCTTGGGCGTGGAGATCTCCGACACCATGTCGTAGACGGCGCCAAAGGCCGTGTGGGAGCCTGTTCCGACGACGATGCCGGTTCCGTTGCCGTCTCGCACAAGCGTGCCCATGTACGCAATGTTGGTGCGATCTGCGAGGCCGATGGGCGGCGTTGAGGTCACGGGCTTGGTGTCCTTGGTCACGGGGGTCGTTTCGCCGGTCAGGTTGGACTCGTCGATGGAGAGGTGGACTGCGCGGACGATTCTGCAATCCGCGGGAATTCGGTCGCCAACAGAAAACTCGACGAGATCGCCGGGAACAAGAGTCGAAGCCAGAACAGTCTGGGCGTTGCCTGCTCGAATGAGATGAGCTTCGGGAGGAACAAGCTTGTTAAGCGCCTCGAGCGACTTCTCGGAGCGGTACTCCTGCACGAAGCCGACGGTGGTGACGATGAGGATGGCGAGGGTGATGGAGATGGCGTCGTCGTGGTTGCCCATGAAAAAAGAAACCGCAGCAGCGCCGATCAGCAGCAGCAGCAGCGGGTTCTCGGAGAACTGCTCAAAGAACTTCTTGATCAGCGAGTCCTCCTCCTCGCTCGCAAACTCGTTGCTGCCGTGGATGTCTCTTCGGTGCATGGCCTCCTGCGACGACGTCAGGCCCGTCTCGGGGTTGGTCTGCAGCTTTTCGACCGTCTGCTCCACGGTCATCTGGGTGTACTGCGCGCTGGGGGTGGCGTGCGAGCGGTTCTGCGTCTCCGACAGAGGCACGCCCTCCGTGCTGGTGTGGCTGTCCATGTTGTCTGGTGGTGGAGAAGAGGAACGGTGAGCACACGTAGCTTTAATGTGCTGCTAAGGTTTGAGGTTGACAAGCGATGTGCTTGTACTTGTAAGGGGAAGCTGGTTGTTTCCAAGTACGGAGTAGAGCAGTAAAGCAGCTGGGGAGTTCAGCTCTGATCCTGGTTCAGCTTTGACCTGTCTTTTTATTCTAACATCGCATCTTGTCTTACGTCCTGCTAACATTGCTACACGCTACCGTACGCGTCTTCACATAGACTACGTAGCGTACTTGTAGCAGAGGTAGTCTAGTATATAAGTCAACGAGCATCTCGTTCATCGTTCAATCGTCGTTCATCGTTCAATCGTTCAATCGTTCAATCGTCAACCCATCACTCGAGTCATCACCCAGTCAATAACTTCCGACTCGCCAAGGGGGCTATGCCATCGTATAATCTCATAGTTTAACCATGCTGAACCATCATGACCTCCATACGGCACCTCAGCAGGCTGCAAGCTGATCGAGCTCCTCACAGCGCGAAATAGCTCCACAGACACCCCTGCGGTCACGTGCACACGGCACCATGTTGATCTGGCTGCTTACCTTATTCTGGGCATTGTATAGTCGTTGATTCTATAGGTCAGTCGTCGACACTTGTACCATCAAAAACGATGCTCTCACACCAGACAAACACAGCAAATACCTCAGCTCACATGGACGGCACTGTGGCTATGCTTTCAGCCGTGTGTCCTGATCCCGCCTGAACGTGAATCTTCATACCTTCGGCGCCAATTTCCGGAAAATTGTCCCAGCGTCTGCTCACACTTGTTTTATTGTACAATGAACGACTACTCCTGTCTATCGTACTTGCTCGTACTTAGGCAGGTGCTCAACATCAGAGTTGGAGGCTATTTGGGGGTATCGAGGGGGGGCAAAAGCGGCATCTTTGCGTGACAAGGTGGGGTTTTTACGGCTTAGTCAGCTTTATCTGCCCGCTTTATCTACTTTTACGCCCTCATACCGCCTCAATCAGCCAGCAACACCCCATAAACTGCACCTGGTCCCCCAGTAAACTCGCCGTTTAGGCTGGAAAAAATACCTTTAGTCCGATTTTTATTTTAGCTGGGGAAGGTGGCAGTGCTGAGCTTGAGCCAAAAGAAAAAAAAAGAGCCAAAAAATATGAGCCAAAAAACGAAATGACCGGGCATCCAGTGACCAGAGGGCCTGGCAGAGCGGGAAAAAGCGGCTTTTCGTGTATTTCGGGCCGGGTAACGCGCATACACGCTCGCGATGCGTGGAGATGACCTCCACACGCCCTCAGTGAAGAGCCGGTCGCGTGACTAATGAACTTTATGGCAGATCAATGCCACGAACATCATTTGCTGGCAGGACTGATTATGTAAGCATTCGGAAGGAGTGTGGTATGAGGCGGGAAGAAGGGTGATAAGTGGGTGGGGGGTTGCTGGGGGTGATACTTGGTGGTTGCATCTATTACAGAGCAAACTATGGTCTTCTTAAAGCACTTCTGAGTTGCATTGCTGAATTCACATGGAGCAGTAGGTGACTTGGTAGACACCCTTACACTACCGCTACAGAAAAAGCAAGACCTCCAATCGACTCCCCGTGCCCATGTTGCTATACAAAAGTGGCACCGGAATTGTAATATCTCGCTTCCTCGAGCAGATATCTGCACCTCGCCAGAGTTGCTACTCGACGGCAATGTTTCACATCTTGCATCTCAGAGCCTGCGATAAGGCCAGGGCGGGCATATTGTAGCGTTGCGGCGGTGATTATAGAGCCGTTGGTTGCGGTGGTTCTTTTATCGCCGTTAATGGCTCACGGGACAGCGCAACGTTGTTTTAGAACACGCGGAATCCGATATCAGAGGTATTGGCCGGGTGTGTATGTATATTGAGAGTATTGTTGGCCAATATTTATGGTGAGTGCTGCGCTTTATTGCCAGTAATGCAGTTGTCATGCCTCAGCTTTAACTATTGGACATTGTGGCAATGTATTCACTAGTGACATGGCTAATACTTTTAGATGGTCGTATCTATTAACCAATATGGTACTCACATTGAGGTCAGTTATGGCCAATACTTGTGTAGTCAGACGTATTGACCAGTGGTACACTATAGTTTAGTCTGATAATGGCTAATACATATTCAGGCACTGACAGAGTGTACTGACAATACTGTCTTAGACACAGATATTGACACTGTCACGGAAAATGTCTCTGATAAGAGTTGATACTGCTACCAAACAGTTACTGTCCACTTTGCTTACAGTATTGCTGATGCTGATACTGCTTGTTTCCATTCCACATGGCCGAATATTGGCAATGTCATTGATGCCACTGAAAATGATAAAGTATTGGTTCCTATTCCACGTGGCTAAACATGGCCACTGTCATTGATGCCACTGGAAATGATAAATTACTGGTTCCTCACAGTCCATATTGTTGATACTGGCACTGATACTCCCTACTGTATGTACCGGTACTTGAACCAGGTAGTTCTATAATAGTTACAGATGTCTAAACACTGACACCAACATTGATGCTAATAATGTTGCTAATACTGCTACAGTACCGGTACTGCACTGAAAATGAAACTGGTTCCTTACATTTCCACAGTTAATACTGACACTGATACTGATTACCGTAATTGAACCAGGTAGTTCTATAAGTTAAACACGGCTAAACACTATTTTGATGCTGATACTAAACTGATACTGATACGATACAGTACAGTACTGAACTGATCCTGCTACTGATAGTGATACTGATACTGACACTAACATTGATTCTGATACCGATACTGATACTGGTCTTCGTACTGATACTGATACCGATACTGATACTGATACTGACACTGATCATGCTACTCCGTGCTCTGCAACTGTTCAACCACATCCAACACTACTCATTCTACTTACACTACTACTAGCACTTCACTACCGTCTTCAAACAAAAATACAATCAATTAAAACATATTTACAACAAAATCCTCCTCGGGCGGTCACCTCGGGCCGTCACCTCGGGCCGTCCAGCGTGTGTGGCGCTTACTGGACGGGACCCATCACCATGGCGAGCAGAGCCATACGAACAAACAGACCGTGGCGCATCTGTCGGAAGTAGGCGGCTCGCGCGTCAAAGTCGACCTCGGGGTTGATCTCGGCGTTTCGCGGCAGCGGGTGCATGACACACATGTGCGGCTTGGCGTCCTTGAGCACCTTGTTGTCGACGGCGTACGACTCCTTGACGGCCTCAAACTCCTTCTCGGTCGTGAACCGCTCCTTCTGCACTCGAGTGCAGTAGAGCACGTCCGTGGTGGACACAATCTCGGGCGTGAGCGTGGCGGACTCAAGGTCGAGCTTGCCCTGGGACTTGAGAAGCGTCTTGAGCTCGTCGGGCAGCGTGAGCTCGGGGGGGCACACGAGCCGGATGTTGACCTTGTAGTGGGTCAGCAGCCGGACAAGCGAGTGCACAGTTCGGCCGTACCGCAGATCGCCCATGAAGGTGATGGTCGTGCCGTTGAGGGTTCCAACCTCCTCTCGGATGGTGTACATGTCGAGAAGAGCCTGGGTGGGGTGCTCCACGGAGCCGTTGCCGCCGTTGATCACGGGGACAGGCGAGAACCGACCGGCAATGTTGGCAGACTCGGGGTCGGGGTGTCGCAGCGCAATCGCGTCAGAGTAGCACGCGACAGACCGCAGCGTGTCCTGCAGCGTCTCGCCCTTCTTGTAGGAGGACGCGTCGACGTTGACGGCAATGACTCGGCCTCCCAGACGCTGCATGGCGGCGTCGAACGAAGTGGCGGTTCGCGTGGAGGGCTCGTAGAAGAGCGTGGTCAGCAGACGGCCCTTGAGAATGTCAAGAACACCGACCCGCTTGACGGCCTGGCGCAGCTCGTTGGCAAGCGCGAAAATGTCGTGCAGGTTCTCCTTGGAGAACTGGTTGACCGACAGAATGTGCTGGCCCAGGAAGGGGTTGCGTCGCAGCTTGTTGAGAATGGAAGGAGCGGAAACCTCGGGGGGAATGGCGCCGACAACAGACGACTCGACGTGGTTGTTGGCGAAGGGTCGCACGTCGCTGGAGAAGGAGAACCGCGCCATTCGGGGGGTCGTGGGCGAGTGCACAATCTCCTGGGTAGGAGCAGCCTCGACGGGCGCAGCCTGGGGGTGGATCGAGATGGCCTTGCCGGTGGAGGCGCCGTTGAGGTCGCCCTCAAGCACAACGGTCTGGCCGTTGACAATGACTCGCTCAACAGAACCAGTGGCAGGCTTGCCGGCAATGGGAGACCACAGACCCTTGGACTTGAAGGTGTACTTGCGGCCGAGGTTGACGACGATGGACGTCTCGGGCTGCTCGACCAGCTCGAAGATTCGAACGGGGTTGGTGTACAGACGAGCCTCAATGTCCTCCACGGTGAGTCGCTTGTCGGCAACGGCAGAGAGCAGCAGGGGAAGAGTCTCGGCAACACCTAGACCGGCCTGGACAGGCTCACCGAGCTCCTTGGCCATCTGCGAGGGCAGAATGCCGACGGAGAAGCAGTCGATCGTCGCGAGGTTGGCCCACAGCGCGTCCTGGTCCTCCTGGGTGGGCAGAGAGTGCGCCTCAGGGTAGTCCTCTCGGGCAAAGAAGAGGGCAAAGACGGAGACGTCGCAGGTCACGGCAAGACCACGCTCCTTGGCCATGGCAACGAGCACAATGTCGTTCTTGTCAACAACGCCGGTCACGTGGATGGGCCGGTTGTGCAGAGAAGCCAGCAGGAGGATCGAAGCCAGATCGGTGGTCGTGGCATCAGTCACAATGGGCTTGTTCGAGGGCCAGGCACCGAAGTGCTGCGAAATGGCAGCGACCTTGGTCGTGTTGTCTCCCAGCTTGCTGAACGGCAGCACCAGAGAACCCACCTTGCCGGTCACCTTGCCAACCTCGTTGGCATTGTGAGCAGTGGCAGCCACAGACAGGTTGTAGTCTGTGTAGGAGTGGCCCTCGGCGTTGGCCTGGGCAACCTGGAGAGACGCCAGATCGGTGATGGACTCGGACACGCCCATGGGGAGCAGTCGCGAGAAGGTGAAGCCAGATCGCAGAGACACCTTGGTGAAGTCCGCAATGTCGGACGAGCCGGAGATGGCAATGTCGGGAACAACACCGGCAACGTTGACAAGACCGGGGAGGGTCACGGTGTTGTGAGACGACTGGAAGTCCGTGGCAGAAACATCGAGAGTCATGTTTCGAGCCAGAGCCTCGGTCAGCAGCTTGGCGTTCTTGACGTTGGTCACAAGAGGGACGGCGTAGTCAACAGCGAGTCGTCGCGTTCGGTAGCCCTTGGACATGTAGTTGGCGGGTCGTCGGAACCGGTTGGAAGAAGGCAGGTTGATGTACAGGTCGATCATGTTGTTGGCCAGGTGCTGAGTCAGCGAGTACTCGGACTTCTCCTCGTCAGCACCCTCGTTGAGAACGTCGAGGTACTGCACGGGGACACCGTGCTCCTGGATGAAGTCGGCGGTTCCGGCAGTGGCAAACAGCTTGAAGCCGAGCTCGTGGAGGCGCTTGATGGAGGGCATCAGCTCGACCTTCTCCTTGTAGGAACCCACAGAGAGCAGAATGTTCTTCTTGGGCAGCTTGAAGCCGGTCGCAAGCAGCGCCTTGAGGTACGCCTCGTACTTGTTCTTGCCAAAGGTGGCAACCTCGCCGGTGGAGGCCATCTCGACACCGAGAATGGGGTCAGCTCCAGACAGTCGCGAGAAGGAGAACTGGGGCACCTTGACGGCAACAAAGTCCTGGGGAAGCTCCTCGAGAGGGTAGGGCGAGACGGGGTAGCCGCAGATAGCCTTGGTGGCCATCTCAATGAGGTCGACGCCGGTCACCTTGGACACGAAGGGGAAAGATCGCGACGCTCGCACGTTGCACTCAATGACCTTGATCTCGTTGTCCTTGGCAATGAACTGGATGTTGAAGGGACCAGTCACCTGCAGGGCCTTGCCAATCTTGGCAGTCGCAACAACAATGCGTCGCACAGTCTCGGGATCGAGATCCTGGGGAGGCACAATCAGAGTGGCGTCTCCAGAGTGGACACCGGCGTTCTCAACGTGCTCGGAAACAACGTGCATGATCAGCTTGCCGTCCTTGGCAACGGCGTCCATCTCAATCTCCTTGGCGTTCTCAATGTACTTGGTGATGACCACGGGGTAGTCTCGCGACACCTCCACGGCCTGGTTGAGGTACGAGGCCAGATCGTCACGGGTGTAGACGGTGTTCATGGCAGCGCCAGAAAGCACGTACGAGGGTCGCACAAGCACGGGGTAGGACACCTTGTCGGCAAAGGCCTCGGCCTCGTCGATCGAGGTCAGCTCCTTCCACGCGGGCTGGTCAACCTCAATGGTGTCGAGCATTCGCGAAAACTTGTATCGGTTCTCGGCGGAGTCGATCATCTCGGGAGAAGTACCAAGGATCTTGACGTTCTGGCGGTACAGCTGCAGCGCAATGTTGTTGGAGGTCTGGCCACCCATGGAGATGACGACACCGGAAGACCGCTCGAGCTCGTAGATGTCGAGGATTCGCTCCATGTTGATCACCTCAAAGTAGAGTCGGTCGGCCTCGTCGTAGTCGGTGGACACGGTCTCGGGGTTGTAGTTGACCATGATGGTCTTGGCGCCCTGCTCTCGCAGCGTTCGCACAGCTCGCACGGCACACCAGTCAAACTCGACGGAGGAGCCGATTCGGTACACACCGGAGCCAAGAACCATGGTGCCGTGATCGTCAAAGGTCAGATCGTGCGAGTCCGCGTTGTAAGTCATGTACAGGTAGTTGGTGAAGGCGGGGAACTCGGCGGCAACGGTGTCGATCTGCTTGACGAAGGGAGTCACGCCAGCCTCGACTCGCTTGAGACGCACAGCCAGCTCGTTGGAGCCGGTGTACTTGGCAATCTGTCGGTCGTCAAAGCCCAGCTGCTTGGCCTCCCGCATGATGTTGACGGGCAGGTTGGAGTTGTTGTACTTGGTCAGGCCCTTGGCGAACTTGACCAGGCCGTCCAGCTTGTTGAGGAACCACTTGTCGATGTTGGTGAGCTCCCAGATCTTGTCGACGGAGTAGCCGGAGTGCAGAGCGTTGGCAATGGCGAAAAGTCGCTGGTCGGACGGCGTCTGCAGCTCCGAGTCAATGTCGATCGACATGAGCGCCTCGGTCTCGTTGAAGCCCAGGTTCTGGTAGTCCGTGGACCGGATGGCCTTCTGGATGGCCTCCTCGAAGGTGCGGCCGATGGACATGACCTCACCGACGGACTTCATGGCAGAAGACAGCAGAGTGGAGACTCGGGTGAACTTCTTGAGATCCCACCGGGGAATCTTGACGACCACGTAGTCGAGCGAGGGCTCGAAGCAGGCGCACGTGACCTGGGTGACGGAGTTTCGGATCTCGTTGAGAGGAATGTTGAGACCAAGCTTGGCAGCAATGAAGGCCAGAGGGTAACCGGTGGCCTTGGAAGCCAGAGCAGAGGATCGAGACAGACGGGCGTTGACCTCGATGATGCAGTACTCCTTGCTGAAGGGGTTGAGCGCGTACTGGATGTTGCACTCACCGACCACGCCGAGATGCCGGATGACGTTGACAGCCGTGGTTCGCAGCATGTTGTAGTCCTCATCAGAAAGAGTCTGAGAGGGAGCAACCACAATCGAATCACCAGTGTGGATACCGAGAGGGTCAAAGTTCTCCATGTTACACACGGTGATGCAGTTGTCGAACGCGTCTCGCACAACCTCGTACTCAATCTCCTTCCAGCCCTTCATCGACCGCTCGACGAGAATCTGGGGAGAGCCAGCAAAGGCCTTGTTGCACAGCTCGATCAGCTCGGCCTCGTTGTCGGCGAAACCGGAACCAAGACCACCGAGAGCGTAGGCAGCTCGCACGATGACGGGGTAGCCAATCTCCTCAACGACGGCAAGGGCCTCCTCCTTGGAAGACGCGGTCGCCGACTTGGCGCACTTCTCGCCAATCTCCTCCATGGACCGCGCAAACAGCTCTCGGTCCTCGGTGGTGATGACGGTGTCGATGGGGGTTCCCAGCACCTTGACGCCGAGACCCTCAAACTCGTCCTTCATCTGGATGCCGACGTTGAGCGCGGTCTGGCCTCCGAAAGTCACGTAGATGGCGTCGGGCCGCTCGTACTTGATCACCTTGCGCACAAACTCGGGCGTCACGGGCAGGAAGTAGACCTTGTCGGCGAGACCCTTGGACGTCTGGATGGTGGCGATGTTGGGGTTGATGAGCACGGTGTAGATGCCCTCCTCCTTGAGCGCCTTGATGGCCTGCGAGCCGGAGTAGTCAAACTCACCGGCCTGACCGATAGACAGACCACCGGAGCCAAGAACAAGGACCTTCTTGACCTGGACTCGGGGGTGCGCAGCACGGTTCTCCTCGATCGAGCCGCCGGGGAACTCGATGGCCTTGAGCACGCCGGAGGTCTTGTGGTCGACGACGGCCTTGATGAACACGTCGAAGAGGAACTCCGTGTCGCGGGGACCGGGGGTCGACTCGGGATGGAACTGCACCGAGAAGAAGGGCAGGTCCTTGTGGTAGATGCCCTCGTTGGAGCCGTCGTTGGAGTTGACAAAGAGCTCCTCCCAGCCGCCAGAGAGAGACTTGGCGTCAACGGCGAAACCGTGGTTCTGCGACGTGATGTAGCATCGGCCAGAGAGCAGGTTGGTGCAGGGGATGTTGTGGCCTCGGTTGCCGAACTTCATCTTGAGGGTGGTAGCGCCGGTAGATCGAGACAGCAGCTGGTGACCGAGGCAAATACCGAAGATGGGCGTCTTCTTGGCCTCGACGGCCTTGGCGATTCGCGCAGCGGTCTCGGCGAGCACAGAGGGATCACCGGGACCGTTGGACAGGAACAGACCGTCGTACTCCTCGTTGAGGAAGTCGTAGTCGTAGGGAACCACGAGAAGCTCAACGCCCCGGTTGACAAAGCACCGGATCTGGTTGTACTTCATGCCGACGTCCACAGCGAGAATGCGCACGGGCTTGCCGTTGACGTGGATGGCCCGATCCGCGGGAGGGGTGTACAGCTTGGGCTCCTTGATGGAGACCTCGGCGACGAGGTTCAGCTTGTTGGGGTCGGTCCAGTCGGGCACGTTCTTGCCGAGGCTCAGGCGCGCCAGCATGGAGCCCTCCTCCCGAATGTGCTTGGTCAGGCCTCGTGTGTCGACGCCGTAGATGGCAGGAACACCCTGCTCCTTGAGCCAGGCGCCCAGAGAGGACTCTGCCAGGAAGTGCGAGTACTCCTCGGTGTACGATGCGACAACCAGACCCGCCACATGGATCTTGCTGCTCTCAAAGTACTTGGGCAGGCCCTTGACCACCTCGTCCACGGCCTCGCGAGAAGGGACACCGTAGTTGCCAACCAGAGGGAAGGTCACAATCAGGATCTGACCCTGGTACGAGGGGTCGGTGATGGACTCGGGGTAGCCCACCATGCCGGTCTGGAACACGAGCTCGCCCGCCACAGGCTTGTCGGCTCCGAAAGAGTAACCCTGGACGGCGGTGCCGTCTTGAAGCTCCAGGGTCATGAGCTTGTCCTCGGGGTTGAGGGGGGGAAGATGGGAAGCGAGGGGGTCATTCTGCGTTAGTTTGTTTGTGGTTTTGACGATTTCATTCATACCTAGCACAGTCCTTTTCTATGTAGTGAGACGGACAGATGGCATCAAGTGTGTCGTGGACAGTAGCGTTGCAGCGATTGGGTTATCGAAAAGCAGACAGGCAGCAATTCAGCATGTAGCGCTAGAAAGCAGAGCACATTGCAGCAGACGCAAAATTGCACATTGAGCATAGCAGCAGCATTGCTTGAGCATCGCTTGAGCATGGCAGCAGTATCGATTTAGCATCGCTTGAGCATCGATTTAGCATAGCAGCAGCATAGCAGCAGCATCAGACAGCAATTCAGCACTTCAGCTCTTCAGCAATTCAACTCAGCATGCTTCAGCTCAGCATGCTTCAGCCACTCGCTTGTATACGTCGGTCAGGTACTACAAGACTGACGACATGTGAGGCACTGCACTAAATGCACCCCACAAGACGCCAGTCATAATCACAGACACAAACACTCTCACACAGACACAAGCCTCCAATTGTTCTGTTCCAGTCCTCCATCCGTCTTGTTCTCTCTCTTCACTCACTCACTTTGTACTCCTTTGCTACACCTGCCGAATAGGACAAAGATTTCGTGAGGAAGAGAGAGAGAGAGAGGAGAGGAGAGAGAAGGAGATGTAGCGTCTCGCACGCCTATATAAATATCGAAGCCCAATGAAAAAATTTATAACCTCAAGGTTTGGGTGCATGAACAGCATATTGGGACCTTACCCTGGGCTCAAGTTGGCGTTGGAAAGTTGTCCGAATTCGCTGAAAATCGGGCTGTTGCTTCTTGAGAGTGTCAATTCGTTGCATTCTTTTTTTCGGCGCGATTGGATCATTTTTACGTCTTCTAGAGACACCCAAAAGTTGGCTGCTCTGCACCAAGCATTAACCTTGTCAGAAGCCGAACGCCGAATACACCTTGGCCTGCTATTTGAGAGCAAGTTTCGGGAGATTCCGGGTCGAAAATCGGTCACGTGACGCATTCTCCACAATTGAATGTTTCTAAGTCTTCAAACCAGCTCTCTAGCACCTCTTCCAAGTCTTCTTCTCGGTGGCAACTTTTCTCCGTCACTCGAAAACGTCGATTGTTAAAAGTGCAAACCTAAACGCTAAAAAATTGGAAACAATCCGAGTCATAATTTTTTGGACCCTGCGAGAGATGACCATGCGGGAGGGGTGCGTAAAGTGGTATTTAGAGCAGTTTTGAGCGGAAAAAAGCAAAATTCCCGAGAAATTCAGGTCACGTGACCCCAAATCCCCCCTCTTCTCCCTCCTATGGCCTCCCCCACAAGATCCACTAGCACCTCCCAAGTTCGTCTCCAAAACCCAAATCAAATTTTTTTCCAAGACTGCATTAAAGAGGTACGGCTGGTCGATTGAGATGGCAGACTGAGAAGCGGAAAACGGTGTTTGTGGAAAAAGAAAATGCGTCACAGAAACGGCGATTGAAGCTCGCTTAACGCTGGTCCAATTGAAGAGCGGATCTGTGGTTCAATCAATGCACATGCTTCTGCTTCTCTCTCAATATGATGTCTACTGTGCGTATACGGTCACACGATCGGAAGTTGCTGACGAGATAAGCTCAAGTGGGTCGAAAAAGGAGGATATTGCGGGCGTTCCAGGGGTCCGTTTGCGAATCGGAAAAGTGCGTTTGCTTTCTCTGGCTGTGACGAATGCAGTTATGCTTTCAAATCCTCCAAAATTTGTATATTCACCCTTTTGAAGCGGCTCTCTTCGGACCCTCCTTCTACACCACATGACATCATGCACCCCAATACGTGCAGCGCAAAAGTGGTTTACTGAGGCTTCGGGTGGGGTATGGGTGCCGTGGTTCTGTGGGGAGATGTGGGGAGTCTCGATTCTCGTTTTTTCTGGTTTTTTATCTTATTTTTTCCGTTTTTCAGGCTCGTTTTGGATCCATCTCTGTTTCCTCCTCCTTCGCCTCAACCCTAACGTGTATCCGGAAGTGGCATTCCGAGATATGCACCAATGTCGTTGCTGAGTCCTTGTGTGACTGTTTGAGCGTATCGGCGACAGTAACTAATGCGTTCAGTGCGTCCATTTAACCGCGTGGTTCTCAGTTTTCATTTTGGTGAGTTTCGGTACTGATTTTGGCACATTCAGGTTAGGCACAGAGGACATAGCTAGCGTGATGTTTAGTGACACAAAGAAGCTATACGCTCTCTGAGTCACCCGTGGCAATCCCCGGCTTTCCCGCATCCCTTCGCGCTCTTTGGTAGGTTTCTCTACATGTTCTGTGACTCAGCTCGGAGAAGCAGAGCATGGATTATGTAGAGCCCGAAATAGATCAGCTTTGGTTGCTGTTCTGAGTAAGTGGGCTGGGAGAGATGAGATACTTCTGGTTCTTGTTTATACAGAAGAGCGCTTTTTTGTATTTCTTCCCTTTTTCTTCTATTTCTTGCTTTAGTTTCAGATTTTTCTACAAGACACTCCAACATCACGAGTAAACCAGTTTGAAAGCTGAAATTTAGATTACTAAGACTGCCTTGTCTCAGGACCACATGGACCCACTCGAATCTCTCACAGCTCTTCTCCTCGGCAGAATATCCACCTCTTGTCTCTCTTGTTCTAGGTTAATTAAACTCAAATGATTGCCCGGGAAAAAAACGGCTGCAAAAGTCTGAAAGGGTCTCAGAGAGCCCCGATCAGGAAAGGCGGTAAAAGAGATGCTTTGCAGTTGTCTGTAGGTGCTGATTTCTGCATGTTTGAGGTTCATCAGTTCGAACAGAGTTCTTTGATCGTTTGAGATAGGGTGGGAAATTCAAGCTGCACTTGGTGATAGAGGACCATCGTGTATTGTATAAAATTGGCCAGGAAAACTCGGCTTAAGTAGATTATGAACCCATTTGCAGCTCATTTTCGGTGTTTCCGAGGATTTTTCAAAATCGGGCGTGTTTTATAATCACACCGCTTAGGACCTCTAAAAGGAATGAGCATTGACAAAACGCAGAGTGATGATCCTTGATATTTCAAAAAGTGATCATGTTGAGCCAAAATGCGACTGATTCGAATAACGACGACTTGCCAATGCAATCTGAGCAGTTGTCTTTTCCAACTAGGCACTAGGTCTCTATTTATGAGCTCTCCATGAAGTCACACAAACTAACCTTCACACCGAGGCTTTGGGAGGTGATAAAAGGGCTGCAAGGTGTGTTGTTTGTGTCCAGCTCCTGGTTTAATTATTTGATGTCAGAGTACTTGTACCATATTCTCGCATAGAGGACCTAATCTATGGCATAGAGTACCTAGTTTATGGCATAAAGTAGCAAATGTATGGCATAAAGTAGCAAACGTATGGCATAAAGAAGCAAATGTTTGGCATATAAGTACCAAAAATATGGCATAAAGCACCGATTTTGTACCATAAGTACCAGTTTTATGGCATAAACTAGCAATTTATGGCACAAAGTACCTAGTCTATGGCATAAAGTACAGAATATATACCATAAAGTACTTACCCATTGCTTTTGTGTAGCACCTTACATAGCCAGGTGTACAAAGCCACGTACTACAGTAATAAGGCTCTCCCTGTCTACGTTTAAAGGGTCACGTTTCAAGTTATCGCGCAAACGCGTCACCTCTGAAACCTCCGAAAGTGTCTTCATCACACCTTCTCCTAACACAAGCTTCCAGAAGACGGTTACTTCCTGAAACTCCGTGCCGAAACACCGACATTTCTGCATATCGGGATCCACCCTTGGCATCACGGGCATTTGAGACGCAAAACGTGTTCGGTTCTTGTGTGTGACGTAGGATTTCGGAGTCCGACGCAAAAGTGAACGTACGAGAACGGTGTGCAAGGTTCGGGATTGATTGATCTGATAACGGAGATTGTTATCGGAGTTTCGGGACTCAGCTGAGGTCATCTCATCTTTGAATACTCCAGCTACTTTGTCCTCAATCTCTGCCATTAATACTCTCTCCTGGATACTCTTCCAAATACTCTCTCCGTAATACTCTCTCCTCAATACTATCACCCCCAATGCTCTCCAACTCCATAGCCAAAAACGCCAACTTCTCCAAATCAGCTCTGTCCTTCAACTCGTACAGCACAGACAGCTCGGCTAATGCTCTTTCAGTACACCGCATGATCCCTTCTGCTCCCCTCTTAACCTCTTGGCACACAATACAGCAACCGCGCTTCCGACAAATTTGCGGAGTGTGCCAAGCGGCTCCGAAAAAACTAAGACACTCTTGCCGCACTGAAGTAGGAGCCTTAGACATTCAGGCATGGAGTACTTTGGTCCGAGTGTCGGCGATCGTCATTCTATTCACAGAGTCCTTTTCCCTGCAGGTATAAAGATCAATAAAACGGCTGCTATTAACGGCTTGCGATCATCTTCACGCAAGCGCATCTAATCTATGCATGCGAGAGCAAGTTCGGACCGTTCTCGTTTAGGAAGACCCTTGTCTCACTTGGCTTTTGAACTACAAACCGTCCCTTGTTTAGAGTGAATATGGCCGCCAATAGTGCCAGCTAGATTACTCAATTGTGTCTAAATGATTGGCCTGTTTTATTAATTGCCTTTCCGTGAAAAATATTAATATTGAGCGAATACTGTTACAAACTCCCTCATCTCTTAATCCAACCTACAAGTAGCTACAGTACACACTCAACGAAAACCGAACCAGAATAACTTTCCGCTTCTCCACAGATTTTCCCGCATTCTCGCTTCTCACACCACCGCAACCATTTATGGCAGCGCTTTTTACATGCGTATGCATATGCGACCCCATCAACAGCGGTTCTGATAATCCCTATAAAAACAACTACTATCGGAATTGCTAAAAGAACAGTACCAATAAACGCACAAAATGTCCACAAACCCATCGGTACCTCTCTCATATCCTTAGCCCCCGTACTCCCAAAAATATTCCCCAAAGTTCCCGCGCCCCTAGCATCTAATCTTATCGATCAGGATGTCATCAAACTCCCGCCTGGAATGCCCCGCATCTTACTGGCACAAGGTGTACGGCTCGCCAAGAGTTCGGGAGGCTGAGCACTCGCCTTGGCATTACTAATGCGTGTGTCATTGGTTTGGCGAAGCAGCATGGGCTGAAGATCAACTTGCGAAATATGACCCCTATCTTAAAAATAACAATACTGGCGGAATCGCTGTCACATGACGAGTCTAATGGCGCTACTCCTGTCTTTGTAGCTAAACTTTTGAGAAAGTTACTCGGTTCCCATTAGTCATAAGATGTGTCTATTATGATCCATATCGGTCCTATGAACAGGGGAAAAAAGCTATGATAAGCACAATAATAACGAGATTTAGATCCCCGTATTTATTGATCTAATTCATTTTAATTCCGGCTGCTGGCAGGCGTTTTATGTCGCTGAAGAGCGCAGTGTGGCCAAAAATGCACCAATTTTCATTTTGAAAATACCACTAGACTCGAAATCACGTGAGTAATCTGGCTGTTTAGTTCATTTTCCCATCCTCCCTCTCAATCACGAGAACACCAGACGTCTCTGAATTAGCTCGCCGGAAGTAAATAGAACCATCTTTCAAAGGTTAACGGGCCTCGGTTTGCAGTATATCCTTGCCTTTAAAGAGTAGTTTAATTTACAGAGAGAGGTGTGGTAAACAAACTTTGGCAAGATAACAGTCACAATTGACTAGACCATCGTCTTCTCGTCAATTTTGCGAACAGATTGATACCCGTGACATCTCATTTTGCAGACCCTCGTATGCAGAATCGGGTCATTAAAATCCGCAGTGCCAAACTCTAAGACGCATTTCGCTTGGCAAATGGAGGTCTCCTCATAAGCTGCAAGGTGCTGAAAAGCAACTTTGAGTGTTGATTCTGCATCTTCTGCGAGGCAGCTATCCAGATTTGGCCTCAAAACACCTCCACGTCTATTACTTCGCCTTCCAGACCACTTTCATGCAGAGCCTTGAAAGCGGAACGAAACGGATGCATGTTCGGATGCAAGATAATCGTTTACTAAAAAAGCGGAACAGTAACGAGAAGAGCAAAACAAGATCGGAGAGTAAGAAATTTTCGCTACTACTGTATTAAACGGAGTTCACATGAATATCACGGTCTCAAAGTTAAGGTGGATATTTGCGTGTGACTGGAGATAACTTTTAGTGTTTCGAATAGACCATGCGGAACCTTGTGTGCTAAGCGGATTCATTTTTGCTATGGACCATAAGAGGGGACACCAGACGAAAGGCAGTCTTTTTGGGGCGTTCTAGAAGGGTTGGTGCAGAAAGAAGACCACAGATCGACGCCAAATTGCGCGACGGCCATTTTGGTACCCTGAAAGCCCCCAAACCTTGCCCTATCCAAAGAATCTACAAACCCCAAGTGCGCGCTTCAAAAAGTTACAAACCGTGTCGAAAGCCATCTAAGGTTTAGAATAAAATCTAGATGCCTAGTGGAACAGGATGGAGGTGTTGAGTACGCGGATTTTTTGTATGACACGGTATTGATATTATTGGATGGATGAAACCAGAAAGACGTGACTATCCTACAACACAATTTTCAGCTCTCAAAACCCCCTCAAAACCAAAAACCTCCTCTTCCCGAACCACACCTACAGTGCATTTCTCTAAACCTAGATGAAGCATATTTCCCTTTCCTACTCTATATATCTCTGTTAGCTTCCCGAAATCGCCATGGACTACCGCAAACCTCACCATGCTCCAAAAGCTGCCCTTGGAACAGCTCTCGACTGTTTTTTCCTTCTGCGACGCTAGATCGATAGTGGCTTTGAGTCTCGTGTCTCCGTACCTTCGATCTTGTGTTCAGTCGAACAGAAACGTCTACGAGAAGGCTCTTCAGGAGGTCTTCTTTGGTCTGAGGGACACAAACAGTATGACTGTATCGCAATCTCTCAACTTCATTGCTTCGCTGGGTAACAAAGTGGACCTGGAACACGAAGTCAACCTACTGGCAGCAGAAAAGTCGTCTCAGCCTCTAGACCCCTTCCACAACGACTTTGAGCTGCACAACAACGTTCTCGTCAACCCGACAGCCACTCTCGACAACTCCCTGTACAATTTCACCAATCCGATTACCCAGAACCATGACTCTCTGACCTGGCTCGTAAAAGACTTTCAGTTCACAACCGTGTACGAAATGAGTCTGAGAGACGGGTTTCTGCGAGTCAAGTATCGAGAGGCCTCAGAAAACATGATCGACTACAACGGAACTTTGGTCAGCAGAGCGTCTGAGTTGCAGATTGGAAGAGGTCACTTGGGTCACTACAGTGCAGCAAACGATACCCAGATATTCCAGGACCAGCTGTGGATCAGAAAGAAGGAAAATCACGCAATCAAGTCCATCATGTTGCCGATAGGATACAATTTGCCTGGTGTTGGGGTGCAAAAGTTGCAGATTAGAGTCAACAGTCGGTACAGCTACTGTCGTCTGGACTCCAAGGACGACTCAGCTTGGTTTCTGCTGGACTGGAACCTCGCAAAGTCTTTTCTGCTGTTCAAGACGGACAAGTACAGCGACAAGATTGATTTGCACGCAAGCCCAGAAACTGGATGCGTTTTCATCACTTCAAACACGTCTTTGAATACTCTCAAATTATTTCCGCGAGTTTCAGAGCGTGAAGTCACCTGGTACACGGCCCAGACAAATGACATACCAAAGTCTTACCTCTCTCTGCAATACGGCTGTGTAGTAAGAGAGGGATCTGAACTGACTTACCTCAAACACAAGGGAAGTATTCTTCTGGTGGGACAGGTTGAGGGAGCTACTCAATGCTGGAAGTTCACCAGACCGTTTCTCTCAAAGCTGGATGCCTACGTCAAGAGATATATGCCTGTGTGGAAAGTAGATAGCGAGGAGTGGAGGGATTGGAGCTTGGATCTCAGCGGGTATTTTTATCCTCAGAGAAGGAGAACTAGATAGATGTACAGTATTATTTATTACCATTAGTAGAATAACGATTAACGGGGTGTGAAACGATTTCTGTAGTTTTCGGAGTTATAATGAAGTATGAAACACATGATAAATGATTTGCTGACCTTGCTGGTTATTAATAACTCACGAAATTGATTGATAGCAGCACTGTATTGAAGTGTTGAGGGTCAGTTCAGACAGTCTGTGTGCTCGCAAGAGGAGAGTTACAACATTACCTGTACAATACGTACAACACTGGGTGTTCAGTATACATTAATGTGTTACAAATGATTCGCTAATACAGTCCAGCTTGTTGTCAAGTATGTATTCCCTGAAACATTTCCTACTAAGAATTCGGAGATCTTGGCGTTGTGATGTGCTTGGAAGTCACACCATCATACCGGTACAGATGTGCCAGTGCCACAATAGTGATACAAAGGAGTTGAATATGCGAGCATTTGATATCACTGGTGATAGAATATCAAGTATACAGTGTCGCTACTGTACATTGTGATGGCATTACTGTATAGCATTTGGATGTCTGCACGATAACGTCAGCCTTCGATGCAATTCAGCCACACGCAAAAACCACGCAACAGGCCTAGATATATTAGAGCACATGTGTAACACCGGTACTTGTAAACAGAAACATATTATAAAGTATAGAATTATGTAATTGTTGTCAAATATCTTTACTCACGTACAAGTATACCGGTATGCTACGCGTGAGGTATTTCGTTCTTTTAAACGCCTTAGATTTCTACAAAGTTGCTCATCTTCCACTCGTGAGAACACAGCCTCAACCTCCACAGCCCCGTTTCGTACCTGATAATCTTGATCATAATCTTCAATATCGTGACAGCAACAGTTTACGGATCACTTGTGCCCTTTTTGAGACATAGGTCACACTACTCCTGCAGTAGGCTAATACGGCAACGCACTGTAAACTCTCAAAGAAGAAAAACCGATGCCTTTAGTTTCTCCCGAGACAAAAAAGCGTTTATTCACCGGCTCGGTCACCTTATGGCTTTCCGGCATCTTCTCAAGGTTCACATCTTGTTGTAGGAGGACATCCAGTCATCGAAGGATACATTTCATACAATAGATTGGTTCATTCGAGTCTCAGGCTCATTCTCAATACTGCGAAATTTTCAAAATCTCAATCGGGCAACTATTCGCAAAGATAGAACTGTGAGGTTTCGAAGAAGATATGCTTTTATCCAAAACACGTCTAAAATGTACCGTATTTGGTATCAATCTTGTCAGAATGAACTCCTAAAATCCCATCTATATACAGCTCAAAAATCTCACCATCGCCACATGGGAAATCGGAGTTGCACAATATCTCCGATTTCCGAAACCTTAAATGTACACATGACCATCGTGCGTTATTTAGATTCCACCATACGCCTTTGCGAGTGATTATAGGCAGGTTGCTGCCTTGCAGGTAGCTCAAATCGATGAGCAGCTCACATTAATTATGGCAGGATATTTTCCAAACGACTAGCCTTCCTTTGTAGCAGGTGGCAGCTACTTAACTTTACTTATGCAGCTACCATCTACTTAGCATTAGTGGACTATTAATTAACTAAACCTTGCCTGTCTCTTCCGCTAGCCCTAAGAAATACACACTCAAAACGCCCCTCGAAAGACAATAAAGCCCGAGCTATTAACTTTTAAAAAATACGTCCTCGAGAGACTAAATCCAGGAGAAGTCTTCGGTCACGTGATTTGGTGCCAAGAAACGGCTCTTCTAAAATGAAACCAAGTGGGGTGAAATGGTATGACCGTTGGTGATGCATGTGACTAAAACAGGTGATCTTCGATCTCGCGATTTTAAACGCTTTCTTCGTATCTCGACGAATATTTGGCTTGCTCAAATTTAACGAGAATAATCGTATTTCCGAGAATTTTCACGTCAAAACTATACCAGGCAACCCCACCCGGCCCCTCTCTGAGTAAAAGCTGAGCCACAAGTTTATCGTCATCATGCGTTTTTTAAGCTTGTGGGGGTGTTTGAGAGGGGTATGAAAAGTTGGACGGGTGTTTCATGAAATGGAAAAATACCAGGCCCATAGCAATCTCCGCACCGTCACGATCACAGTGGTATTTTCAGATTAAAAATCCGCCCACGCCAAACGCCAAACGCTATAAATCCGAAATACCCCTCCAAACCCTGCTCGCCAAGATACCTTGTCCATGCATCCATGGCACTCTTCCTTATCGCATATTAATACCCGCCATGGCGCCATACTGTCAACCACACTAATATCTACAATGTCGTACAACACACAGGCTCTGGAACGCGGTCGGGCGTTTTTCGAACGCATGAAGCACACCATGACGGTTCAGACCGACAACTCTGACGAAGAAGAGTCTGCCCAGCTGCAAGACTCGCTCGTCAAGTACTATGTTACCCGCAACAAGCCGATTCCTGAGTGGTTGGAGGTCGCCGAGACCCAGGAGAGCCTGCAGCGCTTGAAGCTGGAGAACTCGTCGAGACCCGACTACTTTTCGCCGACCCAGCCTCTGCGGATCAATTCGTCCACTGCGAATGTTCCAGACCTTACCCACAGAGGCCGATCTCCCAGTCCCACAAGTCCCCAGACTCCCCTGACCCCCAGCACGCCTCTGACTCCGACTTCTCCCGCCTACACTAACCAGCGGCCTCCTCTCAAGTCCAGCCCATCGCAATTGCAGGACATTTACGCGCGAAGAAGCTCCACGGTCGACGTGAGTCGCCAGGGCTCCATCACGGGCTTCGAAAAATACGGACGACCCAACTACGGGTACAACGAGAGCCGTAACGCGAGGGTTCCGCCTCCCCTGAACCAAGAAGCGACCGACAGAATGCGGGAAAAGCTGCGAAACCTGTCGCGAAGCAATTCTGTGCGGTGCAACTAGGCGGCATCATTATTTAATGTAATTTCTAATGAACCGAATTCTAACCTTTGGCATGGACTGTATAGGTGGGGGTCTCAAACTGAATAATGGCGGGGCAGTAAGATTAGTGCTGGTCTAAACGTTTGCTATACCGAGGAGATTGTCTCATACTTGTAGCAATGGTTGCTTGTGGGGCCACATCTGAGATTCAGGAGGACGTATTTCATTATCTGGTTATTGTGAGACTTAAGACTTGGTTCCATTGTGTAGTTGGAACTGAAGTCCAGAGCACATGCAAACCTCGAGGCTTGTCCTATCAGTAGTACAGTGTCCATCTTCTCATTACCAAACCACAAACAGATAACAACTGCTCTCTACTGCAAAATACTCGGAGATGACTTCCGCCGTATCTTCCTGTAAACTTGTGCCGTAGCAGCGCCTCTTGAGGCACCAAAAGGAAGATATACGCTCCCGAGACCGTTTTTCGCAATCACCGTTTATCACGTGACCTACCGGTTTCCTCTTCCAGTCCCTTTCGGTTTCAACAAGGTTCTTATCATGCTTTCCGGCAACGTGAGAGGCCGCTGATATGAGTCTATTCTGTGCCTTTGGGAGGCCCGAAAAAAGGATTTGCAGAGCTAATCTCCTCGGAGCCGTTTGTTCTTGCCATCGATGAGCTGCTTTTGAGGTGTATTTTTTTCCGGGAAATTTAAACATGAAAATTTTCAAATTCACGCCAAATCCGAAATGAGCGAGATGGCGAGTTGAGAGGGGTTTGTATGGATGCTATTTTGGATGATGTGACGTTGTACCGGTTCATTGAGGTCTTTCTCCTTTATTTTCGGTGTTGTTCTTGAGGTGCTGAGTAATCTCTCGGACCTGAAGAAGTGGACACACATGATGACATAGGGCTATGTTTATAGGTGTGGAGTTTCATAACCACTCTATAAATGATTGGGTAAAATATCTTCATCTAGAAGTGTCTTATTAATGATATCATAAGTATTGGCCATTTTTGGGCTATACCAATAAAATGGTTTGACCAATATTTATGGTATGAGGTTCATAACAGAACAGGTTCGCTTAAATGCCACAAAACAACACGTGATCTGAAACACTCCTTTAGTCAGCGAACTAGAGCCCCAACCACCAAATAAACAACACTACACGACTCGTGGACATCGGTTTACTCACTAGCCGGGGTTTTGGAGCTTTTCAAAAATGTTTCACTTTTGGTGAAATATCGTATTCTACACAGACCCACCTCACGATGTGTACCCTGAGATACGGCTCTTCACTGCCGTATGTACCGATATGTAACATGCACTTACACAAGTCGACTTTTGATTACTTTTTTTAGAATCTTACCCCACAAAAGCAAAAAGTTTGGCTAAAAAATTAAATTTCGAGCAAGTTTGGGTTTGCGCTGTGGCATGTTCCAATAGCCGAAGTGCGAAGGAAAATACACTGTTATTATGAGAAACGCACTGCCTACATGCATTGCGTCTTTTAATGGCTTCGTTGTCTGCTTTTGAGGGCTTAAAACAGCCTTGTGTAGGCGGCTAATATAGACCCTTCTGTAGCCACTTGTATGAAACTCTATTTACCCAACATATGTGAAGGGTGAGAGGTGAAATGTGTCTTTCGGAGCAATTGCCAGTCTGCAAGGGGCCGTTGTTTGTCGTTTTCGCGTTCTACGTATTCCCAGGAGTGGAATATTCTGATATGTTCCCCAAAGTGCTTTTAGGACTGTAAACACATCAAACAGCCAACAAAAATACGAGATGATCGCGACCGCCCCAATGAGTATTAAACCATAGTCAACTTCTCCACACTTCCTTAGATCCCTGGCTGAAACTTCGCACCATTCTTCAAGGGTCTCGAAACCGTACTTGGTTTAGCGTTATAACCACGTCGGGGTAAAACATCTCCAGTTTTTGCGTCTCAGAGGCGTTTCTTTTGCTCCTTGTTTCGCACGGCACATCTCAACGCCCGTAATATTGTCTGATTGAAATTTCACAGCAATAAAGCGCCAATTGAGCAACAAAACGCGAACACTTCTCACCAACAAAGCCTATACGGCTGTTGGGAAACGCGGGGTAACCCGTATGGCGTCATTAGTTAGTGTGGGGGTCTAATGGGGGTGCTACAGACTCAGGATACGTTACCCTTTGAGTCCACAGAGTTCTGGGAGACTACAGGGCTGGTTAGATCTGATTTTCGCGTTTTGCACCATTGGACTGCGTCTTTTACAATAGCATGTGTGTAGACACGTTTGGGGTCATTAAACAAGCGCGATTGCGGTTTTTGCATGTACTGAAAGCCATTAATGTGCTCGTAATGTAATGTACCCCGGATTCTAGACTGCTTTAGTGGCATGCACCTTAGGCTAGGCTTGCTGACGTATAACTTTCATTTCGAACGGAAGTGGCTTGCGTTAAGGTGAGTGGATTCTTAGTTTCAGTGTTTGTGCGGCAGAAATTCAGTATTTACAAGTCCATTGAGTGTAAAGTGAGTCAGCGAAGTTATTCTAGACTTCACCATCGTTGGAAATGGTACATACAAGTTCTGCAACTAGCGTTGTACTCTCTATAATCATATACACTGTACATCTGCATAAGAGCCAGTATTTACTTCTGCTTGTATTTACACCTTATTGTATTTCTACATCACTCCTTCATCACTTCCCTCCATGATTCCTTTCATGTATTTTCCCTATCATTGTTTTAGCACCAATTAATAAAATAAAATAAAATAAAATAAAATCGTAAACTGACAAAGTGCCAAACACAAGTCTAGCTGTTCCTCCTGAAGTCATCTACAAACAAACCACAACCACAAGTACAACTCTTGTCTCTACCCCGGACTCAAACACCAAGCACTACTCACACAAACTCTTGTCACTACACACTCAACCAACTCTCGTCACTACAGTTCCATCAACTCCTGCAAATCATTATAAATTACTAATTACCAAACATAAATCCAGCTACTGCTTCTTGGTCTTCTCGGCCATGTACTCGAAGAAGGCAAACTGGCCGGGGTTGGCGCCCTTCTCGTAGACAAATCGGCCGGCGAGGTAGGAGCCGAAAATGGCCTTGAGGTACGACTCGGGGACCCGCTTGAGCATCACGTCCAGACCAATCTCGTTGACCAGCAGCTTGGGCAGCGCCTCGTGCAGAACAGAGTTTCGGAACTCCACGTCGTCCCACAGGGTCGAGTTCTTGAGCTCGGCAGACAGGTCGTTGATGGCGTTGGAGAGCTCGTCGGAGAGAATCGATCGGGGCTTGCCGGTCTTCTCGTGCTCGCGCCAGATGGCCTCAAACTCCAGACGCGCGTTGTTCTGGATGATCGACTGCACCTCCTTGACGTAGGCCTTGTAGAACTCAGGCACAACACCGTCTCGGATGCACATGTCCTTGGCGAAGGACTCGTCGTCGAAGGCGAGGGAAGCGAGAACCTCGAGAGAAGAAGAGGTAACACCGCCCTTGTTGGCAGAGGCGTCCTTGTAGACGACCACGCCGGCCTCCTCAAGTCGCAGCTTGGCCTGCTGCGTGATGAAGAGGTTGGCGCCCTCAACCAGCCACTTGATCTTGGGCTTGCCGTCGACGAACAGCTGGTTGACGTTGTTGATGTCGATGGCCTCGGGTCGGCCTCCGCAGGGAACAAACATGTCCACAGACTCGCACCGCAGATGGTACGTGTTTCGGAACTGGGTACCGTTGGAAACAACCTCGCCAGAGGGAAGGGTGACGTCGTTCTCGTCCACAAGCACACGGTAGCCCTCGGGCGAGAGCTTGGACACGTCGTACTCGGAAATCATCACTCGTCGCTTGGCCAGCTTGAGCAGCTCCTCCCGGTCGAGTCCGTTGGGGTCGTAGAGAACACCAGCGCCATCAATGACGGTGGTGTACTTCTCGGCGGAGAGAAGAATCTCGTTTGAGCCCAGATCACCGTCGGGACCGCCAGTCTGTTGCTTTCGCACAGTGGGCTGGTCAATCTCGAGCTTGCGGTAGATGCCCTTGACGTACTCCCGCACCGACAGAGAGGTCATGCCGTACTCGTCGTGGGGGATACCGCCGAGAGAAGGAGACTTGCCGGTGAAGAAGGACTTCCACCAGGGAGCTCCACGCTGCTTGGCGTGCATGGTGGCCCAGTTGACCAGCCCGGCGGTGTTCTCGTCGGGACCCATGAAGAGAATCTCGGGGTGGCCGTGCAGGTCGACAATGGGCTCCTTGATGCCGGGGGTGTCGCCCTTGAGCAGCAGGTCGATGATCGAGTCGATGTACTTGTGGAACGCAATCGTGGCCTTGTCCTGGTGCTCGTTGTTGAGCAGAATCACGCCCTTGGAGCCGCCCTCGGGAATGTCCTTGTTCTTGCGCTGCTGCGTGTTGGCGAGGTTGTAGTTCTCGTCGAACATGGACCGCGCGTTGATCGAGTACGCCTCCCGGTTTCGCGACTTGACGATTCGAATGCCGCCTCGAGCAATGTCGGCAAATCGAAGGTGGAAGCCTCGGAACTCCTGACCGACGACAAGGAACATGCCGTACAGGGGCTGGGGGTACTCGGACTCGGGGAGGAAGTCGGGAGAGAGCCGGAACGACAGAGCAACCTTGGTGGGAGTGTAGAAGTTGGTCTTGAGCACGTGGGTGTTGAAGGTCAGGAAGGCCTCCATGACCATGGCCTCGTGGTCGTTGGCGGCGTTCTTGCGGATCAGCTTCTTGAGCTCCTCGGTCGAGAGCACAGACTGGGTCTGCAGACGCTGGTACGAGAGCGTGGGCAGGAAAGAGTCGCCCTCGGACTTGGACTGGATGTAGTGCACGTCCGCAAACTGCAGGTACATCTGCTTGACCACGTCGAGCTGGTTGTTGATCAGCTCAAACAGGTAGTCCCGCGTGAACGTCTCCTGACGCAGACGTCGCTTGAGCTTCTCCAGAATCTCAACGTGCTCCTTGCCGGTGCCCAGCATCTGCTGCAGAGTGGTGTACTCGGATCCGAGTCGGTTCAGGAAGTGCTGCACGAAAATGAAGGCGCAGTGCGCGTAAATCGACTCCTGAAGGGACATGTCGCCTCGAGCAAAGTGCGCCTTGAACGCGTTGTTAGGCAGACAGAACAGCAGAGACGCCTCCTTGACAATCTGGTGGATCGAGTTCTCAATGGGAGGGTACCGCTTCATGGCCTTGATCTCGTCGGCGGTGTTGGCGGTCTGGGGGAACGCCGGAGCAAGGTACATGGAGATGATGGTCACGCCGTTGGAGAACTGCTCGACGTACTTGCGGGTCGAAGTCAGACCGTAAAAGTGGTACAGATCCGACAGCGCGGAAAAGTAGCCGGGCGTGGTCTCCTGCTTGTAGCCAATGATGACGCGTCGCTCTCGCGAGCCGTCAATCTCAAACATCTCGATCACGGGGCCCTCTCGCTGCACCACCTGGTTGACAATCTCCGAGTAGATGGCACGTGTGTACTCGGTGGCCTTCTCGTAGAAGCCCTTGTCGGAGATCTTGGCCAGATCGGTCTCGCCTTCCTTGGGGTTGGGCTCGATAAAGTCGCACTTGTACACAAAGTAGCATCGCAGAGCACCATCACCGGGGATAGAGTCGTTGGTGGCTCGGAAAGTCTCGACGCGGAACTTGCCGTTGGGGCTCGACAGGTACTTTTCGTCGATTCGAGTCTCGTACTGGGGGCCCTCCAGGTTGGCAGTTCCGGGGTTGGAAGTGTCAATGTAGAAGGCGTGGGCATCGTCCTCCCGAACCAGCTGGATCTCGAGCTTCTTGTCGGATCGGGCGTAGGCCGCGACCTTGGCGGAGTAGAGAGTGTGGATGTAGGAGACAATGTTGTCGATGGACTCGGTGGCGAAGAAGGAGTCGTCGATAGAGAGCTGCTCGTAGAACCACTTGGTCTCGTTCTCGATTAGGTTCTCGGGGATGAAGCCTTTGACGTCGATGGCGTCCATGACTATGTTAGTATTGGTAGTGAGGGCCGTAGGTCCGAACGGACCCAATGATCTGTTTCCCAGGTTGAAACTTGATCTGTGTCTAGGTTGGCAACTTGATCTGTTTCCTAGGTTGAAAACTTGATCTGTTTTCGTAGTCAACAGACTTGATCTGTGTCTAGGTTGTGGCTTGATCTGTGTTCTCAACTGGTTTGATCTGTGTCTGACTTGATTTGGCTGTGACTTTGCTTTTTGCACTTTAGCTGAAAGCTGATCTGATTCTCCGTTTAGCAGATCTGCTTCCTCAGCAGAACGATCTCTAAACTCGCATCATGCCACCTGCATACGCCTGAGCTGCACAGTCGATTGCCGTCATACGAGTGTCATGGGGCAACGTCAGACGTGGTGTAACGGGTAAATAAGGCGATTGAAGTCAACTCCCAATCACTTAAACAGTTGCACAACTCAGAAAGTGCACAACCAGTCACAAACCAGTCACAAACCAGTCACAAACCAGTCACACACAAACCAGTCACAAACCAGTCACAAATCAAACCACCACAAAACACGTCGTGCTGATCCAGAAACATCTTCTCTAAACTCATACTCACCCTTCTCCATCTGAGAGTCCTTGCCGTCAAAAAGAGGCGAGTTGTAGCCGGTCTGGTTCTTGAGCACGTTGCTCTTGGGCACCTTGAGGCCGTTGTTGTGGGCAAGGTGAGCCGCTGCGGCGTTGAGGGTGTTTGTGTTGGCGGCAGCCTGGGGCTGGTCACCTACGGGAGTGGCAGGCATGGTTGTGTGGGTGTGTTTTTGCGTGGCCCTCAATTGCGGAGTGGAGGGTGTATATATAGTCCCTTCCCAACCCTTTCTTTGACTTTGTCTTTTTGCGTCCCCCCCCCAAAGAAAAGAGAAAAAAACACAAAATGCGCTGGGATGCATGCACTTCCCCAAACAAACTTTGTGGCACTTCCGAGCTAACCTTTTCCCGACAGCAGAAAGCATCGACATGTAACGACCTGGAGGAGGAGTAGGGGTAATCACTGGGTGGTGTGTATTTTTTGTTTTTATTTCAGTAAATCGCGAAAAACCAGAAACAACAACGCGCCCTTGACCTTGTACCACCACTAAATTCTGCTCACCTGCACTTGCAGCTATCCGTCACAAGTCTATGGTCACGATATTCCAGACCTACTGACAGTCCCAAGAAGGCAACCTTCCATCGACGCTAACATTACATTTCATACATATGGCGTACCCCACACACTAGCTCTCATCGCTAACGTCTTTGAAGATGGCAAAACTGCCGCGGTCGATAGCCGGTTTTTGGTGTTTCTGAGAATAGCTCTTTGGTACAACTGTAGTGCGTATAGAAACACCACTGTAGATCGTACTTACCAGAGCATAGACTATGTTCTCGTCTAACATAGACTGTACTATATCGTATAGCTACTACAACGACAAAAGACATATACTATCCCTCAAGACCAGATCTAACCTCAACACAATTGCTTTTGTCGCCATGGACCTCCGAAAGAATATCCAAACATGCTTCTCCAGGTTTCCAACGTGCGGCGTTTCCAAAAGAGGCAGGACAACCAGAGCCGTTCGTATCGCTACACGTCTTAATAATTCTCCGATACATGTCACACGCTTGTATTCCGAACATGTGTGGTCTCTGACCGGTATTTCGCTATTTTTGGACCACTAGTGGGTGCTATACATGCTGACAGATGTCTACTGCAACTATGTACAGTACCCTATGGCAAGTGTACAAGTGTCCCTGTGACAGAAGAAAAGTGTCAAAGACACATGTTACATATCAAAGACCTTCTTGAAGATAACCGCCCCTTAGGCGCCACTTCTCGTTGTGTATTCTCTCTACTCAACGTTCCCACACGACGGCCGGGTAACCTGGGGAAACAGACTTTTGCGAAAACCCTATTTTGCCCCCGAGTTTCTCCTTGAGGCAGTTATCTGCGAATCCTGTCTCCGACTCCTGCGACCGGATGTATTGATCCGAGGGCTGTTTTTTCCGCATTTTGGGAGCGCTTTTGGACTTGCGCTCACTTCGTCTTTTCGACGGCTTTTTTAGAAGAAGAGAAATAACACTAAAAACCCCCCAAAAGTCTTGCACCACCGCGCACATTTGGTGCACACATTTCATTTCGAGTTTGGTGGCAACTGTGGTGCACGATTTTTGGGGAAAAGAGGCGGTTAAAAACGGGCGTTTTGGGGCGCCAGACGAGGGGAAGTTGCTGCAAAAAAAAAGAGTGCCCCACTTAGTGGAGTCCGTTGCATTCTCCCAAAACTCACCTCCGCAACCTGGTGATGTCCCAAGCAGGACATACCTCACAAAAAACACGTAACTTTGCGAGCCCTCGTGCGGTTTTCGTGCCAAGCAAAAGACAACGTCCACAGAACCCTCCGCCTTATCTGTGGCCAATGGAAGGCCCGAAAAAGCCGTGGAAACGTGATTGCAAAGCACGACCACGCTCTGCCTCGGCTATCAACAAGGGAAAGACGAAATAAGCATTGCCGAATCAGGGCGCGGGCGTTGAAAGCGTAGGGAGTACATTATCGTGTGACTCAGACTTCGCCGATATCGGGGTTGACGTAGCGGTCTGAGTGAGAAGAACTGGAACTACGAGAAGAAGTACAAGCACAAGTGGAATTATGCTACTCGAAATCGCGTCTGCATTTGTTATATCACGTGTCATCTCCTTTTCTGCCTCAAAATCGACTCAAGTCGCACTTCCACTTCCGCCGCCTAAACCGTTGGCATATATCAGATCACCATTTTTCAGCGGAATTTTCAAAAATAAGTTTGGAAAAAAAAAAAACAATGGCGAAAATCGAACGTGCGGCGGAGGTGCGGCTCAACTTGTGACGTCATAGCAGGCGAAGGGGTGGGATATTCGCAGATTTGAAGACATTTTTGGAATCCTCTCGTCTCGAAGAATCCAGCTACGGACTCGGTTTACCGATAAACATGCTACATCACCTACTACACCCACCCTCCTCTTCTACTACATCTCTGCGCCCCCACCTCATCGTCGTACCTTAACTCTGTCGAAAGAAGCCAATGGCATTGCGGAAAGGTCGGAGAGACGAGAATCACATGTGCGCCGCTTTGTTTCATCCCTGGCGAGAAGTCCAGGATTTTCGATTACGTCAAAGGAAAATAGCAGGGGTGTACGAGTAGAGAATTTCATGTGAGAGAAGAGGGGTTGCATTCTTGAGTGAGCTTTGGTATGGATTTGGTATGTGAAGTTTTCATGGTTTGTTTTATGGAACATTACCAAAGTGAGAAGTCCACCAATGAGATCTTGATACTTGTAGCTGGAGTAAGAGTACTTCTGGAAAGGATGAGTTGAGTTGCAGCGTATTAAAGAGAAGTACAAGTTAGAACGAATAGCTCATGGTATTTCCAGTTAATAGTGTATTCAGGGTTGTATTCTGTGTTCAACGAGATACATGTTTACTAAGCAGAGTTCCGACATCACAGACAAGTGAAAAGAAGTGTCTACAGAAACACCAGTTTGCAATATCTCAAGCCAACATAGCTTCTTAGAAGCGAATAAGCAGCTCACTTTTCAAGTGAGATGCTACAGAATTGGTACACATCAACTCTTTTGAAGGATCAACAGTTGCACTTGCGTTTCAGGTTCTGTAGATCAACTTATGGGTGGCATACAGAAGAATAGCCACTATTACATTTTGGATGGCAAACTACTCCATGCTTTAAATTGGACACAAAACCAACTGATACGCCAGAAAACGGGTACTTTATGCCATAAACAAGGTAATTTATGCCATAAACTAGGCACTTTATGCCATAAACTAGGCACTTTATGCCATAAACTAGGCACTTTATGCCATAAACTAGGCACTTTATGCCATAAACTAGGTACTTTATGCCATAAACTAGGTACTTTATGCCATAAACTAGGTCTTCATGCCATAAACCACGCATAGATTAACTACAGAAATCATGGAAAAGCACCAAGGGGTTACGAGTAAAGACACAAAAGTATATCATATTAAAGCACTCGATGAAATGGGTCTTTTGGTACCACTCTCAGAATTCTGGCACGAACAGAACTCTGTGTACATATCTTTCAGTTTTCCAGTAAAACTTGATTCTCTTAGTACATCTTAGTGTGTCATAGTATGTAGTCATGTGGCATATCATTACAAAGCCCTGAATGACACAAATATTATGGCATTACTTATTTTCTCTCCCCGATATAATTGCACTCTCTGGACATCTTTCAAGCAGCGTAGATTATCTGCAGAAATTCTGGAAAAGCACCAGGGGCTTACCAATGAAGATCATCTACCATACAGTCTGAAAGCCCTAGATGAGAAGAGTCTATTGATACTACTTTCAAGTTACAGGTATCAACAGGTCTCTAACAGTCATCCTTTCAATTTTCCTAAAAATCTAGAATCTGCTGGTAAAGATGAGTTTCCCATAATATCGACAGCGATGGGGTATCATTTCGAAGCTCCCAATACGGCAAGTCTTCTCGTACTATGATATCTTCCATACCATTAATCTCTCACCAGCTGGAGATCTTTTTCTCAGCATAAACTATCGGCAAAAATTCTAGAAAACCACTAAAGAGTCTGCGGTAAGGGCAACAAATAATAGAATATTATAGCCATTAACGATACAAACCTTTCGGTACCACTTTCAAGTTCCTGGTGTAAACAGATCCCGAGTTATCAGTGTTTCACTTTTCCGCTAAAACTTCAATCTGCTGGTAAGAACCAGGCTGTCATGATGGCAGAGTCGATGAGGTATCATTTGGAAGCTCTGAATAAGAAGACTACTTCAGTACTACAAAATATCTCCTAAAACCAATATTGCACCAGCTGGAGGCATTTTACTCGGCATAAACTATCTGCAAAAATCCTGGAAATGCACAAAAGAGTAATGAGTAGTGACAATATAGCATATGATATTAGAGCCCTGAATGAGAAGAGTCCTTTGGTTCTATTTCCAAGTGTGTCGGATGAACGGAACGCTTTCTAGACACCTGGAAATACAGGTACTTTATGGCATAAACTAATTACGGTACTTTATGGCAAAACCTGACACAGGAAGAAATCAGCCTGTCAGAGAAATGGACCAAGAATTATAGTGTTTTTGCGCTCAAGACGAGGCAAACCAGCTCGTACTATTTTCACGTCTCTATCGCCAATATTTCATATTATGGACATCTTTAATGCTGAGATTACTGGCAAAAATCCTGGAGAAGAAAGGTGCCGCTATAAAAGGAAATGTATTGTATCATATTAAAGATACAAATGGGAAAAGTATTTTGGAACTACTTTCAAGCTGGTGGCATTACTCTATCTTTGTCCAGCCATCTTTCAATTTTCCTGAAATTCTAGAACCGGGTGGCGAAGGTTTGTGTGTCATAATGTCAAGAATAATGGGCTATAATTTTGAAGCTACGGGGAAGAAGAAACATTGGATACTGTCTAATTTACTCTATCATTAATATTGCCACATTTGGAAGTCTTTTCCTCCGCATAAACTATCTGCAGAAATCCTAGTTCAGTACCATACCGTACCAAGGAGCCTTCAGAGATAGAAAAATAGCACATAATATTAAAGCCCTGAGCGAGACGAGTCTTTTGGTTCTATATGTAAGCCTATGAGTTAAACAGAGCTCTTTCTAGACACCTTTCATTTCATAGCTTTATGCCATAAAATACGGATACTTCACGGCAAAACTCCTGCAGTGCACCAAAGGGTTGAGAGAAAGAACAAAAGAGCATACAGTTTTGAAGCCACTGACGAAATGAGTTGTTTGGTTCTTCTTTCAGGTTCCTAGCATAAACAGAGCTCTGTCTAAGCATCTTTCAATTTTTCCAAAAAGTCTGATTGTCTTCTCAACTCCCCGTCTTGAATATAATTTATCATTGTGTGGTATCCTTGTAATTCTCGGAATGAGAAACATCTGTTGGTATCACTTACGTCTTCCCAACGACGATATTGCGCCTTCTGAAGAACTTTTAGGCCGCATAAATTACCGGCAAAAATTCTGGTACAGCACAAAGGAGTTATGAGAAAGGATAAATAAGAGTACCAGGGTATATACCAGCGCTTCATGAATATTGCGGTTCTACTTTCATGTGATTAGCATCAACAATGCCGTTTCTAGACGCATTTCATTTTTCAGAAAAAGCTTGAATCTGTACGTACAGGTTGGTTTTCCATAATTTCAGAGATAATAAAATATCATTGTAGCTCTCTATATCTGATAAATCTAATGGGCTCGTTCATAATCTTCCACAAACAAGATTGAACTCACTGGACGTCTTTCCAGCGGCATAGATTACCTGCAGAAATCTCGGTATAACACAAAGCCGTGACGTGTATAAATAATACAGCATATCATATTAAAGAGCAAGAGATGGCGAGTCTTTCGGTTCTACATTGAAGTGTGTGGAATTATCAGAGCTCGTTTTAGACACCCTTTCTTTTTACTTGAGCCAGATACTTTATGCCATAAACTAGGTTATTTAAGGTTTTAAGGAAGTACTTTATGGCATAGATTATCGGAAAAAATCTGGAAGTGCACTAAACGTAACGTGTAAAGATAACACCACAGATATTCTAAAATGCAATTATCTGACGAGTATTTTGGTACTACTCGCATGTCTCTAGCACACACAGAGCTCCTACTAGACGCTTTTTACTTTTCAGGAAAAACAAGAATCCACTAGAAAACATCAACCTGTTATAACACAGGGCCTTTAAGAGTACCATTCTAAAGCTCCAAAAGTTACAAATATATTTGTAACATATACATGCCGTCATTACCAAAATTACACTCCCTAGACATCTTTTTCGTGCCATAGATTATCGGCAAAAATCATGGAACAGGTCCAAGGGGTTATGAGAAGGGAAATATATAATAGATTCTTTTACCCCAGATTGATACGAGTCTTATGCTTCTATTCTCAATTCTCTGGCATGAACAGAGCTCTTTCTAGACGTCTCTTATGTTTTTGGAAAACCTGAATCTGTCTGTAATGATGAGATTGTCACAGTGGCGAAGATATTGTAGTATCATTGTGAAGCTCTGAACGAGCTAGACGGTATGATATTACAACAAGTCCCCTAGCATTAACATTACACTCCCCAGAGATCTTTCACGTGGCATAAATTATCTGCAGAAATCGTGGAAATGCACAAAGGAGATACCAGAGAAGATGGTAATACACACCATATCAATACAGCGCAATAGACAAGTCTTTTGATTCTACTACGGTGTGTGTGGCATTAACAGATATCTATCTAGCTGTCTTTCACTTTTCCTCAAAATATAGAATCTGTTGGTAGAGCTGAGATTGCTTTAATGTCAAAGAAAATGGGGTACTATTTTGAAGCTATGAGAAAGAAGAGAAATATGGTACTTTAATATGTCTCCTAGCATCAATATTGCACAATCTGGGGGTCTTTTCCTTTGCATAAAGTACCTGTAAAAATCCTGGAAGAGGAACAAAGAGTCTTAAGCAATGAAAATGAGGCATAATATCTTGAATTCCTGGGTGCAAAGAGTCGTTTGATTCTACTCACAAGTGTCTGGCATGAGGACAGCTCTTTCTAGACACCATTCATTTCTAACTATGACATAAACTACGTGATACAAACTAGAACACTGGCTGGAATATAAAAAAGAAAGACAGACGAAGATGAATAGAAGCATTGTACTCATTAATAAGACTTGTATCTCTCTCTTATTTGTTGGAGAAAGCGGTAAAACAGTGACACAGAGCCTTCTGCGTTGTTGTGTACATCAACACGAAGAGCCAACGGGTGTAATTATTTATCGAGGAACAAAAATAGAAGCAATAGCTGATATATAAAGGTGTTTGAAAGTTTCCAGCAAATTTTTACAGCTATTCCATTGTTTTACAGTGCTCTGTGAAAGATTCCAAAATTCTGCCCAAAACTCCCCGTTGGCGAAAATATCAATATGCGTAATACTGCATCAAATGCCCTGTGAAGTGTTTAGTTATAGTAGTAAATGACGTAGAATCTGATCCAAGGGGCTCCTTGTGTTGATATCGTGATCACAACACTGACAATACCTCTTTCACTTCCCGACGAAGAAAGAGTGCGGAATGAATCACACCTAGCAAGGGATCTGTTTATCTCAGAGAGTTGAGAGTAGATTCAAAAGACTCATAATAGTCAGGGCATTAAGATTATATGCTATATTGCTATCACGCCAGACTCCTTGGCCGTTTTCCAGGATTTTTGCAGATAGTTTATGCTGTGGAAAAGATAACCAGGAGCTGGAGTTTTAGTGGTAGAGGAAAGAAGATGTTACAGTACGAATATAGACGTGGAGATCTTCAAAATGGTACCTCAATATCATCATTACTATAAAAAATCAAGGCTCAGTGACCAAATAAAGTTTTTATGAAAAATGGAAACAGGGATATCTATAGATCTGTGCAAGCTTGGAACTTGAAAGGAGTTTTAAAAGACTAGTATGATTTAGGGGGTCACTTAAATATCATACAATCCCTTAAGTAACGACCCATTGGTACACTTCCAGCATTTCTGCAGATAATCTATGCAACGGCAAAAATGTCCAGAAGATGCAATAATGATTGTAACAATAGGAAAGTAATACGCATAGATTCAGCTCATCTTGAGCTTTACAATGGTGTACTACATACTAGAAGCTATATGACAGATAGATGTTCTACAGCACATTCAAGTTTTCTATTCTCACAAAAAGGGGTTTACAAAGACAACGGGTAATGATAGACGCCTATTAGTGGTATCAATAGAGTCATCGCGTTTGGGGCTCTAAACCGATATGCTGTTTTACTTTAATTCTTCGAGTCGTTTCATTTTGGTATTTTTCCATATATTTTCCAGGTAATCTATGCTGCTGGAAACATGTCCTGGGGATGGAATATTGATGATGGAGACAGAAGAGTTATACCAAATGAATTCATGCATTCTAAACTTTACGGTGATGCACAATAGGGCTATATTTAATAACATGCGAAATTTTTCAAGTAGAAAGGAAATACGCTGTAGAGAATGCACCGCACTCTTTGCCTTGATATGTTTGGAAACAGTAGATTGAGTCTACAAGCTGGAGTAATTACTCTAATAGTAACTTAGAAACCTATCTATTATGGAGTTTGTGGAGATTACAATATTATAATATGCCCAGTCTCATGGATTTTCATCTCACCCCTTGAATACAGGGCCGTCTGGTCCAAGGAGTTCAGAAAGTTACACTAGACAGTCATTTTTAAGCCATTATAATTACAATAAAAATATTCAAGAACTCCTGGATGGACTTTGGCTATCCTGCAAGTGGTTTCCTGAGTTCATGGGCTAGTGCCACTATAAAGTGACATAACGTTACGCATTATTAGTCTGGTTCTTTGCAGATATCACAGTCTAGAGTCTGAGATAGTTTTACAGACTCCTGCTTCTCCTGTTTATCCCTTAGCACACTGCCTTGAGACTAATGTGAAGGTCATCAAAGACATGGCTGCTTCATAATTATGTGATCAAGGTATAAACGGAGACCATAACATGGAAGTGTCAACAAAGGGAATTAGTCAACTGTATTCTTCAATCATGTGTCTTGATGAGGTTCTTCAAGACGTATGGTAGCTAGCCTCTAAGACAACGTCATGATTAAATGTATATCAAGCATATGTGCTTTTTCTGACCGAATGAAGATCAAATTGCCAAAAGAAATTGAGCTCTAGGCCATCAGCTACACCCTACAATTAGCCCTTTCTACAATATTATATCATCGTAAACTAACCTCATTTCTAGTCTTAATAAATAAGAAACGCCTCTCAAAAGATCGTGGGCTGGGTACAGACATTAAAACATTTCCCACCTTCAGCTTGAGAACCAAGCCATCCTAAGGCAACATTAAGTGAGTGTTCTTCCTGCCTCGTTTATTTTTTCAATGTCGAGAGCATGAACTGCTACACTAACACGTTCTCTCTATGATTCCTTGTCTATAGCCAGCCTTGACGTATTTTATCAGCCCATCACCAGCTGTCTTACAACCGTTGTTCTTGACGTTTTACTTGGTTGCATTAGGCAGCCATCGATGGCATAGCAGTGTCCTATGCGTTTTTCAGGCGTCTGTGAGATGATGTTAGTTGAACGAATACAACGTCATTCACATTGACTACTTCAACGCAAACAGTGATTATACGAGTACAATTACTATTTCAAGTGAACCGTTTAAATTGAAATAGTAAACTTCTCTAAACTACCAAGTACCAAACACCAAGCTCATCACAGATACATAAACCGTGAACCTATCCAGCTCAAAAGAAACGCTGCGGGAAGAGATTGCTTTTTTTGGGCAACCAGCGGAAGCAGGGTACCAAAAGCAAAGCAGAGAAAATCAACGGGACCGAACAAATGAAATTCAAATTTAGTTCACGTTTTGGTACACGGATTTGCTAACGAATAACGGTAACAACACCAACAGTCAAAGCTTCAAATCACTTCAAACGAACGCAACAATTTCCCCGGATTACAGGAGCTTTTCAAAACTCTCTATACGGCGGTGCCGTACAGAATATTATGTCAATATTGGTGGTTTCTTTTTACAATTACAGCATTACGACACTGCAATATTTCTTTTTCGATGGCTGCTCTTCTCAAGACCCTGTATTCTGCGATATTGAAGCAACGTCAGAAAGCAACGCTGTATCGGGAGAAGACTAAACAGCCGGATTCTGGAGTATTTTACGAAATACGACCGGTGAGAATAGCTGTCGGTTATTAAATTGGCTGTAATGGAACCTCATGAAATCGCTCAAGTCCCAGGTTTTTATTCTTTTTTTCTTTCTTTAAAAATCATTTTCCATCTCCAACAGCCATTCCAACGAAATACCTCAATTCCTCACGGTCCATTCCAACGATCGAAAATTGCTTTTCCAAAAGACGCGACGCGTATATTCCTCATCAGCTGACACCGTTCACGTATTGCTTCGTTGCGGTCTTTTCGATGCACTACATGCCGCTGCAGCAACACTAATGGGGCCTATGCACTCCAGCCATGCATGCATGCCGAGGAGGGGTGCGCAGAATGCGCAAGGATGACAGAAAACGGGATTTTATCTTCGGCTTAGACGTGGACAGGCCTTGCGAGTCTGGCTGTGAAGTTGGTTTTCCGCTAACGCGACTTTCCGCCCAGCTATGTGCATCCATATCTTGCCCCTCCGCTGGATATGCATGTAACGATGCACATCTGCAGTGAACAATAGCGCTCATACGACCTAGTTAGCGTTTGAAAAAGGTGCTAGTGGGGTTGTAATTTTACGGACGAGAGCAGGGGCAGAGGTATAGCAACGGGGCTGCTTGTTTTTGTTTTTATTTTTGTCATTTTTTATTTCCGATTTTCCCCATTTAAACCGACGACAAATACTTGCACACACTTGCACAATTACTTGGCTTTTCCGACTTAATACTGATCATCTCGCTAACGTTGTGTTGCAAGCGATCCTCGTTAAAAATATATAAAAAAGCGACTTGATCTGCTTGTGGAAGGAACTTCTGCCTAATCCAGCGGAAATGCAACGTGAAGGCAGCTAGCACTAGTTCGGCTACATTCCGTATACGAGAGCCGTCACCTGGCGTTCCCCAGGTTTTACCGTTTTTCTTTTCTTTTTTTTTTCTTTATTTCGGAACTGCTTTAGGGCGAAGAGACCCAGCCCGATGTAACTGTGCGTCTGGATCCCGAAAATGGAAAGAAAGCTCCTAAAGAGGATGCAGCAGCGCTTGTCGTGCGGATACCATGTGTGTTATGCGCTCTTAGCAAGTTCTTATAGCAGCTTTGTGGATGAGGGTGGTTGATTCCGTAGGTACGTACTTTTACATACCTTACAGTATTCTTGAATAATTAATTCAACTTCCGAAGTTGCATCAGATAGTTGAATAGCAATAGCAACCGTTCTATTAAGTCGTTAAAGTAGTTGCTTTTTACATCTCTACATCTCTGCCCATCTCTACATCTCTACCATCTCTACATGTCCACGTTAAATCCGAGTGCTTCTAGAATAACCTTGATAATCCGTCAATCGTGTCGCAGTCATCTTGAGAGCAAGTGCCAGCATATCTAGTGCACTCTCCTTGCTCTTTGCTGTCTCTAAACATACACGATCTCTAAACATCCACGACTCGAACTAGATACGAGATGTACGTAAAAAGTACGAGTACGAGTACGAGCACAAACGAGACTAGCAAAACTGTGTCAAGTAACATATCAAACGCTCGATCGCAGTCACATGGCCCACCTTCTAGAAGATTTTCGTTGCTGATCGCTACAGGACAATCCCGAGGCTCGGCCCGTTATCAGCGTTAAAAGCGCACACGCTTGATCTCCAACGCGGCTACTGAAGCGTTTTATACTGCTCCACGTGCTGCTGGGCTGTGTTTTGTGTCCGATCTTTGAACCAGATTTGGTGATTTAACAGACGGTCTCGAGCAGTACCGGTGTACAAGATATATACAGAAACAACCATAGCAAGGAGGTCGCTCCGCTAGATCGAACCATCTCTTGCACCTCTAAATAAATGAACACCGGTCCGAAAACACGTCGGATCATCGTCCTTATCGAGAGAGATGACAGCCACGATGAGCAAATTACAGTGATCGTACTGTACAATACGCAGGTGTCTTGGTGATAAAGACATGATTAGACATCCAGACTATTGAGAGAGAGCTGAAAGAAGAGCAGGCAGTACTTGTAAGAGACACAAACATTCCTGTTTTTTTATACATGCTCAGTCCACCGTTATCCAAGACACGGCCCACACTGTCTCAGGATCACCGTTGAAGATCCTTGTGGCTCTGTAGCTCAGGATAGAACCCAGGCACGAAGAAGCTCCGTGAAATTTGGCGATCCACTTGCACGTGCGAGTGTCCCACACGTGTGATTGATTTAGTTTGAGCAGCCCTCAAAATGAACCCACATTAAGACTGCCACAACGCAGGATATTAAGACTGCACTGCACAACGCAGGATCGAACGCACCAAAACGGGAACCACCACCACACAATAATGCACAACCCAGAATCGAACTGCGACCCACTGTGCAGAATCACGAGGGTGAAATTTTACACAGACACACACAAACACCACACAAACAGCACAAACAGCACACAACCACAACCATGAAGGGAGGAATCAGAATTCGACTGGCGCGGTTTGGCCGACGGCACTCGCCCATCTACAACATTGTCGTCGCCAAGGCCGGCCAAAAACGCGACGGTCTGCCCATCGAGGTCATCGGCACGTACAACCCCATTCCTGCGCCTCGGTCTCTGGACGAGATGAAGAAGGGCGTGTTGCCCATCAAGGAGGTCGAGCTGGACTTTGACCGGGCCAAGTACTGGATTGGTACTGGAGCACAGCCTTCTGATACCGCTAGCAAGATCCTGATGCTCGCTGGTGTTCTTCCTGAGGACTGGAAGGGACTTGAGGAGAAGAAGAACTAAGCGATTAGTATTGGTACTACAGAGCTGAAGAGCAAAAAGCTACAAAAGGAGGACACAGACTGAATCAGACACAAACTGCTCAGTCAACGTCAACGAGGATCACGATCCGGGGAGTCTTGTACATAGATAATGGATGTTTATATGTGAGGTGGAGTGTGGTGGTAGGGTGTGGATGAAGGGATGACCATGGTTACAGTGAGTGGTTTCAGCTTACTGATAGTGCACAAGCAGACCTGGGTGACTTGAGCATACTCATACTTCTGTTGAGTCTAGAAGAGTCGTTGGATGAAGTGATAGAGGCAGAGGCATGTGGAGTAGGGAAAACTGAAGCTGTGGTTTCATATAGGTGCTATGAACGGTCTGAGCTCTAGAAAGCAGATCTGGATGTCAGTACAAGTACAGGTAATACTCATCTGTACCTCTATTGTTGAGTCTAGATGAGGTTGGATGAACATATGAAGTGATACAGGTATGGCGTAGCTAGTAGAGGTGTTGTTGATGACATGCTAGCCCTAATTGTGTCTGAACGACAGAACACATGATGATAGTACAGGATAGAACACAAACACTCATATACTGCACTTCGTAACTTCGTAACTTTGCAACTTCGTAGGTTGTCTAGATGTTGACGTTGAGGGGAAGTGACACAAAGTGACGTCTGTGCAGTGTGGAGAACCACAGAAGAACAAACGCCAAGCTCATATCCGTCGATATCTAGCTTTCATCTCGCGTATTGCTCCTGAACTTGGCTCTTGGCTCGATCTTTTATCCACATGCTAGCCCAAGTAGAGTCTAGACTGTTGCGTGCTGAAGAACAAGTATCAATGGTAGTACCGGTACTCGTATCTGTGCAACTGTTTGATTACACTAAGCACCCACGGAATAATTCTTGTTAGCCGATTTAGCCCATAGCGTAGATCATAGGATCCACCTATAGATTTATGGTCACTAATTAGCGGAAGTGGATCTCGATCAACTGAGACATTGCACGCGACTGGTTTTATTGCCATTTGGCGGTATTTCCTACTTGTACTTGTAGTACAAGTATTACAGATCGCAAGACATTCGTATGTACATATACGAATTACTCAACATGCAGCCAACGTTGTATGTACTGGTACAAGACAAATACCCCACAAAAAACAACCGAGACAAAATGACTGAAAAATATGGCTGCAAAAATCCAACAGGCAATCTCAACATAACGGCATTTAACTTGGGAAATCTCAACAATGGCTGCTCACGCCGTATACTAAGATACGGTTCCACGGATCCCCTCTTATCCCCACTACTGCATTCGTTAGTACGAGAATACGAGGTCTCGTGAGGAGATGCAGTGGAGAACTAGTCCTCCAGAAGATGCATTTGCGAGAATTATCCTGTTTTTGTGTCTTACAAGACACTATTTAGGCATCTACCCCGTACATAGTCTCACCTGTATGTACTAGTTTGTAGACCTCTGAGTGTCTTGCAGGCAGTGTTAAGGCAGTGTTAAGGCGTCTTTTTATTGTGTAGTAGAGTAGTGCCCTGGACAATTTCAAGGCATACTTTACTATAGAGTAGAGCCGAAGGACAAAGTTACTATAGAAGGACTGTGTAAAGGCATCTCTTACGATAGAGTAGAGAGCTCTACAGAGTTAGCAGAACAGACTCAGAAATGAGCCTTCTAAGAGTTGTAGTACGAGAAGACAGATGTGATTATATATGTATTATGTGATTATAAAAAATAAAAATAAAAAAGAGGTCTTGAGAAGAGTCGCTTCAAAATGAGTCCCATGGAAGTCTTGAGCATGCTTGAAAGTGCATCTTGAGAGTCTTGTGAGAACAGCACTGAGAGCATTGCACTTTATGAGAGTGGTCATTAGAAGGGTCCTGCTTGAAAACGAGTCCCGCTTGAAACGGGTCCACGAGAAGTCCAAGGCCATGCTTAAAAGTGCATCCTGAGAAGTCTTACAAGTACGAGAAGAATCCTGTGAGAACAGTGTTGAGACTCGTATTCCTAGAAGGCTTCTTGCAAGTGCATCCAAAGAAGTCATCTCTGAGAATATTGTCCAGTCTCGCTTGAAATGCTCCAGAAGTCCTGTCAGACCTGTGCTTTCTCTAAGACTACTCGTACAACACAACACTCTACTAGTACATGCAAGTACTCGTACTTCGTACTCGTACTTGCCCTGTCAAAGCCAATACCAGATTGGTTATTATATACCCGCCTGCGGTGATGCTATGCCAATAAGTTAGTTAGTCACTTCTTCTGCTGGCCCCGCTTGAACCGCAGACTATCCCGCTTGCGCTGGCTGGTGATGTTGGTCGGCAGGCCCTCCACGTCCTCCTCCTTGTCGTCCTTGGGGTCTCGCTCGCCCATCATCGGGCTTTCCGCGAGCCTCTTGCCCGCAAAGTTGAAGCCCTCCTGGAACGGGCTTTGCAGGGGGAGAGAGTCCATGGAGAAGACGGGCGACTGGTGAGACAGCGTAATACGTGTAGGTCTCGAGAGGGTTGGAGGCGTCAGCGGCGTGTTGGAGTCGATAGACGTGTCCATCGCATCGTCGTCCTGCAGCCAGTCGGCGTTAAAGTCGACATCGCCAACATGGTCGTTGGAGGAGACATGCGAGCCGAAGAGAAGCGTTCCCGAGTTCTCAAACGAGCTCTCCTTAAGAGGAGCGGTCTGTGCACTGCCTCGCTGAGTCAGCAGAAGCAGACGGCGTCTAATAGCGACCATAGAGTGCGGAAAATCTCTCGACTCCGCCTTTGCGCGCTTCGCGCAGTCCTTGGCGACCCTGTGGATGATGCCAGACGGCGGAGTATGCCCCACAAACGGCGCAATCGTCGGGTTGTCCACAACTTTATAGTATATGTCCATCAGAAACTGGTCGTCGTGCTCGGGCCAAAACTGGTTGGACACAGAAGTAAGAGGGTTCGAGTTCAGGTCGCTCATGTACCCGTCCTCGTCCTCAGACGTCGCCACAGAAGACGTAATAGAGTTGTTGCGAGACAGATAGCCATGAGGAGTGTGTATGGTCTGGTCCATGGGAGTCGAGGGAAGAGAAGACTGCGAAGTGTTGCTCAAAGTGCGACCCAGAGCTGCGCCTCCGCACGACTGCGGGTTCGGCGAGTTGTGCAGGTTGATGTGGAGATTGGGGCGGGTGGTTTTCATTTTTTGGACGGTTGTGGATTTCAGGTTGGTCGTGGAGTCGAACTGCGGCGCGTTCGCTGGGGCGTGGGACGGGGAGTCGAGCTGAGGCACGTTGGAATACGTGGTAGAGGCGGAGAGTCGAACTGAGGCACGAACACGTTCAATAGAACACGTTCAGGTGGTACTGTGAAGTCGAACTGAGGTCACGTTGCGTGAGTGTTTTTTCGTTGGTGTATCGTACAATAGTCACGTCGGAACAACGTGTCGAGAAGGCGTAGGTGTGGTTGACCGGTCGAGTCTTGGAGATGAGAGTGTTATAAGGAAAAGACAGACACCAGATATTAATGGTGGAGCAAAGCTGCAGCCCGAGCCTAATCTAAAAAGGCGTCATGGTTAAGGTTCTGCGAAAAACGCAAAGCCCAAACGACACACAAAGAAAAGGCTATTTTAAACCACTCAGCGCGATTTCCATTTGACTGCCTATTTGGGAAAGTGTTGCTGGTCATACCCTAGGGTTAGGGCCCCAGGGTGACACGTCCGATGGCTGGCTGGCAAGGGGCAAACCTAGACCAGGCGCGTTTCCATAATTTTGCGAATAATATTTGCGGGGCGTTTTAGGGAATTTTGGGGAATTTTGTAAATATTCGGGAAAAAATCAGAAAAACAGAAATCGCGTCGTAGATATCTCGGCTGGATTTTCCTCACCCGAATTACCGCATTTTTCCGATTTTAGGAAATCTTTGAAATTCCGCTATTTTTGGATTTTCGGCGCGAAAATAGAACAATTGCAATTCGTGGCCAAATCGCCCGGAAAAAAATCTACCGCAACAGTCACGTGTCGAAATATCGACTGCAACTCCCCCCAAATCTTTTGCGTCTCTCCTTCCCGTTCTACGGAAATACCCCTGGTGCAGATCCATCAAGGGCGTGTTAAGAATGCGTGATGCAGGAAAACAGCTGTATCGGCGCTGGACCACGCAAATATTATTTGCAGACATGTGACGCGGGAGTCCGGCGCCGTAGCGAGTATTTCGAGGCGATTTGGAGCATTTTCCATGGACCTGGAGCGTTCGCGTTTGGTAGATACTTGCTACCCCTTTCTTGAGTGTTGCTCAGCAACCAAAGCTGTTACCTCATCGGGCATGTCTGAGATAGTGTTCCAGAGAGGGTCACGTGCGGTTACAGAGGTTGACCGGATCGGTTTTGGCGTGCGAGTATTTTTTAATTATTTTATTCACGAAAATTATGGGAAAAATATTATGATATCCGCGTATTGTAGGAAAAGTTGGAATTGCAACATTTGCACTGGCAACGCGAACGGAGCCAGTCTAGAACGAACAGGCAACTAGAATAGCATTGTCATCAACCCTACTGTCTCCACTGTTCTATTTTCGCACCATCGCATGTTTCAGATTATACTTTGGGCTGGCGATGGAGATATTGAAGGCCGTATGGAGAGTAAAAAGAAGATACGGGGGATTTTAGGAGGCTTTTCAGGAGGCTGGAAGATGAGGCCGTTGTGTTCTCGTTCTGATTTTGCATTTTCCAAGGTGTATTTTAGTAAACGTTTTAGGGGCTGTGTATGTGTACTACCAGTACGTCAAGGGATGGGGTGGAATGGTGGGCATGTGGAAACACGATGTTAGTGCATTTGAGATGATTGAGCGAAAGTGGCTGTCACGTAAACAATTTTTCTCTCTTACGTCTCTTCTCCTTGACTTACCATACTATCATAGGTAATACTTGCACATGCCTAATCTCGCTTCTTGACATCTGAAGCACTGAAAATATGGCAAAAGAACGACGACGCAAAAGGCTAGCCGGAGCTCCGGAAGAGGTTAGCTTCACGTGACTTGGTTATTTGTGAAGCCCTAGTTTTTGTTTAGTAATGTTGATTAGGTGCAAGCTACTGGTACTAAGTGATATTGAGATCCATATGCCAAGGCAGTGATCTAGATCGTTTCATAGAAGACCATATCGTTCAATTGATCTCCACAAAGCTCACCAACTTCGTACCAAAGCTCCATCACCTTCACCATCCGGAAATAATATTCTCAATACTACCTGACCCTGCCTTACTAGTGGATAATACTCTTGAACAGCAAGGGTCATGGAAGCCTCTAGCCTTATTTGTTTCGATTGTACAGGGATGTGGAATGCGTTTGTGCTCGTTACAAGATCGTTTCATTTCTGAAACGTAGCTCTTGGCTACTCTAGCGAAAGAAGAGTGAATGTGCACTACTTCTTACATAGAGTACAAACAACAATTAGGATAATCGTCATAGAGTCGCTGAGACAATGTCCTTTGTAGATAGCCGATAATACTGGATGACCTCTGAAATACGCCAATACGCCAAACCAAAAACAATCAGATAATCTTTCAATGCTACCCACAAGATGCAAATGTGTAAGGCGAGTGGGTATTATCCTCTGAATCCCTGTCTGGTATTATCTGGAGTGTCGTAGTTGATCTTATCTTGTTTTAGAGGCTGAAATATGTCCCTAAACCTCCTTAACTTATTTATCATTTACTACACTGTCACAAGCCACTCATAACCACTGTCATCAAAAATCAAATACGAAAACAGACACGGACCAACTCGAGTCTCGCGAGATCTCGCCAATCTACCCGTTTCACATGGACAGACGTTTTCGGAAGACGGGAAGCGAACCCAAACTTAAGCCACCTTACTTACTATGCCAATATCTCGCCCAAAACGTATGACAGGGTGCAGAAAAAAGCCGACAGTTCGATTTGCAGCCGTCCGTTACCCCTAAAAAATATCTCCGGACCCCCACAAGCCTCCCGTTTCACGAAATAATACAGATGCTGCATTAGCGTGCGCCGGAAACGGAAACCTTCGAAACAGCGTTTGATTGGATTCTTAGGAGATGAGAAGGGTCGAGGCGTATAGACGCGCTAGCAACGTGCCGTCAGCGGGTTGAGATCTCTCAGATCTAGATCTGGAGTGCAGTATGTGCGGTGTGTTGTGCAAGTTTTTTGGTAAGTAGACGTTAACTAGTTCCAGTGATATAGTTCACGAGCACTGCCAAGATTGTTATGGGTTGAAAAACGGCCTATTATTTCCCAAGTACCATCTACAAGTGCAAGTACGATTATTCTGTCAGACCGATAGGTGTGAAATTTCTAATAATCAGCATACAATCACAACCAAACCAATAAACCACGTCAACCACGTCAACACGAAATCCATTTCCGTCTGAAAAGTCCTCTGAAAACATCACGTGCCCCTTTTACCTCTGGGTTTGAAACAGGGGTGTTAACCCTACGATTCTTGGCTGGTCGACTGTACTGTCAAGAGTTCACTTATGGATATAATCAGTGAAAATAAAGGCAACGCAGGAGAGAGTTGGCTGACGCTTTGGGAAATGCCACTTTTGGGCGGTATCTTTCTCGGAATAATATTCTTAGTCAGAAGCACGCTAAGACACAACCTGGTGATGAATAATGTCCTGAGAAGACAGGCCCACAACGACTTCAAAATCACATTTACAGTGCCCACAATTGCTCTTTGAGCAACTCTCTTAGCTCATCTGTCGGACGTATACACAGACTATAACTGGTTGTTATGATAACTGACAGCTATGGACGGAGATGGAAAACAGCTGGTCAACCTTGGAGACTTCCCCTGCCAAGGTTTCTCTTAGTTTTCCAGCCCATGTTACAGTGTACTTGTATGTACAAAACAATGGTCTAGCTGATTGTGAAACAGTTATTCATTGAGCTATTCATTGAGCTATTCATCAAAACGGCTATTCAAACAGCTAGTCGCTATTGATCCTGTCATCTGAAACGTGATCTACTTACTCACTAGCTCAAATAGCCGCTTCAAATAACCGCCAAAACGCACTACAAGAAGCAATTCGACCCCTGGTACCTCCATCCCAAGCCGGCACCTCTCTTACGCAAGGCACTAGGCCTTGTGCACGTGGATCTGGTAATAGTTGGGGGTTATGAGTTATGAGTTATAGCGGAGCTATAGCGGAGTGCGGATGGAGTTTCAAGATGTCCTTGTGTTAGAAGAGATCAGAAAGCAGGGGAATCACATATGAAACAGGGGAACCAGATATCTGAACGACACATTTGACACCATTAGTCAACTTCACGCCAAGAACTTCGACACTAGTCTGTAGACCCAGAACGTCTATTGTCCATTTGCTTAAACTCCGCATTGCTTTTTCTCACTTCCGCGAAGTCTCCGTTTTTCTGGCAGTTCTCGATTCGACAAAACTTCACACGGCTCAATTGACGGTAGCGTTGCATCAAGAACAATCTATTCGACTTCCAGAGCCGTACCTCCACCTAAGAACCGACTCTAAATTCAAACACAAATAATCTGGTCCAGCTTCCAGCCACGTGACTCCTCCCAACCTCTTGACTAAGTCTTACAGCGCAGAATCCAGAAAAATCTTAGTTCCCAGAATCAAAAAAATTCAGGCTAGTCATTACTCAGCCAAACGTCACATGACAAGACGAAACGGCCCCAGAGCGTCACCCCAGCAACCCCTTTCTTGGCGTAGCCACTTTGTGGCACTTGGTCTCTTCTAGTCGCGTTTTCGCTCAAAGTTATAAGAGGCACTACCCCGCTGATCTACAGATCGGCAGATCGACAGCCAGCAGAGTTGGCGCCAGCAGAAGTTGATAGACAGGGTATTGACGAGCTGTCGATCGAGATGGGGGCTTCTGGGGAATGCTGCGGGGGTCAGAAGATCCATAAGTGCGGGTTCTGTGGATGCAGTTTTTTCGGCGCAGTTTTTGAACGGAAAAAGAGGCAAGCTCGGGGAGTCCGCGGTAGCATTCTCCCGATCGAGACGCACCGGAAAATGGTCTCATAACGCCTCTCCCGGGGCTGGAAGCCAGAGACAAACGTATAGTTCTGCACTACTCTACCCCACTCCTAACGGATCGACACAACTACCAGGCGATCCATAACAAGTTGACTTCGCCGTTGTTTGCAATTGTTGCTACTTTTACGGTACACGGACTACGCTGTAGTTCTCGTTGCTTTTTCCCAGCCAACGTTTGTAGTACGATATACCCTGCAGAAGGGTGATTGTTTAAGCGTGTTAAGAACAAGTGCGGAGGCTGGAAGTAGCTGAGCAGGGGTGTGGAGGCTTCCTTAGCCGCGATATTGTTCTGTATGGGTGCGGTAAGTTGCTTAACTCAACTGCCAACTGAAAAGCCCTTTGCCGATTAACACCACGGCTGCATTGCCAACGCTTGCTAATAGCTCTAGAGCTTCCAGGTGGGGTTCTATACTTCTTTGATGTCGATCGTGTTCCAGAAAGAAGAGTGGTGCACTATCAGTTCATTGCCATTCAGAACACAACTCGAATATGAACAGTCAACTGAATCACATGCGGACCGTTATCTGTCAGCATAATATTCTGAACCAGAATAATACACAGACCCCTGTCACTCGTATCGTCTCTTAAGCTTAAGTAATACCGGGGAGCTAAGTACCGTAGGTCTGGTAATCCGGAGACTCGCAATTTTCGACAGAATGTAACGTCATCTGAGACTGTTCCACGCTTGAATGCTCCTAGGTGCCGTACCCAACACACTATTCAGAGGGATCCAAAAATGAGACAGGTTCAACCAGAACCCAAAGTGTCCAGCCTGGTCGTATTTCAAGCGTAGAAGATTTAATAAAGGCGGAAATTTTTCGGCAAAAATACCACGTGGAAGGTGGCCTTTCTGAGAGTGCAATGATCATCTTTTCGTTATGAAGGAATTTTTTCTTCTCTCCTTTGTTAACAATAAAGCAACACACAGTACCACAGCAAATGTAGAAGTACAGTCAACCCCACTAGACCCCCAAAGACCCCCAACATAGGAACCTTGGTCACCCTCGTGGACGCTCATCAGTCACTTGTCTCACTCAGACCTTCTTGGCCAATGGGTGTCTTACTTATGTCTCAGGAAGATCTACACGACGCAATGTCGCATTGTGGTCGGAGATCGGATACGATAGATGAGCGACGACTTCATAAATGCCATTTATGGCAATCTCACGTGTGTTTCGGACCGAGTCATACGAGATACGAGCAGAGACACGAAGTTTCATGCTGTCGAAAGAGGACGAATTGAGTAGAACAGTCTCGGACGGATCTACTAAAACAGCACTCAACAGAAAAGGTACGGTTTGTGGGGTTTGCTTACTTTTGCCATTAGTTGACGATCTCCACAAACCTTGCGGCTATACTTTGCTGACTCAACTAAACGGGATCCGAATTGAGTCAATGTCAAGATACACTCAGAGGCAAAGATCGCCAGTTTTTTTTTTCCTACAAAGCCTCCCGTATCTCGGCTACAAGGGTATCCCAGGCAACCCATAATATTCGCGTCTCAGCTACCCTTGTCTCACTATCCCTTGATGCAACCATGTGCTGCTGTCTCACTTTTACGACTCGGATCGGCATAAGTGAAACTAATGAGCTAGACACAAGGAAGGAAGCTGTTTGTATGGGGAGTCTGTGGAGCGAGTATATTTAGAAATATTTAGAAGACTGAATAAGCGAGCTATGAGAAAGGGTCCTAGAGGTAAATCCTGTAGATCACTTTAGCACTAGGATAGTTGCTGGATAATACGGTATATTGATGCTGCTTGCAATAAGCTTGATCTAAAGAAGCAATATGGCATTAGTATGCGTGTGTTTACTCTACATTACAACAATTGTCATAGCATGAACCAAAAGTGAAGGTCTTTCCCAAGTCAGTAGTACATACTGTACCTCGTACAAGAGATACTGGTACCAATACCGTTCATACAATGTACAAGAGATACTGCTACTTTACCAATACGTTAGTACAATTAGTATACAATGCATTCTCTATCCTACTCCAAAATCCACTTGCGCTCATCCCACCATGCGTCCCGGATAATATCACAATGCATCACTCTCACACGGCCCATCTTCTTCATCTTTCTTTCAACCTGCCGCTGGCTCAGTCCAGCGGTGTCAAACTCCTTCACAATCGTCGTGCCCTTCTTGAAAACGTCCGGTTCGTTGTTGTAGTTGAGTCCAAACTCGGAGAACAGCAGTTCGTGTTTATCTTTGCTGAGAGTCTTGCTGAGTCTCTGTTCTGCCTCCTGAGTGGTCATGTTGCCCTGCTGAACCAGCGTCCAGAAGGTTGTGTTGTAGAGATTGTTGATATGGCAGTCCACCTGTCTCCAGGAAAAGTAGTCTCTGATGGACTGGGTGTTAGGGTAGACAACGCATCTAGCATCAAACGTAGGAAGCATGTGCACTTGCAGTTCGTTTGTGGTCTTCTCCTCCATGCTCAGATTCTCAACACCGCTTTCGACGTCTTTTACTTCACTCTTTGTAAAGTACTTGCTCCACAATGCAACATAGTAGCTCGTGAATGTGCTAGCAAACGTACTCACCAGTTTGCTTTCTCGCCTCTCAAACAGCGAGCACTTGCGTCTCAGAAGGAAAGAGAACTCGTCCGAGTCTCCGTATGCCATCACCACGTCGTCAAACTGGTTCACAATCAGCTCAGCGCACTTGTTCATCAGTTCAATCGCCCTCAGATCGTTGGGCTTCTCAAAGTTGTAGAATTTCGAGAACTTGTGGAATCCGCGGCCGTCCACGCGGACGACAATGTGACACTCGGGAAGGAGATAGTTCTCCTGCTCAAAGTTCTTGACGTATTCGTATCTGTGTTAGTTTGTCCACAGAATTTGTTGATCTTCTTTGATTGACCCGAAGAGGAAGTAGACACAAAAGCTGAGCCATTTCAGCTCCACGAACACAAATAATGTATCTTCTCCCTTGTCGATAACACCAAATAACTGCAACAGACACAAACAGCTGCTGTTGCTTCTCAACCAATATCCTCCCTCAGGCACCACAACAAGCGCATTTTCTTGCGTAGTCATAATCTGCGCATTTTTCTCCATCCAGGGATACCCCTCACTTTCCAACTCACCTGCTTTTAGCCATTTTGTCGTGGGTCTCTGATCATCAAAATCTCGAAAGATTTATTTGGTGGTGCATGTGCAATGCACTTTTAAGGTTTAAGGTTCTACATCCTGGGGTTGAGAAGAGAATCCGGAAAGAGTCTGAAAATAGGCGAACTTGGGTTATATTCATCGTAACAAGTACGTTCATGGTATCAAAATGACCATAATAATGACCTATGCACGATGGTTATGCTGCAAAGGCTAGAAAAGTACTATAGTTGCCTCAAATAGTGGTATGGCTGATTTGTTCACTGAGAAATGAGATATTCGTACAAATATTCTTTAATGACTAACTATGAAATGATTCTTTGCTAACTTAGCTTTTACAAGTAACCATAATGGGAGCTTTCTTGAAGTAGATGTTTGATATCCTTGATAGAAAGCTTTGCGGACCGTAGGGCGGTAAAAAACTCTTCGTCAGAATCCCACTGAGCGAAGCACTTCCAGAACGAACTAGCACAGTGGCGTTTCAAACATCCAAGGCTATTAACATCCTTCGAAAATTTCCAGAGAGATAGGGCATAAGAGGGGTCCATTGGCATCCTCTCGAGAATCTCCACAGCATCCCCTTGTAGTCTAGGGTCAATTACTAGTATTGAGAATTTCAGGAAATCAGTGGCCTTCCTAAGACCCCATCCTCGGTGTTGGTCAGGTAAGATGCTCCTTCGCATACACCACAGCAGCACTTTTAGACAGCCGGAGGAACACGGGAGGCTGGCAGAATTGTTGACAGTCCTAGTTTTCAGATATCGGCTGAGAGTAGTCGAGAAAGAGTTGATGCGCTTCGAATTAAAAGTGAATTTGTCTTTCTCGTTTGAAACAAGGGTAATGTCATCTTCAAGAAGAGGTTGCAGGTGGGTTCCTCGATTTGAGTCTTTCTTAGCATATAGTGTGAGGTAGTAGTACTCATTGCCTGCACTTTCTTTGTAAACTGCAGTAAACGCTCCCCAATCACTTTCAGTGGTGAGAAAGATTCTGAACCCATCATTAGGCGCAACAAGACTGTCTCCAGAGTAACCGTTAGCTAGTTGGGTGGCTTATGCCTCTCAAATGTATCCTTAGGGGACACAGAAGTTCCATTAATTCGAATGATTCCCAGCTGGAACTTGTTGGTTGTTTCTGGGACCCTCAGAATCATAAAAGTGCCCTTGCCTTCAACTGTGGTGCTCAACACTGCGTTTTTGACAAAATACGCCATTTGTTTTTCGGTCTCGGTTGGCTCGGGAGGGTGAAGTCTGGAATCACAATCTTGACGGGTTCATCTTCGGGCTTAACAGAGGGAGTCTCAGAAGGAGTAGTGGAGGGAGCCTTAGAAGGCGTCTTTCAGAGGGCTTCTTTGAAGAAACGACAGGGCTCTTAGCGGGTCCGTTTCCAGCTGTGGCAGGTGTTTTCGGAGGAACCATAGAAGTATTCCTAATAGGAGCCTCCTTTTTAACCAAAAAAAGGTGTCTTTGGAGGAACGGCAGTGGAGGTCTTTGAAGGAGCCGAAAAGGAATCCTCATCTGCATTTCTCAATACCTTGGAAAACTCTGACTTTGGAATAAAATAACGAGGAGTGCCTTGAGAAGCGACGACAGATCGAGTTTTCGTGCTAGGTGCAGCCTTGACCTTCACCGGAGGTTTTGTAATCTTGGGCGCCATGTTGAGGGAAGAGATTGAAAGACTTTGAAGTGAGAAAGAACGACTGTAACCCGTCGCCACTTTATATAGTAATAGCCCCTCACTGTTGAGTTGGTCTGGACAACCTATTATGAGACTAGAGAAGATTATCACAGAAGAACTATTTTCAGAGCGGAGAACTCAGGTAATGTATTCAATCGTTTTCAAGTTGGTATAAGTCAAAATCGACCAGCGTGTGTTATCTCAGACGTTCGCAGAAATGTGAGTCGATTGTTTTCGTCTATAGAGATGTCAGAGGCATCAATATAAGGCACCTCAGACAGATACAACTTTAAGAGACACAAAGAGACGTGACATAATTATTTTACTTCTACTTAGTGCTATTATCACAGAGAGAGCCATTGATTGTACGCTGCCACGCTATCTGTGGTGTTAATATTGGCAAATGTAAATCATGTCGAAGACACTCGAGATACACCCACAAACCCAAATAAATTCAGAAATCTATCATCTATGGTAATTACAAGTGTATTCTACATTGACAACACCCCTCACTTGTGTCGCATCTCCGTTCGCAGCTGTCGCTCGACCACAGCAGGGTTGACTCGTCCGTGCGTCGCCTTCATGACCATGCCAATGAGAAACTTGATCGAGCCAGGCTTGGAGCCGTCCATAACGGCCTTGACCACGTCCTCGTGCTCGTTCATAACCTGTCTGCATGCGTCAACGACGTCTCCAGACTCGCCGAGTTCAAATTCAGAGATAGCCTGAGCCAAAGTCATGTTATTGAGGTCCTCGGGGTTGGACAGAAAGTGCTGGAAGAGCAGACGGGCCGAGGGAAGCGTAAGTTGGTGGTTGTGGACAGCCAAAATCAGCTCAGCCAGCTTCTGAGGCGGGTAGATGGCGTTGTAGTCCTTGGCAAGGTCGACTTCGACGTCTGAAGCCTCGGCTCGAGCTTCCTCGGACTTGCGAACTCGGCCAAGCAGTTCATTAACAACCCAGTTCACAGGCTGTTTCAGGGCCTTGGCGTCGTCGGTCTCCTTGCTCACGGTGTCAAACACTTCGAAATAGTAGTCTGACAGCCCAGCCACGTGGATCAGGGTAAGAGCGTCCTTGGTAGCCACATGGTAGGGCTCGTCTGTGAGTCTGGCGAAAACCTTGTCTGGCAGCTCGGGAAGGCTGTCTCGCACCTTGAGCAGCGTGCCCTTGCTCAGCCGGATCAGAGGCAGCTCCGGATCGGGCATGTATCTGTAGTCCACGGCGTTCTCCTTGGTTCGCAGCACGAACGTCTTCTTGCCGTCAAAGCCCATCGTCGACTTTTCGACCGTTCCGCCTTTTCCAACGAGCTCGACCTGGCGGTTGTACTCGGCCTCGATAGCCGCTTCAATGGATGAAGTGTTGGGCAGGTTCTTGATTTCGCAGCGCTCTCCGTCCTCGCCAATCGACACGTTAACGTCGACTCGCATCGCTCCAGACTCGAATTCGCCGGTCGACACGCCAATGTGCTTGAGCAGCGTCTGCAGCTTCTTGACAAACGCAGCAGCGTGCGAAGCCGTGTGAATCACTGGGGCTGTGACAATCTCAATCAATGGCATGTTGGTTCTGTTGAGATCAACGAGCGTTTCTGAGCCATGATAAGTCGACTTGCCCGTGTCCTGCTCGAGCTGGATCTGCAGAATGGGCACGTCAATCGCTCTCGAAGCGAGATCTAGCTCGTCTGACTTGGCCTCTGCTGCCAGAAGAGAAGGCCACTCGATCTGGCTGTACAGGTCCCACCAGTTGAGCTTGAGCCTGCCGTTGATCGCGAGCGGCTTGCGGTGCTGCGTGATCTGGTATCCCGCGGGCTGATCGGGATAGAAGTAGTGTTTTCGGTCGAAAGCCGTGAGTTCCTTGACGTCGCATCGCAGAGCAATAGCTGCTTTCAGCGCAAGAAGCAGAGCTTGAGGGTTCAAACGGGGCTGCGTTCCAGGCAGAGCAGCGTCGAAATAGCTGACTTTCGTGTTCGGAGTGGTCGACAGCGACGGAACAGTCGTTGCAGAGAACAGTTTGCGCTTCGTCAGCAGCTGCGTGTGGATCTCGAGACCCACAACGAGCTTGGGAGCCGCAGAAGAGGCGTACGTGCGAAATTGGGCTGCGCACGGGCCGAGGAGCGCGTCACGTGATACTCTGAGCATGTTCAACGGGTGTTTTGTGTGCTGTCGTGGACTGGTGATTGAGTTGCTGAAGGTGTAAATTAGGTGCAGCATCTTGCATGAAGGTTGCGATTGGTGAAATCGTGAGGTAGAGGTGTGATCATTTGGGATGTCCATAGAGGAGATTGATGAGCGGTGAGGACACAGAGAGTGAAACAAGTCGATTAAGAGTCTCAGATCTCCAATCCATGAATTTTCGCGCCAGTTCCAAGGTAGTGTTTTGTTTGAGTTTTTAGTTGACATCCGCCTAGATTTAGTTGAGGGGAAAGGAGGGGAGTGTGGGTTAGTTGAGAAGATAAGAGTAAAACGATTCACAGAGATGTTAGTCAGATTTGCTATCATCTCAGTATTGCCATAATTAACTGTGCTATCATCTGTTGCTATTATTGAAGCGTCTTACTGACAGTCTCAGGCATATGGTACCAGCAACACCATCTACTGTATGCCGTAGATGCTCAAATGGAAACTGAACAAAGCGAAAAAGATATCCCGTACTCTCTCCCGCAGTTTCAATCTCAGTTTATTAAGTCTCACACAAGTACAACTTGGTCTATGCCGACGATGATATTGAACTGCTGCCATCAGCACCCGAGTCAGGAGTACCCTCCAAGACGGTTAGCACTTGACAGATGTGTTTGTAGTTCTGACATCTCTTAATTCAGTGTCTCTCTAGATTTTATTCAATTTCGGACCTTGTGGTACCGATACTTACATCCCCATTCTCATTATTGGTATACTGCACGTGGTAGATTCAGTGCCCCTAACAAAGCACGTAGCACCTTTAATAGTAGTCCAAATAGCTCCAAAACCATCCTCCAATCTCGCCACCTCTATAGTATTCAACTTTCCAACTCCACCCTTCCACCACCACGCTCAACCCACTACTGTATGCCGCTCTCCATTTAATCCTACCAGATGTACAACATCACCACCACCCACGGCATGTCCAAATCCACGTCAAATCTATATAAGCCACCTCTCCGCCCTCTCTAATCTTCATCAACCAACTCATCCACTACAATGCAGCTCAAGAACGTCGCTCTCCTCTCCATGGCCGCTCTGGCCGTTGCCGCCCCCAACTACGAGGCCGAGTCCCCCCAGGACATCCACCAGTTCAAGGACAAGATCCACTCCAAGAAGTGCCCCAAGCCCGACTGCCCCAAGTCCGTTGTCACCACTACTACCCAGTACACCACTGCCACCGCTACCATCACCGTGACCTCGGCCAAGAACTGCGCTCCCACCCAGGACACCAAGAAGAACCACTGCCCCAAGTGCGGCGACCCCAACTGCGGTGGTTGCTAGACGGCTTTAAAGCTATAGACATTATCAGTACTCTAGACTTTTCAACTCTTAAAACAATACATTTTTTGCCTAACCACCTAGTGTCACCTGTAGATGCTGATTCAAGCGTTCAACATAGTATCAACATACAGTAGGAGTTCAATATTGAATAGACCTAAGCGCTCCAGTGTTGTAGACATATTAGTACTCTAGAAGCAATACATCTTTTGCTTTACAAATAGGGAACAGTATCACTTGTAGACATTGATTTACACAAGGCATAGAATATGAATTGCGGTAAGCATTAATTAGCAATAGAACATAAATATTCAAGCAAACAGGAGTTCAACATACAGTAGGATTTGGCATAGAGTATCAGGTTTTGCCATAAAGTACGATTCAGCATAACGTAGAGTCCAGCATAAAGTAGGAGTTCAGCCAAAGTAGAGATTTAGCATCAAGTGGGACTCAGCATAGATTATCTGATTTTGTTATGACGTACATACCCATTTTGCTGAGCACTAGGTGGTGTTACAAAGAAAGCACCGTATTTCACTATTAGCAGCTTTCAATTGCTTCTGTAATATTATCTCTGCTACTCACTGCTACTTGTACCGGTATGTACTGTACCTAGTAAGATCTCATTCCACACAGAAAGGCCTCCAAAATTCAGACACAATCACATCTTAGGCCCTGGTAAGACAACAAAAGTTTCTTAGTCACCAATACTACAAATCCAAAGCACCCCAATACACCACTAACACCTAACAATACATAACCTGTCTAACTATATACACTCCCCTTTTTATACTCCCCTACGAGAACTTCCACCTCGTGCCGCAGTTTTCGCACGTGCAGAAGGTCGTCAGCGGCTCGTCCGCCGACCGCGTCTGCATCTGGTAGTAGCTGACCTTCTTCTGCTTGCACTTGCCGCAGGTGAACCGGTCTGTTACTGCTCGCTGCTCCGTGGCTCCTCGAGCTGCAAACAGGTTCTGCTTCTCCATCTCCTCGATCTCCTTTTTGAGATCGTCCGACGCCATTTCCTGGGGCGACATGCGGCAGAGGCGCTCGGCGGAGATCTTGCCGGAGATCACGTTGCCTCGAAGGCCCGGGTTCTTGGGGTCCTTGAGGTTGATGTAGAGCGACCGCATCTTCGGCCGGTAGTTGCCGCCGGTGCCGTTCTCCATCTTGTAGACCTCGTTTTCGATCGCCTTTGCGCACGCAAGAACTTCATTTGGATGAGCAGTCATGCCCACAGCGAGTGCAGTGTACGTCACGTCAATGCACCGGTTGCGGACCTTGTCGGAGTAGATTTCCGTGGAAACGCCGTCCTTGGCGGGCGTTCGCTGACCCGAAGGAGGAGTATAGGAGGTGGCGTTTCCAGAGCTCTTGGGCTTGTCCTCCTTGACCTCCTTCTTCTCCACCTTCTTGGCCGCATCGCGCTTCTGCGCAGTCACCGTATCTTTCCACGACTTGATCATCTTCTTGACCAGGTCCGAAATACGACTATCGGGCGACGCTCTCAGCTTGTTGACGGCGATTCCGAGTTTGGTCTCGCGAAGCAGCTTCTCCGTGGGCTCGACATCCTTGTGAAGAACTTGCAAAATATCGTAGACAGCCTCGCCGCTGGCCTTATCGAGGTCGGCCATCAGCTTTTTGATTTCCGCAACGCTGAGTCCCATGATGATTCGATGTGTGCACAGAAGAGAGTCTCTAGTGTTCGCGTGCGAACTGCTTTCAATTTAAACTTTATTTGTGCGCCGAAATTTTGACATTTTGATAGTGGCGATGGTGGGGTGGAAATGGTCAGATTAAGAGTACCCATGTTGTTCGGAAACGGTCACATGACAAACAATACACCACACCAACACCTCCCGTCAGGGTGTACATCCTAGAACATGCTTTGTCAGCATTTTCACAGGTTACGAGTATGCGCATTTAGACATTTGTGTCACCTGATTTGGCGATCATATTTGAAAAAAAAACATTTTTCGGACGACACCTTATTTTCCGAAAATCCGGTTAACTCGCTCTGTGTCAGCGCCATCGCCCCGACAAGCTCACCATTAAAACCGCCGGAATTCTGCCGTCAGGATGGCACCGATTACGACGCATTTTCGGCCAGCGTGAGCCAGAAAAACCAACACACACGTCTTCTGGATCCTCGGAAGACCTTTCTGAGCCTGGTCCTCTCGACGACCTGCCCATTGAGGTTTTCAGAAACATTGTCGAGTCTCTGGACCTGGAAGCTCTGGTTTCTCTCTCACAAACCTCCTCAGCCCTGGAACACACTCTCAAAGCCCTGGATGCCGTTGTGCAACAGAAGGTGCTTCTTCGGGTGCCCTGGATGAACCTGGAGGACGGTTCTCACGCTTCCTGGATCGCGTGTGCGCGGGAAATCGTTGCGCGAAAACGCTGGATGGCCAGCAACTACGAAAAGCGGATTCCCCTGTCTCGTTTCACCAATGATACCCTCAAGAAGCTGTATACCGACGTTGACATTCTCTCCCCATGCTGATGTGACTGGAGAACCGCTGCCCAGGGAGTTCCAGCCTCTCATCGAATACGGTCGAGTCTGGTCCCCCATGGGCCATCTTGAAGGCAAGTTTCTGGTCTCCGATAAGGGCTGTCTCAATGCTAGAGCAAACTGGGATTACTGGGGAATCACACGTGCGCATGAAGGAAGGCCCTGGAGCGGAACGGTCCAGAGCCTGAGATGGTGTGGAATGACACCGCAAACCATGCGCATGATCGAAAGCGACGAAGAAGACTTCACGATTAGCGAAGAAAGCGACAGGTGGGTGGTGATTCTCAAGGGAGACCTGTGCTATGTCTACGACATGCACACGCAAAGGGAGAAGACGTACCTTGGAATGAACCTCGTCTTCGACAAAAGAAAGGCTCGGTTCACGTACAACTACAGGTCGCGTATCATCCAGATTGTTCCGCAGATAGACGTGACTATCTTTCTGACCGAGTGTGGAGGAGACAGGCTGAGGCTGTCGTACCTTTCTCCTGAGGGAGTGGACTGCACACTGAGCTACTTCAGAGGCTACGCCGATCAGTATCGAAAGCGCTGGGAAAGAAAGGAAGACATGACTCCTCCGGTAATAGTCATTCCCTACAACGGGTTTCTCTGACTGCAGCGCAGGGAGAAGCTGATGGTTCCGCTGTGGGTTGATATGAGCATCGACAATGGGCTCGATCGATGCTGCTCTCTGAAGACCACAAAAGCTGTCAGACTGCAGACTGGACGTCTCCAGACTAACGTAGAGTACCAGCACACTCTCGCAATGTCGAACGACAGAAGATGGGTCGCTCACCATGACGGCATGGGCCGTATGGTCAGTGATCTGGGAAAGACGTATATTGTGCGTGATAGAGGATACAAGGCGTTGGCTGGAGCTTGCTTCTCGTCATACAACGAAAAAGACGATACTCCAGCCTTCTATCTCATGGGCTGGGGCTTTGTCAACACTCTGTACAGCCACATGAGACACTTCCTTGGCGAACCTGAAACGAAGGAGTGGCTGGAAGAAGCGAAGAGAGTCTACGAACGAGGATACGACCGGAAGAAGTTCCAGGACTTAAGGACCAGCAGGAGTGGAAGCGGAAGGACTACAAGTCGTGATCGAGTTACTTGGAGTGAACTAAAGTGTCCAGGAAGTAGTTGGCTCTTCGCTAAACTTCATGTTTTAGTTGACTTTTGTGGAATATTAGTTGACATATTTGGTTTATTAGTTGAGGTGTGTTTATTCAAGACGACAAAGTGGAATGAGAAACGTCAATACTTTCGCACTGCTTCATGCTATAACAATGAGAGCAATACCTACAAGTAGCTAATCACTCAATACCCCATACTCTAAGGTGTCACCAAATAAAACGCGTCACGTCTTTAAGGAAACCTTAAATATATCTCTGAAATCGAGAATAGTTTAAATCGACGCTGGTGGAAAAGCGCAGGTATCTCTCCAGTCACCAACCCCACGTGCATTTGGCTGAAAGCACTAAAACGACCAATCCCGTAGCTTCCTTTTGACACTAATAGCGTCTCCGAAAGGACGCGGAAAGCGTGCAGAACGCAGGCTCTGAGTTTATCCTGTCTTCATCATCAACATGGATGCCCTACCGGCAGACTTACTGCTGATAATTCTCGAGAGTCTGTCTCTCGAGGACTGTCTTGCGCTCAGTGATACCTGCAAATCGCTCAGAGAGATTTTCGGCAGCCTTGACGACTCCTTTTTACGACGCAGAGTCCTGGAACGCGTTCCCTGGTTCACTTTGAACGATGGCTTGAAGGAGATTGACTCCTGGAGTAAAGCTGCTCGCGTTATTGTTGGGCAATCGCGTCAGGCTGGCAAAGAAAATCTAGACAAGGACAAACGCATTGATATTCTCAAGAGTCTGGAGCCTGTCCTTTTTCACAAAGTGCGTCCTGTTCAAGTACACGCTACCGATGTGGCGTTTGATTCCCAGGCACGAGAGTCGATGGACCCGATTTTCACCGAGGCTCTTGAAACCACCGTGGATGGCGTTATGAAGGGCACTGTTTACGCGACGAAGAAGAAGAGCTTTGATCTGAAGACTCTGGCACATACAGAAAGAACCGTGACTTTGGAGTGACCAAGCGAGGTCTTTCGTGCGTTTCTCCCTCCGAAATCGTCAAAAACACAGATCCCGAGGGATACATCCACATCATTGCCGAGAATAACCTGATGCTCCATGTGCGGTACTCCAGCGAGGAGTCGTACAAGCCCTACTCTGATGAAGAGGACGAGGAAGAGGACCTGGACTCCGACGCGGAGCCCAGTGACGCGTTTGAAGATACAGACCTGGACTGTTTGATCCACAAGGCTTCTTTTCCGCGAGAAGAGGACGGCAGCATCAAGGTTGGAGACGCGGCGCAAATCGTCAAGATCTGGCCCCAGTTCGACGGCAAAGGAGGCGAATACACGCTCATCAATCTTCTGCCTGGCTGTGGGGGAGCTCTGATCTAGAAAATGACAACTGCCGAGGACTGTTCGAGCTACCTGGGGTACATTGAGCCTACGGCTGAGCAGCAACACGTGATTTTGTGTGCTATTCCCTTCATCCGGGACGCTCTGTCCATGGAGTACCCCGATCTCATCAAGAAGTTCTACGTCTCTTTCAACGGGTACCTCTTCTACCTGTGGGAAGGCCGACTGATTCGTCTCTGGATGGACTTGGGGTTCCAGACCGAGGTCGCATTTGACAGCTTCCATCGCTCAACTCTGGGACACGACTATCTGTCGCAGAAAAGCGTCACTCGAGCTCTCACAGCCTACTCTGCGTTTCCCAACCTCGGAACTTTTGTTGTTCAGGGTATGATGTTCCAGGGCTCTGACATGGTCCAGGGCGACAAGGCTCGCGGAATGGACCGCTTTGTGACCTACAAAGACTGCGACTGCGACGGAGGCATAGTTGGTGATTTGGTTTCTGGCAAGACTTACGTCATGAGAGACTCGAAGACCAAGAAGAAGCTGGCTATTCCGTACGAAAAAGAAGGAGGTGTCGGTTTCTACTCTGTGCCTGCGGGTTTGATGAAGGACTTTTCCGAGAGCATGGAGGCTTCTGGAGATATGAAGGAGCGGTTCGAGGAACTCTGCGTCGCCTACAGAGAGAAGGAAGAGCCAAAGATCGACTTCGCCTTCTTTCCCTACGAGGGACGGTGCGTTATCCTCGACACGTGACGCGAAACAATGCGTTTCTGGAGCGCAGACCGTGGGAATTTAAGACGACTACGGACAGTCTCTGGTGCCTAAAGAGCCTACTAAACGGATGGAGGGCTACGATACTGATGGAGACTCTTCGGAAGATGAGACTGACGGATACCCCAAAGAGACCTTTGGCTCCAGCGACTGGGATATGCCTGTTGACGCCCTGCGAAACGACGAAGACTACAATGTGGAGTTTTCGCACGTTGAACCGGTCGAGGAGCTCGACTTTTTCAAAATTGGATTCGACGACGCCTTTGAACGCCGGATTCCAGAAAGACTCAACAAGTGGAAGTACACCCGAGGCTACCAGGCAGGGTACAGAAGCCTTGAGGGATACTGTGACGACTCCGATGAAGATCCCTTCAGCGCAACTCACAGATACAAGAAGCTTCTGCAGCTTCCTGCGACTGAGGGACCTGACTTTGAAGTCTCTGACGACGACTGGGAAGACGAAGGCTCGGAAGACGAAGACCATTTCTTGGAAGACTTACAGGGAGGTGATCTGGACGGTGGAGAGGACTTTGAAACGAATGCTGCACTCCTTCGGGACCGAATGTTGCCTCTCTTGGAGCGTTTCCGGCGATGACTGTAATTAGAAGATGTTCTAGATGGTACTACTGTGTAGTGTACTAGCCATTGTTCCAAGATAACCAGCTGAAGAGTCCTCAATGTCTATTACAGATGTGAAAGTAGCTAAATACATTAAACGATATCAAAAGCTGTATTCAGTCTATCCTGGCGCATATCGTCATCCCTCCAAAACCAAGTCTCTGGCGACGTTCATGATTGTCGAATTCATCGCAACTTCCGGAGTCGCAGTGTAAATGTCAATCTTGAGCTCCAGAGGCCGCTCATAATCCTCGGTATCGTCGCGAGGCTCCTCTTCGAGCTCTCTGTTTCGCACGCGATATCTGTCGTCTCTCGAGGAGTCCTGCTCGTCGTCGCACTTTAGTTTCGTGCTCTCAGCCGACTGTGCTCTTTCGGAAAGCACCGCAAAAGGAGGAGTGAGGTCAGCCGGGCCTCCTGCGAGATCTCCAATGTGAAGCTGCGCAAAAGTAAGCAGAGTGCGAGCTACATGGTCGCTGATACTGCCGAACTTGATCTCGCCCGTTTGTGTCAGAAAGGGGAAACAGATGCCTTCGTGGTACTGGTGGTCGCTGAAAAAAGTCTCTCCTGTCTTCAGATCCACGTACCCCTGTCCCATGGCAGCGTGTGTAGTGAGATATCTGCCTCTTTCGCCGCCCCGAGAGATCTCCAGTCCTCGGCCAGGGCAGTGCACGATTTCGAGATGGCCGGTGAGAGGATAGCTTCTGTCCCACACCGTCAGACATCTGCTTTCCACGTCGGAAGAAAGCGCCTTGTCGATCTTGGAGGTCTCCGTGTGGAGAGCGCTGCGGTATCCAAAGTCGACCCACAGCCTGACAAAACGGCCCTCGAGGTGCACAAAGAGATAGCCGTCGTAGGAGGCGAAAAACCGCGTGTCATGGTCGGTACACCACTCCACGTAGTGTCTGGATGCAGGAAGAGTGCAAACAAGCACCGTGGACAGCTCCGGAACAGGCTCAACATATGCAATGAGCTGTCGTTCGGGCTGATCTGTGCAGTTTTTGATCACCAGAGCTCCTCCGTCCCCAGGCTGAAGACTGACAATACCAGCCTGAATGCGCCGAGGGTCCAGCATACGCAGGTTCTCTGTGTCCCTGGGGTGCAGAAACAAGGGCTTAGTCTCGGATGTCAGAATATACGGGCCCTCGTGGTCGGGATCCTTGTAAATCAGCGTATCGGCCAGTCCTTTTGAGGAGAGAAAACGCACGTGCAGAAGAACATTGTTTTCGACCATTATTCTCACAAAGCCATCGGTGTCCTCATTGCGAACCTCCGTAAGACTCCCATATTCAGAGCTCTGATTGGGCCAAGTGCTGTAGTCGTAGGCCTCCTTGTACCTGTACTCGAAGTCCGGAGTCAGAAACATGGTGCTGAGGTTCACGCATCCGCCAGGGAAGTACCATTCGATGCCTGATACAACGTCTTCATATCGCCCGGTGCCTGAGATTTCGCCGCGAAAAAGAGGACGCATCTGGGCTCGCACTAAATCGTTTGCCGTGTCTTCAAACTCCGCAAGTTCCACGGCTGTAGCCTTGTTGGTTCCCAGAGAAGCGGCAACTGTGAGATCTTTCAGCAGAAAGAGGTTGTCGTCTGAGGAACCCATGGCTCGTTTAGAGCGAGAAACGAGGAGTTTCGCACATTGAATCCACGATTTCGCATCGCAGGCATCGGGTTCGAACCACGGAACTCGTTTCAGGACTTTGTCGCGCACAAGAGTGCCGTCGAGCTTCTTGTAGAACTGATGTAAGGTCTTGCAAGTGTCGCTCAGAGCAACACCTGTCTCCAGATCGCCTGTTTCCAGGATGTGGAAGAAAATGTCCGTGTTGAGCATGGTACTTAAGCGATTGTTTTGTGGATTGAAATAATGAATATTTCTCCTGGTATCTAGTAATGCGGGGTATTAGTGAGTAGTCTGTTTGGATCCAAGTGATTTCTGGGTTGAAACATGAATGAGACGATAATGTGGTAAATTACATATTACTTGTACGGTAACTTTATCTGGAGAACGACGATCGGATGATAAAGGGGAGAGCAAGCTATTGATCAGAAATATGTATGCTCGTACTTGAACAAGTACAAGTAGGTCTGAGAATGATTTAATCTCTGCATTTCTCCAAAATTGGTGAATTTTGTGTTCCTGAACATCTCAATGTGAAGCGCATTGAGTCAACATCTTGTGCTCCTTATTCTGACATCATATGCCATCTGATTGCAGATCCACATCATGCAAAATTGTCCACAGAGATCCCACGGCTTTGAAATTGCAAACATTTGATATCTCAGACGTCTCTCTCTGCTGAAGACCCCAGAACTCCATTTTTTTGCACCGGTCATAACTACTTAAAAAAAGAAGGTTAAACTAATATGTGCAAATACCAACAAATTGATAACAAAATCACAAATTTGGGGCTCACCGTTTCCGCCTTAATAAAACACAAACTGGCTTTAAAAGTGCACAGATAGGATTAAAAAAGTACACAAAAACATCCAAATGAAGCTCAATTTCTCCAAGCCCTTCAAAACCTCCATAACAACCTCCTATCAAACCACCTCCAACGCCTCCAGCTCATTTAAACTTTCCAAACATGGGAAATACATCACCATTCAATGGCCTTAGAAATCATCAAAATTTTTAACAGACAAATCTGGCGTGATTAAAAACTCATTCAAAGCTATTCGACAACTCTTTCATATAAAAACACCACAGAACCACCTCAAACAACACCCCCAAATCCACCATGGCTAAAACCTTAAACCAAACAACCTTTCCAATATGCAGATTTCCACCTACACTCTCCACTGAAATTTCCATCCACACAGCAACATCACCCTCGATTGAGCACACGGAGATCCATTCACGTGACCTCCAAACCACTCACCATCTCTTTTGCATCTAATCACGTGACGAAACACCCCATCTCCCCACGTGACCTTTTTTACGTCTTCTTCAGCACAAACTCGACACAGACACAAAGTCGTCAAGTTTCGAGCGAAAAAGTACGTGGCAAGCACCAGCGACATATTAACGTCATCTGCTCGCGATTCTGATTCTCCCCGTGTTTTCCGATCTCGATTATCTGCATTTTTCGTCGAGTTACCCTGTCCACGGTAGTCATCACACTTATAAAAAGACACATCTACGACACATCTCAGCCACAGAAATGACCGACAGAGTAGTCTACGTGGGCTCCATTCCCTACGACCAGACCGAGGAGCAAATGCTGGACATTTTCAAGTCGGTAGGCCCCGTCATTTCTCTCAAACTCATGTTCGACAAGGAGACTGGACGATCAAAGGGCTACGGATTCGCAGAATACCCCGATGCGGACACTGCGAGATCTGCCATCCGAAACCTGAACGGTTTCCAGGTCGGATCACGACAACTTCGGGTGGATCATTCTCACGAGGGCCAAGTTCGCGAGTTTTTTGCGTCTCAAAACCGGTTTCCGAACCCCAACGTCTCGAAAAACGGCCGTCCTGGTCTTCCGGCAGGCGTGCCTCTTCGCCAGGGTCTTGAGCCTGCCCAGCAGGTGTCTGAGACCATGAACGGATACACAAAAAGCGATATGGTGGCTGTGGTCACGGATCTGATGAGCATGAGCAAGAATTCGCCCCAGCTGCTTGCGGATCTCTTCGCCCAGGCTCCGCAGCTCGCCTACGCTGCTGTTCAGTGTCTTCTTAACCTGGGACTTGTCGATGAGCAGAGAGTGCTCAGTGTAGTCAGAGGCAACCCGAACCCTGGCAACCACGCTGGACGAGGCAACCCCAGTCCTGCTCCTGCGCAGTCGACTCCCGATCCTGTGGCTGGAAACACTGCGCTGATTCAGCAGGTCATGGCGCTCAGCGAGGCTGACATTAACGCTCTGGCCCCCGAGCACCAGAGAAGCATCCGGGATCTGCGAGACAGAATTCAGCGGGGCGAGGTGGTTTAGGACGAATAGATTAATGAATGTATATTGTATTTTAGTGGTCCCGAGTGGGCGCTGACTATGCTTGTGGTGGTACTTGTAGTGGAGAATGTATGTGTAGCTATAGATCCGGTACGGTACTGTAAGATCGGAGCTACTGATGTACTCCGTACTCTAATAAGATGGGTTATAGAGGATGCCAGTCTTATAGTTACAGCACGGCTCTAAAAAGGAGCTTAGATAAGTTCAAATGGTATCGTCAATCGACTAATACTGCTCAAATCATCTGACAGTGCTTCCGGGCCTTGTCTATGCTGCCTTTAATGCTAACCAGATTCTCTATGCTAGATCGTACTTTATGCTGAATTGTAGTTTATGCTGAATCGTACTCTATGCTAGACACGTCTATGCCAACTCGTACATACATGCTGAACCAATTATCTATGAGAGTCCTACTTTATGCCGAACCGGTAATCTATGCTGGATTTTGGTCTGTTGACCACAGCTCACACATCAACAAGCTTGCTGAGAGGTTCAAGTGAGAAATACTCCAAAGTGATAGAAAAGAGTCAAATAGGCAGATGAGAATGAAGCCGAATCAGAGCACAGCAAGTCCCAGTTCTACTTCTGTCAAAACAACCAGATCAAGGCTCGTCTATAGGTAGTAGTTCAACTCATATCAGATGGTTCGAAATGCTAAAACGCTCTAAATCACGAAGAAACAACCTGATCTACCCCTGAACACCATTTTTAAACAAAATAAAACCCCATCTCTCAACAACCAGCCTCAACTAAGCTCTCCGATCACTCACCACATCACATCACAACATCCCCATAAACTCTAAAGACGACTAGTTTCTGCAGGCCAACCTACGTTTTCTACATCACCACTTACAACCTCACAACAGACAACCTACCAATCATCCAATTAAAATGGACAGAAACACGCCACAGCCGCCTTCGCGCACGCTGTTTGTCGGCAACTTTCCGTTTGAAATGACCGAGGGAGAGGTCAGAGACATGCTCAGCCAACACGGCACAGTTGTCGGTTTCCGTCTGGTCACAGAAAGAGGACCAGCAGACAACAGACGGTCCAAGGGCTACGGCTTTGTGGAGTACTCGTCGATACCGGAGGCGCAGCGAGCGCTCGATTCCCTGAGAGACGTGCGAATAGGCCAGCGACAGATCAGAACGGCTTTCACGCAGGACATGCAACAACATCGTGCTGAGAGAGCCAGAGAGGGCTTCCAGAGAGACCAGGGCTATGGTCAGGGTTATGGTCGGGATAGAGACCAGGGCTACGGACGTGACCGAGACTATCGATCTCCTCATCCTGATGGGAGTCAGTCATACAACCAAGGTCATAACCAAGGTGGATACAATCAGGGCCAGGGTGGATACAACCAAGGTCAGGGCTACAATCAAGGTCACAACCAAGGCAACAACCAAAACTACGGAGGACAATACGACCGCCAACAGTCCACTCCTCAGGCAAGCACCCCCAACCCTGCTACTCCTACACCTGCTCCTACCCTTACCACGCCTGACGCGACGTCTACCGTCCTCTCGGCTCTCCAGCCCAACCAGCTGCTCGATCTCATCGCGCATCTCAAAACGCTCATCTCCAAGAACCCCGCCGAGGCAGCGCAGATTCTGCAGGTCTCTGAGCCTATTACTTACGCTGCCGTCCAGGCGATGCTGCTGATGGGCCTTATTGACGCCAAGGTTGTGCAGCAGGTCGTGGGAGGCCAGCAGGCGCCTGCTCCGGCTCGTGCAACCCCCCAACCGCAACATACGCCTCAGCCGCAGCATGTAGCTGCTCCTACTCACCTTGATCCGCAGCAGCAGCAGATGATCAACCAGGTGCTTGCTTTGACGGACGCGCAGTTGGCTTCGTTGCCTCATGATCAGCGCGCGACGCTCCAGCAGCTCAGAGAGAACTACAGACGTGGTGTTTTTAGCTAGTTGAAGGTGGAGCAAGCGAAGTATGATGGGTGGAGTTAGGTATGGTGCTTGGACTTAAGTATGATGTTGGAGGAAGAAGTCGGCGGAGTTGGTCAGAGTTCATTAGCTCAGATAGACGTCTGGTGAGCTCAGACAGATGCTGAAAGTTGTCTTGGACGCTCATCCTGTGTTGATATAAGATGTCATGTTCCAGGCTGACACACTACCAGCATGTGTTTGGAAGGTGGATCCCCAGCTCACGACTGAAGGGAAGGGAATAGATATATAGTGATTGGATTTGCATGTTTGGATCCATGAAGGCGTAGACCGTAGTTGTAGTTTTAATTGTGAATAGCAGAAAGTACCACGAGGTACTGTACGGACAGTACGTATGCCATAAACTAGAGACTTTATGCCATAAACTAGAGACTTTATGCCATAAACTAGAGACTTTATGCCATAAACTAGAGACTTTATGCCATAAACTAGAGACTTTATGCCATAAACTAGAGACTTTATGCCATAAACTAGGTATTGTACTTTATGCCAAAACCCCACACAGAAAGAACTCAGTCTGTGAGAGAAAATGGCCACAAATTAGAGCTGTATGGAGCTCAAGATGAGACAAACCAGATCGTACTACGTTCACGTCTTCATCGCCAATACTACATCTTCTGGACGTCTTTAATGCCGAAGTTGCTGGCAAAGATCCTCGAGAAGAGAAGGATTGTTATCAAAGGGAATGTAAAAAAAATTTAAAGCTCCGATTGCAATATATCTTTTGGTACCACTTTCAAGTTCCTGGCATTAACCCATCTCTGTCCAGCCAATTTTCAACTTTCCTAAAAATCTGGAATCAGTTCGTAAAGATTAGTTTGGAATAACGTCGCATATAATGGGGTATCGTTTTGAAGCTAAGAACCAGAATATTTTCATAGTACTATAATATTCCTCCTAGTACAAATACTGTGTCACCTGGAGGTCTTTTCCTTTGCATAAACTATCTGCAGAAATCTCGGAAAAGCACCAAGGAGTCTGTACTAACAGTAGATAGCATATCATTTGGAAGCCCTGGATGAGACGAGTCTTGTGGTTCTACTTTCAAGTTCATCGTACCAATAGATCTCTCGATATTCATGTTTTAATTTTCCTGAAAATCTAGTGTTCTGTCGGCAAAGATTAGTCTGCCATAGTATGGAAGAAAAGAGGATATCATTGGGAAGCCCCGAATCGGAAGAATATTAGAGTACTGTTATGTTGTCTCTACCATCAATATTGCATCTGCTGGAGTCGTTTTACTCCGCATAAACTATCTGCAAAAACCCTGGAAAAGCACCAAGGGGTTTTCACAAAGTGTGAAATAAGATACCACCTGAAATACCTGGGAGAGGCGAGTCCTTTGGTTCTACTTTCAAGTTCATGACATCAATAGATCTCTAGATATGTGTATTTTAATTTTCCTGAAAATCTAGATTCTGTTGGTAAAGATTATACTGTAACAACATCAAATAGAAGAGGATGTCAACGTGAATCAGAAGAATCTTGGAATACTATTATATGTTTTCTATCACTAATACTGCACTTGTTAGAGCCCTTTTCCGCTGCATAAAGTACTTGCAGAAATCTTAGTTTAGCACCAAGGAGGAGTCTGCAGCAATGGTTAAATAGCGTATCATATGGAAGCCCCAGATGAGATGAGTCTTTTGGTTCTACTCGCAAGTATATGGGATTAGCAGAGCGCTGTCCAGACACCTTTCTATTCACAGTGAAGCTTACTTTATGGCATAAACACAGCTAAAGTCCTGGAAGAGCACCAAAGTGCCAAGAGTAGAAGTAACCAAACATATAGTCATGAATTTCCTCTCGCAATGAGTCGTTTAGTGTTACTCTCAGGTCTCTACCATGAAGAGTGCTCTGCTTATACCTCTTTCAAAATTTCCAAAAAGCTTGAATATCTTCGCAAATCTCCATCTTCAACATGGTGTCTCCATGTATCATATCATTACAAAGCACTAAATGAGACACATCTCATGGTGTTACCTACCTCGTCTTATAGGCAATATTTCACCTTCTGGACAGCTTTCAGCTCGCATAGATTATAGGCAACAATTCTGGTACAGCACAAATCGGTTATGAGAAAAGATAAAGAAGAGTATAGAAGTGTAACCCCAGACTATACGAGTCGTGTGGTTCTACTATCAGGTTTCTAGCATGAATAGAGCTCTGTCTAGACATCTTTCAAATGTTTTAAAAAGTTTGATTGTCTTCTCAAATTTCTGTCTTCTTTATGATACAGGCGTGTGTAATATTATCAGATAGCTGGGAACGAGACACATCTAGTGGTACTACTCGCGTCTTCACAAACACGATATTGCAACTCCTGGACAACTTTCAGATCGCATAGATTATCTGGAAAAATTCTAGTACAGGGCAAAGGAGCTCTGAGCAAGGATGAAGAAGAGCATGTAGATGCAGCTCTTTACCATACAAGTACTTTGGTTCGACTCCCAAGTGTCTGACATCAACAATGCTCATTCTAGACGTCATTTACTTTTCAGCAAAAACTGGAATTTGTACGTACAGGTTAGCTTCCCACAATTTCAGAGATAAAAGGGTATAATTTTGAAGCTCGATAGTGGTACATTCGCCTCATCCTGCCTATCTGTTGCCACAACCAAAATTGCGCTCTCTGGCCATCTTTCAAGCGGCATAGATTACCTGTAGAAATCATGGAAAAGCACAAAGCGGTTGCGAGTACTGACTTTAGAGCATACCATATGAAAGCGCAAGAGTAGGCGAGTCTTTTGGACTTACCCCCAAGCTTGTGACATAAACAGGGCACGTTCTAGACACATATCATTTCATCCGAACAATGCCATAAACTAGGTAGTTTAAGCTTTTAACGAAGATTTTAAGCTTTCAACAAGTACTTTATGACATAAACTAGGGTACTTTAAGCTATGAGTAAGATACGCTTAAAATACAGTACTGTATGGGCACCCGTAACGTATCTGACATGAGCGCCACATAAAGGTAAACACTACAGTTAAAACCAGCTCGAATCAGCGATTATAATGATACCAATCACGTGACATTTACAACATCAAAATAAATGAAAACCCTCTAAATCAGCCAGTTCCCTGCCAAATCCTCCGGAAAAACAGCAGACTACTCAACTACACCTACACAAAAAACTCCTCTCGTAAAACCACACAAACACCCACCCCAGAGCGCTCAATTAACCGTCTCTTCAGACGGCGCCTCTAGGGCAAAACCTTGAGCAAACCTTAATCTGCCCGACTTCTCAAGCTCACGTTGTTGCGCAAATCAGCTTCTTCACCCCACACAAGACTACCGACCATGTTCCGACTTGCACGAATTTCCGTCTCCAGCAACGTGACTCGTCTGGCTGTTGCCAGACCTGCTTTCCGACCCTTTTCGACCACCCTTACCCGGCTCAACGAGAACCAGAAGCCCGACCCTGCTCTCATGAACACCCTGGAGCAGTCCGAGTTCATCAAGAAGATCCGAGACAACGAGCGAGTGCTTCACGAAATTGCGTCCTTCCAGGATTTCATGCTGGAGAAGGGCTACGTCAACCAGGACGGCACCCGAGCGTCTGGCATCATGAACATGATGAAGATGGTGTCCGACAAGGAGGTGGGCAAGCGTCTTGAGGGGATCAACGCCGTGCTGCAGCAGGAGAACATCGAGGTGACCAAGGACGACATCAAGAGCCTAGTCGAGGCCCTCGGCATGAAATAGACGCTCGTTGAGTGTGGAGTACCGTACTCCATTGTATGTAGATAACTGAATGATTTTACTAGCTGTAGAGTCGATTTTTTTTTTAGCAACTGTGGTCGAATTGTTGGAGCCATTGCAACACAGCTTTTGGAGGTACCAGGGAGTCGTACATGCTATAGGAGTACAGGAGGTACCATGGAACAGTAGGTTACGCTCTAGTAATGATATCGACAAAGATCAGATAGAAGAGTTGAATGTAATTGCGCAGATCATGAGATGGAGTTACTCGCAGTACGTACTAGAGTCTACTGGTACTGAACATTTGGTCATTATGAACATAGACGAATTATCTTGTAGGTGTACTGGTACCGGTACATACATGCTCCGTACAAGTATGTACTCGTAATCAGCTATTGCAAACCAGTTTATTCAAACCAGTATGTTCATTGAATTAGTTAATGGCATTTCTTACGACCCTTTAGGTCACCAGCTTCCGACAGTAGTGCTCTTCATTATTGATGTAGTATACGCTCTTGTTCACCATCACCATAGACACCTCCTACAAGACTGACTACTGGTACATTACTATCTCAACATGCACTTCCCACCCACAATACCACCTATCTCCTATAGAACCAATAACTACAACCACAATTACAACCGCACTCCGAGATCCGTCTACCGTACTTGTACACCCCTCAGCTATCATAAAATAATTTAATCTTATACACAAAGTGTTGAACTAATTACAAGGTGTTGAAAGTGGCTCTTCCTAGCGCGCGGTCCGCCACGAAACCGCGTCTCCGGGCGTACAATGATACCCCGGACCCAACCCTACACGACTCAGCCTACTCAAACGAGCCGTTCTTCACCAGGTAGCCCAGCAGATCGACCTTGGTGACAATGTGCACGGGCTTGACGCCCTCGGCGTCCTTCTCGGTGACAATGACGCTCGAGTTGTGCTCGAAGAACTTGTTAAGAGCGGACAGAGGAGTGTCCACGGTGACCTCGACAAACTGCCGCTGCTTGGAGGGCTGCTTCTCGCCGGAGGGAGTGCCGATGGACAGGTTAGCAGTCGCAGAGGCAATAGCGTCGGCGGTGAGCTGGTGCGAGTCCAGCTTTCGGAAGTCGAGCATGACCTTCTCCACGGGAGTCTCGGGGGTGGCTCGGCCGTGCGACAGGTACGAGAGCAGGTTACCGAGCGTAACGAGACCAATGAGCTTGCCAGAGGACTTGCTCGCCACGGGGATCTGGTCGAAGCCCTTCTCTCGCATCAGCTCCACGGCAGTAGCAACAGTAGAGTCGCCCTTGACGGTGACGACGGGCTTGAGATGCAGATCGGCGATGGTCGCGCCCTTGTACTGCTGCTTGCGCTTGGCCTGCTCGGCGAGCGTGGCGTCGTCGACAAAGCCGTTGTTCTTCATCCAGTCGTCGTCGATGAACTTGGTGAGGTACGATCGCACCGAGTCGGGGAAGACGACGACGAGAGTATCGTTCTCAGTGAGGTCCTTGGCGACCTGGAGGGCCGCAGCGAGCGCAGAGCCGGAGGAGCCGCCCACAAGCAGACCCTCCTCCTTGATGAGCCGTCGCGACAGCAGGAACGACTCGCGGTCCTCGGTCTTGATCCACGAGTTGATCACGTCCCGGTCGAGCACGTCGGGCACAAAGTCGTAACCGATGCCCTCGACCTTGTATCCCTCGTTGGAGTCGTTGAGGGTCTCGGGGACGGCGAGAATGGAGCCCTTGGGGTCCGCAGCCACAACCACGACGTCCTTGTTCTTGGCCTTGAGGGCCTTGGCAATGCCGGTGATGGTGCCTCCGGTTCCAGCGCCAGCGACAAGATGGGTGACCTTACCGTCGGTCTGCTCCCAGATCTCGGCTCCGGTGCCGTAGAGATGCGCATCGGGGTTGGCCTCGTTGCCGTACTGGTCCAGGATGACGGCGTTGGGGATCTCCTGCTCCAGCCGTCGAGCAACACCAATGTGCGACTCGGGGGCGTCCCAGGCGGCCTCCGTGGGGGTACGCACAATCTCCGCGCCCAGTGCCTTGAGCACAGACACCTTCTCGTTGGACATCTTCTCAGGGAGCGTGATGATGGTGCGGTAGCCTCGCACAGCGCCCACAAGCGCAAGACCAATGCCGGTGTTGCCGGAAGTCGGCTCGATCAGCGTGTAGCCGGCGTCGGGCTTGATTCGGCCCTGCTTCTCGGCCTCCAGCACCATGCGCTTGGCAATACGGTCCTTGACGGAGCCGCCGGCGTTGAAGTACTCGCACTTGCCGAGAATGCGGCACTTGATGCCCAGGGACTGGGGAATCTTCTGGAGCTCGACCATGGGCGTGTCGCCAATGTGGTCGAGCACGGTCTGGGCCACGGGGGGAGGAGTCATGGTGTGGTGTGGTGTGGTTGTGGTGTGTAGGAAGAAAAAAGTGGCTTGGGATATAAAAAGGTTACAACGCAGACTTTGTGAGGCCCAAAAAAGGGTTAGAGTTTGCTTAGAGTTCCAAACGTTGCACCAGTGGATATGGTGGACTTGTGGTTATTGCGAGTAGTATAAGAGAGGGGTTGGGTAAGAGTGGTTAAGTTTGTTATCTTAGCCAATTGGGATGCTTATGGATTCGAGCTTGTGTCTGTAGCAGGTCTGGATCTTGAGATAATGTCATTATATACATTTCCACAAAAACTGTGGCTTAAGAACCCAATTGACGAGATCTCAGTGGAAATGGCTTCAGGAGATCGCCACGATCACAATGATATACTAAACGTACCACTTCATCATTTAGTCTGCCATTTCTCAAAGGAAACACAAAAATCTCACGTCCACCAATATCCGAACAAACTCAAAAACGCACCATCGAGACCCTGACAAGTAAACGCTTGATACGATGTGCATGATCTACGAGTACTTCACAGTTAGAATGGTCTCTAAGTCATGTTAAAACACACAAATAGAACTCCAGAGAGCTCAAAAAGACAACAATTGACCTGTGGCAAAAGACCACGCAGCTTTCCATGCACAGGAACCTTCCATTACACCGACAGATGAATTCATTTGCACATACATGGATCATGTAAAATTTAGCTGAACTTTGGATTTTGGGGCGATGCAAAACTACCGGTACAAGTAGCTGACTTGAAGAGCAGGCTTGTGGCGATTTGAGGATGTCAATTGGTTGCCCTTGGTGTGATTATTCGTTTTACGTTATTATTTGCTCAAATTATCCACAATTAACCAAAATACCTGCCCCTCCTCTGCCTCAAAATTACATAATAATACTGATCCAAGCAACGATAATAACAACAGCCAAACATACCTCATAATTATTGACAGCTTTGAAGGCAAAGGGAGCCCCAAAAAGAAGACACGTACTCAGTCAACAAAAGACACGTGGTTTTGACAGTTTGAGAGCAATGTGGCTTGCCCACGTGGTCCGGAAAGATGTCCCTTACAATTAAAGTTCGATCACGTGATTCCAGGACGATAGTGGTCACGTGACCGACAGTAAATACTCAGCAAAACCGATCCAGATTTTCACACGGTTATTGGCGGATGGAGGTGCGGCTGAAGTTATCGCATTAGAGTTTATCCGTGGGGGTTGTGGGGGTTCTAGAAGTTGGTGTACAAGTGGAAGGTGTGGGGATGTTAGGAGTTACTGTGTTGAGTGTGTGGAGTGATTAAATCGAGTGAACTAACGATTCTGAGAACAAATGCTTCATTTCTCTCTTGCCTTAGTTACAGAGCTTTACACAGGTAGTTGTCGGTATGAAGGAAGACCGTACGAGGATCATGTTCAATCTACAAGTATGATCTCAAGGTGAATGATAGATGACCAATACTATACTAACTCACCAACTCGCGAAGAGGTGATATGAGTTCAAAGAAAGCTTACGAAGACCTTTCCTACTCTCCAAGTCTGACAGTACTTGCTGATATGATGTCCTAGCTGTAGGAATATAACAGTCAGACCAGACACACCAATAGACTGATATGATTCTACAAGGCTGTCTTGATATCCCGTACAGTACTCCTGACATCTCCAGACAGAATCAAGTCGTTGAAAAAAGACTGATTTTTATTGTTCCTACTGTACACTGTCTACAGTTGTCTCAGTTAGAGCTGTCCTTAAGAGAATCCTTCCACCAAAATATTCAACAACACCTTGGTGGAATATGAAGCACGGAACTTCGCTCCGCAACAAACACTATACTCCGCACACTCGTATAACTGTCATTGCACCTCTCTAACAGCTTCCGGATCGAGCAGATCATCACCTCGATCTAGACTAGTGCCAGACCCTTATTATTTCCACACCCCTCTCTTGAGAATGAACGCCTCCTTCAGTTCAGAAGACCTTGTCAGAATGTACACACACAGTTTCATATTCTTCACCCATGTACCACCTCAAACAGCATCTACAGGGCCTCCATCGTGCATCCTTGCCTGTTTCACATTGTCGATTAAGTATATACCGATACTTCGTACACTGAACTCCAAGTAATACACTAGCCCACCCCTTTCTACGTCAAAAGTCGCTCAACTCGTGAATAAGTCACTCCACAATGCGGAAAAAGCGCCGAGAAAGGCCACATCACGTGACTTCTCCACCCTGCCGCCGCGCTCGTTTCACATTGTGCATCAGATAAACTCTGCCGATCGTATAGGGGTAGATGTGCCGTTGTGTCAGGAGCTGGTGCGTTTACGAGGCGTAATAAAGCGAAATTAAACGAGACGGCGAAAATAACGGCCGGAAAAAGGCGCTAAAACCGGGTACTAAGGTGGACAGGAAGGAGACAGGATCGGAAAATAATACCAGCCCCTTTATTCCGCCCGCTCGTGGTTTTAGACTGGAGTATGGCTCCCTTTGTGAGAAGCTAATCTGGGGAGGAGGTCGCTTATTGAGGTGGAGGCAGGGTAAGTAGCAACGAGAAAAGTAGTTTGGCATGCTCACCCGGCGTCTGCTATACCACAGCAACTTCAAAACTGCAAATCCGCCGAAAACTGAGCTTCTTGCCGACGCCCAAATCTGGCCTGGTCGCTTTTAGATCTGCATCACGTGATTAAAGGGGTGAGCTGCAGCTTTGAGTTTTGCATTTGTTGGAGTCGAGTGGAGGATAGGAGAGCTATAGGGGCTATTATGGGGCTGTCGGGGGTGGGAAAAGGGGATGATTGTGATCCATACACAGACACAAAGCTATTTAAGACGTAAAAACCAACTTTCCCCGCTAATATCACCACTTTACCGCCTCCAAACGCACAGGCCCTGTTACTTACACATCCCAATTCGGAAGCTGGAGAATAAGGTGGCAGCATAGAGTTTCCAGAAGGCTAGAGTAGGTTTGGTCGCTCTGGAAACGACGTGACTGTGATATCCTTCACGCGACTTGCGATTCGACTTTCGCTCGGCACAAACGACTTTGAACGGAGACGGTGAGTGGTGCGGAGGTGTGATCACGTGAAGTCATCGCAGAGTGGTGATTTGATCTTGTTCACTGAGCCGAGGTCTACCATGCTGCCAGTACCAGGACTACATGACTATGGTAGTGTGGTAGTATGGTACAACCGTTGAACAATCGACGGTGAGATCTGTCTTTGTGTGTGTTATTTGGTGGTATGCGGCAGCTTGGTCTTTACGGCAATCACCATATCAAGTGCTGAATCACATCACGATCCGGATTTCAGCGATGTTAAGCAGACATGTTCAGCAAGACATCTCCAGCAAGACATGTTCAGCAAGACAGATCACACTAAGCAAGATCGTTAAGCCAGATCAAGCAAGACAAGTCAATCAAAACACGTTAAGCAAATGCTTTAGGACAAACAGGTTGTTGTCCGTTCAGGACCTACGGCCCTTCACTTCCGTGTACTAACCCAGCTTCTCTCACCATGCTCCCCCTGCAACGACAGCAGACGGGCACGTCGACCGCGCCGTCGCAGCGCCAGTCCAAGCGGTTCTCCGTCGCAGCCATGTACATGTCCATGGGCGGCGTGGACAAGGACGACGACATTGACGACGCGCTGGCCAAGGCCCAGAAGCACCTGCGGTTCCTCAAGGCCGCCATTTCCGAGCAGTCCAAGCACAACTTTGTGCTGGAGAAGGACGTGCGGTACCTGGACACGCGAATCGCGCTTATCATCCAGAACAAGATGGGCGTGGAGGAGCAGAAGGACATTGCGAGCCGGTTGGACGAGCACGAGGCAATCAGCGAAACGAGCTTCCCGGACAGAAAAAAGACGGATCTGTACTCCAACCTCTTCTTTCTGCTGCAGTCGGAGCCCAAACACATTGCTTCACTGTGTACTCTTGTGAGTATGACAGAGATCGACTCCCTGCTCCAGACCGTCATGTTCACCATCTACGGAAACCAGTACGAGCAGCGAGAAGAGCATTTGTTGCTGTCAATGTTCCAGGCTGTCCTCGCGTACCAGTTCGATACCACGCTCGAGTTCTCGTCTCTGCTCAGAGCAAACACTCCTGTTTCGCGAATGATGACCACGTACACCAGACGAGGTCCAGGCCAGTCGTATCTCAGAGAAACGCTCTCGCACTGCCTCAACGAGATCATCTCCACGCCACAGACGCTCGAAATCAACCCCATGCGCGTGCTCATCGAGACAGACTCTGCTCCGGACATGACCATGGACCAGGCGAGCGAAAACCCCGAGGTCATTGCCATCATCGAGCCTAGACTGCGCACGCTCGAGGGCATCTGCGAAAACGTCCTCTCCACAATCATCAACTCGAAAAACATTGTTCCGTACGGAATCCGGTGGATCTGCAAGCAGATCCGAGGCCTGGCTCGAAGAAAGTACCCCGATGCTCCTGACGCGTCTGTCTGCTCGCTCATCGGAGCCTTCTTCTTCCTCAGATTCATCAACCCTGCAATTGTGTCTCCCCAGACATATATGCTGATCGACAAGCTGCCCAACGATGCAAACTGCAGACGAACACTCACTCTTGTGGCCAAGGTGCTCCAGAACATTGCCAACAAGCCCACAACCTCCAAGGAGCCGTACATGGCGTCGCTCACGCCGTTCCTGGAGGTGAACAAAAACCGCGTCAACAAGTTCCTCAACGAGCTGTGCGAGGTGCCCGACTTTTACGAGTCGCTCGAAATGGACCAGTACATTGCGCTGTCCAAGAAGGACCTGTCCATCTCCATCACCCTCAACGAAATCTACGGCATGCACGGCTTGCTGGTCAAGTACCTGTCGGACACCAAGGACATTCATCTGCAGAAGGTGATGGGCGATCTGGGAAGCAGTCCTGGTTTGGTTCCTCGAGCCCAGAACGCGACCATCGACCTGTCTCTCTTCTCGCAGTGGGAGGCATCTGTGTTGAACGAGTCCCATTCTGACTCTGGAGCATACAACGGCCTTTCTCTGCTGCCTGACATTTCGCGGTCAGATGTCGTCTTCATGGAGCTCAAGACGATTCTCATCAACATCATCCGAGCCTTCCCTCCCGGTCATCCCATTCTCACACGTCCCCTGCGACTCAGAAGCATCGCCGACTTTGCTGCTTCGTCCTCGGTAGACGACTCTGGAGTCATCAAGCGAGGCATCAAGGCTCTGGATCTGCTCGACGAGATGGACAAGGACGAGTACGCCGACGACGACAAGTTTGTGCTGGTCTCCGAGATTGAGAACGAGCTGAGTCAGCTGGGTTCGCTGCAGGACTCTGTGGAGCAGGAGGCTGTTTCTCTGGAGACCGTCTACAGGGTCATCACCGAGCAGAACGAGTACCTCAAGAGCCAGCTGGACACGTACAGATCGTACCTCAACAACGTGCGTTCGCACACGGGCTCGTCCAAAAAGGACAGAAAGGCTGTCCAGGAAGACGCCACGACCTCTGCTACCCCCAATCCTCTGCTGAACCCCGCAGGAAGCAGTTCCTCGTACTCTGAGGGCCTGGTCAAGAAGTACAACGTCACGCAGCTGATGCGAGACGGCGTCATTTTGACCTGTGCTCTGCCTGTCAACCGAGTCGGCTCTTCTCTCGTCTTCTACATTGCTTCTCCTGCGCCTGGAACTTTTGTTCTGGCTCTGGTGATGAAGGGACGAAGCGATCCCGTGGTGACTGTAGACTTCAAGATCGACGATCTGCTCGAGATTGCCGACCAGGAGGTGGACGAGATCGATCTGCAGTGCTTGGTGCTGAGCGTGAAGAACCTACAGGTCCTGTTGAAGCGCGAGTTTGACCGACGACGATAGGACATTACGAAGGTGACGACAGACGATGTAATAGATTAATGTATAATGACAATAGTGGTTGTGTATGTAGTGATGTGTCTAGTGACATTTCTATGCGTCCAGTGTAGTTGTCTGGTTTCAGTGTAGCTCTATGACTATCTGTGTCTAATGACATACTGTAGTAGTCTAACCCAATGGCATGGACAGAGACTTCGAAGTAACCCGTCACTTCAATAAATAAATGCATTCTCTATTTAGTCACTCCCTGCTACTCGCAACTACTGCGCAAACACCCTGGAACATGTGCACCAGCTCCACCTTCTCGAGTCCTTCAATCTTCTCCATAACGTCAGTCACATTAGGCAATAGCTCATGGAGCTTCTTAGCGGCGTACTTTCTCAGATCCATGTTGTTGGATTCAAAGCACTTTTGCCAGAGAAACACTGCCTGTGGAGCATCCATTTTCGTGGTCGTGATCTTCTCCACAGCTATAAGCAGAAGCTCGTCAAGAGTGTACATTTGAGCCGAGACGATCAATCTTGCAGCATCATCAAAGTCAAGCACAAGTTCTTGTCCGTACAAGTACTTGACCGCCGCTTCCAGAGCACTCTTTGGCATGGCCAGTTTGACTTCATTCTCGTCGGCTTCCTTCATGTCTGAAGCTATCATTTTTTCAAAGAAAGGCCACACAGCCACCATCACCGACTTACGAACCCGAATCTCCTCTCCCTCTTCGCTGACAAGGCGGAAATAACCCTCGCTGCAGTCTCTGACCTTGGCAAAACCTGTTTTCTGAATCTCCGTCGAGGTTTCACGCTTGCACTGACTAGACATGTCACTACTGACCTCCTTGGAAAATGACACCAGGGAGCAAGTTTTCCACCCGTTGCTGAAAACAGCCAGAAGACCCTTCCCTGTAGCATCAGACAACAGGAAGTTGTTCTCGTCGATCGCCACAGAATTTGTCCATGTTCTGCTAAGTTTGAATGGGGTACTTTTACCACCCCTGGCAGGCTTCGGACCATTGGCCTTCTTCACACGATAAGGCTCGCAGTAAGCGGTTCGTCGTTAGTCGGGGCTTCTGAGAACACAAACCAAAAGAACCCCCCGTCTTTGAAGGAACCAGAGGTGGGAATATAGTTTGCGAACTGCTACAGTGCAGTAAATTCAGCGGCAAACTGTTCAGCCATACTCTCGTTGTCATTTGAAGTGGCCTGGTTATCCAAAGTGTCGTTCATAATGTGCTGATGTCGCATGTAAGAAGTCAAAGAAGACAAACGTAATCAGTGAGCTGCATGCCAGAGTCAACTCTAAGCACAGAAGACCTGTGAACTGTACACCTTCATCAAGTACAGTACAATTAATTACAGTAAGTATCGCAAGTAGCTAATAAATATATCTCAAGAATCGTACAAACAGCATACTACTCCACCTCAAATACTTCATAAATACATTGTTATTGTCACTATATACCTGAGCGGGCGGAGTGCACAAAGAGACCGTCTTATATAGTTTCCGTTAGTCGTGGCCCACAATTCCGGCCCACTTGTCTGCCAACCAGTCAATGGCCTCGTTCGTCTGGCCCTTGAGATACTCGGCCCAGCTCTGTTTCTTACCTCCCTTCTGCTTGCTGGGCTCCTGGCCGTTGGTAGGAACACTGCCGTTGGCATGTCCCTCAGTTCGATAGAGCTCGTCGTAAGTAGAGCCCTCAACGACCTTTGTGTCAAAGTCAACACCGGGATAAAGGTCACTGTCATCCTGCCAGTCCTCGTTGAGTCGAATCAAAGCCTTGGTCAGCGGCTGAGCATCGTTCTTCGAAGGATACACCTGCAGTGTGTCGCACAGAATGGAGTAGACGTTGACGTTGGAGAAGGGCTCAAACTTGAAGTCGGGAAAGTACGGACCTGCTCCAAGGAAAAGAGCCCGCATCAAAATGTCCCGGTTGTCGTAACCGTGAGTACCATGAGGTTGGTACGAGTTGTCCATCTTGGCGTAGTCATCATGTGTCAGAACACTCCAGCCCGTCTTGGGAATGATCCACACGGGCGCAAGACGGTTCTGGTATCGTCCGCCGGTCTTGCCGCCAAAGTTCCACCGCGCAGGCAGGTTCTTGCGGGTGTACACCTTCCACGACTCGTCCTCGGGCTCCTGCTTCTTGAGCCGGTTGAACAGCTCCGACTCGGTGATGTTAGAGCCGGGTCGCAGACCCACAAGAGGCCAACCGTCAATGTGGTCAATCTGACTCACGTCAATGAGATCGTCCAGGAAGATGAGCCGCTCGTCGGAAGTAGGAGCCATGCCGTGGTCAGAGAGAACAACAAGATTGACAACGTCAGTGAGATTGCGGTTCTCCAGAGCCTCGCGGAAAGCGCCCACAAGAAGATCCACCTCGTGAATGCCCTGCTCAAGCTCAGAGCCAGAGATGCCGTGAACATGGCCCAGAGTGTCGACAGTAGGCACATATGTGAGCATGAGCTCGGGACGCGTCTGGATCGGCCGATCAAGCCACTCGGTCAGCCGGTTGAGCTTCTCGTAGAGCGCCTCGGACTGGTTGAAGGGGTCCACAATCAAAGGAGCGTCCTCGGGACTCCACTTGGCCTCGCTTCCAGGCCACATGTGAACTGCAGTCGAGACGTTCTGGTACGAGAGCGTCTGCCAGATGGGTTCTCCACCCCAGAAAGCCACATCGCGCGACTGACTGGGGTCAACGTTGACAAACTGCTTGTCCAGATCGGGATCGTAGAAGGTGTTGCCAACAATACCGTGTGAAGAAGGATACAAACCGGTGATGAGAGTCCAGTGGTTCGGGAAGGTCGACGTGGGGAACGAGGGAAGCATGTAGGGCGCTCCACTCTCCTTGCGCATCAGGTTGTCCAGATGGGGAGTAAGCTCGGGTGAAATGTAGTGAGGGTGGAAACCGTCCAGAGAAATGACCAGCGTCGTGGGATGGAAATCGTGCGTGCCGTTGCTCAGAAGCGCCTTTTCGCGGGCCTTGTATGTGCTCGGTCTGCCCTGGGGACCGGTGGTGCCGCCAAACGACAGCGTGAGAATGAAGTACACCGCGATGATGAGCAGCGCAAACAGCATCAGGTTGAGAGTGCGCGTGTTCTGATGTCGCTTCTTGCGCGGACGGTTCTCCACGTCGATGGAGATCTGGCCAAAGTCGGAGTCTGCATCCGAGTCTTCGTCTGAAGAGTCTGTCGCAAACCGGTTGAAGTTGACCTTGTTGTATCGTCCAGAGCGTCCTCCAGAAAGCGACGAACGTCGTCCTCCGCCCAGAAGCGAGTACGAGGACGAGTCGTCGGTCGAGTTGCCGCCAAACTTGGACTTGCCCTTTTTGATGATGCTTTTGAGGGTGTTCTTCTTGGGCTTCTTGACCTCCTTGAGCGGAATCGCGTCTGGGTAGTTCTCGTCCACGTCCTCCTCGGGCCAATGAACCGTCTTGGGACCCTCGTGTGAAGCAAGGTTTTCTCGCGACGCTTCTCGCGACTGATCGCCTCCCTCGTAGTCCAGACCCTGTCCATCGTATGGACTTGCCGCCTCTTCAGCCGGTTCCACCACCTTTACCGTCTTCTTGGGCTTCTTCGGGGCCTTGGGTTTGCTCATGCCGAGCTTTTTGCCGTTTCCAAGACCGTCCAGGATCTCGGCATCAAGTTCGTCTGCGTCCATGTCCATGTTGGAGTCGGACAGAAGCTCCGAGTCGGAGTAGTCGTCTGCAGGTGTGTCGATAGAGTGTCGCATGGTGTCGCGCGTCTTTATAAGTCACGGGAATGTCTTTATAGAGTCACGGGAATGAAGATGGGTATGAAGTAGCCAGAAGCAAACTGTAGGATGTCCAGAAAAAGATGCCAAATGTACAACGTACCTAATGAAGTGATATCTCTCTCCGATGCAAAAGGCAATCACGTGCTATACTGTTCGTATTCGCCACGTGACCTGTAACTAGTCGTCCTGTCTATCGTCTTGTATCTGTAGATCACTCTAAACAGCCCAAAACTTGCGGAAAGAAGCTCGGAAAACGCTCTGCTGGTAACTCGCGGTGCGTTGAATCACGTCCAGGCGTCGTCGGTATCGTTTGAAGCCCGCTTTGTGTCGATTTGCGCCGCTTGAGTCACTTTGTGTAACAACTTTCCATGTGCCGTGGGGAAAGAAGTCTGTGGGGGTTCGTAAGTGTCACGTGATCAACTGTCTGTGTCGCTCTCGCAGTTTCTGAAAGGTGTCGCGTGATCTGCCCTCTCTGTTTAGCTGTTCCACGTGCTGGTGGCAGGTGTATAAAAAATGTTGGTGAAGGAAGAAAATCGCCACTAAGGTTAAACTAAGGAGACGCTATATTTGGGAAGTCCGCAAACTCCGGCGGGTTGTGGGGGACTAGAAGATATGCTACGACAGTATAGATGTCACCATTGTATCCACGACGTCAACACGAGCTCATTGATATAATTATTTTGCCATTTCACCAACTGCTTTACTGACTAATCACTACCTTGCTGCACGAGAAGGTAAATGTCTCATTCGAGAATGTGCCTATAAATTCAGCCTTGGGTGCCCTTAACGAAAGCGAAACAGATCTAACCCTATGAAACCAGGCCGGGCGACCATTTTGAGACCCCCCTCGCTCTTCCAGCACGCCTACAAGACATTCCACAGACACTCCAGACTCTAACAAACTTTCACTAAATAGTTACATGCCTCCACTTTCGTTAGTCCAAGGAATGTGGGGAAGTAAGGCTCCAAGCGGCATGTGTCATATATCGTTGGGTAGGTATTTTCCTGGGGATTGTGTTGGTTGTGTTCTTTTCGTTTTTCCTGCTGTGAAGCGACATCTACACCAACATCAAGTTTTGAAGATATCTCGGTCCTTGCCAAACTGCACGAAAACTCGGAATAAACGCATAAAATCACACATACAGCGCCGTCGCGTGGCGTAGCATCGCACGGTATGTTTCGCTCATTCCCAAAATGACACCTTCCGTTTCTATGGCATTTCTAGGCTTTGACAGAAGTGTGTAGATACTGGAAGAAGTATACCTCCAAATAAAACCGGAGAAATCGGGATGTATTGCCCACGTCTGATGTATCAACTTGTGGGCACTTTCGAGCCAGTCACGTGGCTTTTCGGCCCGTTCAAAATGCCCTCCATTTCCGCTCTTTATAACTATGCCGCTTACATGCACCAGTCACGCGAGGCAGCATCAACATAGCCCCGGTGACGTCACGTGAAGTCACGTGGAAAGTTTAAAAATACGACTGTCAAGTATTTATCTCTGAAAAATAAAAGATAATCCGCAATTATTGCAATTCTTCAGTTGGTGCACTCCAACAACAGTTTCGCTCGTTTTCTTCGTGAATTATAATTCCGCGATTACATAAGCTGTTCACGTGATCCTCGTCTGCATATCTCAAGCATAACCTTATCACTCCACCATCAAATCCTGCAATATCACATTTTCGACCTTGCGACACAAACATGATCCGGGGTATAGGCGCAATGAAGCGCATACCGTCTGGGCTGTCACGTGATACACGGCATCATCACGTGACTCACGCGTCGTTTTCGATTTTCTCCAGATTTTTGCATGAGGGAACGACTTTGAAGCAGACTTCTGTGGATGCTAGTGCAGTTAAGGATTTCAAGGATGTTGTGAATGAGCTTGTTGTTATGACGTCCAGAGGGAAGCATGATGTTCGTGGAGGAAAGCATAAGGCGAAGAAGGCAACAGGGAATATTAAGGATATGCATATGAAGATGAACGATCTGGATTCAGAAAGTGTGGAAAAGGAGAAGGAGATTGGTTCTTCGAAAGATACGATCAGATCAGCTGTGCCAACTGCTATTCAGCAACTCATGGCTTCAGCTAACATGACTGCACGAGCAAAGCCTTCTTCTCCAGCTAAGCCAGTGTCTACATCCCCTACAGCAACTCTCAAGAGCCATGTGGAGACCCTTTGCATTACCCAGTCTCCTGACGTGCTTATTTCGTCTCATATCCAGCTAATTGAGTCGAATTACTTCCCAGGAGCTCAGATCACTCTGAATCATATTCTAGAGCGAGCTCAGACAGAAGAAGGTATCTACGAAACACTTCAGCGTTCTTTAATCACTCTCTGCGAGCAGAAACGTCTGCCTCTCTTTCGAAATCTCATGAAAGCCAACCCTGTCGTTGACCCTAAGAGACACATCCTCCCCTTCTTGTTGGAAACTGGAGTGAAGATGGGAAAAGAACAGGGCCATGCTACTTCTCTGAGCGAGATCGTCGCGTCGAGTAAGAGAGACGGAAGCAACAAAATCAGCAAGATTGGCCACGAGAAGCTGTCGTGGCAGCTGAAGGGCCTGTTTTACGACCGCCCACACGACCTTTTGCATTTGTTGGAAACCAATCCCGAAATGACACAGCTGGTGTCCTCCTACGTGATTGTGTTTTCGACTCTACTGATTTCTTCAGCCTACGTTGAAAGACAAAGCCATCTCTGGGAGAAGATCTTTCTTCAGCTGTCTCACAAACAGCCTCTGGAGTGGTACATTAGCCACGAACGTCTCTTAAGAGACCTATCTGCCAACTTCTGGGGTAATGTCATCTCCAGAAAGCATTCTCCTACCCTCAGAGATCTCCGGCTCAAGATCAGAAAGCTGCCTCCTTCCCAGGCTGTTTGGATTGAAGCTACTCTGATGGCCAACGAACTGACCCACGCCAATGCTCTGGTTGAAGCCATGCTTAATGAGGGCTTCTCGGCTACCGAAGAGGTTGCACAGCATCTAGTGAGACTGTTCACACGTGACATGGATCCCGGAGAAGCCCTGGATGTCATTGACGACTTGCATAAACAGTACGGAACCTACATTTCGCTACACACCACATTCTTCAGCCACTGGTGCAGAACAAGAAACTCTGTGGCTGTCATGAGCATGATCAAGGTGCTGGAAGGACGCAACCAGATGACGAAGGAGTTCTACATCCAGGCGTTCCAAAGACTGCTCAAAAACGGAGACTTCAAGAAGGCGCTTTATTTGGCCGACATGATGTCCCGAGACACAGAGATTTCCAGTCAACTGACCGCAGGAGAGTTTCTGTCGGCTGCCCTTTACCGAGGAAGACAGTCCGTTTTCCCGAAGAACACCAAGTACGACATCTCCGATCTGATGACTGAAGGACTGCGATACCATCTGCATGTGGAGCGGTTTGCATCGTATATCAGCAAGTTCAACGAGTCACGAGAAGAGCCTACAACCCGATTACCTATTCATGTGATTCTGCGATATCTAAACGAGCTACACAAGCGTGGTCTTTACGCCTCTGTTGCTTGGTACCAGTACAACCTTGAGATGATGCAGGTTTGTGCTCTGACTGAGCCGGAAGTTGAGCTTCTCATGCGTGGACTGGCTCGACTGTTCTCTAAGGAGCAGTACATTTCTCGCGACTTTGATCTCGACTTTTCTGACATCATTGCAGAGAGCCAGGCTGTTGTCGAGAAGATTAACGATCGAATGAAGAATGGAAAGGGACTCGTTGAAGAAGTCGATGGGCCAATTTACGAGTCTGATACTGCTTTTTCTGACGACTCTGGAACTGCTGATAAGCCAGCTGAGAAAACTAGGGCTACATCGGCTCCATCTTACAACCAGGTCTTCTCCTCCCCCTACTTTCAGTTTGAGACAGTGAAATGGGGTGCTATCAAATCCCCCAAAGACCCTGGATCGGGAGTACGAATTCTCAGCATGCTTTCGAAGCAGTCCAAGTCGTACATCCGTCCCTACATTGTCGCTGATGCTATTCAGCACGTTGCTACCAAGATCTACATTTCCACGCCTCCCAGTTACAGAAGACTGCGATCTCAGACAGGTTTCAACATGATTGGGTTCTTGGAAGAGTGCGAGAGTCAGTGGAAGGGACGTCTCAAGTGGAACAAGTAATACGCCTCTAGGCATGTATATAGTAATTGATGAATTTAATGATTTTACACCTCGCTTCGTAATCACTAATTAATGATTTATTCCGAAATTTGTACAAAGTAACCAGTAAGTTGCATTAGTATTACATGTATTTGATTGCAAGTCTCGCAGAAATCTATATTTTAAGGGTCGTCATGCAACAGTCCTCTTCTGCTCTCGTCTCCTACTGTTCCCAGAATCGGCACAGCCATGCTCTTGAGTCTGTCCGAGTTGAACAGTCTCCACAGATCCTCCTTGGTGATCAATCCTACCAGCTTACCCTTGTCGACAACACAAATGTATCGCAGACCGAGCTTGAAAAACATGTTGGAAACAAGCTGGAGGGTAGCGGACGAAGTGACGGTAGGAGGAGCCTGCACCACCCACTCTCGCAGAAGAAGACTTGAAGTCTCGTCTGCATCTCGAGACTCAAAGACACACTCGGTTTCTCCTGTCAGATGGTCAAACAGAAGAGCCTTGTCGATACTGAACTTGAGCTCGGATCGGAAAATGTAGCCCTGCAGAATAGTGTCTCGGTTGACGATGGGGAAGCCCTGGTAAGTGCAGGAAGAAAGTATCGACTGAAGAGAATCGATAGTGTTCGTATGGTGGGTAGAGTTGGTCTGGATGACAACAAGATCGTCAATTCCGGTCATGAACTCCTTCACATAAACGACAGGAACAGGCTCATCGTCCTTGTTGTCGAGATAGGGCAGATCCAGAACGTGAATCCAACTCTCGTAGATACCTCTCTTGCCTCCAATTGCGTCTCCAACCCACTTGCTGACCATGACTCCCGCCATGATGGGAAGAACGTAGTTGAGAGCTCCAGTGAGCTCAAAGGTGATGACGACGATACTGATGGTGAGTCTCGTAACACCTCCTAAAGCTGAAGCAGCTCCAACAACGGCATAAACACCAGGGGTAACGCATGTGCCTTCAGCAGGACAGCTGGCAAATAGGAAAAAGTCTCTGTTCGTCTCGTGCCAAGCGGCCATAAGAATACCGACTGCCCGGCCAAAGAGAGCTCCAATACACATACTGGGAATGATGATGCCAGCAGGAAGAGCTACTCCAAAGGAGTATGAAGCGAGAAGGAAACCTAGGCCACATGCTGACAGAAGCAGAAGAACCGACTGAGTCCAGTTGTCGAGATTGCAAAGAGCCTCGGGAGTAGAAGCGTTGCATTCCTGGAACAGATAAGAAAGCAGAACAGAGGGCTGAAGTCGCATGTAAATGTTAGGATAGTTGATCAGACCTGTGACCAGAGCCAGAACTGCGACTTCAAGAATGGGAAAGTTCTTGACGAAGCTCGTCTTGCGCATCTTGGCGTACTTGAGGTTGAGCTTGATGAAGTAGGCTCCGTAGAGACCGCCAAAGATACCGAGGATGGCAAAAGGCACAAGCTCAAATCTGTGCCAGAGTCGATCGTACTCGACCTGGAACAGCACGAGTTTTCCGGTTCTGAAGGGATTGACAAACTGCAGGGTAACTGCTGCAATCATGGCGCACACAAAACTGTGCCACATGGTCTTGTCGGGGAAGTAGTACGAAACCTGCTCCAGAGAGAACAGGACACCTCCAATGGGCGAACCAAAGGCCACAGAAATACCTGCAGCAGCTGCAGCTGACAGAATCTCTCGTTTTTGCGCCTCGTTATGCTCAGTTCGAGAAGTGTATCTGATGAGTAAGTTGGCACAGCAGCAAGCAACATGGACAAGAGGACCCTCTTTTCCCACCCAAACGCCAGATCCTACTGCGAGTCCAAGTCCAAGAGACTTGATAAGTAACGTCCACTTGCCCATGAAGCCCTTGATGATGTAGCCTGCCAGAATGGTCTTGATTTCGGAAATACCAGACAGCTTAGCGTGGGGAGAATACGTGATGACAAGCACAGAAGCAGAGGTCGCGCAGATGACACAGATCAACGTGTACATCATATATCTCAGGAAATAGGACGAACTCCACTCAATCCAGCCAGGGCACGGATCGTTAGTGGCAATACCAGAACAACACGAGTCTCGAGAAAGATAAAAGGCGTTCTGGCAGTGACCCAGACGAATGTCAGCGATCCAATGACTCGTAATGTCGATACAGGCTGCAATAAGGCCAACTGCGATACCTGTACCGATCAGAATGATCCACCTTCGACTCGTGTTCACCAGTCTCAGCGCCTGTCCTCGCACTCCAGGCGTGTCCCACGCTATTCTGCGCTGCTGCCGCTCCTTTGCAAACTCGTGCATCCAGTCGATCGTCGTCTTGTCATCGTAGAAGATGTTGTGGTTGTATGTGAACTCGGAGTCGTCTGTGAGAGCCGCTGTGAGTGCCTGCGCTCGGTTGATTGTGTCTGTGAACGGCCTGAAGACGTTTCTCGGCGATGGAGATGGCGGTTCGGGCTCTGTGATCTGCGGGTCGTTGTTCTCCGATAACAGCGAGTCGAACGAGTCTCGTGGTGTTGATACCATTGTCTGGGTTAGAAGAAGTAATGAGAAGTGTACTTGTAGAGTACAGGTCTGAAGTGTTCAAGCAACTGAAGATCTGAAGAGAGACCACAGAACCTGATGATGAACACAGAAAACAGAACTCAATTCAATGACGCTGCCTTAGACATGCTGAGACCTCTCACTCTGAAATACTCACAATTTTAGTTCAGATAACGCGGATCTCGTGCTCGAGTTCAATTTCAAATCTCGAGACTGGTCGCTTGTCCGCTTCAGCGTCTCTTTTGTGTCGAATACTGCCTGTTGTAGCCAGCTGAGGAAAGTCGTGAGAAATTCCCAGGGTTGGGGAAGTCGAATAATGCTGCTGAAGAGCGTCTGGGTGTGTCACGTGACGTCTTTTAACAAGTCCGCGTCTTCCACTCCAATTGTAGCGTCCCTCTCACTGAAAGAATCGCCGACTTGATGAGGTGTGCAGGTTGATGTTCCATGTGAACTTTATCGCGCTTAGTCAGAGAGGTTAGACGAGATGTTGGGGGGTTTTTGTGTAATATCGATGGATATATTGATCACGTGACTGTCTTATCTTCTACAAATATTATATCATTTCTACATGGCATCCGTTTCCGGTGTCTACACTTGGTTCCTAAAGTTATCAGATTAGGTGCAACGTGTAAGATCCAAGTTGGTGTTTTCGGGGTTTCTTTGTGTTGGAAATTTGTGTAGTTATTTTACAAATAACAAGAGTTACACAACCTGTGTAGATTCCATAAATTCCGAAGATTCTATCCCATGTCATTCAGCCGTTCATGAACCCTCCAGTTACTTGGGTTAAAGTCAAGTATTTGTAGTCGTATTCTAAACAAAATAGAGTTTCCCAAAAGAGCGTTTCGGATCATCGCGAGATTTGGACAGGTGTCTACAACTGGCGTTTCGATTTTTGCTAAAATCTGAAAATATCACGATAAATATCTCCCAGCGGCAAAGTCTAGTTTCCTACTTTTCAAGATTTACTGCCTTTTTGCTCGGCCTAGACCACTTTGGCAGCAACGTTGATTGACGCCAAAAGAGGGGTTATTTTTTCTCATTCTAGGGCGACGAAAAGTGGTTTCAAGCATTTTATTCTGCTCCAGATCTCTCTCATTGCTATTTATACCTCCCTGCTGTCTCCTCCTTCAATTTCACCCTTTTTCCACCCCAAAAATCTCATCAACAGCACATTCCGGTTCTCGCAATTATCGATAAATCAAATATCACGATGGTTTCCGAATTATGCAGCGAAAACGTGCGAGCTAAAAGTTGCTCTCGGATGGTTCCGAAAGATGTTTCACCTGGCGGATTGGGACGAAGGTGGCACCATTAGCAAGCTAGAGCCTCGGGGAGTGCAATGGTTCTGTTCCTGTAGCAAAACCTCGCATATTGCGCGAGCTGTGATCATTCTCGTCCCTGGAAAGTCGAAAAAAGAAGCAATCTGCACAGGGATTCGAGCAGCAGCCGAATCAACGACGGCTTTCAACTGATGGACAACTTTGCTGGCATTTTGACCGCACACGATGGGGTCTTTGTGTTCGATTGGCCCCAACCAAGAACTCCACCCCAGAGTTACGTCAAACTCTAGCACCTGATGCATACGATTGGGAAAGCGGAAGAAGGAGAGATGAGAGGGTGCAGATCGGGGTGTGGAGGCTGCGGGATAAATCGGGGAAAATGCGGGTAAAATCCGTCACGTGATTCCGAGATTTTCTGATATTTTTGCTTATTTTTCGCGTGCCCACTCGGCGAGTTGCAGTACACCCCCGGAAGGTGGAACTCCTGTGCATACGATAGACTATTGGGAAAACGGAAAGGGAGAAGGGAGGGTGCAGGAGCGTTTGGATGAGGGAAACGGGGTGTTCCTGATTATATAGAAATATGGAAAAATGATGTTAATATACAGGGGCCTTTTTTACTTATATTTCCCAATTTCCCCCAGTTTTTCCGTTTTCCTTCTACCCCCATTTGGTCCCACCTCCAGGTCGCGGACAGGTTTTTTCGAACTCTCGGTGCGCACGAGTTCGATTGGAGGCAGGAAGAGACCAACGCAACAGCACTGCACAATTTATTGTTGACTCCATCCATCCGCACCCAGCCACGACACTACGACGCGGAACGACAGAGACAGCAAGACAAGCAACGAAAACAGCCATGAATGGCCATAACAGCAACCACGATGAGGGCGTGAGTATTCCGAGATGGCCGAATACGGGCTTGATGAGGAGGGCAGTTTGGCGAGGTTCGGGGAGACATGGTATTTTCCGTCTCCGAGGGCTGTGGGCGACGGGAAGGGGTGCAATCGGCTCGGTGGGGCCTGGAGAAGCCGATGGTGCTTACGGCGACGCGATTGGGGGTTTTTTTGAGCTGTCGTCGTTGTTGTTGCCGTCTCTAAGGCCAGACCGAATTGCCGTACGCAGATTAAGCAGTGAGGGTATGAAGAAGAGGCAGGGGTGGACTATGTGGTGCAAAAGATACGACGGAGACATCTCCAGCTCCACTTCTGATACCGTCGTAATCTGATGGTGATGTCGTCTTCTGATTTCATGTCGTGAGTTGATCTCGCTTTGCCACTACGACATGGTCTTTGCCACGACGACCCATCTTTGTCACGACGACCCCTCTTTGCCACTGTTGATGCTCTATCGGTATGGTCATTCTGAGACTGAATAGCACGATGACTGAATGAGCACTCCCGATGACTGTTAAGCACTCCCTGATGGCTGAATGAGCACTCCCTGGTGGACTGAACACTCACTACCTTCTACGACCTGCCCTTACCATCATCAACCATACCATCATGATCACCACATCAACCACATCAACCATACCACCGCAACCACATACTAACGCAGAACCGCGGGGCCATGTCCATCTCGTCGATTCTCTCTGGCGGAGAGCGTCGGGGATCAGATGCATCGCCTGTCCAGGCTCAGCCGATTCCACCTCAGCCTTCTCAGCCTTCCCAACCTCCACAGGCTCAACCACAGGCTCAACCACAGGCTCAACCACAACAACAACAACAACAACAACAACAACAACAACAACAACAACAACAACAACAACAACCACAACAACAACCTCACCCCCAACCGATGCACCACCCACACCTCTCACCCCACCAATCCCATCAAGCTCCACACATGTCGCCAGGACCGCACATCTCCCCCCAGCACTCGCCGCAGAACGGACACACGCTCGCAGGCCCGATGATGGAGCACTACATGGGCCACCCTCCGCATCAGCAGCTGCCGCAGCACCATGCGCACCACGCACACGCACACCACTCGCCGCAGCACTCTCCTCCGCTCCTGCAGCATCACCAGTCGACTTCACCGCCCATGTTCCACAAGCAGGCGCATCCAGGCATGTCGCATCCCCATCCGGGGCACCCTGGGCATCCTGCACTCCCTGGACACCCGCAACACCCGCATCCGGAGCTGTACGGACCCAGGATGTACATGTCGCAGCAGCAGATGCCGCAGCAGGCGCCCTGGCCGATCCAGATCCCGATCCAGGGACACACGTCGGTGGACGGGGACCATTCTGCGCCTGAATCTCCGCCCGCAGACGCAGACGACCCCGCGTTTGCAGACTCCAAGGCGTCGTTCCTGCAGAAGGTGCAGAGCCGGCTGGAGGCGGTGGTGCAGCTCGAGGACCTGCGCGACAAGGTCGTTGTCGACGAGTACACCAAGACCAAGGCGTACACGAACGCGGCGCGCTACGCAGCCATCAAGCAGAGCGCCAAGACGTCGCTGCAGAAGGAGGCGATTGTGCGTGTTGCCTTTGTCGAGTACGAGGAGGGTGGGGGAGTAGTCACGGGACTTGCTTCTACAAGTCCGTCTTCTACGCCAGCAGCGCTTCCTGTGCCGCTTCCCTCTGCATCTGTCTCGACGCCCAAGGCCAAGAAGCGCAGCAAGGCCGTTGCCAAGACGTCTGCAGCTGCAGGTCTGTCGTCCAAGGAGTCTTCCCCAGCTCCCAAGCCAAAGACGAAAAAGCAGCTGCAGGCCGAGCAGCGCGAGAAGGACCGCGAGCTGCGCGAGGAGAATGCGGCTGCAAAGGAGGCCGCAGCTGCAGCGAAGCAGCTCGACCAGCAGTACGACGGCATCTGGAAGGACATGGCGCGACGTGATGCAGCCAAGGTGCACAAGACAGTCGCTGCGACGATTGCAGTCAAGCAGTCCAACCACCGAAAGACTGCAGTTCTTGCATCCAAAGAGGCGCGACGATGGCAGTACCGCACCAACAAGTCGATCAAGGACATGCAAGGTAAAGCACGCCGAGCGATGCGCGAAATGCTGTCCTTCTGGAAGCGCAACGAGAAGGAGGAGCGCGATCTGCGCAAGAAGGCCGAGAAGGAGGCGCTCGACCAGGCGAAGAAGGACGAGGAGGACCGCGAGAGCAAGCGCCAGGCGCGCAAGCTGAACTTCCTGCTCACGCAGACGGAGCTGTACTCGCACTTCATCGGCCGCAAGATCAAGACGGACGAGATGGAGGACGGCGAGGCCGCCAAGGATGGCGACGAGGACTACGAGGCCATGGAGAAGATTGCGCAGAGCGGGTCTGAAGTCGAGACGAAGCGTGCAGCCGAGCTTGACTTTGACGAGGACGACGATGACAAACTGCGGCAGATTGCGATGCAGAACGCGCACAACCAGGTGCGTCGAAACCAGCAGCAGGCTCAGGCGTTTGATGCTCAGTCTGATACTCCTCAGTCTGATTCTGCGCCTGCTGAGAACGCTGCTGACTCAGACGACGCGTTCCAGAACCCCACTTCTCTGGGCGATCTGCAGCTGTCCCAGCCCAAACTGCTCAACTGCACGCTCAAGGAGTACCAGCTCAAGGGTCTCAACTGGCTGGCAAACCTGTACGAGCAGGGCATCAACGGCATTCTCGCCGACGAGATGGGTCTCGGAAAGACGGTGCAGTCCATTTCGGTCATGGCCTATCTTGCCGAGACGCACAACATCTGGGGTCCTTATCTTGTTATTGCGCCTGCTTCCACCCTCCACAACTGGCAGCAGGAAATCTCCAAGTTTGTGCCTGACTTCAAAGTTCTCCCGTACTGGGGTAACGGCAAGGACCGAAAGATTCTGCGAAAATTCTGGGACCGCAAGAACGTCAAGTACACGCGCGATTCGCCGTTCCACGTCCTGGTTACATCCTACCAGCTCGTTGTTTCCGATGCGCAGTACTTTTCGCGCGTCAAGTGGCAGTACATGATTCTGGACGAGGCTCAAGCGATCAAGTCGTCCTCCTCTTCTCGATGGAAGTCTCTCCTGGCGTTCCAGTGCCGAAACCGTCTTCTTCTCACCGGTACCCCAATCCAGAACTCGATGCAGGAGCTGTGGGCGCTGCTGCACTTCATCATGCCGTCGCTGTTCGACTCGCACGACGAGTTTTCCGAGTGGTTCTCCAAGGACATTGAGTCGCACGCCAAGGAAAAGTCGCAGCTGGACCAGCAGCAGCTCAAGCGGCTGCACATGATTCTCAAGCCGTTCATGCTGCGGCGAGTCAAGAAGCACGTGCAGCAGGAGCTGGGCGACAAGATTGAGATCGACGTGTACTGCAACCTGACGACGCGTCAGCGAGTCATGTACAAGATTCTCAAGTCGCAGATCAACCTGCAGGAACTGCTGGCCAAGGCCCAGAGCGGCTCCGAGGAGAACACCCAGAGTCTGATGAACCTGGTGATGCAGTTCCGAAAGGTGTGCAATCATCCCGACTTGTTTGAGCGGGCTGACGTCAAGAGCGCCTACAACTTTGGCCCTTCGAACTGTGGATCTGACAAGGACCTCTGGATCGGCTCCTCCAACCGCAACCTCATCAAGTTTGAGGTGCCCAAGCTTGTCTACCGAGAAGGCGGCTTCCTTGACGTTCCTGGCGAAGACAGCAACGCCGGTGGTCTCAACAAGCTGCTCAAGGTCGATCTGAGCATCTGGGAGCCCTCATGGATGAACAAGAAGCGCGATATTGTTGTTCAGGAGGAAGGCGGAGTAGGCCGAGTCAGTCGAGTCAGCCAGATGGGCGTCATGGAGCGGGTCATTGACGAGGTGAACTCCTCTCGAAGCTCTGGAGGCGCTCTTCCGCGGTACGAGGCTCCCAAGTCTCCTTTCGACGTCTCGGACACGCTCTACGACACGTATATGCATCGTCTGGAGCCCGCTTACGATCCGCGAGTCGTTGCGCCTCCTGTCGACTTTGTTTGTCGAGATCGCGGTTTCCAGATTGAGCAGGAGGAGAAGATGGACCGAGTGGACGTTCGACGAGCTCTGACGCCTCTGACGCTCGGTCAGGAGCTGTGGTGGCTGGAGAAGGCGCAGACTGAGTCCTCTGGGGCTCTGATTACGCCTGACTCTGTGTCTCTGCCTCCGCACGATCTGTTTCCCTCTCACGTGCTCGACTTCAACGGCATCAACACTCTTCGCATGCCGTCCATGTCCAAGTTCATTTCGTGTTCCGGCAAGCTTGCCAAGCTGGACGAGCTGCTGGCCGAACTCAAGGCCGGCGGACATCGCGTTTTGGTGTACTTCCAGATGACCAAGATGATGGACCTTGCCGAGGAGTACCTCACCTTCAAGCAGTACAACTACTGCCGACTTGACGGCTCCTCCAAGCTGTCTGACCGACGAGATCTCGTCAACGACTGGCAGACCAAGCCCGAGCTGTTTGTGTTCCTTCTTTCCACGCGAGCAGGCGGTCTGGGTATCAATCTGACGGCCGCAGACACGGTCATCTTCTACGACTCGGACTGGAACCCCACGATCGACTCGCAGGCCATGGATCGAGCGCATCGTCTTGGTCAGACGAGACAGGTGACGGTGTATCGTCTCCTGGTCAAGGGCACGATCGAAGAGCGAATGCGAGACAGAGCCAAGCAGAAGGAACATGTCCAGAACGTGGTCATGAGTGGCCAGAGCCAGAGCCACGAGGAGGAGGTCAACGCGAAACCGTCACGTGACGTGGCGCTGTGGCTGCTGGACGACGACCAGGACGAGGGCTCGTTTGTCAAGGGCAAGGAGAACCGCGGCGTCAAGAGAGGCGCCGAGGAGGTCCCCGACGAGGACGCCAAGAAGCCCAAGACCGAGTAGACCAGGATATTTAATGTATTGTTTATGATAGGGTGTACGTACTGTAGAGTGTGGTTCGCATTAAGTGCAGAACTGGTTTAGCATATGTCAAAGTGCGGTACTTCTAGGTGTTTACCATACAGTATTAGGTGTTCATCATAAAGTGTGTTCACCATAAAGTAGGTGTTCACCATAAAGTAGGACGTGACCATGAAGTAGGTGTTCGCCATAAAGTAGGTGTTCGCCATAAAGTAGGAGTTAAGCATAGAAGTACTTCAAGCATTCAGAACCGGTAGACTCTCTGTGGGCAGGGATTGTCTGCTAACAGTAGTATAATTGGAATCGGATCTAAACTCGCAGTAGGTAGCTTCTACAAGTAGATGTTCAGCGTACAATTAGTTTTGTGTCTGCTGCAACTCCTTCAGTATACACTACGGTACATGGCTTGTTCGACATACTTGTACCTGGTTTATGGCATTACCTGTATTTCCCAATAATAAAGGTGTCTAGAAAGGGCTCTGTTTGTCCAAGTCACTTTAAAATTGAACCAAACGATTTGTCTCATGCAGGGCAGGGCTTCAATATGATATGCTATTGTACCAACGCTGGAAACTCCTTAATGCTTTTCCAGAATTTTTGCAGGTGGTTTATGCGATGGAAAAGACCTCTAGCTCAAGTAATATTAGAGATAGAGCAATTATTTCAGCACTAAAAGATTCTTATTGTTTCAGGCTTCAAAATGTCATCCTATTTTCTCCAACATTATCGCGAACTATTCTTTACGAACAGATCCTACAAATTTAGAAAAATTGAAAGAACAATATCTGGAGATCTGATTATACCAGGAACTCGAAAGTAGACTCAAATGACTTGACTCATCCATAGCTTTAATATTGTGTGCTATATTATCATTACTGATGCCTCCTTGGTTCTTTTCCAGGATTTTTGCAGGTAGTCTATGCGAAGGAAAAGATCCCCAGCTGATGCAATATTGATATTACGGGAAAACTTATAGCACCCACCTATTCCTCTCCTTCGTAGCTTTACAATGATATCCCATCATTGATGCGATTCTGGCTAACTAATCTTACCAATAGATCCTAGATTTGAAGGGGAAATGAAAGATGAGCGTACGGAGCTCTGTTTCAGCCATGGGCATGAGAGTGAAACCAACGGTCTTGTCTCCTCGAGGGCTTCAAATTGATATACTTCGTCATCTTTGCTCATAACCCCTTGGTGCTTTCTAGGATTTTTGCAGGTAGTTTATGCGAAGAAGAATACATCCAGCGGGTGCAACATCAGTGTAAGCAAGGCTATTCTAATAGTGAAATATGCGGCTCGTCTGGAGCTTTAGAAAGGTACCCTATCGTCTTTCGCCTTCTGCTCGACTGATCTGTACCAACAGATTCTAAATTTATGGAAAACTTGAAACGATGGTATCTCTATACCGGTTGATGCCAGAAACTTGAAAGTTGTACCAAAAGATTCATCTCGTCCAGGGCTTCTAGGTGATATGCTACATTATCATTTCTCGCAACCGCTGTGTGCTTTTCCATGATTTTTGCAGGTATATATATATATGCAGCTTGAAACGCATCCAGAGAGTGCAATTGTGTCGATGAGAGTTTGTAAGCGATGCCATAGGAATTTTCTCACCCAGAGCTTTACAATGATATATGACATGGAAATGGTCTATGGCAGACTCAGATTTAAGAAGAAAATCAAGTGTTTTTTGGGAAAATTGAAAGCCATCTAGACAGAGCTCTGTTTATGCCCAATATCTGAGAGCGGGACCAAAAGACTCGTCTTGCCAAGGGCTTTAATACGATATGCTGGAGAGTCTTCACTTGTTGCTCTGGTGCTTTCTATGGGTTTTGCCATAAAGTACGGGTAATTCATGCCATAAAGTACGGGTAATTTATGCCATAAAGTACGGGTAATTCATGCCATAAAGTACGGGTAATTTATGCCATAAAGTACGGGTAATTCATGCCATAAAGTACGGGTAATTTATGCCATAAAGTACGGGTAATTCATGCCATAAAGTACGGGTAATTTATGCCATAAAGTACGGGTAATTCATGCCATAAAGTACGCCATAAAGTACCTGGCGGTACTTTCTGACAATTCAAAAGGCCCAGTATACACGGCTGAACACAATATTCCGGTCTTATCAATGCAATAAAGCTATAATACAATAAATAAAGCGAGCATGCTCGCAGAACGTTCACTGCGAAGGAAACAAACCCGAATGTTTCCTCACGTAGACCGCCACCAAATGCTTGCAAATGCCCTGGACTCCTGCGTACTCGTCGAAAGGCTGGTTTCGTGGAAAGTACGTGATCTCTTTCTCGGGATCATCTCCGTAGCATGCAACAGTGTAATCATGACACGTACAGAACATGGCGTGAATATCCACTAGTCTGAACTCCTCTTTTGCGACCTTCACTTCCCATCTTGAGTCGTCCAGTTTCTTGAACTCTGCGGAATCAAGGAGTCCTAGGGCATCGTCAAAGTGAGGTAACAGGTAAGTGAGAGCCACAAACGCGTTTCGCGCTTCTTGCGTGAGCGTCAGGAGGTTGCCAAAGTGCGAAGTTCGGATCTCGTAGGCGTCTGTGGCTGTTCTTGTTGATGGGTCTTTGATGGACCCTAGCGATGTGATCAGAGTGTGTATTGTTTCGTCCATTTGGTAGGGTCAAGTGTGGTGTATGCAAGAACTGTAGTCATTCAGTTGTTCACTGAGTCAACGAAGGATTCAAGTAACTAAGAAATCACTCAATCAATGTCAGAATGACTTGTCCTGTATCGTAGACGTCGCCCTAACTCCCTAATATCAAGCGTAGGTCGTATTCGTAGAAATGTAAATCGCTCTCGTCGTTAATGTCGCTCTCGTCGTTAACGTCGTTTCTATCGTCTCTATCGTTCTCGTCGTCTCTGTCGCTCTCGCTCTCAATCTCGTCGATGTCTTATTCTCGTCACGATCGCGTCACGGCGTTGTCTGCAAGTGCATGTAAAATGCAGGCCTTGTCACGGGGACAACGGCCGGAAGAGATAAACTCCGAAAGGGACCCATGAAATCGGGATGGATTAAATGGTCATTTTGCAGGGTTTATTCGTGTTAGAGTTTGGATACGTAAAAGTGGATATTGTGGGAAATATTGTATGGAGAAAAGATGTGTAGTTGGTACTTGTGTGTAGCTGAGACAATTCTGAGCATTTTGCTACCAATAACTCTTTGGTTTTGCTCTTGAAATGTGGTGTTATAAACGCATATAATTCTTAGATAGCACCACCCTACAGAACATGGAGTATCTAAAAATGCACATTAGATTGATATTATAAATTCCTGGACTTGAGAGACATCCTCTCCATCACTCTCTTTTGTTGCTTCCCTATCAACTTTTCGTTTTGAGTCACTTTCACGGCCCTACAGTTTTTATCCACCCTACAACAGCATGGAGTATAAGGCACATTAGACTGATAATCTGAACACCTACACTGGATAAACCTCCTCTTCTTCGTTCGCTTTTGTTTGCTCCTCATCAATGTTTCATAAGTCACGTTCACTCCACAGACCCAATGTCCATCTTTCCAACATCTACAGAACATACTATTGGCTACAAGTACACTCCAGTTCAACCAAAAACTTGTCTACAGCTCCACACAGTATCTCATAAATCATTAAATTAGTGTATAAATATAGTTGGGTATCACGATGTCGCGAACCTATGCCTTGCGCAAAACTGCTCGGGCCCGGGAAACAGCTACAAGAGCAGCCTCCAACTTTTGCATGCGGAACAGGTCGTCGTCACGTGACTGCATCTTCTTGAGCAGCTTCTGCAGCTGAGTCACGTGATGCTCCAGGTTGTTTCTGTCCACGGCCTTGATCTGCTCGGCTGACATAATCACCGTTCGCACAGCTCCAATATCGTCGTCGGAGAAGTCAGACATGTCCGTGAAAGATGAGTCACGTGACGACCCTCGCGAAGACGGCGACGAGTGTATCGAGGACGAGAACGATGAGTCAGCAGGCGACACAGACGAAACAGACGTGTTTCCACGAGATCGCATCATCTCCTCGGCGACAACCACGCGAGCAACCTGCTCAATATGAACGGAGTCATGTGACTCCTGCGACTGAATAGAGTCACGTGATAATCCTCTAGACGCTGAGTCAGTAAGTTCACGAGCATCAACGCCTGCGTTTCGAGTCTCAACAGCCGCAGTCTGTGTGCTGACGGTCTTGGAGCTCTTGAGGTCACGTGCCTTGCACTTGAGACAGGGCTTTGGGGTGTCACGTGACTCGACGTCTCTGGATGTGACTGACTTAGTCATCATCTCTCCGACTTCGTTACTCAGCCGTTCAATGCACTGCTGCTTTTCTCCAACCTCGGTTTTGTAGCTCTGGATCTCCTCCTTTTGGCGAGCAACCTCCTGCTCGAGTTCTCCGACTCTGTCGAGCGCCTGTGACGCTGTTTCAGCCAGAATTTTGATTTGTTCCTCCAGAGCAGCTGCTCGTTCTCTGTCTCCCTCTCTTCCAGGCAGAGTCATGGCTCGTGACGAGTCCTTTCTTCGTAATAAGTTCATCATTGTGGACATATGTGACGATCAGAGTGTTTTAAAGTCTGGCGGCTTGTTTGTGCAATTCAACGGGAATTTTTTGAATTGTCGCAATAAACAAACAATGTGCGGAAAATCAGAGAAAATCGTGAAACGATTCCAGGAAGATGTGAATCGACAGGGGTGCTGGATAGGCGTGTCTCAGTAGGTGATCAGGGCCTTTGGGGTAATAATACCAAAACTCGGCTAGTGCTCGTAATAAGCGAACTCGGCTGGATCGTGTGTATCTTGTGGTAGAAGCACTCAAAGACGTTCCAATGCTCTTGTCGCAGTTCCTGGCCGTTGCGAAAGACCTCCAAAATTCTCCTTGGAGATCCCACGGATCTGCTAACGTATATATGCTGAATCAAGGGCTCGGATTAAGCGAAGAGTGCATGGAGTTAAAATGGAGGGGTGTACAAGTGGGGGTAGTGTGCTGGCTTTAAAACGACACTTTTTTGAAATTTTAAAACTGCAATCGACTCTGCGAGACGTGAATATTCCGCCAGTGTAGTCATCGTTTTTATCCGCCCCCTCAAACGCGAGATACACGCTCCCTATAAAGATCACCCTGCGCGCCTTTAGACTTCTCCCTGTACAGTGTCGAGTTTCCTTTTTGGGACTGGCAGGTAACATTGTAAAATAAGGGGGTTTTTGGGAAAATTGTGGACTTAACGGAAATGTTGCCCTTTTGGCGATTTGTAATTTACTATAATGGTAATAAGACACTGAAAAACATTCCTGGCTTTGTCCGAGGCCCATCGGACCAATATTGCTCATTTTGGAGAACCATCTCGACAGGTTCGATTGCTCATCTAGAACTGTCAAACCAAGTGTTTAATTAAAGTTGGAGAGATATTTTTGAAGGTGAGATAACAGAGCGGGTACAGCGTCGAATCGATAATAAAATATACCAATGTGTTTGCAAGGCGCTGTAGAATGTATTTATATAATTTGTTCACTTAGACGCCCTTCGCAGCTCTTCCCAGGTGCTCTCCAAATGTCGTATTCGCAAACTTACTGTTTGACGCGTTCATGCAGCCAGATCTCGGAGATGCGATAGAGGAGGGGAAGAAGGGATGGAAAAAATCTATAAAATTCATAGGAATGTTTGGCGACGCGATCTGTCCATATTTGTGTCTTGCGCTCCTTTTTTCCGATTTTTCGCGCGAAATCTCCCCAGATGGCCGCCGTTTCAAAATGTCTCAGCGCGCGTCACGGTTACAGTGGCCTCCTGCATTGTGGAGAATGTGAGTCGTTCGATACGGTTTTTACAAATGGGGAAACACGTGAGTCCGGGAATACGCGTCACGTGACGAGGCTGTGTATCTTCTCCGAGTCGATATCCTGGGCCTGTCCATATTATCCGCGATGGCATGTTTTGACTGTAGATAATTACGCCAAACTAGCTGCTGGCCCAGAAAACGCCCGTTTCTTGGATCCAAGTCCGGTTGTACAGTGTAGACGGCGTTTTCAGGAGACTTAGGAGGTAATTTAGTGGACTCACTTGGATCTAAGATGGGATTTTCTTTTTCTGTGCAACCATTGACTTGTCCGAAAATGCGGTGGACATGCCGGTTAAAAATACATGTCCGCAGATATTATTCGAGATATTATATTCGTCTGCCTGTCTGAGCCAAAATGCACCCTTTTTGGGCACCTCTACATATTTGAGATGCTTTACAGAGGCTTGCCGTGGTATTTTTGAGCCCCTGAATTTAAACCCATTTTAACCAACCGCTAGAAATCAAAACAAATCAAAACAAATCGTTTTTTGCCGAGAAGCGGCCAAAAATGAAATATTTTAGAGCCAGCTGACCGAGAAACCAGCAGAGACACGGAAACGCTCGGATGACCCCCTGCAGTGCCCCCTACGTACTTCTTGAGACACTGCAGGCTGAGGAAAGTGCTTGAGAGCACGTGGAAAAGGAGGTAACCGTGGAAACGAAGCAGGGCTCTACGGTTGCAGTAAATACTGGGCTGTTTGTGTTCAGCCGCCTGTTTGGCTGTTTGGGCTCGTTTTGGTGCAATTGTCTACAGAAGAATCCAAACGTAGACCGCGCTAGAAGTGCGATATGGAGGCTAGAGATTGGGACTAATAGTTGAGAGAAGGAATGGAATGGAGTGAGACATTGGTCACGTGCTCATATAGTCGCGTAATTTTAACGCGTGTTGTATTGAACCAGCAAGTCAGTCTCAAGTTGTGCAATTGTTGCTTACAAGTATACAATGGCCACTTGTAACTACTCCAGTCGCAATTAGCATGTTTACTTATCACTGGTTCGGCTTCTCGAACTAGCCCAGAATTCTGGAGTAGTTAGTCAGTAATAGCACACTTGGACATCGCCATTCTTGCCAGACCTTGTCTAAACACAATTCGTGCTAGCCAGGAATGAAGAGCCTGAGGAATGGCTCGGTTGCTCATTCAGATGCCCGTCTGCACCAAAACATTGCCCATTTTAGTCAGACGACAACCTTTGTTGACATGTTGATGTGATCGGCAGCAGCCGGGAAAATCGCCTGAAGAAACGACTAAAGATCTGCTAATCTGAGGTTGACTGTGGTTTCAGCTGGGTCCAGTCTGGTGGCTGCACGTGACTTGAAGCAGTTGCAGCACGTTCCATGGTTCTAGAATGTATGTCATTATATGCTATGTTCTTCGTTTGTGAGATCTGGCGAAACGTGTATGAAAATAACGTGACCGACGTGAGGAAAATAAATGCGAGAAAATTGAGATCATTTTGATATCATGAATGTCACCTTTCCATATATTGATTACTTCAAAGTGTTAGTTCTGTGTCGTGTTCCGCTAAATCTAGTGGGACAACAACACACTCAAAGATCCGCAGTCGATCAATTGACTCCAAAGTCCATACCAGATGTAACACTGTCTGTGAGTGGTGAAAATCATCACTCAACATTGTCCTTGACCCATCCATTCACTTCCAGCCATCTCTCGTCGTCCTCGTTTTCCAGTAGCTCTCTCAAATACTCCCTGTTGTACTGCCAGTTGTACCAAGCCAGAGCCTGGAGCAGTGAGTCTGCAACATCGTCTGCCTTCTTCGACTTGACGCTGTTGAATCGTTTCTTGGCCAAAATCGAGCTCATGACTTCCAGATGAGATGATAGAGACAGCAGCTGGGGTGTCAGAGCAGAGAAACCAGGGATGTGTTTCAGATCACGAGTGACAATAGGTTTCATAGTGATCTTTGGTTTGGTTACCACTTCCTCCACTTCCACCTCCTCGGCATCCTTCTTGCTCTTTCTCTTCTTCTTTGGCTTGGGCTTCTCTGCAACAGCCTCTTTCTGGATCATGTCCTCGAACTCAGGCACGTTACGCGACTCAGCTTCCAGCCACTGGCCCACAACGCCGATTTTTTCCGCCTTGATGTCGAACTTCTTGCCTTTGGCGCGTTTTCCGCGAATGAAGTAGTCTGCAACCATTCTCGGATCCACTCTGAAGAGGTCGGTGTTGTGATCTGACTTTGTGGGATCTTGCGACCCATTCATGTCAATAGTCCTTTGCTTATAAGTGTACACTGTGCCTGCCAGAATACTCTCAAACATGTTGACGCGAAAGACCCACTCGAGAACCGAAGGACTGCCTTGAGAACGATGTCTCTGTCGTTCTAACAAGATAACATGCGGTTTCTCAGCCACATTAGCACCGAGAAGCTCTCGAGACACGAAATTGTACGCGACTTCTAAGAGTGAATCGTTTCTCAGATCCCACGGAATATCGTCTTGTGTAGCTCCTGGCGAAGCTGAAAACTCTGAAATGTCTCGTGTGCTCCATGCTGAGACTGATGCGACAGAAATTTCAGATGGAGTAGATTCCTCCGAAGACTCTTTCGCTTTTTTGGTCTTCTTCGCTGACTCATTCACTCTACATCTCTCTAAAGACAACTGGCAAACAGACAGGTTCCGTACACCCATGTCTACAGACGTTATTCGCAGAGTTTTCGGAGGAACAACAGGATGAGACTCCAGAACAGACTTGAGAGTAGCCTGAAGCTCAGGCTTCGTTCCAGATCGTTCTGTGTTAGCAAGAACGTGTGAATCACAAGTAGGGTATCTCGTGTAGCTGATCACATCACGTGATCTAGGGGTACTTACTCAAACCGCATTCCAGGGCCAGAGCAACCAGAGCTTTGTTGCTCAATTTCTGGAATTTCGTTTTGGACATGATGCATAGGAGGGAGAGTGGAACAAGTTGAGAATCTGGGGTTAAGCTTTGATGTTGTAGCTAAGGTTCGTGGATGTCTGGACATGATTTTGGAGTGATCTTGGTGTAGAACTATTGTGGTTGTGAATATAACGTTTTTATGAACATGATATTCGGGGAATGACTTGCACTTTTCTTTAGAAAATTAAGTAAGCTCAGCTTGGCTTGGTGACCCTTACTTGAAATGGAAACCTTACACTTACCCACACAAAGTGGCTTCAACTAATAATCTATTAAATCAGTTGCTACTCTCAACTACGGTTCTACAACAATCCTGGTATCAATTAATTATCTCAAAATACTGCAATCAAACCTCCTCAGGTACAATTGGCTGCCCCTTGTACGCCATGTAAGCCCCATATGGCACAGCCTAAACCGCAAACTTGCCTTCAGCGGTGTATCCAGGACAAATAGCGGTATTCAATGCGTCCTCGTCGTACTCTTTGTGCGGTTGCATAGGCCAGTTGTAGACTTCGGTGAATGTCGAGGAAGCCAGATCAAAAAGCCACTTATTTCTGCCCGTGTTCATTATCAGAAACCGCCCAGCTCCGTTCTTGTCTTGGACGCATTGATACCAGACGCCGTTTAGCACCTGCGGAAAGGCAATGATCTTGTCTTTTCTGTAGTAGATAGCCTCCGGGTTTTTGAGGTCCAAGAACGAAGGGATAAGATACTGGTCCTTCACGCACTACCAAATGAGTTCAGCGTGTGAAGCCACAGGTTTGGCAAGCGTCTTGGGGTTGTAGCGTCTGAACTTCTTGGCAAAGTTGTCCCAGAAGTTGAAGGGAGACTTTTGCACTTTGTCGCTTAATAGAGGCTTGTAGCCCTCCATGACAAAGTCCTGTCCGAGCTCAAACGCGCCAGTGTCTTCCCTATAGTCGCAGATTGCGTTCTTGTAGTCTGGGTTAGACAGCGGAAGTAGATATTTGCGTTTAAGTGTTCTGGCAACAAGCGAATGGTTTAACAGAGCGATGGCCTGTATGTCGCAATACTCACGCATCTTGACTCCAGCAGGGAGAACGACTTCTTTGTCCAACTGAGTCGTCTTGACAGTGACCTCTCCGTGCTCGTTCTGGCCGACTTTCAGATTCAAAAGAAACTCATGCTTCCAACGACTGTCGGCTGAAAATTGCTTGAACTTGGGGTTCCAGACGTCGCCTTTGAACATAGTAGCTACCACAGCCTTCATGGGCGTGAGAGGTCGCTTGTTCCGGAGACAGCCAATGTCCTTGGTGGTGCTCCACTCCTTCTTTGCAGTCACACGCTTCGTGTAGACCAACAGACAGCCGGCCCAGGTAGGCATATCTGGCTCGAGATGTATCCAGGGAAAACGAGCGTGAAGTCTGGTACGAAACTGGAACTCGCTCTGCTGGAAGGCTCTATACCGGTGCTTGCTGACTTGTCTGAGGTTGATGCAGTCTGAGAACTCCAAATGCGAGAAGATCATGTCTGTGAGATCGGGATGAAGGATCCTCTCAGGGTTCTCTGGGGAGTCTGCCAGAGATATCTTCTCATTCGTATCTAGTCTGGGAAGCGTTCAAGCCTGTTAAGATGCTCAGCAAACCTGTTGTTCTCGATGAGCACCCAGTCTCTGACCTCCTCAGGCTGCCCTTCGAGCATCTCGAGAATCTGGAACTGCAGGACAATGTCGTCGTTGGCTTCAGACACGCAAATCTTCGGGTCCACGTGCATGTTGTACTCAAAGTCGTAGGCTCTGCTCTCAAATTCCTCGATGTGCTTTTTGCTGAACGCTCTGCTCCTGATGTTCTTGAACACCTTGTACTCGGGCTGTAGTTTCTTGCGACGCTCCTGGTTCTCTGCAACAAGAGACTTGATATGCTCGCGAGCTTCGTACTGAAGACGCACAAGACGCTTCTGGTGGTCGCAAATCTCGTTAACAGCACTCAGAGCGTCCTCCTTGGTCGCTGGAACAGCCAGTTTAGTTCGCACCGCTTTTAGATCGCGTTCAAGCTGCGTCATTAGCTCCCTGCTCTGTGCTTCAGCCGTCTTCAAGTCGCGTTGGAAGAGTCTGTAGAGGCGGTTAGCCTCGTCGACACCGTCGGCAAGTTCAGCTCGCACTGCCATTGATGATGAAGAGGTCAACAGTCATAAGTCGCGAAATATCTGACAGTAAGTTGGCGCTAAAACGCGAGACGCGTTTGGTATCATAGATGCGCGAATGGAATCATCGTGTTGGTATCTTGTTGAAGAGTTGACTGTTAAGCCATCTGTGCCGTAAGAACGTTCAAATTCGTTCAGCTCTTTGGTACGGTAGCTTCTGTTGGAAGAATCTGTACAGTTGCAGAAATGTTTGTGTTGGTTGCCAGAGAAACAAACGCCAGGAAGGGTACACTAATGCACCATGTCAAAAGATTACCAGGGTATTATCTGTGGAATGAATAGCGAGTGATTATTCTGGTAGTTTCATGATAAACAAGCCATCTTACATACTCCTATGACTTCTGGAAATCATTAACAACCGTAGTTTATGCCATAAAGTGAGCTTCTCTGTGAAATGAGAGGTGTCTAGAAGGGGTTGTGTTTATCTCAGAGACTTGCGAGTACAACCAAAAGACTCGTCTCAACTGGGACTTTAATCTGATATGCTATATTACCATTTCTGAAAACTCCTTGGTGCTATACCAGGATTTCTGCAGATAGTTTATGCGGAGAAAAAGGCTTCCAGGTGGTGCAGTATTGTTACTAGGGGAAATAGGATAGTACCTAACGAATACCCCTGTTTGTAGCTTCACAATGATACCCCATAGTCGTCGTCATTACAGCAAACTAATCTTTACCAACAGATTCTAGATTTATAGGATGTTTGAAAGAGGGCTGGACATAGCTCTGTTAATACCACAGACATGATAGTAGAACCAAAAGACTCGTGTAATCCTGTGATTCATGGTTATACGCTGTATTATCCTTGCTCGTAACCCCTTGGTACTATTCCAGGTTTTTTCCAGATACTTTATGCGGCTAGAAAGTTGTCCAAAGGGCGCAATATCGGCGATGTGGATGAACAAGTATCACCACGGGATTGTACTCATTCAAAGCTTTAGAATAATACCCCACAATCTGTACCATTGTTGAAACCTGAGCTTTACCTACGGATTCAAGTTTTGATGGGAAATTGAAAGATAGCTAGACAGAGTTATGTTCATAGAGCCTGACACTTGAGAGTAAATTCAAAAGACTCGTCTTGTCTAGGGCTTTAATCTGGTCTACTTTATAATCTTCATTCGTAACTCCTTGGTACATTTCTAGAATTTCTGCAGGTAATCTATGCGGTTTGGAATCAGTTCAGAGAGTGCAATATTGTCAATGAGAGAAGGAAGGTAATACCATAGGATTTATCTCATCTCGAGCTTTATAATGGTATGCAGGAAGAATGAATTTCATAAGACACTGTTATTTTGAACGGGAATCGGGATTTTGCTGAAAAAGGCAGATTGCAAGAGTTCTGCTCATGCCAGATACCTGAAAGTAGAGCCAAAGGACTCATCGCATCTTGGGCTTTAAAATAATATCTGTATTGTGTTCACTCGTAACAGTTTAATGCATTATAGGATTTTTGCCAATAATTTATGCCATAAAGTACCTTCGCTATGAATTGAAAAGTGTCTAGATAGCGCTCTGTTAATCCCAGAAGCTCCCTAGTGGGTTCAAACGACTCGTCTCAACCGGTGCTTTCATACGACATGCTATTTTACCGTTAGTGAAGGCCCCTTGGCGCTTTTCCGGGATTTCTGCCGGAACTTAATGCGAAGTGAAAGGACTCCAGGTAGTGCAATATTGATTTTAGAAAACAATTAGTAGTACTAAGAGGCTCTCCATCTTCGTAGCTTCACGATGCTACCGGTTTTTCCTCGTCATTATGGCTAGGTAGTCATTGCCAACCGATTCAAGATTTTTGGGAAAATTGAAACCAGGCTGGGTGGCTGATCTGGGCGGACCATGGATCCCAAAGTGACACCAAAGGACTTGTCGGGTTTATAGCTTTAATATGGCGTAACTCTTTCAATTTGATAGTTCCCCTTTTCTCTCCGGGATATTTACCACCACTTTAAAGTTGTCCAGAAGGTGAAATATGTGTTAGAGACGTCAAAGTAGTATCAACTGACTTTTCTCGTTCTAGGCTTCAATCCAGTGTAGTAATTTGGCCAATTTAATTGGCAGACTGTGCTCCTTCTTGTGTCAGGTTTTGCCATAAAGTACACCGTACCCGCAGTTTATGCCATAAAGTACCGTACCGGTACCTGTAGTTTATGCCATAAAGTAACGTACCCGTAGTTTATGCCATAAAGTACCTGCCGGTACTATAACACAAGACCTTCACCCATTTACAAACCACCTTCCGGTACAGCACTGTACAAGTAAAGCACCACCCACTGCACCCCTTACAGTGCACGCAATCTATAACGCATAATAATTACTTATGTTCAAAGAACGGGGCCCGAAACCTGTTCGAGCCGGTATAAAAATGTCAGTGGGAAGCCCCGGAATTACAGTCGGAACTTGTCGTCGAAAGGACTCTCCTGGCCCTCGTCGGTGGTGATCAGCTGCACGGGAATGTCCAGACCAGCGAAAATGTCGTCGTCCAGCTGCGGAGCCTCTGCAGACGTGGTCTCCAGAGACACGGGCAGAGGAGGAACTTCAGACTTGCGGCTGACGCCAGAAACGCCAGAGCCGCTGTTTCCAGTGAGAGATCGGCCCAAAGTCGGTCTGTCAAGTCCAATGGGCACGGCAGCTGAGTGTGTCGAGTCTCGAGGCCTGCTTCCGACGTCCTCCTCGGACTCCTCGCTGATGTACGTGCTCTGCAGGCCGACCTTCTGGGCCTTGCCAATGCGAATCGAACGAGCATTGACCCGCTCCGCACTCGCCACCTCGTAAACAGAGCCGTCGGAGGTGCCGGACATGAACGACTGGCGCAGTTGCGAGTCGCGGGAGTTGTTGTTGGTGACATGGCCGTCCTTGACGTTGACGAGCATGGGCTTGGCCTGGATCGCCGTCATCATCGCGCTGCTGACGTAAGCCTGCGACTCTCGGTAGGCTTCCGTGTTGACCGAGTCTCGAATGCCGTAGACTGTCGACTGCCGCGACTGTCTCAGCAACTCGTCCGGAGTAAACTGGTACTCCCAGGGCACGTCCGGAATGGGAGGGTTAGATCCAAGAGTTCCGCCGGTGCTCGAATCGCGCGACATTTGGCCTCGAGACGTCACGCCAGGAACATAGGCGATGGGAATGACGTTGGAGGCTCGCGAGAGAGCCGAGGAAGCCAGAGACGCAAACGTCGACGACGAATTTCGGTTCGGAGGCATCTGGCCGGCATTGTGGTTTCCGGTCACGTGATCCTGACCGACCACGGGAATCCACTCTTTTTCTTCCCGCTGGCGCTGTGCACGCTTCGAGAAGCAGAAAAACCAGACGAAAAAGCCGAAAATGGCTGCGGCAGCAACTCCTCCAACGACTCCGCCGGCAATGGCGCCGGCTGACGTGCCGGAAGACGACTTGCCAGAGTCGGTGTTGGAGTTGGCCATGGCCGCAGAACAGGTGATGCTGGGGCAGGGGTTATCTTGGGACGCCACGCCCATGACGCAGACCTCGTTGGCCGCGCATTTGGAGCAGTCTTGGGGTGGGCAGGACACTGTGTTAGTATGGTAGCGAGTGGCCGTAGGTCACGAGCGGACAACATCAATCTGATTGCAGTCAACAGCAGGATGGAGACCAACGTAAACAGTCTTGATACCAAGGAAGCATCAGGATCATGTCAACGTTGAACGGCAGCATGACTGAAGAAACAACAGACGATAGAGGCTGTGGCTTTTTTTTTGTCCAAGTGTGGTGAACAACCGGGTGATATCAGATGAAGGTAGAGGCATAGTAGGAGAGGTTGTAGGATGTGTGAAGATGATGGGACGTCAAGAGAAATGCTGAAGAACATCATTGAACGTCTGTGTCTGAAATGGAAGAACTGAAGCTGTTGCTGTTGCTGTTGCTGAAGGAAGACAGTCAGACCAGGGCAGTTCGTCAATGCTGTAGGTATTGAACGGAAGCGTTGAAGTCGTCTGAGCTTGGAACAGCGTTCAATATGGTCGATATGGGTCTCTTGAGCCGTCTCATGAAGTCGAAGTGTTCGCTTGTAGTTGGTTCAGACTGGCTTGTAGACTTCTTGACGCTGCCTCGAACACTGCCTTGAACTCCAAAACAACTTGAGACTGACTAGACTGAGTAGAAGACTGGCTTGAAAACTTGCCGAATAGCAGCTTCTCGACATGTAAAGTCCTCCTTCAAACCACCATTCAGTCAAACAGTATCAACATCTCTTCTTCCAACAGCTCATGTCACACCCTGACTGTAGTAGTGTCAACAGACCCAGATATCCAACGAAACTGACAACTCCTCCACTCTACTCCTCCATTCAACCCTTCCTACCAACTTCTCACACCACTTAATATCCAATAACCACCCCTCACATAACGTCAAACCTGTGACACAAGGTCCTCTCCGTTTCAAATTTCCAAATCTCTCATACTCACTGTTAAAATCCGCGTCCAGCACAGATTAGTTCGGTTAGTAAAAGTCGGGACCGGCCTGACTCGAAAAGAAGTGTTGAAAGAGTGATACCAAGAAGGTCTCGAACAAGTACCAAGGGATATGGTGGGAGAGACAGAAATGAAAAATAAGGTTTAAAACACGACCAAAGGAGACAAGGAGAAGAACAGTGGTTTGGAGGTCCTTCCAAGTCAGCCAAAACTAGCCCAAATTGCAATCTGAAAAGCCCAGATTTTTTTCACGTGACAGCGAGTCTGCCCATCTAAAAAAATCGACACAAAACCTCCCCCAACACCCTCAAATTAATACATTCCAAGATGGCAATTTTAAACATGCTAAAAATAACCGTTGCGCTAAACCGCACGCTCGTATTATTTGGAGGTTCTCGAGCCCGGAAAAGGAGCTGGTCACGTGCAAAAAGCACATGTCACGTGATTTCACAAAAACCACTCCGGTTTTTGTCCTTCTCACGTGACCTTCTAAAAGTCGATCCCCCAAATACGGTGCATCTGAAACGACCCTGGCAGCAACTATGCATGCACCGCCTTTTAGCGACAACAGAAAGCTCCCCCTGGTATTCCCTAACCCAGGAAAAAATTGTACTCTTGGGCCCTAGCCCTGGCGCTAGAAGCGGAAACCTACCCCAACCTCCGGCCACGTAAGCGATTAGGACGATCCGCGGGGTGATGGATTCGATAAGGGTTTGGGTAGGCTGTTTTTTTCAGGTGCGCAATATTTCCGAGTTTATTTTCTCGCTTAAATTCGAAGCAAAACAGCCGCCTCCAAATAAGCTATCCTGAAAATGTCACAAAATGCTCATAATCTGTCTTTGAAAATAAGGTTTAGTGCATGCAGCCCTGCCACCATGGACATGTATTATCTGTGACACAAAAGCGGGAGTTGCACAAACCGTTGTCCACGACTTACGCTGCTAAAGTTGGAAAAAAAATGCTGGGATTTCTAGGATGTGAGTGTCGAGAGGTGGTGTGGTTTTGCGGGGAGTTTTTTGTTTTTAATGAGCGAGATAGCAATTAAGGTGGTCTGATGATGGAGATTTCGTTGAGAGATATGGATGGTGATAGTGAAGTGGATGTGGTTTTTGTGGGGCTTTGATGTGGTGCTTTTCACTGGAGTTGGTTTGACTGGTTTGTTTTGCTTTTCAATTGGAGTTCTGATGAGTTGTCTTGAGGTCTGAAGTTATTGACTTGAGAATGGTCGAAACCAAGGTGCTAATAGTACTACTTCAGCCTTTGATTCGATCTCATTATCATTACTGAAATTGTTTCAACCAATTCTTTCTTCTTCTGTCTCCATATCTTTCTCCATATCAGTCCCCATATCACAGTCCAGTCTAATCTAGTGATAGTGGTAGACGTCTTTGATACCTCTCTTGAATCACCTTTGACTGTAACTCTTATTTGTTCACCGAGTATCTATTGTCACCTTGGTCTCAACGTCATTATTTGAGAAACATTTCATACCCATATCTCACCCATTAAAGATATCCTCTCTCTAACAGCTGTTCTTCTCTTCCCCACAGCACAACACTAACACAGTCAAATCCGGCCATTCAGCCAACTACACCATCTCGTCGGAGCCTGCGTTCCACGCAGGTGCCTGGGCGGTCCACAACGCTACCAGAAGGACCACAAACGACCCCGTGTCCGTTTTCACCTTTGACAAGAAGAAGTTCGAGTCGTTCTGCTCGAAAAACGGACTGAAAAACAGCAAGGGCAGCGACGAAATCTACTCGCGCCTGCGCAACGAGGCCACCAACCTCGCGAGACTGCGTCATCCGCACTTTCTGCGGATCGTGGAGCCTCTCTACGAGGGAAAAAGCTCGCTGAGCTTCGTCACGGAACGAGTCGAGACGTGTATTCGATCCAAGGTCGAGACAGACGCTTCCAGAGACTCGAGATCGACCCGAGACCACATTCCCCCGGAGCTGTCGCCTCTCGTCATCCAGAAGGGTCTTCTGCAGGTGTCTGAGGGTCTGCGATTCATGCACGAGGACGCCAAGATGGTGCACATGAACCTCAACCTCAACACGGTCTTCGTGGACTCGTTTGGCGACTGGAAGATTGGAGGATGCGGATATGCATGCGAGGTGTCGGGATCCGAGACCCGGGACTTTTTTATCCCCCAGTTTGACGCCCGATATCCGCGATTTGTGCAGATCAACCTCGATTATGCTGCTCCCGAGCTTGTTCTTGACAAGAATCTCGACTTTTCGGCGGACGTCTTTTCTCTCGCCTGTCTGGCTATCACCCTCTACAACTTCAAGTCGCCCATCGACTCGAATAACAACTACAACAACTACGAGGAGGACGTCAAGGCGCTGGCTTCGTTTCTGAAGAAGCCCAACAACACCTCTAAGATCCCTGCTACGCTGGTGGAGATCCTGCCCAAGTTGCTGACCCGATACCCCACAGATCGGTACCCCATTCAGGGCGTCTTGTCTGCCAACTACTTCAACTCCTTCCTGCTCAAGTCGCTCAAGTTCATTGACGAGTTTTCCGGCAAGACGGACGAGGAGGTCGAGGCGTTCATTCCGCAGTTCATCAAGATCATCCCCGAGTTTCCGTTTGAGATTCTGAAAAACAAGATTCTCAAGGTCCTGATCGGGTCGCTGAGCCACGTCAACGAGGCCATCATGGCGTCGCTTCTGCATGTCATCTTTCTGATTTCCGCACAGCTGTCTTCTCTCGACTTTTGCAAGATCATTCTGCCGATTCTGAGCGGCAACGAGAAGCTGCAGCAGAACTCGGACGTGCAAAAGGTTGTTCTCGAAGACCTGGACATTTTCCTCAAGAATCTCAACTCCAAGGAGATCGAGAAGACGATTCTGCCCTTCTTCTTCATCATGTTCGACAACGCTGGCGCTCCTGAGGTTCAGGAGGCTGCGCTCTTCAAGTGCCAGAAGGACATTCTCGAGAAACTGGACTTTCCCATCATCAAAAACAAAATCTTCCCCAAGATCGGCGAGGTTTTCACCAAAACCACCTCTCTGGGCGTCAAGATTGCTGCCATTAACGCTCTGAAGGAGCTGTGTGTGTCTGGTCTGGATAAGCACAGTGTCACAGACAAGCTGCTGGGCATGCTCAAGGCAGTCAAGTCGCGAGATCCGCGAGTCATGATGGCGATGCTGTCGCTTTACGAGACTCTGGTGAAGATGCTGGACGTTGAGGTCATTGCCAACGAGGTCATTCCTGTTCTCTGGTCCATGGCTGTGGGTCCCAAGTACACGGTTGCGCAGTTTGAGCAGTTCATGACCTGCATCAAGCAGTTCTCCACCAAGGTCGAGACCGAGCAGAAGAAGAAGCTCACCAACAACGTCGAAGTTCCTATGGCGTCCAAGGAGGACTTCAGCTCTGGTATCGTGGGCATGAATTCTGCTATGGGAGGCGTTACTCTGGAGCCCACCAAGCCCACTAACGACTTTATGCTCGACGATGGACCCAGTTTCACTGCTCCTGCTCCTGTTGTGCAGCCCAAGCCCTCCATTCCTGCCTCTATTCCCGCTCTGCAGGCTCCCAAGAAGCAGAACGACGACTTTGGCAGCTTTGCAAGCGCCAACAGCTCGAACAACAGCTTTGGCAACTTCCAGTCGTCCATCAAGCCGCTGCCTGCAAAGCCCTCCATTCCTTCTCTGCAGCCTTTGCAGCCTCAGCCTCTTCAGTCGCAGACTCTGACGCCCAGCAAACCTACCTCTACCGCAAACTACAACATCAACACGGGTTCGACGTCTGGAGGTATCAACTGGAACAGTGGAAGCAGTAACACTAACACGGCTAGCAGTGGTATCAACTGGAACACCAACAGTAACTCGAATACTGGCTCTGGCATCAACTGGAACTCTAACTCCAACTCCAACACGACGTCCAACTGGAACAACAACTCCATGGGCAACATGAACAGCATGAACAGCAACACGGACGGTTCTATCAACTGGAACACAAACTCCAACGCCAACACAAACACAAATTCTGGCATGAACTCCAACACCAACTGGAACGCCAGCAGCGCCAACAACAACAACAGTGATAGTTTGTTGTAATAAACACACGTGATAGATGTACGATAATGAATAATGATGACACGATAGAGTATATGTGGTACAAGTAGTGGTAGGCTGTGGTTACAAGTAGGCTGGTATTTAGCGTTGTAGCTTGGTATAGCCTGGTACAAGTAGGAGATTGAGAAATGATCCTTCAAGGGATGACTTGATTACTCCAACTGGTTTTATCACGTGAACGTGGATTATGGCATTTTGCAAGCTTTCGTTGAAATTCGTGTTCTCCATCTTCACATAAAATACCCTCAGCCCATATACACCTCATTTAGATGTCATAAAACAGATGAACCATGGAGGTCTCGAAACTGAACAAAAAAATGGCAATTTCGCACAAACCAAGGCCAATTCACCTGAACAAACAGAACAAACCAAATTCTGACTTCCATCTGCTCTGAAACACTCGGAGTCTCAACTCACCTTTAGCACGTGCCTTACATTAGTGTGCATAAAGGAGACTAGCAAATACGACGGATGACAGCGGAGAGATTTGAAAAGAGATACGCAGGGTGAGTTTATGAGAGGTGTAAACTCTCTACTTTGTCTCTGGTCGTATATCTCTTCGATAATGTGCTATTTAAGCGTCCTAGGACAGTATCTTAATTGGCCACCAAACGTGCGATACAAGAGCTCTGCAGAAGAGAAGAAGTACTTGAAAAACCCTTCTCACCAGTTACAACTCTTCCATAAACTCGCCAACTCTCCTCCTATTATATTCATGCCTCCACGGAAGATCGGAGATGTCGGTTTCTCCGACTATTTCAATATCTCAGGAATGTGATACTAAGATCAACAAAAAAACACATAGTCACTATCACACCAACAAAATGAGCAACTTTTGCCTCTTAAAACACAAAAATCGGACTCCATCTCACATCTATCCTCGAAACGTCAAACGTCGCGTGAGATATCAACATACAATCACGCTCGCCATAGTAAAGTTTGAAATACCCAATCTGCGAGAGTTTAAGACATTTATTTTTCATCTGCACCTCGGAGATATGGCATTAGCGAGCTGAGATATGTTTATGTCTTAGTCAGCCTACGAAATCGCGCTCAAGGCGCCACGTGACCCAAAATGCAATTTGTTAAACGCGCACAAAACTCGAAATGGTCACGTGACTGCCCTTATCGCTCCACGTGCTTTTTCCGCTGCTGGCTGGCCCGAAATTATCTAATATCGCGATATTCTCGTATTGGCTGTGTTGCCCTTTTTTCCCAACGAAACCTGTGGAAAAAAGTTTATGTGTGTCGTTTTGAGGGTGATCCAGCGGGAATGTTGCGATTTTCAAAACTCAGAATTCATGGTCGACGCTCTACGAACAAAACGCACTTTTCAAAATCGCCATATCTCTCTCGCAACGCCCATAAATACAATATCTGTGGAGCCCCAGCTGACTAACTCCCCCACCCAAATAAGGTTTTGGGAGTCTCCCAAAAATCGCCCAAAATCCTTTTTTACTCCAAGACCAAGTGCAAGCTGCAATTTCTCATCCACGTCCTTTCAGTGTATACAGCACTCTTTTATCCCAAGCGGAGGCATTTTTCGGACTCGACAAGCGCGGAAACGTGATAGACCCCAGAAAACCACGAATCTTCTTTTCGCTGTGAAAAAAAAGCAAGTCGGACACAATCACGACATTACGCAAACGACTTGAAATCCATCCAAACTGCCCTTTCAAAAGCATCCGTTTGAGACACTAGCATAACGGACTACCCATTCGACTGTCAATAGACGCATCCAACAGCATTTGTATAATAGTGAGTATTGCGGGCTTGAGTGGACAGGTGGAGCAAACATCATCACAACATGAGAGTGATGTGAGGACATGTGGATATGGATATGTGGAGTATGTGGCAGGCTAGGGGGACGATGTGACGTGATGGAGCGATGGATGATGTGTTTGTGTCGCTGGAGACGTCCGTGGAGGTGTTGTGGGTGTGGTGTGATCCAGATCAGCCACATGTAAACACTGCGGATAGCGAGATGCAGACGAGGAGAAGGCGATGGAGATGGACTATGATGACGACGGCGATGCACGTGTGTTTTGGTGGCGTTTGCGATGATTTTCGAGCTGTTTGGGGCTGATCTGATTTGGTGACTGCATCATCGAATGTCATCCGAGTACGCATCAAGTACGTCATCGTTCATCGACATGAATCAGTCAGTTCTTCGTTAGTGTTTCTATCCTGCGATCAGACTCCTCTCAAACATCATCCATCAGTTGCCACCACATGTCCGAGATTAGTCACGCAGAGAGTATGGGTGATGCAGCACGAGTTACGAGTTGTGTGGCAACATGCATGCCTTTTCTTACTCACACTGATCGTACCCTGTTTGTTCATCTGCTTTCTGTTTGCCAGTCTAACTGCACATCTCCGCAGTCTACATCTCTTGAGGCTTCTCCACAGTCTACACATGTCTTGAGGCACATCCCTCATCCGTTGTTTATTGCGTATAAACAACGAAGACAAGTGTCTGCCAGGCATCATCTCCGTGATCCACTGAGCTCCATCTTATCACGAGCTCCACCTTTTCACGAGTTCCATCTTTCACGAGTTCCATCTTATCAAGACTTGTTGCCCTTCCGTGATAAAACGTCTTGATGTTGTCTCACTTCCGAGATAGTCTTGATGTTGTCCGTTCGGCTCTCACTTCCGTGATAGACAGTCTTGATGTTGTCTCACTTCCGTGATAGTCTTGATGTTGTCCACTCATCGCATGCTTCGCATGCTCTTCGTTCCCGCTAACCCAGTGAACTCACAACCCTACCAACAACAGGGCTACCCCAACCCGATGATGTACCCCGGCCCCCCAACGCGTACATGGTGCCGTACGGTCCCTACGGCGGCTTCAACGGCGCTCCTTTCATGCCACAGTACTACATGGACGGGCAGATGGGGATGATGGGCCATCAGACACAGCAGCCTGGTCAACCGCCACAGCCTGGGCCACCACACATGATGCAGCAGCCGCCGCCGCAGGAGTTCGATCTGCAGCAGCAGCAGCAGCAGCATGCGCAGCATCCGCAGAGCCAACAGCAGGCAAGGAAACCGAAAACGTTCTCCTTCAACGTTGGCGCTGCGGCATTCACCCCCGGAGGCGCAGGGGGAGGCTCGGGGGTACCGCAAGCATTTGTCCCCGGAGCCGCGGCGCCCTTCACGCCGGGCGCCTTCACTCCTGGCGCGTCCTTCACGCCAGGAGCACAGCCGTTTACGCCGAACGGCTCGGCGCAGGGCATGCCTGCAGGCGCCCCCACATACGCGGTGCACTCGTCGGGCGCGCCGTCGTACTACAGCGCGCAGGACACGCCGATCGAGTCGATTTTCCAGCTCATCAAGGACAACCGGCTGCCGCAGCTGCCTGTGCTTGTGGGCGGGCGTTTTGAGGCGCGCGTGTGCGGTGCGTCCAAGCTGCGGCTGTCGCAGCCCGTGGCGTTTGCGACTGCGCGGCTCGTCGACGTGCGGGGCCAGGACTTTAGCGTGCAGATTGGCGACACCATCTGCGACGCTGCGGACCTGGTGGTGGAGAAGTATGTGCCTGTGGAGGCTGTGGGGGTGAAGAGGGGCGAGGGGAAGAGCGAGGAGGCGCACAAGGGCCTGGAGTCCCCCCAAACTCCCGTGGCCAAGCCTGCCAAGAGCAGCTGGGCGGCGGCAGCGTCCAAGGCCGTGCCCAAGGTGGAGAAGAAGGCCGCGGCGGAGGGCGCCAAGGAGGACGCCAAGGCGGGGGAGCTTGGCGGTGCGGCCGACGAGGCCTCCGAGACGGACTCTCCGGCGGCGTCTCCGGCCCCCCCGCGACCCTGGGCTCCATAATCGCGGCCGTCAAGGCGCACACGTACGATTCTGACCTGTTTGACTCGTCGACCGCAACCAACCACCACAGTCTGCTGGCTGCACGGCCCCGCGGCATTGTCAACAACGGCAACGTGTGTTTCATCAACTCTATTCTGCAGATTCTCGTGCACTGTCTGCCGTTCTCTCGTCTGATCGACCTTATTCGCGAGAAGGTCCCTCGGTCTCTGGACGGCGACTCTCCGCTCACCGAGGCTGTAGTCGACTTTCTCGACGACTACAAGCGCGGCGCTGTGAACGGTGTTAACGGCGGTTCTACTCCTGCGACCTCCAAGCTGCCCGACATTACGATCGACTCATTCTACAAGAGCATTGTGTCTGTTCCCCGCTTTGCGCACTTTCAGCGCGGCAAGCAGGAGGACGCCGAGGAGTTCCTGGGCTACCTGCTGGACGGGCTGCACGAGGAGTTTGTAGCCGTGATTGGGGCCAAGGAGGAGGCTGTAGAGGAGGGTTCTTCTGGCAGCGCAGAGTGGACGCAGGTGGGCGCCAAGAAGAACTCGACGACGCGCTCGCCGCAGTTCCCGTGGTCGCCCGTGTCGGATATCTTCGGCGGCAAGTTTGAGTCGAACCTCGACGTGCCGCGGCAGTCCGTGTCCAAGGTGCTGGAGCCGTTCCACGTGATCCATCTCGACGTGGAGAACCCCAACATCTCGACCGTCGAGGCCGGCTTCAAGGCGCTGTCGGCCAAGGAGCAGGTCGAGACGTTCCGCGAGGCCGGAGGTCCTCCCGTGACTGCCTCCAAGCAGACGCTGCTGGACGAGCTTCCCCGTATCCTCGTGGTGCAGCTCAAGCGGTTCACGTACTCCGGCACGGACCTGATGGATCTGCAGGTGCGCAAGATCAACAAGAAGATCTCGTACGGCGCGAGCCTGTCTGTGCCGATGGAGTCGCTGTCGCTCAAGGGCAAGCAGCAGTTCCGCGCGTCCGGCGGCAAGTCCAACCAGTACAATCTGGTCGGTGTGGTGTTCCACCACGGCACGTCGACGACGACGGGCCACTACACGGTCAACGTGCTTGTGGGCGGCAGCAAGTGGTACCGCATTGACGACGTGAAGATCGAGGCGATCCGCAACGAAAACTGGTACGCCATGGAGGAGGACGGCAAGGACGACAAGACGGCGTATTTGTTGATCTACCAGCGGGTTTAGGAGGTGGTAGCTGGAGTGGTAGTTGGAGAGGTAGGTGCGGAGTTGAGTTGAGACTCATTTCGCAGTGCGGAAGCTGCTCTCTGAAGCTGCTCTTTGGAGTTTGGACGTTAGTCCACTCGAAGCTTCTCCAAGCTTAGACGGAGGTCAACTTGTAGGTCTACTTGTGGCTCCACTTATGGCTCCACCTGTACCGGCAGCTCAGCTCCAACCTCAGATGGCTTGCCAGTCACTGAGTCCGTCGCTCGCGACGAGGACGGAGAAGACTCTCCAGTCCACCCGGAGCTTGCTCCTGGGCTGTCCGCAGCCCCAAAAATAGCTGTATTTCTTAGACATTTATAGCTTAATGACTTGTATACTGTTTTCCCGTAGGTGGACTAGGATGGCGTATTGTAGGGTGTATTAAGACAGCGCCAAAGTTTAGTCTGCCCACTTCTGGCATGCTGCTGCCTATTGAGCTGGAGGAGATTGTGGCGCTCAGTTCAACGTGCACAAGCTGGAAAAACGCGATACCCGAGTACATATACCGGTCCAAGCTGAGCACTCGATGTCCGAGTTTCACGCCATTGAACACCCACAGAAGCTCCTGGGAGGAGTGTGCCTAATTTAAATATTTAAATTAACTACTCTTTTTAGAGTTGGTAAAATAAGTGCGCGAGTTCATGTTGCTCGTTTGCGAAATCGGCGTTGGAAGGAGAATCCCTACCTGTTTGATATCAAGGGCACGACTTGTATGCTCGAGGTACAGCACAATGTTCCCGTTCCCCGAGACTTTGAGGTGTTTTTGGAAGGCGCAGATTGTTACATGGGGAGCGGTCGTTGGATGGGTCTGGAGATAGAGGACTACATCTTCTATTTGTCTGGCCATCGAGTCAGGATTGGTTATGGTGGTCCTGAGTTAAGTGACGACGGTATCGCCTTCTCTTCATCCAAATTGTCGGATACGAATAATAATTGGCACAGCTATTACAACACGCGGTGTTATTCACACGCTCAATTGGCGCTGAAATTCGACACTGCAGGCTCTACCCCCGACTTTGAATGCTCGTCCTATGACGGACTGGCCACTCAAGCTCGCTTCTACCCCTTTTTCTGCGGTGACAAGCTGGCCAATGTCGTAATATACCGGAAATTTGAAAACCTCCTGGGTCCGAGGCTGGACTTCGCAATAATTGATGGTAACGTCATGGAATCGCTTCGAGGAAGTGGCGCTTCCGAGTGGGAAATCGAGAGAAGGGCCGTTAAAGAATTGGTTCACGCCGTCGAAATAACAGGTAGGTACGATGGGTATGAATGCAACGGAAGGATTTTCTGGTACGATGGACTTCTACTTCATGTACCTTTTCCCGAGAATGACGACGTTATGGGTATTGTATTGGCACTACAGCTGTACGATGTGGAGTGGGAGGTGCCCAAAGTTTTTGGAATCGACATTTGTGATGCAAAATACTGTTGCAATATGTCTCTGGATCAACGGTATGCCATCTTTTATGACTACGACTATTTACTAGCGCGTGTTTGGGATTTGAAGACAAACGCTCAGTATTTCATCGAGCCCAAGGACAGAGCACTGGTCACTCTCGTTGGATTATCTGCCGGCAAATTGATGGTATCTACATTCGACTGGAGCTTTTTGTGCAAGCAGAAACCCGAGATTCGCGACAACTTCCGGCTGAAAAAATTCGAGGGGGTCGAGCGAGAGATCAAGATGTACAAAGCAAAGTCTGAGGAGAAACCGTGCATGTTCGCCAAATGACTACTTGTAGTTTTAGTTGCAATATATTAATTTTAGTTGAAGGCGAGAATACAGATAAATTTGAGTGCTCCGATTCCGAGAGCTAGCAGAGAGAGAAGGGCAAAGACGGCTGCCATGACTTTGATGGTGTTGAAGAAGGGCGAGTTGAAGAAGGGCGAGTTGAAGAAGGGCGAGTTGAAGAAGGGCGAGTTGAAGAAGGGCGAGTTGAAGAAGGGAGAGTTTCAGAACGAAGACTTGGGTTTCGTCTTCTGGAGCTGCTGAACCTGCCCTTCCAGCTTAGCCAGACGGATGCTGAGGTCTTCCTTCGACTCCATAGCCATTTCCTCGTCGAGAGGTGTGTTTTTGTTAGTGTTCATTGTGGTTTGAAGGAGACGAAGAACTCGGCGAACTCGTAATATTGTTGAATTAAGACGTTCAACAATTATATCTGAAACGTACTTAGCTGCAAATCGTTGCGCAGATGTCTCAGACGTCTCTTGTTCAGCCTTCCTAGTCATCAGTTCTACCTTACACTACTATTAGAAGATCTTTCGTGCGGGTTCAATCAGTTGAGCCACAGTATTTTTTGACTCACTCTTGTTGTACTCATGATGCTCTTTGCTATTCTTCTGTACTGACTTCTCTTCAGAATGCACACATGAAAACATGCACTCAAACACAACAGACAGAAGAGGAAGAAGAGTAGTCGTGCAACAAGAAGTCCGGATTCGAATGTGTCATTAACCCCTATTGGCACCTAAGACGGTCTCGACCGTCCGCTAGTGCTTTTAGCGACTAGCAAAGGGCAATTATTTTGCCACTGAAGCCTTCTACAACCTACACTGATACCGATCAAATGAATGACACTGACATTGATCAATTGAACGGCTCTGCTTTGGTGAGAATGGGCAACGCCCTATATAGGGAGCGGATGAAGCTTCACAAGCTCACCCTACCTGTCGTCGTCAAATTACAGGAGAAACTGGACGAGATACAGCCGGATCTTCCTTCTCAGGCCTCCAAAAGCAGCCTACACAGCTGCTGCTAAGAAGTTCAGAAGTGAATTTAAAGCTGAAGTTCAGTTGCGGGAGCGTCTCTACGAAGGCTACCTTGCCAAGTTGCAGACTATCCACGTTCGAGCGAAGAAGATCTTCGAGAGGATGGAGTTGCTTTTGGAACGGGACCCCGACGTGAGAGAGCACAACATTCTGGCAATGGGCTTGGTTCGCCTCCAGAGCTTACCAAAAGAGACCCACAAGGGAATGGAGAAGTTCAAGAAGACCTACATTCATGTCACGAAAGGCATGGTTGAGATCAAGCTGCTCGAGATGATGAAAGGCCAGAGTAGAGAGCTCAGGGAGTGGTTTTGGAAAGAGCAGCTTAACAGATATGCCGACCACATCAAAGTCGCTGAGAGCTCTAAGCCCCGCGTGGACATCCGACTGCTGATCTTTGATGAGCTTGACCTGGAGAGATGTCTGGCTCTCAGACAAGTCAGCTCGGAGTGGTACATCACATTCAACTCCTGCGAGGGCGTCATGAAGTCGCAGATGTTAAAACGCAACCCTTGGGTCAGACCAGGAGACCCAGACCTGCAGTCTTGGGCAGACTGTGTGCTGGTGTTTGGCTCTCGACTCAAAAGCGGCAAATGGAAGACTCTGGAATCTGTTGAGGATATGGAACGCCAGGAAATTCCAGCTAGTCTAAATGTCGTGGTGGGTCTGGAGCTGAAGGAGCATGCACGGTTTCCAGAGTCCCTTGCCGGACTGTTCGACAAAACTTATGTCCAACTCAAAGCTGAAAAGGGAGTCGAGTATCGGCTCAACCCATGGACCTTGAGCTCTCGCAGAGGCTATATCGAGCCTACAACGGTGAGAGAGGACGTTCTTGGAACTGTGATCAACTACGAGGGCATTGACATCACTCTGGACCCCTCCATCCGTGCAAGCGACGTGAAGAAGGTGCGAGTTTTGCGTCCTGGAAATTGGCCCGTTCGTCTAGGAATATACACCATTCAGGTGACCTTGGATTCAGGCAATGTCGTGCTTTTTCCCCGTGACAATCCTCATTACAAGTATGCCATGACTCTGGACGATGACTCCTTGAATGACGAAATCGGAGACGTGTTTGTTCAGCATGTCAAAGAAAGAGATGGGAAGTTCGTCTACTATTTTGTTGATGTGGAAACCAAGCAGAGGGTCAGAATATCGGAGGCTACCACTGCTAACCCGGAAGCTTCGTTCAATGGGCTCAAGTGGTGGGCTTTTCAAGGCAACCTAACACCGACATTTGTCGACCTACAGACACCTGGAGTTATTTACTGCAACCCAGACTGAGCTATTGGTGGACTGGAAGGCTTTCCTGAACACTCTCAGGGCTCCAAGCCTCGAGGACTTGGTCAGTTTATCCTCGCTCGAGTTGAGAACCATGCCACTTTGCTAGACTTGGCTACGGGGGTTATTACGACTCTTCAGGGTTGTGACGCTCAGGCTACTTTGCAGATTTTTCCAGGATTTAACAACGGAATCTCCCAGGCTCGGACTGTCTCATATGATGTGACCCGGTCTATTTTTGTGGATGCGTCCAGAGAACGTGGCGTCGTTGGTGTATCGGGATGAATTTCTAAAATTCTAAATAACAAATCAATATTATGTCAGGTATTCTAGAGACATATTCCATTTAATTGGGCTGATGACGATAGATTTGGAGTGTGGATGCTCAGCTATTCAACCCATAATCCTGCCAACTAAGTCCCAACTAAACCTCCCAACAAACCACACCCCCTACTTACCTACAAACCTTAACATCCACTTACCCTACCTCATGCATGTCCATGCACGTCTCTTTCTCCTACATCACCACTTACACAAACCTCACCATGAAGGGCTACAACACTCGATCGTCTTCCAGACGCGCTCAGGACAAGCCTGTCGGTCTCTATCCCGGCCTCAACGACTTCACCGACGCTCTCGAGGCTCTTCCGCTCGAAACCGTGCGTCATTTCACTCTTTTGCGCGAAATCGACGCAAAGTGCACCACGACCACTCCTCTGGTGGCGGACTTGATTGCCAAGTTCCTTGCGATTCCGCCGGCGGCCAAGGACGACCCCGAGTGCGCGAAAAAAACGGAGGACCGCGAGAACATGCTGCTGGAGATCCGGGGGCTCATCCGTGAACTCATGCCGTGTCTGGAGGAGAAGATGCACGTGGCTGGGGTTGCCGCCGAGGCTGTGGCTCGCCACATTTCGCGCATTGACGCGGACTACGACCTGATCACGTCACGTGAGATCCCCCAGGTCATTCAGTACGGCGAGCCCGACCATCCGGCGATTATCGTCGACGTCAAGCCCTCTGTGGCCGAGAGAAGCGCGCAGAGCCAGCGCAGCGAGTCGCGGCGTGAGGCGATTGCCGCCAAGAAGGCTGCTGCTGCCGCTGCGGCCGAAAAAAGCGGAAACGGCAGACGCGGCACGCCCAGCAAGGACGGCAAGGACAGCGGCAAGGAGGCGGGGGGCAAGAAGACGGCTGCATCCAACGGAGCGGCCGCGGTGGGCGCCGCCGCCAAAAAGAACGGCGAGAAACGGTCTGCTGCCGCCTCTGTGGCCGAGTCTGTGGCTCTTTCTGCCGCTGCTGCAGGCGCTAAGAAGCGCAAGACGGCAGCCAAGGCGTCTCCTGCGCCTGGAAACCGCAAGTCGCCGCCTTCATCCGACGACACGCTCGCAGCTTCAGCTACGCGGTCTGCGAGACTCGTCAACAAGTCGCGCAAGGGCCAGGAGGCCGCTGAGTCAGCCAAGGCCGCGGAGGAGGAGGAGGACGACGGAGAGCCGGTGTACTGCTACTGCGAGCAGGTGTCGTACGGCGAGATGGTGGCGTGTGATGGTGCTCAATGCTCCAGAGAGTGGTTCCATTTGCCGTGTCTCGGTCTCAGCTCCCCGCCCAAGGGCAACTGGTACTGCGATGAGTGTAAGCAGGGGAGGAAGAGGTAGGTGCGTGCTGACTGTGGAGGTTTGTCGCTGGCTTGTTGTTTTCAGATGTATATACTGCTACTCAAGCTGGGGATGCTACTTCAAGCTGGGGATGCTACTCAAGCTGGGGATGCTACTCAAGCTGGGGATGCTACTCAAGCTGGGGATGCTACTCAAGCTGGGGATAAAAGCTGCGACCTCAGGCTAAGGAGGCCGCTGAGCAACCTACCGCTCAGCTTATTTATTACAGCCATTTATTACAGCCATTAATGCTGGCCGAGGGACCAAGAGACTCGTCCATTTCGGCGTGTGTCATATATTAATGTATTGGTTATTGTTCAAAGTGAATCTGAGCGAGCGACGGTGAACATACTAGTAGTGTAGCTGAATGATGGTGAGCAGGGTTGTCTATTATGTGAAGATGCGGTTATCCAGTTATGTACGAAGCACTTGTAGATCTCTTAGGTTTGTTCCATTGAGTGGAAGTATCATACTGGTGTGAGCCTGAGAGAAGCGTATGCTCTTCAAGTGGAGTTGACTCAGGGAAACTCCACGGAGTGAATAATTACACGTGCACAGATGCTGCCTGTTGCTCGGGATCGACCCCACACAGATAAGGCGGAGTCCGACATCTGCAAATCTGGGTTTTACCCGTAAAGCCTTGATTCGAGATAATCTGAGACTCGGCCGTGTTGATGAATCGGGAAGGTCGTTGCTTGGGTACATTGGGCGGAAGAGATTGTAGTTGTTTATTCGCTGTTTATTGTATTACAAGTACATTATATGTTCCAATTGTAGGCACCATTCAGCAATAGAACGACTCCCTCTAAAGACCCTGCTTAATGAACCGTTGTAATTGCTTTTTCAAGTCAACCTGAAAGCAACACCATTCTAATCTCAATATCAGACCATCTCACGAGCTGGATCCGAGATAAGGTGGATTTAAGGAGCGGATCTTATAGCCAAAGATGCTTATCATTTAGAGATGAGTTTGCGAGGTGAGGCTGAGGGTGACATTGGAGAGATAAAAGATAGCTGTTGACAGGGATAAATTTGTGTAGTTGAAACACCGAGAAAAAAGTTTTATACTACTACATCTCTTTACCACACGCCAAGATGCCAAGGTCATCGACACTGCTTTTAGAGTTCCATTAGCATAGATAAGCCAGAGTTTGATCCCAGGAGGAGGTCTAAATGAATTTTACAGGTGAAATTGAACCGATATTATTGCGCCAGTTGAGGATAGATTACCAAATCAGGCTTGTAGCTTTTTCAGAAATCAATTACCTCCAAAACTGATCAAACTAGCCCCTCCTTAGTTTTCATTGTTCCTGCATGTTTATCTACTCCTTTGAAAAATCGTATAAAGCAACCGGAATGCCAATGTTAGGAAATACAGCCATTCACTATGAACGAATCGAAAGTGATTGAAGAGGCGAAACTCGAGAAAACCTCTCTCGATGGGGAGAAGAAGTCTATGGATGTGGAGATCGGAGAGATGGAGGACGTGTCTCTAGATCCCGAGACAGACAGACGTCTGCTTCGCAAGATTGACCTGTTTCTCTGTCCGGTTCTCATGCTCGTCTACGCTGTTCAGTTCACTGACAAGAGCACTAATGCTACTGCTGCTGTGATGGGACTGAGAAAGGACTTGCACATGACAGGCAACGACTACGCTTGGTCAGGCACTTCGTTCTACATTGGCTATCTCTTCTTCGAGTTTCCCGCAGTCTACCTTCTCCAGAGATTTCCTCTAATTCGAACTCTGTCCACCTTCATCATTCTCTGGGGCATTGTTCTGTGTCTCCATGCTACACCAAACTACCCAGGTTTCATTGCTCTGAGAACTCTTCTGGGCATGCTAGAGTCTGCAGTTACTCCAGCTTTTGTCATTATTACTTCCCAGTGGTACAAGCGAGACGAGCAGTTTCTGAGAACAGCTCTTTGGCTTGGATCCAACGGCCTGGGTACAGTTGTGGGCTGTCTAGCCTCTTATGGACTTGCGATCAACCACCATCTCCCCATTCCCGGCTGGAAACTCGTCTTCATCATCACTGGAGTCGTGACCATCGCTATGGGAGTTCTCATTTTTTTCCACATTCCAGATGACCCTTCCAAGGCGTGGTTTCTGACAGAGGAAGAAAGAAAGCTGGTGGTCATCAGAGTCCGAAACAACCAGGCGTCGTTCGAGAACAAGAAATTCAAGAAGTACCAGTTCATCGAGGCCTTCAAGGACCCCAGAACATGGATCTACTTCTTCTACAACATTGCGTCTAACATTCCAAACGGAGGCATCTCCAACTTCTCGTCCATTCTGTTTGTCGAGACTCTGGGACTCGGTCCTGTTCGAGGACTGCTTCTCCAGACTCCTCAAGGAGCAGTCGAAATCGTGGGATGTGTTATCTTTGGACTGCTGGCTCAGTACACGAACAGACGGCTTTTCTGGTCGATTATCGCTCAGTTGATTGCAACTCTGGCTATGTGTCTACTCGCTTTCCTTCCCCACAACCAGTCAGCTGGTCTAGCTGGTCTCTATCTTCTCACAGTCTATCCCATGGGTTTCATTTGCATGCTCTCTTCAGTAGGATCCAACACCACAGGACACACTAAGAAAGTCACAGTCAACGCAATTATGCTTGTTGGATACTGCGTGGGCAACATTATCGGTCCTCAGACCTTCAGAGCGTCAGATGCGCCTGAATACATCCCTGCCAAGGTCTCGATGGTGGTTCTTTTTGCAGTGGCTGTTGCTCTCAACGCAGTCTTGTTGATTGTGAACGTCGCAGAAAACAGAAGACGCGATAAAGAGGGCCATTCTGACCCTACTCCCGAGGAGCTTCTCGAAATCAAGACCTCCGATATGACCGACCAGGAGAATCGGTATTTTAGATACGTTATTTGATGAATTTTATGATGTGATGAATCTTGATGGTCCGTAGAGCTAATAGAAGAATAATCAAGCCATAGATAGCGCTCTAGGAGCGTTATAACGCGAATTTTCGCCCGCGTTTTTAGCTTTTTTACGCCTCTTAAGCGTGCAACCCGGTTTTAGCTCAGAAAATGGCATTCTGGCCGAGTGGTCTAAGGCGCCAGGTTCAGGTGACTGAATCAATATCCTGGTCTCTCCGGAGGCGAGAGTTCGAATCTCTCGGATGTCAGCGAGCGCAAGCTCTTCTTTTTTGCGGCTGTTTTTGTTCGCATTTTTTTGGTGAGATCCAGTGCAGTGCTTAGTCATGGTGATGCGAATAGGTGGAGGAAGTGTAAAACATGATGGAGGAAGTGTATACCAAGAAGAGTGCTAAATATAAACCTGATCTAAAGGGGCTTCTTGAAACACGCTTGTTTGATGTTTTGGGGTTGTGTTTTGGTGTTTCATGTGTCGAGACTCATTGGGAAAGTTGTTGAGGCCCAGTGCAGTGTTGAAATGCTTCAAGTACGAGTAAAAGTAGCTCTTCTGTTTACTTCACACTTTAATAAAAACACAACAAACCCCCCACAAACCCCCCACAAACTCCCACGAAACCAAAGTCCTATGGAAGTCATACCAACAAGACGACTGAAATTCGGGAATAGCAAACATTCCATTCCTCCACCTGTTCCAGACCCTCAAGGTACGCGTTCCAGGTGAAACCAGTGTATCAGATAAATGAACGCCTACAAGTAGGTTCAGAGGATGTCTGATACGCGAATTAAGACAGGTGTGTATTCTGTCAACGAAAACGATACGAGAGTATGTTGAATCAATCAAAAAAGTTCCCACGAACACAATCACATTCACTCTGAGAACATCGCCGATGGCTGCAAAAGCACATTCCTATACCTGCCCACCTGGACCATGAATTAACCGCGATGCCAAAAAAGCAACGTTCTCGCGTGCTTTCTTTTTTTTCATTTAACGCGGCAGCAAAAAGCAACGACGAGAAGAGGTCAAACGTTGTTAGCAAGTTTGGAGTCCAGACTAGCTAAATGTTCCAGAAGTCTTCGGCAAACGTGAAAGAGATGCGATGATAAAAATAGATCGCTTTGGATACCCTTCCATCTACTAGTACAAGTACAAACATACCAACATACAGGTACTTGTAGAAGTACCCACATCTCAAGACATCCCCTGAATGCATCTCAGGCGCACGAAAACAGCCATATCGCGGCTAGATCTGGCTCAGGTGAGTCCCGGAGCGGGTACGACGGTTCAAACGTCTCCTACCGGGGCTACAGCAGGGTCTGAGCTGCCTGACAAAGAAGACGCACTTTAGAGAACGCAACGGCGCTACAGGGTCTGTTGATCCTAGGCGCAGGCTTCAGAAGGGTTATATTTAGTGGCTCATCTTTTCTTTATCTTTATTAGTCTTGATCTTCAGCAGTCTCTTCAGTAGTGGATCTCCTGGATGACGTCTGTTTCACGATATCAAGCAGCCAGTGATTGACAGGGAAATGCGTCAATGTCTTAGTTGGATGCCTCTGTAGGAAGCGGGATAGGGGTACTTCCACGGTGTATACCCTGTCAAAGCACTGTATGAACGAAGTACCGACACTTACGAGACCCTGGCCACAACAGTTTCGTATCAACAACTTCTCTTACTTTCCACAGCATCAGCACATGATTTATTTTCACATAATAGGAGGTCCGAAATCGATGCGCCGTAGATCGTCATATGTGTTTCATAAGCGTCCCCAGGGATAGTGAGAGCTACTTGGGGTAAGCGTTCAGGTAGGCATTTCACGAGTTGATGAAGATGGCATCGTGTATTAGAGTACATAGGAACAAGGTACTGTACCCGTACTGTACTCTACAACGAAGACACTCATAATGCAGTTAATGCTCTCAGCAGACTGCTCCACAAGTATCAACTAAAATGTCAACTACTAGTTGTCACCCAACAAAAGCCAACCACATCGTCAACTAAAATGTCAACTAACATTTAATCATCCAACAAATACTAAGTAAATCTAGAAACACTCACCTGTCGCTTAAACACCAACCAAATTCGAAAAATATGCACGTTTTTAGTGCCCGTTTTCGACGTCATTGGTGCCAAGGTGCCCAGACCAATATCGAGGCATTCTGCTGTAACAAGAAAAAATGCCGACGTGAAAACTTTGAGAGCAACTGGAATAGTCATCGAAGTGTCAATTCGAATTTTTAAAGCCCAAAATGGCCCATCAAAAGGAGCATTTTGTGACCGAATTAATTTCAGAAACCCCACATGGCCTCATAGTGTTCTATACCCTGCTCAAAACCCCCCACTCTTTCTATTTAAGGTTCACATACCGTTATACTAAAAAGCTTAAATGTCACGGGAAATACTCCCCAAATGAGATGCATACACAGACATTACAATGGAGAGAATACCAAGATCAGGATTGTTTGGCGAAATGAAATTGGACTGTTTGTTATCAATCGCTTTGTCTACGTGACGCGGAGACAACGGTTGAGCTTATTTGCAAGTCAGAGCAAAACTCAGAGAGATGTGGGGGTTTGAAGATTGCGGGAAGCAAGAGGTTCGCATAGAAGTGTGGAAACAATGGTAGTGGTCAATTAGTGCAACTAAACAGCGCTGTTATAGCAGTTATTTCTGACAATTGACGTTTTTATATGGTTTGAGACTCCAAATTAATCATTCTAAGACAGCACACGCTTACTAATACAATAAAACCAGAAAAAGAGATATACGAATCACGTGACTAGAAAGCTCGACCCTAGTCACGTGAATCACGTGCCCTGACGTTTTCTGTGTATACCAGCTCCAATGCTCTATCAAACCCAATGGCACGTATGCATGTTTATGCATAAATTTTATTTAAATAGGGGTAATCTGGAGCCGTGGTGATTTCGCCAGAAGTAACTTTAGGGGAATAAGGAGTAAACAGAAGTGTCAATTGAGGGCCGAGAGTGCGGTTTCTTTTTTCCGTTTTCAAATCGGACAAATTTTGACCTACTTAGGTACATTCCTCGGCATCTGGAATACGACAAAATGGCGTGAGAAAGAGCCGTATGAAAAAAGATGTCTGAGAACAAACAAGCAATGGGAAGTGACATCAAGCGACATGATGTGGCAACATGGTGTGGCAAAGAGAGTGTCTATATTTCCCAAGTGGGTTGTTTGTTTTCATTCTATTGCTGGGAGGTGTACCAGGTACATGATATTGACATAGTGTGGGGCTTTGTGTATGTAGATGGCGTTAATATAGCTCGTATACATCGAGAGCAATGTACTGATTGGCGTATCTCTCACAGATAAGAGATATTTTATGCCGTGTATGTGTACAGTAGTATGTAGGAATGCTTAGTAAATGTGAGATGTACGAATGTAGGAAGAGTTGATCAGGGGAAGAAGACGAAGTGACATCCAAAAGATAAAGTGAAATAGCCGATTTTACCCTACAACATACCCTACATCAATTGTAAAATTCCTCCGCCAAAAATGATCGTCTAAATCTTCAAAATTGCTCACCATCGCGGTTGACAAAACTCTTAGCCAGGTAATAACTAGTACAACCCGTTCAACGATTGCTGTTTCAAACCATGCACACCTGTGAGAGCTGTCTTAAGTGCTCTGCAAATCTCGCAGTGCACGTATATTGGCTGTAGGGGTTCTGGATTGCAGATGTAGATTGCCGGAATGTAGGTACCATTAGCAGAAATCAAGCGAGCTTGGCGTGTGGGGGAGATTAAAGCTGCGAGAAGTGTGCTATCATTGACATATAGTGTACATGTTCTTTAGTGAATGGTTATTACACTATTCGTCTAGACCGTACAAACCAATAAACGAAGTTCTAGACTCGTTTTCACATGTAATTCAAGTAAACTTATCTCAAACACCCCTAAAGTGCCTAATAACCACATTTGACAACTCGAGATGATCTCTGAGACTTTCCCCTGCGTTTGGTGGTCACTTGAACTGTCACAGTGTTACATGTAACGCAGAGCTCGTATTCTTTTTCGAGCTGTTATTTTTGCCAGTACGAGGGTGGAGAGACTAGTAGGCGCTAGTTCAGGTGGGCACATCACTTTAGTGCGCGCTAGTGCGAATTTTGATTTATACGGCTTATTTGAAAAGTAAGACTTCTTCACCAATAGATACAACATTTAATGAAATGAAATGAACGCACAAGAAATCTCTCAAAAAGAGCGAAACATAGTCCTCGGGGATGTCTTTAAAGCCACCTACATTTGAGCCACAATCAGTCTCAGTCTAGACTTGTTTACTCTCAAAGACGCTAAATCTTCAATTAGGAGTCCGATCTTAGCGCAAGCAATATTACTGGCCCGATCTTCGGGAGAACCGTTGGAAGGAAAAACACCCGATGCGTGTGACGTACCGTTTACGACGATAGACACTCTGAAACTTTTGAGATCTAACCAGTACGCCATATTGCTTTTTCCAACGTTGCACCTTCAACTGCTTTCACGTTCTTCTCATATAAGTTTCCATATCCTACCAGCTAATTTATTGGTTCGCAGCTACCAATAGTCCACAACCGCAAAATCAACACGGCTAGATAATGCTCTTGCAATAACGCCGTGGAATGTTGCTGTCTTAGAAGAGCCGCGTGAATTCTCGTATATTGAGCTGCTCTCGCACGCGTATACAAAGAGCACCAAACATGCTTATTCCGCCGTTGGAAGATCTCCACACCCGTTACAAACAGATGATCAAACAAGCGCGACTTGTGAAAATCTTGAGCCAAGAAGATTAGCAAGACGCGAAATCGAAGCCAATTAAATGGTAGATACCCAGCAAGGCCTGCAAATACGAGCACATACAATAGATAGCTCGCAGACTCCTGCCGGATTTTTACTGCAGATCAGGAACATTACCGCCGTTGAACTTTGTGGGGAAGAATGGAGGGCCATTGTGTATCGCTAGTGACCCTACAGAGTCGAGCACTAAACCGCAGTTTTTCTCCTCGGCGTAACGATCACAATGATATATCTCTCATGTCAACCAGGCATCTAGATCACCCACTAGACACAAGCAATATAACCTCGATTAACCTCCTCCGAAATGCACCTCCTCCACCCGGAAATACCAAGAGTATGTACCAGGGTCAATTGATGCATTACTGCCATGGATTTATCCAGCTTTCACGTTTGCCTGTGCTTCTGACGGAGTAACACGCTCCAACAGGCAGGATCGACGTTCCCCGAAACTGTATTACCAATGGACGGACAGGAGCGGATGTAGGGGCGGTTATGGTTAAATTCCGTTTGTTTGTGGTCACGTGAGCGGCCAACGCCGATGTTTTCATCCACTAGCCGCCCTATTGTTGATATCTCGCTATTGTCACCTGTCTCTTAGCACAAATCTTAAATGCGCTTAGCGACGGATGTAGGAACAGCTGGGTGAAAAGACGCATACCAATGCAATCTCCAGAGAGCGAGCCATCTGTTGATATGTCTTTGGGTTCCAATTTCCTTATGAGAGCCCGGAAGTCTTGAAAAGACGGACAAAGCGACTTTGTCTCCAGTAAAGTTTGCACTATAGATACCGGCTTGAGACTTGATGTCTGCACTATTGGAGGCTGTTGGGTCGGTGCTAAACAATTTAACAGCAGATCTAGACAATACGGGCGTTTTTAGAGGACCTGAACCAATCTCAACATCTCGAAACCTTATCTCACTAACTGAGTGGCTCCTAAAGTCGTATATGTAGAGTTTAAACTGGACTCTGTTTTTGCTTAGCTTTTGTGGGCGCTTTTGTGAGCATTTTTTCTGTTAGTTAAGCGCGGTAAGCCGTATATTACTGTCCAAGGCCGTTAAACGACAGTGACGTTTGGATATAATCCACATGTGGCTTAACGAGGTGTCGCGCGACCCCTCGCCAAGAATAAACAGCCGAAAATATCCAGGGGGACAAACAGGGGTTGAAGCCTGTATATATGACCTTTAGTGCAACTTTAGTGGATAAATGCGCACTAAGCACAACAGTGGAGCTGGGATATGAGGAGGAGATTGAGGGGACCAACGGGCGGGGATTCATCGGTTTCTGTTGTCTGAGTCGAATTTTTTATTCACACGCTACCTCTACGGAGTACTTAGGATTCCAACTGTATCTGAGGCCTTCTGAGAGGTCTCAACCGTATTGTTTTGATAACTCACCCTAGCCGCACATATACTTGATCTGCGCAGGATGTCTTGCCGCGAGTCGCGCTTGCTCAGCTATTAGCAGTATATCCCCACAAATATTGCACATATTGGCACATCTAAATTTCTCATTCTTACCAACATGGGCTAGATTGACGTCTGACAGAATGTTTCACGCAAAGCTCGCGGCAAGCAATAATTACGTGATTAGCCACGTGTGGCGAAACGTGGGTTGCTGTTTCATGAGTCTTGGCCAAAAGAAATTAGAAAAACAAATGTGCTGAAAATCGCGATGAATGATTAAGTTTGGAAGGGTTGGTCGAGACTTTTGGATGGTTCAAAGAAGAGTGGATTATTGGAATAATAGTTGAAATCTATGATTCCCAAGGCTTACGAGCTTCAGTAGCGTTCTGTGTCACATTCTTCCCCACAATACGACGCTCTGGGATCTACAAGATCCAATCTCGATGGGATCGGCATAACTGGATCCTATGCCAATCGTCGTTTCTGGAAATAGGGGTTACATCTGTGGAGCCGTATGGATGGTGTTGGAGGTGGAATGTTTAGACAACGACATCACACACTTGTAATATCACTTTGAACAAGAAGATGACTTGACTCAGACCCAGTCTTTCTAGTGACAGGTAAAGAAATTCCAATCGTTGACTGAATGAAGAATCTCGTATGATTGTCTGCAGTACAAGAGCTTCAGCACTGACTTCTGAGAAGGTACTCTACCACAATTCTACCATAACACTCTCAGAGCTTTTTGAAATGACACCACTCAACATCTACCACCACAACCTGGTTATTATGGTCCAGATAAATGAACGCTGTAACATGTCTCGGTAACGTACGATACGAGATACGGCGCAAGAGCAGAGATATTAGCACTTTAGCCGCTGCTGAAGATAGTGCCAATAACCAGCGAGTACCTTATCACACACCATAATATCTCGTGGTGACGTCAGCGTAGGCTTAAAATATAATACGTGGATATTACTCGTGCTCACTCAACGTAATTAAATACACGTGGTGCAATGCGTTTGCCATTGAAGCTGTTTTATTGCCCGTAATTGCCACAGATGGAACCATAACAATCTACTTGAGCGCTCAAAAAAACCCAACAATTGCGCCCAATAAAGTTTGGCAATAATTTCCAGATATTTTGCAATCCCCGCTACGGCACCCGTGGCAGCTGGATTGTCGCGTATCCATCTGCCAGCACGTGATGCCCTCTCTCTCTTCTTCGAAATAACCTCCAACAATGACCCTACCGGCAGTACTGTCTATTTCGGTGCAACTAGCCCAGTTTGCGGATAAACGAAATGCCCTTCAGCCGTTGGGTAATAGCACGTCGTAATAGACAGGATTCTACAAAAACGGCGAAAAAAGAGCTCTCCTAGTCTGAGTCACGGAAAGAGCTCGGAACGCCGAAAAAGCGAGAGAAATAATATTTTGCCTCTCGCGGCCGGCGTGTTTACTCTGCACGTGACCCGCGCTCTGCCTCGTATTTTTTCACCCACAAATTGGTTCTCCACCTCCACCCATTTTTACCCCTATTCCGAAGCCTAATAAAAAGCCTACTTAAGCTTTCTTTGTGCTGGCTAGCCGAAAAAACACAAAACGCAACAACGCAGATTTGGCTTGGCGAACCCTAACTTTAGGCCCAAACGCTCCTAAATCAATTGCACAAATACAAGCAAATAACCACCTCTGGAGCCAGGCAACGACAGCAAAATGAACATTTCACAGCGCGAATACAAGGTGGTGGTAGTTGGCGGCGGCGGAGTTGGAAAAAGCGCAATCACCCTGCAGTTTGTGCAGAGCCACTTTGTGGACGAGTATGATCCTACCATTGAGGGTGAGTACGAAGGTCAAGAGAGCTTGACGATGGTTGAAGATGACTTGAAGATGGGCTTTTGTGTTGGATGGATTCTGGAGAGGTGTGTGGGTCATGGTCTTGGCTTTGTACCACTCTGTGACCTGTTCTAAGTGGTGCTGTTCTGAAGCTGTTGCAAGGCCTCTGTCAGGTCATATCAGATGCATACACGTCTGCTGTGTCAGCATGGCTTAGAGGTCAGATCTGTGTTTGTGGCAGGAACGAAGACAGTGCTTCAGCATGGTCTATGGCTTTGTCGCTTCCGTTATGGCCCTGTTATACACCTAGGTCTTAACCTGACGGTAACTTTGTCTGAGACCTGTTGGGATGTCTGTCAGGAAGTGGACGACACAGTGAACAAGAGTGGCATTGAATGTGATTGAATGCGATTGAATGCGATTGAATGCGATTGAATGCGATTGAATGGCGATTTTAAACGACAATTTGAGTGCTACGACAATGCGATATCACTATGGCGATACACTACGCGGTACTACGACTCGATATGGGTGTTATGCTACAACACCACGACATAACGATACATGCGGAAAACGATACAATGAGACGATACCATCTACGAGACGCGGTTACTCTGTGACCGACAGTTATTTTCTTCTATTCTTATTTGTTTGATTTTACGACAACCAGGTGATATCTCTCAACTGAACTTCTATACGACATGCACTCAACGTTACTGATGAACAAACACACTTGCCTACTGACGCCCACATCGTCCACATCGTTCACATCGTTCACATCATTCATATCATTTCAACATCAGCATCCTCACCCAAGACAAACCAATTACCACCCTCTCATTATGCTAACACAGACTCGTACCGAAAAGAGATCCTGATCGACTCGAACCTCACAACGCTGGACGTGCTCGACACGGCAGGCCAGGAGGAGTACTCGGCGATGCGCGAGCAGTACATGCGCAACGGCGACGGCTTTCTGCTCGTCTACTCCATCACGTCACGTGACTCGTTCGAGGAGGCACAGCAGTTCTACAACCAGATTCTGCGGGTCAAGGACGTTGCGCGGGCTCCTGTGGTGCTTGTCAGCAACAAGTGCGATCTTTCGGCGGAGCGGCAGGTCTCTACAGTCGAGGGTCAGCGTCTGGCTCGAGAGTGGAACGTTCCTTTCTTCGAGACGTCTGCGCGATACAGAGTGAACGTGGACGAGCCGTTCTGCGATCTTGTGCGCGAGATCAGACGGTACCAGATTGAGCGGCACAGACAGGGCAGCAGCTCGTCTACAATGCACATGAGCGTGGGAAGCAGCAGCATGGGCAGCCTTAAGGGACGAAGCGTGCGGGAAAAGGTGGAGGAGGAGGACCGCAAGGAGAAGAAGGGCTGCTGCGTGATTGCCTAGTTTGCGAGTGGAGGGAAAAGGACGTCCCGGAGGGACTGGGTAGAGACCCGTTAAGTTATTGAAGTATAGGTATAATGAATTACGTTTGGTTGTGTGTTGTAATTAGTTGACGAGATGGTTGTTAATTTGGTAGTTGTAGTCAACAACATGGTTAGTTTTGATGGTGTACGACATGATTGTAAATTTTGGTAATTAGTGAACAATATGGTTCTCAATACAACGTAGTGGATTCAGTTGAATAGCGATTTAAAGAGGCTTCAAGTGGTGTAGATAGTTAGCATCGTTCGTATTGCTTAAGATAGACTGTGGTGCAATTACGGTTGCTTCTAATGGACCCGAGAATATCTCGAACAACCCAATCAACGTCAGTGAATCAAAGACCAGTCTCACTTTAACGTCTCCTATCGCTCTTCCCCACTTTTTAAACTCGTAGAGCCCCTGTTCCCATCTGTGTCTATCTACTGTCTCAGTCTACTTCTCAGCACTGTAGCATTAGAAGATTGTTCTCAGCTTTTCTTTTAAGGGGGTTCATAAAACAGCGATATTAACAGATTACTATCTGCGCAACTGAGCTATATCCTTTAGCTTGGCAGCCTGTCTCACTGTTGAGACACTAACGAGATTTAACGGACTTAAGTCTTCGCTCGTTTCCACGCGTCTTTGTGCTTCTGCTCTTTGTACCACTCTCCAGAGATCGCCATGCTCCAGACGCTTTATTATTCAACCTACAGGGTACCCCACAAGATAATACACAGAGTGACACCCGACTTCTTCGGAATCCAACAAATCCTTTAGCTCCATACCCTTGTCGCTGCGTCTCTCAGGCAATAGAGCAGCCTGCCATGCGGAAATCACGTAAGGGGAAGGAGGGAGTGACATCGGCGAGAAATTCAACTGAGACAGATTGGTGTTGGACAGACTTTGTGTTAAGGAGGTGCACTGCATGCTGAACCGAAGGTCATATAAGTACTGGTTGGTATATACCTGGTTCAAAAAAGAAAGATCACTAGTGCTCTTCATCACGCGACCACAATAGAGGGTCCCATACTGCACTTCTCTCACAAAAAGCCCATCCAATAAACAATCTCAGCTTTAGCTTTTAGATTCAACCAGGGTCTTGACAACATACAAACACGACCTCTTACCTAGCCGGATTATGTCATGGACGCAGTACAAACACGTGAGGGCATCGTGGCTGTGTTCTAGTCATGTGACCGAATTCACCTTCTTAAAAATTCGCTTTTCTCATGAACCTCGGCTAAGATCTACCTCACAGAAGCACATTACACATGTACACTAAGCAAACGGCGAGTCACGTGCCGTATGCACAAACGAGCCGTACCGATCTGTAGCCCTGGCGACTGGCAGTCTACCGGAGGCGCTAGCTATTGTGTAGCTTTTCAACTCGCCATTTTAGCGCCGTTTTTAGCGCGTTGTCATTGTTTCCGTGGATGCCTCCGATAACAGCTTGCACTGGAACTAGGATCGTCTACAGTTCTCCGACCATCATAGATCTGTCTTTTGGACCTTTCTGCAGATCTCATTTGAATATGACGAGCAAAGCCTCACTCTTTGACTCTCAAGAGAAGCAACTTTGGGTGACGTAATGAAGCGAAAAGCTCGCTGGGTTCTAATTAATAGCTTGCGCGACGCCTTTTGCGTTTTTCCACGCGTTTTACGTTTTTCTATCTCGCTAATAGAACCTGCCAATCGCTACTACAGGAGTTAATCAACCCTTAGCTCTAGCTCAAGCAGCCAGGCAGCAGCCATTTGTTGAAGTAGTCAGAGCAGATAAGTGGAGGTCGTGGGCTGTCTCGAGTGCCTTCTTATTGACCACGAGAAGCGATTTCCACGCTGTAAGCTTCACAGATACCATTTCCATGGTAAGAACTCCACAGCTGCCAAAGCAAATAAACATGTATTACCTCTGGAATCATACATACTAGGTTTTAAAAGCCTCGATGCGAGCGAATACGAAGCGCTAGCATGTGACGGCTACAGGAGTAGGCTCACGTGATTCAAGGAGTAGTTGCTGTCTCACTTGTGTTGCGGTGCTTGAGTTCTCGGTTCTGGAGTTTTCAGATCCACGTGACCTCCACCTGAAATGCGATCTTCGGACCTGATCTTCTAACCACATCTACAGATCGTCCATGATCATCTCCGATCGTCCAGATCACCGTTTGCTCCTGATCGGCAAACCTACCGGCGGCATCCAAACATGTGGCTGGGGTAGTATATATATTCGGGTGTGGATAAGTTGGAGAGGAGGAAACTTGATGAAGTGCATATTTCGAGGGTGGGCAAAAGGTCCATCAACTTTTTGAACCCATTGCACACCTCTTGATTTCTACAGCTCTCTTTCAAGATTGTAATAAGCCTCGAGACAAAACTCAAATAGCAAATCCTTCCGAACATGTTCACACGCCTAGCGATGACTTGGCGATGCCCCGAGCGTTTCGTTTTGATCTCCGGGCGTCGAGTCGGATTTTGATGGATTAATATTTGTCTTGTTCGCCTGTCAGCGTTATCTCAGCCAGATTTGCTTTTTCAACGGCTGCGACATTTTCGGGTAGATGTGGGCATCGAGACACGCTGTAAGCGTTGCTGTAGGGTTCAGGACAGGTATCTGGAGTATTCGACCGAGTCACGTGGTCTTTGACGAATTGCAACAGTAGATGGAGTATAATAAGAGGTGCTGACAACAGAGTACTAGGAATATCACTAACTACATGAAGAAGGTGGGCAATAATTGCTTTTCCCAAGGATCTGCGAAGATGTCTCTACGGATACTGTAATGTACAGGCCTCTGCTTGATACAAGCCGACTTAAGTACACCCAACAAATGCCTTCAAACAGTAATCCCAACTAGCGATTAACTCAGTTAACATTCTGTGGCTCATCTCAGGGCTTCTACTGAATACTCCACCTAACCTTCTCGCAATTGAGTGTTCGGAAACCGGCAACGGAAGACGGGGCTTATTCTAGGCCGTTCTGTGTGCATGTTTGCACCAAACTCGTTGCATGTCTTGGAATCGATGTCGATCGGTCGCAAATACGTGCGGAATGCTCGCTTTCGCCGGATGGGGATGTCTCACCCATATCTGATCAGATGATTTCGCCGGATCTTGGTTTTAGCAAGTCTCAGCAAGTCTTGGAGTTAGAGTGTATGAAGTAGCAACTAGACCACCGTTTTCAATTTAGCAACTTACACGGAGTAACTGTGGCTGTCGGAGTAATGAGTGACTCCGTTGGTTCATTTGTCCATATTGGTGTCGTCTTACTCTGTGTCAAAGTAGAGAACAATCAAGTACTTGGTGAAGAAGAAGACCAAATAGCATCAAAAAACATCAGCATGGCGTTTGAGTCATGGTACTTCACCGCATCCATTCTTATATCCTCTTCCTTATTGTTCTCTGAAGTCGTAGTCAGACACAGCCTACATTAGACCCAGACATGTCCCAACTTTTTTTCAACACCTTGAGTCAAAACAACATCTCGATATGTGACTGAGAAAAAAGGCCAGAACCAGCACATACCAAAAAATACAAAAAAGTATTGAGAGGGCCAAAAAGAACACTCCGCAACGGAGAATTGAACTCCGGTCCCCCGCGTGCTGAACAAATGCTCTGACAGGCGGAAATTCTAGCCACTAAACTATTGCGGATTTTGTTGTGTCGTCTGGGCAGAGAATGGCATGTAGGTGTTGCACTTTGTGAAGATGTGGCGCGATTTTGGGCTATACGACGTAGATGCGCTCATGTGTGCTTTCATCAAGTGCTTAGGAGGATACCTGCTTTTTTTCGAAGTGTTCTCTCAAGTCTAGTGTTGTATACAGAGTTGAAGCTATGCCCTTGGGTTTGTTGCAGAGGAAGAGATATAACGAGTTTGAGGGTCTATGGAGAATGACTGTTTGTGATATTCTAACCGCGTTGATCGTATCTGCTTATACCATGCTCTACACTTCATGATAGCTACTCCTACATCCCTCACCTTAAATTGGGTACTGGCAAACACGGCAAGTCCACAGAAGAGAATTGTCACAGAAAGGGGAAAGTAGGCAAAATGGGTACCAATCGATTCCTAGGGATCTCCCCGACTCGTTCATCTCCGCTGAAGTTTCACCAAACCCACACCTGGAGACTTGAGAATCAATACCATTCTACAATGCCCAAAACATCGAAGTTTTTACACCATTCGTTTCTCACGCATCTCCTTAAAGCTCTAGACCTTACATTTTCTTCTTAGCAGCTCTCTACAAAAAGTTCTGATTTCGAACGATTGTTCCAAAATTTTCGAAAAACCCGTAAAACATGACATACCTCGGGTAGCATTAAAAATACCACCAAAAGATAGCCCCAGGCGTCTGTATCCAGAAACAACTTTCAATACCAGCTTGCGAATTATTTTCGACGAATTCGGACCATTTCGGTTTTTTTCTTAAAAGGGCTCTTGTTCCTTCAGTTTTTAACTGATTTGAACGGGAAAACGTTCAGAAGATGCATAAACACGATAGGAAAACATTAATATCATTTAGGAACAGAAATATTTCCACTTACGCTCGTAGAACACATTTAAAATATTTTGTGGGATTTTGGCTTTTTGTAAAAACCTAAAAGGTAAGTTATCATAACCTCAAGTATATCTTTATGAGAAGAAAAATTATTGCCACTTCCAGCAGTCTTCAAAAACAACGATGGCAACTGAGAACTATTTTAAACAACACTGTTGATTTTTCTGGGCATAATCTCACATTTTATTTTCATGTTCCTTCTAAAGAACCCCGAGTTGCTGTCTGTAAAAGTTGGAGTCAACTGAGAGGTGCAAATTGGTTCAAAGTGATTCAAATGACATAGGAACTATTCAACGGAAGTTCTAAGGCACTTTCCTTACTGATAAGTCAGTCATATCTGCTTCAGTTCTCTTTTTCGATTGAAAATGAAGCCGTTCATACTACCATATGCAATATTCATCATAGTGAGGCATACTACCCTGTCAAACAAGATGGAAGAACTGCATCTACACAAAAAGACGTATTTGGATTTAACCAGGTCTCTGTGGCATCTTTCAGGTTTCCATATATCACCATACTGTCTCAATACGCTCCCTGGACTAAGGAATGATTCCATTGCGTGTAAGCTTGCAAGAGTTCGAATTGTTGTTCAAGTTATACAACTAGTGTCTCGAGCAGTTTGTCAAGGCTCTCCGTATTTCTTGTACCTCTCCTTCTGCTATAAGAGGTCTTATATCAAAACAGTCACACCCATTAATGACGTATTCTCTGGCAACGTATAATGTAACACTAGAGGTAGTGAACATCTGCTATTAGCGTATTAAACGAATGAGTTTGTTCTATAATACGCCACAGAAAATTTCCCATACCACATTAGGTGTCCTTCTCTTCAGTATTGCTAATTTACGACCTTTGGTTTAATGACATCACCTTAAATTTGCGTCTTTGAGGTGGTAGCTGATGTAACAGGAAGACACTTCTCCGTAAACCGAATAACAGCAATATTGGTATCAATCGGTTCCGAAAGATCTCAGGAATACAACCACGGCATTTACGCCTTTGCCAGTAGCCTGTAGAACGATCTGTGAGCTTCTCGTTACATAAAGGTCCCACATAGTTCTAAAAAAGAGAATATCACTCCTAGACTCCTTCTTATAACCACTTGATGTTTCTTTTGTTTGTACAGTGCGTTACTGTAATTCTGTGTTTTCAAGGGATATTTTCAAAATTTTCAAAAAACCCGTAAAACATGACATGTCTCGGGAAGGAACGAAAATACCACCATATTGTAGCTACGGTTCATCAGACCCTTATTCTGCATTTCAAAATGAATTTGCAATTTTTTCGAAAAGTTCTCTTCGTTTTCAGTTTTTTCATAGAACCCTTCTAGCTCTGCGAATACAGCTCTGTTTTAATGCGAAAGTTGATGGGGAGTTGAAGCAATAACAGGGCTACTCTACCATATCAGATATTTCTTTGTCGAACCCTTGGATCGGTTGATATTTCATTTTATATATTTTACAGATATTTAAACTTTTTGTCAAAACTATAAATCTCTGTTTTTTGTAATCTTCCATTATTTTTAATAACCTTAAATTTATATTTTACAGAAAAACATGACAAACAGCGTCAGAAATTGATCACAAATGCGTATAAAAAAATACAAATATATGTGCATCAGTTGGGACATTAACACTGGCCGAACTACGTTCTTTTCGCTCAGCTTGTCTATTCTCAAACACCAAATAACTGTGGTTCCATTGTAATTATACGTAACATAGGTCACTAGGTCAACAAATAGACAGTCAACTGACATTCAAAGTTGCTCAACGCATCCGGTAAATGCTTGAATATCCATCTCTGCTTTATTCAATTAGATGGTGTACAAGTATCTCTAGAAGTTCAAACTACAATATCATGCATGCATGTTTCTGGAATATTAGAAACCTCTTCGGTTGATTTAAGAGCCATTGGCTGTATTCACAGTATCGCACAGTTCGGTGAGATGCTTTAAATCATTTTAACATGTTTCGTCTCTCTTTACAATCTCGGTACAAGTGAGTATCAGCTTTTCAGCCTGCTTGAAGCTCGCGAAACTCTTAAACCTACGATTTAGATCACGAACTTTGCTAGCTACTAGATGAAACAAGTCTATCCTGCACAATTCCCCTGTCAAAAAATTTATAGCACTTTTTCTCGTCCAAATAGCGCATCACTTGTCCCAGCAAACATCTCAGACTGCGTGGCCAAGTTGGTTAAGGCGTACGACTGTTAGAGCATTCTGCAATCGTAAGATCGAGAGTTCGACCCTCTCCGCGGTCGTAGGAGCAGCCTCGCTTGCTGCTCATATATTTTTTTTCTCGCCAAGTACGTGCCGGGTACCTGCATCGTCGAAATTTTGGTGGGTTTTCCATTTTGTTGTCATTGTTTAAATCCGGTGCTAAATCTTAACTATATTGTTGGGTATTTTCTTGGGGAGGTTACTGAGTTAAAGTAAAGTTCACAAGAGAGTTGTTGGCTGACGCCTGTAGAAACATATTCACTCTTCTTGTTTCAAAGAAATACAGGGAACAGAAAATATGTGTCAAGAGAATCGGAACTAGCGTAGATCTGGGTTTAACGCCTTATTGTGCTACTGTATAACTCACGCTAGAGGTACATGGGCTAGTTCCGTGGAACATTTCCGATACCCAAACCCATGGTAATGATAAACAAGAGCTATGGAAGGAGCAATTTTCTAATTTCCTGTTCTCCATGTCCTCCTCTCAGCTGGAAATGCTCGACCAACGGTATCTCCATTCCAACAATGTTTCGGAATGTGAGAATGTGCAAAGTGACCCCATGGCAGGCTTTATGCATAGTGAAGAGATCAGCCCTTCAGCATTTTTGACAACTGACTCAAGAGTTACTTTGTCACTTCCTCCGGAGATTGTTCAGCACATTTACTCTTTTTGTGATCTCGAAACGTGTGTTGCCCTGAGACAAGTCTGCTTCCTGTGGTACTTTAGTTTCCAGCAGCTGGAAGAGCTGTTCATGTGGAAACTGAAGAAGAGAAGTCCTTGGATCTTTCCTGGCAACGGTATCAAATCCTGGGCAGACTGTGTGCTTTTGTTTGTGACTCGTCTCAAGAGTTGGAAGTGTGCTTCCCGTCTTTCTGATATTACTTCAAATGCACATCCTGCAGTTACAGAAACAATCAAAGCAGTCGAAATGGAGTACCAAGATACCCTTCAGGACGCTTTCGTTGATCTGGTAGACTCTGAATGTCTCTCAGGGATGTGCAACCATTTCCATGTTCAACCTTTCCTTGTCCTGGATCCAAGAACACACAAGTCTCGGGACATACGAAGGGATCGCTATGAGGTTTTTGGCAGAGGAGAAAAGACGATAATCCGGTACTTGGATGAGGAAATAACACTTCCGTCAACTGTCAGACTCGAACACTTTGCCGAGAGACTAGGTCATATGCGTACTCATCATGTGCAGATTATGCCTTCTTTCATCACTGTCAAGTTGCTGGATGGACGAATTGTCGTGATTAAAAGACACACACAAAGCTCTTTTATCGTTGACTGTTCTGATCCCTCTGATGAAGAAAATATCACGTTCGATCCTATTGAGAAAAACGGCGTTCTCTTCATTCGCAAGATGATAAGTGAAGACAATTACAACTTCCTGCTAGTTGACGTTGATAATCAAAGAGTTCTCGATTGGATCATGTTTCCTCTAGACTCATTTCCCACCCCAGAAGCTGTCTATAATGGTACCATCTGGGTAAAAAGAGACTCAGCCTTGATACCAACTTTTGTGGACCTCCAGGAGCCAGATAAGATCTACTTCAATCCAGAGAGAGCGATCACTGGAGTGTCTTCAAAACCAGGAGCTCAGGGAAATAAAAGTCGCAACTCTTCTCATCTGATTCTATCTCCATCAAACAACCCAAGCACACGAGAACTTGTTGATCTGGAAACAGGAACCGTAACAACTCTTACTCCTGAATCTCTTCCTGAAGGTCATCGAGGTAGCATTCATTACTATGTGGGTTTACAAGACGGAAAACTGCAGGCTCTGTACTTGGATCCTCAGGTTTATGATGCCACAAGGGAGGAGATTTGCACTGCCCATGGACGGCATTTTTTCTTCCATAGCTATATGTTGCATTAATTAATAGATTCTTAACATTCTTAATAAAAGCTGATACAACCGAAGCCCATCTACCGCACTTACTAACACCATACATACTGTTCACTGTTCCATACATCCCATCTATTCTATAAGTCCCATTTTGCGCCTAGTTAATGAAGTGGTAGACGCAGAAGTGCAGCACCAGTGAGCCGAGCAGAAAGTCGGCAAACGACCGCTCGCTGCTCACGCCTGGGAACTCCTTGGCGTTCTGCTTGGCGGTCTGGATTCTCAGAGCAGCGGTGAGCACAAACTGGCCCACTGTGCTGGCAAAGCCGCCCAGGAAGGCGTTGAAGGGCTGGGTTAGTAAACGGAAGTGAGGGCCGAAGGTCCAAGCGGACAACAGCCTGCATTGTCTTCATGAGAGTCGATGATGAAGACAACAGGTGTTCAGGTTGACGAAGACAACAGGTCATGAGAAGTTCATTGACGAAGACAAGAGATGCTCATGAGAAGTCTGTTGATGAAGACAAGACGATGTATTGAAGACGAGAAGTTGCTCATAGCGGAAGAACACTGTTGTGTAGTTGCTTGGTGCATGTCTTCGTAGTGTACCAAATGCAATTGATCGAGAGCATAGTCATGATGTTGGTACTCGAGGACGAAGACGAATAGCATTCAATGAGCCATCAGAGAAATGCTTGAGTTTGTGCTCTTGAATCGCGGACGATATGGAATCAAGTCTCTGTTGATACTGTGTAAAAGTACTCCACATGCTATCTAAGAATCACTCCTGACAGAACACGTTCATGTACCTTGGCAAGATCAACCACCAAGCAATTCATCCGTATCATTGCAGCTCCTCTTCCCCTGTAATCCAAAAGCCACCAAACACGTAACATCACATTCAGATCCTCCTGTCAATAACCTATCTCAGTGCCATTAGTACGACAGCCATTCCATTAATACTCACGAAATTGCCAACCAGAAGACAGAAAACAAACTGGAAGACGCCGAGCACGACAAGGAAGGCCAGAAACGAGTCGATCAGCTTCAGCTTGGGGGTGCTCTGCTTGGTGTAGTTGTTGAGCACCTTGGAGAAGACGTTTGTGTTGTCGGATTTGGTCACGTGAACAGGAACCTCCGCGGTGGGGGCCTCCTTCTTGTCCACAGCAACGTCGACGCTCTTCTTTACGCTCTTCTTCGGTGCCATTGTGCCTGTGTTTTTTGTGTCGTAGAGTTGCACTTGTCGAGATGCACTTCTCGACATGCATATCGTGACGTGTGTGAAGTTTATTTGTGTGGTGGTGGTGGAGCTACTGAGAAGAGGCTGGAAGAATTGTGGGGATTGGTATGAGATAGATAAGTACGTGGATCTACTCAGACGGTGCCAATCTGTACTCTGTCAAATTTTTGGGCAATTTGGTAGACATTTGGCCATCCCAGAGACACCCCTCAAAAGCACACCATTGTTAGTAATCAGCTAGTCTGAGATGTTTACCGGAAGAGTGGAAGAGGGAGAATAAGCGAAATGTGAATAGTCATGTTGATATTCTCAATTGAAATCTCATCAATTGTCACAAATAAAATACAGATAAAACCGTGCAATATGAACACCCTCCATTTCTACTGTACACCCCCTAAAACGACTCACATCAAGTGCCACTCTAGCTCATCCAAAATTGAAGACAAAATAACAGAAATTCTCCTGAGTCCTCACAGCCACTATATAATCCATTTCATACCCCCGACATCCCCACAACAACCAAAATAAATACCCATCACGCCCAAAGTCGAACGCACAACCCCAAACCCTCCCAGTAACCTTAAGCTTACTCCTACCATGCACTGCACCTATCAACATCATAGTGTCGTCGACATCTCCAACGACATAACAGCACATTATGGTGAGTCTCTGAGCCCCCTCTGAACCCCCGAAATCCCCTAACACAGTCAATTGCATTCAACAGCAGCTATCTCGACGAAATCCAGACCGCCATCCGGTCCAGACCCATCCCCTGGGACGGCTATGTGCGCGCCAACCTGCTGACTCCAGACGAGGCTGCTCTCATCAAGACCATCGAGAAGCAGAGCCCCGAGGCCCGCAAGGAGACCGTCAAGAAGGATCTGACGCACTACGCGACCTCGTTTGTGTCTCTGCTGCGCAAGATCCCCCGCGAGGACGTGGCCAAGTACATTCTGTCGTTTGTTGCTAGTCTGGTCCAGGAGCTGCCCGAGTTTGCGCAGGCCATGCTGGAGCTGAGCAAGCTGGACGCGGACTCGCCGTTTGGCCCCTTGCTCAAGCTGCTGGAGTCCGAGGACGAGCAGATCCAGCTGCTGGCGGTCAAGTCGATCGTCGTGCTGCTGGCAGACTCGCACACCGTCGATCTGACCACAGAAAAGTACGCGGCGCAGTACCTGCAGTTTGTGGGTCTGCTGGTCGGCTCGTCGGCATCCGTGCAGATCCAGGACGTTGGAGCTGTCTCTCTCGCTGTTCTGCTCTCCAACCGGGCCTACCGTCCGCTCTTCTGGAAGTTCCACGCCGAACTCGTGCCCAAGCTGCTGGACATCATCAAGGCCGACAAGGGCGGGCTGCACCTGCAGTACTACACGCTGCTGGTGATCTGGCTCGAGAGCTTCGACACCAAGGCAGCCCACCAGCTTGTGTCCTCTTTCTCCGAGCTCATCCCTACCCTGCTGCAGGCTGCGCGAACCTCCGTCAAGGAGAAGATCACCCGGCTCTGTGTCGCCATCATCGTCAACGTGCTCAAGGCGGCCCCCAAGGACACGGTGGCGGCGCTGCTGCTCAACCAGGGCCAGGCGGTGTTCAAAAACTTCAGCGACCGCAAATGGACGGACGAGGAGCTCATCGAGGACATTGAGCTGGTGCACACACAGCTGAACGACGAGGTTGCCCGAATGACCACCTTCGACCGCTACTACGCCGAAATCAAGAGCGGCAAGCTGTCCTGGACGCCTGCCCACAAATCCGAGTTTTTCTGGCAGGAAAACGCCGGCCAGTTCAAGGACGACGACTGGAAGGTGCTGCGCCTGCTGGCCAACGTGGTCAAGACCGCCACGGACCCTACCGTGCAGGCTGTGGCTTGTTCTGACGTTGCCAACGTGTGCAAGCTGCTTCCTGACGCCATCCAGGTGCTGCAGGACGACGGAGCCAAGCTCAAGATCATGGAGCTGATGAACAGCGACAACTCGGAGGTGCGGTTCGAGGCGTTGAAGGCCACCCAGGTGTTTGTTGCGCAGTCGCTCAAGTAGGCGGTGGAACTGGTTGAAGACAATCTAACCCTGTCTGGGGCTCGCCAGGAGGATAACATATTTAGTTAATGAATAGAGGTATGGAATTGGGTGGTGTTTGTGCTGTGGTTTATGGCATAAAGTACACATAGTTGTGCCATAAAGTACCGTAGTTTATGGCATAAAGTAAGCTTCTCTGTTAACTGAACGACGTCTAGAACAAGCTGTGTTAATCACAGCGACTTAACATTAGAACCAAAAGACTCGTCTTGCTCAGGGAATCAATCTGATATGCTATTTTCCCAGTGTTGCAAACTCCTTGGTGCTAAACCAGGATTTTTGCAGATAGTTTATGCAGAGGAAAATACGTCTGGGTGGTGCAGAATTGATGGTACGGGACATATTATGGTACTCGGGGATACCTCTTCATCGTAGCTTCAGAACTACACCCCTTTATCTATTCCATTATGGCTAACAATCTTTCACAACCGTTTCTAGATTTTTAGGAACATTCAAAGTGGGCTGGACGGATATCTGCTGATGTCATCAACTTGAAATAGTACCAACCGATTTGGCTTATTCACAGCTTTGATATGATATATTAAACTCCCTTTGGCCGTGGTCCGTTCTTTGCCTCGAAGTTGGTGAAGCCCAGAAGATGAAATATGTGGTAGAGATATCAAAGTAGTACCGGCAGGATCCTCTCATCTTGGGCTTCGCATAAATATTGTACTTGGGCCACTTCTCTGAGAGATGGCGTTTTTACAGTATCAGGTTTTGCCATAAAGTAGGCAGTTTAACGTTGCCATAAACCACAGCCCCAAATTACGAAGATCTTGTACCTGTTGGTAATGTGCCTTAATCCATGCCGGTCACTATGACAGGCTTTGGCCACAGACATACTTGTACAAATCAGTACAGTACATACAACGGTACATGTACAAGACGAATGAGACCAAATGCAGGCATAAGAAGTGAGGAATTGTCGTTTGCAAGTCAATAATGGCCTGTTTCGTTTTTTTCAAGATTTGTGGCCTCTCATATCAGTCAGAAAATCACCTGTGATATGTGTGGTCTGCTTAACCATCATAACCTGCTTGTGCAATAATTCGGAGTCAAATAAGCCAATGAAACCACCAAAGTGAATAAAATCAGATTGACATGCTCTCTCCACTTGCTTCTTTCACTATTTGTACTCCTACGGTCTGCTTTCACCTGTAAAGGTTGTGTGCTCTACAAGAAGCAGTGTTGTGCAAGTACAAGTACATACATACCGGTATGTAAAGCAGCCCTTTACACAAATATCAGCATAAGCACACAGATATCAGCTCTACATGCCAAATTCATGACAGATTTTTGGCCATAAAGTACCTAGTATATGGCATAAAGTACCTAGTGTATGGCATAAAGTACCCAGTCTATGGCATAAAGTACGGATATTCCAGCATAAAGTGGCTGTTATATGGCATAGAATACAATCAATTGAGCATAAATTACAAACAGACGGCCATAAAGTACTTGTACAACAGTCTCACTCTAAGTACACCAACATCTGATGTCCAATACAAGTAGGTCCTTGGATGATGGATCTTCACCTAATTAGAGGAGCTACAAGTGAGATCAGTGACTGCACAAGTTGATCAGTGTACAACAACAGTACAACTACAACTACAACTACAACTACAACCACAAGTACTGTAGTACTACCGGTAGTACACACTGTAACGCTACCTGCCTTTTATAGCTTATGTCTCTGAATACAGAGTCCAACTACCACTTCTCCACGCACAAAATCAAGTTTTTCCATGCCCTCGCGGACGCTATATACATTATTCCAGGTCCTTGAGCGCCTGGCGGATCTCCGCGAGGTCCTCGGCCTCGCCCATCTTCTTGCCGTTTCGCAGCTGCTCCGCTCGCTCGAGCACGTTGTCGCCCCGCAGAATCTCGGCGATTCGGCCGAGACCAGGCTTGCCGTTGTTGGTCACGCCCGTGAGCTCGAGTGCGATCGCGTCTCCGATCTCGGTGAGCTTGGACTCCTCGGCCTCGGAAGCCATGCCAACAAGTTCTTCGAGACCAGCAGAGTTTCGGCCGACGCCCATGATCGAGTCCTCCTTGAACGAGGTGATGGACCAGCCGCCGACGGGGTTACGTCCTGAGGAAGAACCATTAACGAAAGCCTTCTCCACGCCGGCAACCAGCTGCTCCTCGGTGACGATGAAGTCGTCGGCCTGGTCGATGAGCTGCACGACCACGCGCGCACGCTCCTCCTCCTGCTTGAGCTGCTGCAGCTGGTCGTTGTGCTGCCGCTCGAGTCGCTTCTGCTCGTACTCGTCCGCGGTCTGGCGCTTGAGCTGGGCCGTCGACAGCAGGTTGGAGATGGTCGGCATGGTCAGCAGCTCGGCCTCAGTCAGGCCGGCGTTTCGTGCGGCCTCTCGCACCTTCTCCGCAGCAGCCAGGTACCGCTGGTGGTACTCGTCCTTGGCCTTGTCGGCTCGGTCGGCGTTCACCAGCGACTCAGACAGGTACTGCTTGCGCAGATCGGCCATCTTGAGGTGCCACTTGTGGACCTCGGACCGCGGAGTCGCGTGCTTGGCCGACGTTCTAGGGGGGTTTCGGGTCGCCAGAAGCTCCTCCTCAGTGGGAACATGCTTCTTCTTGGGGTACCGGTGAGAGCCCCGGGGAACCATGCGCTCGTCGACATAGCCCTGGTTGGTGGGCCAGCCGCGCCGGGCCGCGTAGGGCACGACGATCGAGCGCGCCTTGGGCAGATATCCGCTGACTTTGCTGCTCATGGTGTGTGCGTGTGTCTGTGTCTGGATCAGTGAAATTTGCAGCCGAGTAATGAACTCTATTCGCGGAGTACAGACTGAGGATGTGGTGCGTGGATTTTTTTTTATTTTTTTTGCCCATGAACCTGTTATTTGGGACTCAAATATGCGTTTAAAATTTTAACCAACCCGATTGGCCCATTTCTGACCGACCTGAAGACACTTTGAAAACCGACTGATCCGTGCCAAATAAACCCTAACCTGGTTAGTCCGAACATGTCACCGTATGCAGAGATTTTACTGGTGTATTTGACGCAACACAGAAGGGTAGCAGAAATGCGTCGTTGTCGGTGTCAAAATGCTCGTAGATGTCTCAAAAATGTAGGGAAATTAAAATCCCACCCCTCCCAATATTATCCGTTGATGGAGAAAGGGCCAATCATATTGTGGGGTCACGCAAATGTAAGCTTTCTGCTTCGTTGGGAGTTTGGGGTTAACTATTGGTTAAAGTAAAACTATTTGGATTTTGTGGAGAGCTGTTCTCTCTGCTACTGAGCTCTGGGGGTATTTCTGGGAGAAACAAAAGAAACAGTAGACATTAGATAGATACCAGAAAAACGCTGATATTAACCAAACCTTAATTTATATACATCTCAACCAGACATGTCTCTCGTATCTTCTGCCTCATTGGGAAGTGTCAATGGTGTTACAGGACAGTTCAGACCTTGGAGGAGAGAGAATAATTTACTGACCATCACACAACCACTGAAATGAATCACGTGACACCAGTCACATGCCATCTCGCATCCTCGTTTGAGGTTCAGCCCCTACTGCTTCACATGATGGAACTCTAACGGTGTGGCAGAGATGTCAACTTGGAGATGTATTTACGGAGTTCAAAAGTGACTAAAGTGTTTTAGAAGTGTTTTTAAAACGCATTAAACCACTCATAAAACCCACATTTCAACTTCCCCCGTCAAAATCGAACCACTATTAATAATTCCCATCCAGTCCTATGAAACAGCCCCAGTCCGTGAGGCCGTCATATATACCACATCTTGCCCAAAAATGTCCTGACATCACCAAAATGCCCGCTCTCTCGAAACTAAAGCTCTGGTGGAACACCCAAAACAGTCCTACAGAGCACTCCTCTATTCCTCTGTTGAAAGCCCGTCTATCCCAGACCTGGCTCAACAAATGGACCATTGGCCTGCTTCTCGTGAGCATCAAGCTGTGGATGTTCAAAATGTCGCTTTCCGGGCAGCTGGAGGGCGCAGAAACCAACTCTGAACGATCCTGCAATGCTCTGGAGCGCTCAGTCAGCAAAATGATGTCTCTGCCACACTATACAGCTACAGCCATGAACGCAGTGATATCCAAGGCGATTGAGAAGTTCGTCTCTGGTTTGATCAGCATGGTCCTGTTGATTATCACTGGAGTTCAGGAACTACTCATCTTTGCTGTCAACATGCTCATTTCGACATACACCTGTCTGATCACTCTTGTGGTTCAGGGAGCTGTTTCTCTGGCTGTGGACACCTCCAAGCACGTTATTTCGTTTGTCAACGACACTATCACGACTGTCCTTCCTGAGATTGAAAAAGGACTCAATGGCTTGACTGACGGACTAAACACAGCTACCAACGCTTTTGTCGACCTTGGAAACCTCCTTTCAGGCAAAGGAGCAGAGGAGTACAAGGGCGAGATTGATTTCGTGAAGCTGCAGCTCGACGGTCTCAAGAACATTTCGATTCCCGACTCTGTCAACGAGAAGCTCGACTCTGTCAAAGACAAGGTGCCGGACTTTGAGACTGTCCAAAACGAAATAGAGTCACTGATTCGCAAGCCTTTCCAGGCTGTTTCTAAGAGCATGAACGAGACTCTCAGAACTCCCCTCAACGTCTCAGACTCGCTCAAAGTGCCCGCTTTGAAGTCAGCACAGTTTTGTAAGGATGCAAACATTCCGGAAATGTACTCGAAGCTCAACGAGGGCCTGAACACCGGTCTCAAAGTCATCATGGCGCTGCTTCTGATCCTGGCTCTCATCATGGTTGTGCCGGTTGCGTGGTCTGAATGGAGACTGTGGAGGTACCATGAGGAGCTCTGGGTTCAACAGAGCACCGTGGACATCAAGGAGGAAAAGAGACACGCTTTCCACACGGTCCTATTCGAAGCTCAGCACAAGTACATCTCGATGGTCAAAAGGAAGCTCGCCTGGGGAAAGAAAATGTACCAGCAGAACCTCAGCCAGTGGTACTGGGCCTACATTTTGTATCCGTACATGCAAACGCTTTTGCTTGTTGGATTTTTCGGCATTCTTGCGTTTCTGCTCCAGCTAGGCCTTCTCTCGCTGCTCAAAAGCGGACTCCAGAGCCTCACAGTGCTCACTTCAGAGGTAGGAGCTGACGTTACAGAGACAGTCGTGCGAGAAATGGAGACGTGGAAAAACGACACAAATCTGTTCATCAACTCGCGCGAGACGGACATCAACCAGAACTTGCTTGGATGGGTTGTCAACTCGACTTCAACGGTGAACACTACCCTCTCGACCTTCATCGACACTATGAACAACGGAATCGACTCTGTGTTCAAAGGCACTCCTCTCCATGGAGCTGTTGAGGGCGTAACAAAGTGTCTAGTGACAATAAAATTGCAGAAAGTGGCTGATGGAATGAGCTGGGTAAGCAATCATGCTCATGTTACTCTTCCGAGAATTGAGAAGGAGTACTTGAGTCACGCGGAAATCGAACAGGAGGCTGCAGAGAAGGCGGATTATGTCAGTGACGGAATCGCCAGAATCATCAAGACCGTCGAAAAGATGCTCTTCACGGAACTGTACATAGCTCTGGCGTGTCTTGGACTCTGGCTCTTTGTCGGTCTCATTGCTCTGGCGTATGTGCTTGTCAAGTCGCGAAAACGAACCACCAACTTTGAGAAGACCGATCAGTTCGATATGGTCGACACTTCGCGTTCCTATGTCCCCAGAACCACTCCTCCTCAAATCACCATTCCCAAGCCTGCGCTGTTTATGAGAAACAACATTCCTTCTCCTGCGACTGATCCGTTCGAGGACTACCCTGTGCGAAGAAACAAGAGCTCTTCGTGGCTGTTTAATCTCAAGTCTCCTGTTTTGAGGAGGTCATAGTTGAAGATGAGAAGATGAACATGAAGATCGGAAGCAAGGAAGGTTAAGAATGAACAGAAGAGGAAGAGCTTACCTAGAGTAAAGGGGTTATTGTATTACAAGTACTACGATGTTACACGTATGTTTTCACCAAGATATTGTGATTGCACTATCTGTAATCAGGCCACCGACTATCGACGCTCAAATCTAGTAGACTGAAGCGTTTCGACATGGCCCAGCGATAAACCGGTTGTCTCGTCAGGATAGTCGTACTGTTGGACGCGGCACTGTCATGCCGCGCCCCATGCGGCCTAAGCAACATGGTCGGCACCTTTGCGCAGTGTTTAGCGCGTAACCACGCCACGCCAGGCCACTGGCAGGAGCACTTCAAGTGGGGGCCTCACTGACAGGGGACTGGGGTGGACTTTCTCTTGGCGAGGTCTGATGGCGCAGCATCCCTAGAATGCGGATCTGGCCATAGAGCTGGCGGTGGACTTTCTCAGCCACGCAAGGTGCACTAGACCTGGCGGTGGACTTTCTCAGCTGTCAGTGGCGTCCGGACACTGACACTGGGCTTTCCAGTGGAGCAGAATAGGCGATGCTCCGAACTGGACTTCCAGGGGAGCGATACTCCGCACTGGACTGAATATCCAGGGGAGCGATAAGCGATGCTCCGCACTAGAATACCAGGGGGATCAGAGGAATGACTTGATCACGACCCTGGACTGCCGAGTAACGACTCGGCCAAGGCACCGGGAGAGAGACCGCAATCCCGCGTGCCTGCAGGCAGGGTCTGCTGCCTGCGCCACAGTGAGCGCACTGTGGACTTCACCCTATGCGAGGGTGCATTGCCAGGACCCGCTGTGGGTGCGCCTGGACTTGTGCCGCTGCCACATTCTCGGGAGGGACTTCACCACGCTTCGTGGGACCACCACCTGCTTCGTGAAGTGGTGGTGAAGAAGAAGAGTTGTTGGGAGTGGAGGAGGCTGTATAAACGTGGCATAAGGTATTACTTCATTATAAAAAAAGGAGAGGGGTGTCGTGGGTGGCGTGGAGACGTGCGTTCGATTCTCGCGGGAAACATTGTGTAACAATTACACCTTCCCAAACCTTAGGCTATATGCCATCCACCATCAACACTGTACTTCCTACAAGAAGAGAGATGTGCTCGTACTCATAGACAAGTGCAGATGAACTTCTAAAACAAAAGATACCAGATACCACAATGGACTTGCTAGGAACTACGCTGGAAACAGCGATTCTACCCACCTTGAACAACGCGATACACAACAAAAAGCAGTTTCCAGTGCCCATTACCCAGCTCGGAAACACAAACGTGCTGATAAGCAGATTCTACAACCGCCCGCGAGACGCAGGTGCTTCGTGGCTTATTTGTTCTGTTGACGACAGACGAAAACGAGTACTCTGTGCTGTTTGTCCAGAGGTGGCCAAAGAATTCTACAACAAGTACCAGACTGAGTTGACTGAAGAAACCGGTCTGGTGATCAAATTCACACACGCTCCTGCCCTAAGTCTCATTTCAGGCTCATTCGTTGATTCTCTACCGCCTTTTCTGCCAGTATGCTACGATCCCTCAAAGTACAGAGGCATCACAGACGCCAGAATGATCGTTGTGGTTACTCAGCAGGTCCAGAAAGTCACCCAAGGCGCTTCACTACAACACAGATTTGTGCCTATGCTCTCTGTGGTTATTGACAAGCAGCTAGAGGAGAAACCTATATATCCTCCAGATCGACGTGCAAAAAGAAGAGTGGAGTTTCAGGAGGGATATCTCAGTCAGAAATCAGTTTTCACTGATCTTAATAGACTAGCTGAACCGTCTAAAGGAAGTCTGGACGACTCTCCTGCGAGTAAAATCACTGAAGAGTTTCTCAAAATAGGGAGGATGCGCTCAGGTGTGATTTTCGAATCTGAAGCAAAGAAAAAGAAGGAACCAAAGCAGTTTGATCACACAAACTACGTCAAAGATCTACTAGGTGAAGACGATGTGGGTGAATCGATTGAGGAGGAGGACGATAACTTGGACTATTGGACAGAGGTGTTTCATTTGTTGAAGGAGGACACGGAAATTCAGAGAAGGACGCCATTTTTGGGTTCTAAAGAGGACAACTAAAGGGTATCGTACCATAGTTTATGCATAGACGGAAAGCTCTAATTTATGTTTGATAATAAACATGGCATCAGCATTTAGTCATAAAACAGTATTGATACAATGAATCTAGCAGGAGGTGTACTTGTAGATGAACAAAAGTGGTTGCATTTGTGAGCTTCTTGTATTTTTTTTTATTTTTTTCTTTGTGTAAAGTACTCTATGCTGAAACGTGTGCACTTTATGCTGAACACATACACACGATTCAAAACACCTTAAATCTAGTCTCATGAACAACATATTATTAGTTTATGCGGACGAAAAGTAACCCAGTTGGTGCAATATTGGTGATAGAGGAAGTTCAATACCACTAAAAGATGATTCGTCTTTGTAGCGTCATATCTATATCCTGTTTCATTTGACATTATGCCGCGATAATCTTTGCCAGCCGATTCAAGATTTTCGGGAAAATTGAAACAAGGCTGTGCAGAGATCTGATAATCCCACAGACTTGAAAGTTGCACCAAACGCCTTGAGACATTCTCAGGTTCAATATTAAATAATACACTCAATTTGATCATGGCCCTTTTCTTCTCCAGGTGTGCTGCCAGTAACTTCGACTTTGAAAGCGTCCAGAAGATTAAATATATGTGTTAGAGACGCCAAAGTAGTACCAAATGACTCCTCTCCTCTTGGGCTTCAAACATGTATTATGTTTGATCACCTTCTCTGAACGCCTGGGGTCTTCCTGTGTCAGGTTTTGCCATAAAGTAGGAAGTTTATGGCATGAAGTAGGTAGTTTATGCCATAAAGTACTAACTACGGCTTAAACTACTCAACAAAAGCGTAAATAACCCTTAGTTTATGGCATTAACTGCCCAACTAAAGCTTAAACCACCCGTAGTTTATGGCATGAAGTACAGTAGGTACTACCTGTAGTTTATGCCACAAAGTACTAACTACAGCTTAAACTACTCAACAAAAGTTTAAATTACCCTTAGTTTATGGCATGAAGTATCTAGTTTATGCTCAGTAAAAATGCTCTAGTCGGTGTAGTATTAGTGGTATGAATTATCCACTAATTCCCGCGGATTCAGCTACTTTGGAGCTTCAAAATGATACATTATTTGCACTGCTTCTGAAGGTGGTATTGCTGCTTTCGCATATAAACTAAGGGATTCTTGTTTTCCTTCTGACATTAAAGTGCACGGCTGAGTGCTTGTGTTTTTTTATAATCGCGACTCCTCTGGTTCGAACTCAGGTGTTCGAAGACGTGTTTCAAAAGCAACACAATAACAAGCAAAACGTCACATCTCGTTTCAGACAAGGGCGATGGCCTCACGAAACCTTAACTTACACAAAACCTTATTTCCCCACAAAGTGTGTCAGGTTTTGAGGCTTGAGGCTGGTAATACACCTTTTAAAGAGCCATTTGTTTCTTTCTGTAATTAATTCTGAAATTGGAGTCGAAAATGGATGGGAGAATCAAGTGTGCAATTTGCCGTCAGCACTGGGAAGAGAAGAGCTACTCATGGCACTTTAAGATATGCAGAGACAAGTACAGGCAGCAGTTGTTGAGTCCTGAGGGGCTTTTCTGAGCTGAAAGTGGAGGATGGACACTATTAATGAATGGAAATTTGTATTATGATGGTTATTTTGTACATGTGTGTGTATGAGTCCTGTGAGATCATGAAGAGTGTCCGTTGTTTTAGAGTACGACCATTCCTATAAGTAGAAGTTCAGTATTACAGTATTTGCTGTAAGACTTGCATCTCTGAGGTATGCAATGAGGTGTCACTTGCAAATAATACAGACGCGATCATTTGAACCGCAGTATTATGATCACGCTCATTCTTGAGGACTCCTTCAATGCCTCAAACATGGTCTCATCAGATAGACATTGCAATATAAATAATGAACACAGAACCACAGATATGAAGACGGTCTACAGTAATTCTCTCTTATCAACAAAATGGTATTCCACACCCCCACAGAAGACTTTCCCGAGTGCCCTATTTGCCTGTGGATATTCCCAAAAGACGTCTTGGACAGACATGTTCCCGAGTGCAGAGCCCTGAGAGAAAAGAGGCTTGAGAAGAAGCGGTTGGAGAATGGCAAGTGATTTTGCAGTTAGAGGTTTTATTTATTTGTGAAAAATCATTTGACTAATAGTTGTAAGTTATTAGCTAATAGTTAGAAAAAAGTTGTAGAGTACTGTGTTGGTGTTGTAATGGTAGTAGAGGTACATGAAAACACGCGTGTAATTAATCACGTTCATCATATGACAAGTAACATGAGATACTGTACCAGTCATATCCTTTATTTATTGATTTGTAACACCAATGTGCCCCATATCTCTACCAACAAGGTATGCATCTAGAGATCATAATGTGTAGATACAGACAAGTAACACGCGTAAAGATGAAGAACTGACAAGACCGAGTCATTCTTGCAATATATAGAACAAATCAAAAGATACCAAATCACCAAAATGCCAGCAATACCTCCTCCGGAAATAGTTCAGTGTCCGCTCTGCAAACGCCACTTTACCAAGGAGTACCAGTCGACACATATTGAGAACTGCAAAGATGTGTTTTACAGAGATATTATAGTTTCTTTGCAAAGGTGATTGACACAGGTCTTCAGCAATCTGCTACTTAGAGTTGTATGATATGCTGCATGTTTGGTGGGGTGACATAGTTGAGATTAATTGGATGGTACTTAGGAGCAAGTCGAGGAGTAATAGATGTCAAGTACGTTGATGAGGTTGTGACCTCTATTAGTTGATGATGTAGTTGAAAAAACTACCTTCACACTAACAAGGCCCTTCCACAAATGTAGAAGCCTCTTCTAGAAGTGCAATCAAAAGCAAAGAAATCACATGCCACCGTCTCCTGACACTCTCATTACAATCAAGCGTCATAAACCACCCTGACAGGTCCCATGAGCAATTGTGAGCAACTCTCAGCCTCAAAAATCTTACCATGCAAGCCTCAACTACCAGTCGCGTACAAGAACACAGCCACTTTCATGAACATATAACAAGCCATTTATTGGAGCATCATAAGTTCATCTCCACAATCCCTATTTACCACCAACCACTCTCAATATGTCCATGCCTCCTCCATCCAACTACAAAAAGTGCCCTCGCTGCAAGTGGCTCTATAGCTACAGAGACTATGATCAGCACGTTGTTTACTGTACGAAGCAGGGTAATGGTTCTTAACAATCTCGTCTGTGTCAATTAATTAGTCAGCATCGTCAGTTGGGTCTAAAAATAATCAATAATATTCTCATAATACAACAAAGACAACGCATCAGAACCTGTAATATCAGTCACTCCACCTATGCACATGTTCTCACATTCCATGGGGCTTTGGGGCTGAATTATCCATTATAAACAAAGAAGAAGCTCACAGAAACACCATCTTTCATCACTACAATGCCCGACTACATCACCAAACTCGAATGCCCGTTCTGCAAAGAGTACATCAAGGAGGAGACCTACGCCAAACACTTTATCGTCTGCAAGTACGCCTACTTTGACGAGCCCAAGACTAGCAAGCGGTAGCTAGTTGAGAATATATTTAATGGTTGATTTTGTACTTAGTTAGGCTCCTTAGTTTCTCAACTGATGATCCGTTGTAGTTGGGGTATGTAGTTGAGTGGATACTCATACCTCATTAAACGAAGGGGATCCAGTAGACCTTGTATCTAATACTCCACTAGTTGGCTATTTCATTTCTTTATACTACCACACTCTTCACTGTACAACCCCCCCCCCCCCCCCCTTTAACCTCTGTACTTATACTACCACATCATACATTCTATACTTACTCGTCTGATAGCAAACGAGGTACACACCAACTTAGATATCCTCCAGCTTCACCTCCCCAAGCTCCCGAGCCTGCTTCCAGAACTTGCTGAGATGTCTGTGTCCTCCATCACACCAAAGAGTGACAATTGTGTGTCCAGGACCCAGACTCTTAGCGCACTTGTAAGCAGCAACCATGTTGACGGCAGTGGAAGAGCCCACAAACATGCCGTCGTGGTCAACGAGATACTTGGCCATCTTGACGGCCTCCTCGTCAGTCACACGGATCGCATCGTCAATGAACTCCAGACCCTGCGACAGGTTATGAGTCACTCGGTTGATGCCAATGCCCTCCACCAGAGTGTCCACCTGGTGTCGTCTTCGAGTGCCCTCCTTCTCCACAGAGTCGTACATGACGCCGTACTTGATCTTTCTGTACAGACCGGAACCCTGGCAGTCTGCTAGCACGATTTTCACGCCTTCAAGACGCTCCTTGAGGTACTTGGCGACTCCAGAAATAGTTCCTCCGGTTCCAGACCCAGTCACAAATAAATCCACCTTTCCGTCGGTCTGGATGAAGATCTCGGGACCCGTCGTGTTGTAATGGATCCTCCAGTTGGCGTCGTTTTCAAACTGGTCAGAGAAAACAGCACCAGTCTCGCAGTCAACAGCCTTGTCTCGAGCACTATTCACATAATGTTTCTTGTCAACAATGCCAGCGGGCCGCACTTTGTCAACCACAGCTCCCAGGTTCGTCAGAAGATCGACCTTCTCGCTCGAAGTGTCGTCCGGAAGACAGATATGCGAATTGTAGCCCATGGCCTTGGAAAGCATAGCCAGAGAAATACCGGTAGATCCACTGGTGCCCTCGTAGATCACGTGACCCTCGTGAGGCGCAATCTGGCCTGATTTCTCGGCTGCCTGGATGATGCCCAGTGCTACTCGATCTTTGGCTGATCCTCCTGGATTGCACGCCTCGACCTTGGCGTAGACTTTGCAACCGGTCACGTGACTCAGAGAAGGCACGAGCACCATTGGCGTGTTTCCAATGAGTCCCTGGAGGCCTATTCGGGCCTTTGGAGGGTCGACAATGTGCTGAGAAGAGGTATCTGTGTGTGATTTCGGCCGTTTCTTGGACGAATCGGGCCTCAAAAAGACGTTATAGAGAATTCCGGAGATGGATATTCCTATGAGAACGCCTGAAGCCGTGTAAACCCAGCGATTCATGGTATCTGGGTTGTGGGGAGGAAGAGACCACAGAAGTAAAATGCTGCATAATCAGGGTTTTAGAGTTTCATATTTGGGAATATAGGCGAGAGTGGGATTCGAACTGGTACAATGATAAAGGGAGTATTTGAGAGGGATGAGTAGTTCTTTCGATTATTGCAGTGCTATTTGATGAAGATATTCGTGCAAGTGTTGCCCTATTGACAGTAAGCAGACTTTCCCACTGTCATTCTGAACCTTGTGTCGAAGTTTACCTCTAGTTGAGCTGTTTTGTTGGTTATAGTTGAACTGGCAATTCATTTGGGGGTGCTAATTCATTGATCTAGATAGCCTAGGAGCCAGCTGATACATCTTCTGGTGTTCCAAGTGACACATTTTAAACAATAACGAAACCATAACACATTCTAGCAGTACTAATAATTTGCGCTAACACACGATAAAGATTTCGCCCTAAGTATCCATTATTAGGATTATAGTTAACATTTACTTCAGCGCTGAAGCCAGAACGGAGTGTCACAACGATCAGGATGTCCACAGTGGAGCAAAGATTAACGCCCCTATCCCCTTCAGCAGCTCTACTATAAAGTACCGGCAGGTACTTTATGCCATAAACTAGGTACTTTATGCCATAAACTAGGTACTTTATGCCATAAACTAGGTACTTTATGCCATAAACTAGGTACTTTATGCCATAAACTAGGTACTTTATGCCATAAACTAGGTACTTTATGCCATAAAGTAGGTACGTCTCGCACAGCATAGTACGCCTTGATTCTTGAAGTACAGCAGCTGGAGTCTTTTGATTTTTAAGGCTACTGTTGTCAGAAGCCGTATCTAGCCTGTCAGCCAGCTTTGACATGAACAACGATACTCTGGCATAAATTACGGTAATATATGGCATAAGCTACGGTACTCTATGGCATAAACTACGGTAATTTATGCTACCAATACGATAATTTATGGCATAAATCAGGACACGACAGGATACTTTAAACTACACTTTCTGAATCACATTGTGTTATCGCGATATCAGGACGTTGGTCTGGGCCTGCGTCAGAGCTGCGCGATAGTCAATTTTTGTATGAGCAGAAGCCATGAATGTCGGTAGTTGCACAAAGACGATTTATATATAAACCAAACAAGCAAACCAAGTAGGTCCCTTCTCACCAACACTTAGTTAGCTAGTACCCTTCTGTGAAGTTGATGATCATCACAATCCTGGTTCAAACGCGTTGCCAGGCAACCAAACCTTATTTTGACGCGAGAAAAAAACACGAAAAAAAACCAGAAATACCAGCCAGCAATTCCACGTCAATCTAACCCCACAATCTACCCAAACAACCAACTTTGCCCCTGTGCCCCTGCCTAATCCCTTGTGACACAACCGTGCAGAGGAACCTAAACGCCAACATGCAACCCTATTTCTTCACCACCACTCCATGTCCAACTACAACTACTCGCCCGACAACTTCAGCGACGCCAACGAGTTTCTGCCGCCTCCCAAACCCTCGGACACGCACATTTCCGTGTCGCCCTTCATCAACATCGACCGGGATCCGGTTTCCTTCAACTTTCTGGTGCAGGCTGCGATTGTGGACGCTAAGAACTACCACATCTTGTCGTACGACGAGCTGGACGAGAAGAAGAAGGAGCTGCAGCTGCTGGAGTCGCGGTACGAGACTTTGCTGCACAAAATCGAGCTCGAAAAGAAGGTCGGCGAGGCAGCCAAGTCGCTCGCGCGTTTGCACGAGGACGGCGGCAAGAGAGCCAGTTTTCTCAAGGCCACAAAGCGACACAGCCAGCAGGCAGCCGACGAGCACTCCATCAGCATGCGCAAAATCGCAGACATGAACACAGACGCCATGGACCTGCACAACCGCATCACGCTGCTCAAAGAGACGGTGCTTCAGCACTCGGTCGCAGTCCTGGCATACTCGCAGCTGAATCCCGCAGCAGCAGCAGCAGCGCAGGCCGAAGATCCTGTCAAGGTGGGGAAGCAGCTGGACACGCTGATAGGCCAGCTCGGGGATGATCACGTGATGCAGGAGACGGAGTCGCGCGACTTGACCGCAAAGGTGCAGTCTCTGTCGGGTCTGTGTCAGCAGCTGACTCAGCAGTGTCGCGACCAGATCGACCACAACACAGAAATGCTGGGCCGCGTGCTTGAGTCGCAAGACGAGAAATTCGACCAACGCCAGTATCCTCACTTTCACGACATGTTGGCGTATCTTCAGGAGGGAGATGTGAGCAAAACGCGTCAAGTGGGAGAAACAGGCGAGATGAAGCCTGCTGGGGCACGCGAAATGCCCAAGGAAGCTTCTACGCCCGTGATGAAGCAGGACTCGCGCGACATTCTCGATCTGCAGGACGCTTTGCGGTCGCACAAGTTTGCGTCGTCAGCACAGATCCAGGACCTCAACTCGGAGCTGACGCTCGCCACAGAGCAGGTCAACGAGTACCGTGACAAGTGCGACTCGCTGAGCCGAGAGTTAGACTCAGTTGTGCAGTCGCTGGAGGACCTGACGGTGCAGACGGTGGACTACGAGTCTGAGCGGCAGAAGATGGAGGACCAGATTAGTCAGCTGAGGGGCAAACTGCAGGAGGCCGGTACTTCGCGTGCAGTGACGGGTCTGGAGGCTTGTGGCGGCTCTGAGACGGAGTCTGTGACGATGCTGGTGCACAAGTTCCGAGACCAGATTCGCACTATGCGCGACGAGCATCTGCAGGAGCTGCAGAAGGAGCAGGACGAGAAGAAGAAGCTGGTGAGCGTGGTGCGCGAGATCAAGCGGTCCAGTTATATTCGCGTCTAGCCTTGTATATAGTTAATGTGCAGTTCGTGCGGGTGTGGGGGTGGTGTTTTCCTTACGTGAGATTGATGAGGTGCTTTAAGGGCAGCATCCATCAATACAGTATTGTACGAGTACTTTGTACGAGTAGTACCTTTTCTTGTAGTCAAAGCCGTTCTTCTGTTGAACAAAGACAAATCTTATACAACAGGGCTCATAACCTGTTCAACTCTCATAATAATTGTACGAGTACCAGGTACCGGTACACACAAAGATGTATTTACTTGTACAGTACTGTACATACTTGTAATACTTGTAATACTTGTAATACTTGTAATACTTGTAATACTTGTAATACTTGTACAATTCCGCGGCAGCTTAAATTGCTCTATTAGATAGCATGTGAAACAGAGTCAGTCCGTGGCAATCATGTGTGTATATATGTCGAAGATGATGACGTCTTTTCTACGGAGTACACCGTATCTCACTTACTCAAAGCCAATCCCTTCTCAGCTTGATTCGTTTTAAATGGCGCCACTTTCCGAATTGGTCCAGCCCTGATTCTCACATGCACTCCCCTCCAACCTCCTCCACTCTACGACTCCCCACTGTGAAAAAAGCAAGTTCAAACAAACTCCTTCGTTTGTCCTGATCTTTGCCTGTGAGATGCATCTGCGGCCTGAATCTAGACGTCCGTGGACATCTCAGCTGTTTTAGGCGAGCCGAAAAGCCTAAAGGGCGCCTACAAGGCTCTCCAGCTCTTGCGCTGTATCCTTGCTTGTCCCTTTTTGGAAGGATCGGCGTTTCACAATGGCTTTATGGCGATCGTTGTTGGGAGGTTTCGGTGGTGATTTCGTGATTTCTGGAGGAGAAAACGATTGGTGAAGTGCTTCCACATATTCTTGAGATCGGGGTGAATACAAGAGTATACTTCTTTTAAACACCAGACACCTCCTTCATCTGCTACTCAACCACACTCCAACTGCGATTTGCGTGGTAACTGTCGCTCAACGGGCCGTCAAGAAGTGAGAGAGTACGCGCATGTGATTCAACAACTTAATAGTATTCCAGAAACAGCTGAGATGGTTTGATTAGGTGCGTTATTACAATGAGTTGTGTTCATTGCTGTACTGCCGGTACAAGTACTCTGGAATGTCCTAAATGTATTTGTAGACTTCTGATGTCTAGATATCGTCGAGAATATGAATCAGACATTAGTCTCACAGCTCTATCTCTTCCAGATCTCCAGTCTCACCAAACAGTCAATACATGGCTTCAGACTTTCCGCTAGCCTGTTAATGATCGACAGATCGGCGTTTTCCTTTTTTTCCGTCTGCAATAAGTGCTCTAGACGCACGAAAAAATCACATGTAGAACCGTGCACTGTACCTACTTTTATGAACGGACGTTGAAGCGACGATATTGTCATTTTGAGACCAATGATACCTACGAATGTCGTTTTGAATACTCGTTGAAAGGCAATAAACTCGGTAGCAATCTCTGGGGGATACTTTGCCCTCTGTTTACAATTTATTAAGTGAGTGGAAAAGATGGGCGGATCTACAAGATCCTCACTGTGCAGTAAGAGGGACAGAATTAGCTATTGAGACAGCTTCTGTAGAATGACGGTGTAAGACAGGGCAACGTTTGGACGTTGTGAGGCCTCTGACACCAGCACGACTTCACCTTGTGAAAGCAACTTGACTGTGTGTCACCTATAAAGACTCTTATTATTAATTTCTCTCGACTATACTTCAATATGGTCATTTCGTGGAATTGTGGGGTGCAGGAGACATGCGTCAAGAAAAAAAGACAAACCCGTCTCTTTGCCTCTGGAGACAGTTCAATGTTCGAAAACCTACTCTTCAGACCAACGATGACGAAATATCCTCCCCAGTGAGGTCCAGGCTTCATGACGAACTCCAGAGTTATATCCACACGCTAGCTCACACGACTCTTAAACACTTGACCGAAAAAGGCAGACGACTTCAATTAATGCACTATCGGACGCCGCCGCACTACTGTACTGGGTGGGATGTCGATCTTGTCGATCCAGATGGTCTTCCTCGTGAAATTGGTAAGATGGTGGTGTATCTTGTAAACTAGCGGTGGTAGAGGTCTGAAAACTGTTTCGTTCGAACCGCGTGGTCCAGTTCACCTAGAATACCAACTTTCACCCCATTCCAAGTCCATCTCGCTCTTCCACAGGCAATTCCGCGCAATGCAGGGGATGCTCGGCAGACATGTATATATAGATCGTCTGGCCCATCCAGCTCTCCATCGACATGACCGGCTTCAACTTCACCTTCGGACAGGTGATTGCCTACCTGGCCTCCATGCTCTATGGCCAGGTGGATGCGACTCCCTCTTCCACTCGAATCCAGGCGACCCAGGATCTCTACGACTTCACAGCCAAGTTTTCGCGGCTCGCCAACATCGCCTACTGTGTGAATGCGCCGTTTACGCCGCTGCGAACCGACTTTACCTGCGGCGAGAGCTGTCGGTACTTTCCCGACCTCCAGCTGGACTCTGTTTTCGGCGGCAACTTCTCGTCGGCTTCAACGACCGGATACATTGCATACGACCACCCGAAGAAGGAAAAGTATCTCGTGTTCCGCGGCACCTTCAGCATTCCCGACATCATCACGGACATCCAGTTTCAGACTGCTCCCTGGCTGACTTCGCTGCCTGAGCATCTGATTCCCACCAAGGCCGACTTTGCCCACAAGCAGAAGATCCAGGACGAGTACGCGGCTGCAAACAAGGGTCTGAGCAACCTGCACGAGCGCCAGGACGTGGTCCACGAGAATCCCGCGCTCGTGCCCAAAAAGATGTCCAAGTGCGACAACTGCAAGATCCACGACGGCTTTGCCAAGGGCTTCAACGAGACGATGGAGAACGCCGGTCCGCAGTTCGACAAGTTCCTCGGAAACAACACCGACTACAAGATGTACGTTATCGGCCACTCGCTGGGAGCTGCGCAGGCCCAGCTCTTTGCCTCGCAGTTCAAACTGCTCGGATACGACCCCTACATGATCAACTTTGGCCAGCCTCGACTCGGAAACCCCGAGTTTGCAGCCTTCATCAACCAGCTGTGGTTCAACGATACCGGTCTGGTGGTCAACAACGCGAGACGATTCTACCGAGTGACCCACTGGAACGATATCGTTGTGGGAGTGCCGGACTGGCTCAACTACACCCACTCGATTGGAGAAGTGTTCATCGACGAGGAGAGCGTGTACCCCAAGCTGGACAAGGTGGTAGTCTGCGAGGGAGGAGAGAACCCGCTCTGTCACCGAGGCACCTTCAACCTCTGGTCGCGAATCAACTTTCTGCAGAACCACCTGGCCTACATCTACTACATTGGTCTGTGTGCCTTCAACATTGGCAGACGAGACGTGCTCAACATGCCCGAGTACCACGGCAACTTCTCGTACCAGCACAACAAGGACCCCAACTACAACTACGACACCAAGGCGCCGACGCGAATCCATAACTAACCGTGCTGGCACGCAACACTCACGACTTACGCTTCTTGAACATAATTGATGACCCTTTAGCAGACATAATGGTCCTTTCCATAACAGCAGACATAATTAATGATCCTTTTAATCAGCAGACATAATTATGATCCTTTTAATCAGCAGCCATAATTAATGATCCTATAATCAGCAGCAGCCATATATCTTTCCATAATAATCCTTTAATCAGCAACTCTCCGGAGAGCTTGCAGCTCCATCTCCATGGTGACCACCCGCATGATGAGCTTGTTGCGCTCCTCGAGAGTGTGCTCTAGCAGTTTAAGAACATCCGTAGAAGGGTAAGCCCGGGCTTTATCGGTGAAGCCTTTGCAGACGTCCAGAACGTCGACATCTTGGTTTGCAAGCACAAGCTGGGTTTGAGGGACCTCCGCAACGGTATCCTCAGTGTCAGCTGATTCGGGAGACACTGATCGAACCTCTTCAGCAGTCTCCTCATTATCAGCTGATTCAGGGGACGCCAATCGAGAAGACTCTGCAACAGTCTCCTCAGTATCAGGAGACTCTGGCTCTTCAGCTTCAGGAGACTCTGGCTCTTCAGCTTCAGGAGTGGCACTTCTAGATGGACTAGAAGGAGTATGGGCATCTTCCTCGGTATCAGCTTTAGTATCTTCAATGGACTCGACGTCAGTTTCCTGGGTATCCTCAGCACGAGACTCGTGGAAAACAAGAACGCTGTTGACCATGCACTCGGCCACAAACGCCTCCATGCCCTCCTGGTACGGAACAACGAGCATGCGCAGACGATGACTGTAGGTATCTTTCAGAAACACCCGCAGCCAATCCATCTTGACAGCCATGGAAGCTGTGCGAAGATCAATCTCCTTGTCACACACCCACACGTCATCCATCTTGTAGATGTCTTGTGGAAGCACCAGGGAAGGCAGCTTGTGAATTGCATCTCTGTTGTTGATGAGGTGGCTGTGTCGCTGACTGAGTCCTCTCCACCACTTGGACGCAATCTTTGTGCCCGTGAGCTTGCACATGTGCGAGGCAATGGCGAGGTATGACTTTTTGGGTATCACAGAAGCCATGGTCGACGCAAAGAACGCCCCGTAGAAGATGAGCAGCGTTTCAAAGACACGTGAGAGCAATGGAAGGGTATCTGGGTCTTTTTTGATATCGTGAAATGACGTGAGATCGCGGTTGGTAATCTCTCGCATTCGAGGCGTTCTTTTTCGAGTAGTTTTCGCCATGTTGTTGGTATGTCTGGTATCAAGTGAGGATGAAGAAGACAACTTGGGGTGTGTGACGTGACATGTTAAGCACACCATGACAAAAATCAGCCAAATTTTTAATTGAGCAGAAAATGAAATAAAACAGCTAAATACAGCACCGGTCACGTGACTAAACTGCCAACGACAAAAAAGGAAAATATACTGTAAACACCACCAACGTCCAAATCGAACTCACACCCTTCCTCGCCACCAAACCCTAAAGCCTAAAAAATAAAAATTTCGTATCGTGCATGAGGCAGAGGGTTGAGATTCATCTCATATCAAACAAAACACACCATGGGAAAAACTTGGGTGAAGAAAAAGGACGCGGAGACGTTCTCGCTGGTCTACCGAGCGCAGGACGACCCCCTGTACCACGACGAAGACTCCTCTGAGCGAGTTTTCGTCAAAGTCGACAATCTCAACCAGCAACGAAAGGAGCGAGAGGCGGTTGCACGGTCTGTGGCTACTTCTGAAGCTGCTTCTGAGGCTAGCGAGGCCGGCGACATTGTGCCCGAGCTTCACGATGACTCCAAGGACCCTCACAGAGCTCTGACTCGAGCCGATCTGGAGGCTGAGCTGGAGCAGTTTGCTAAGGAAGGACGACGAGAGAACGAAGGAGAGGCTGCTCTGTACGGAATCGAGTTTGACGACTCCAAGTACGACTACATGCAGCATCTGCGGCCTATGGGCATGTCTGACTCCGTCTATCTCGAGCGCAAAACCACCAACAAGGAGCACTCTGGCCCTGGAGGACGACGAGGCAAGGGCACCGATCTGATTCTCAAGGCGGACTACGCGGCCAAAAACGGCGTTCAGCTGCCTGCCGAGGCGCTTCCCTCGGACACAAAGAAGAAGCTGACGTACCAGGACCAGCAGGACATTCCCGACGCCCACCGACAGCTGCTGATGGACCCTGATCTGCGCGAGGTGCTCGAGGCGCTCGAGGACGAGGCCTACGTCGAGGAGGACGCCGAGGAGGACGTGTTTGGCGAGCTGATCCAGTCTGGCGAGTACGACGAGGAGGAGGAGGCTGCTCTGGACGATCAATACGACGATGAAGACTACGACGACTACAGCGATGCAGGCACGATCCAGGGCGCTTTCGACACGGTCGAGGAGGAACACAACGACGAGGAGATCGAGGCTCTTCGGCAGCAGGCCATCAAGCAGGCTCGAGCCATGGGACGGTCCAAGGGCAACAAGGAAGAGGAGGCTGGAAAAGAAGTCGAGGTTTCGCAGCCTCTGGCCGCTGAGCTCGATGCTGAGGACGAGGAGGAGGACGAGTTCGACCCTGCGTACTCGTGGCAGCAGGACTTTGACAAGTTCAAGAAGGACCAGAAGAAGAAGCGCGGCGAGGAGGTGGAGAGCGAAATCGACGGAGCAGCTTACACTGCTATGAGCCGACGATCGCGACGAAAGCGCGAAAAAGCCGCGAAAAACGGCACCGCCATGTCCGGATACTCCATGACGTCGTCTGCTCTCTTCCGAAACGAAGGCCTGACGTTCCTGGACGACCGCTTCGACAAGGTCGAGGCCGAGTACAACGACGAGTCCAAGGACGAGCCGCAGCCCGAGTTCGACATGAAGAAGGAGCGCAACGACTTCGAGTCGATCATGGACGACTTCATGGACAACTACTCGGTGGTGGGCAAGAAGATGTACAAGAAGAAGGCGTCGACGCTCAACAACTCGACGGGTCTGCAGCAGGTGGACGATCTGCGACGGTCGCTGCGGGGTCTGAGCGTGGACGACAAGCAGAAGAAGTAGGCCGGGGACAGTGGAATAGAGAAGCATATATTTAAACACGGGTGAGTACGACTATGGAATGAGTACAAGTAAAGTACAGTAGGGCAAGTACAAGTAGACATATTAAAAGCGAAAGAAATGAATGAAAAAGCGACTTTGAACGGCTTGAACAGTTTGAACAGTGAAAACTGAGTTTTGCTGTTCTGTCGATGGTCATATGCCTGGGTGGTTTAACGCGCATAAAATGTGAAGAGTGAAAGTTGAAAGAATGGGAAAAGAAATTGAGAAATATTTTTTTGACGTGTTCAGAGACCAGAAGGATCAGGCAACGAGCTTCCTTAAGACATCAAGTTCTCGGGCGCTTGGGTGTGCTTGAATCATCTGATTCCTCAAACGAACGCGAAACATCCATTATAAAGGTCAGCATGTTGCTCTTTGTCATTCGCCCTATCCTTCCCTCCAAACTAATAATTTCTGGCATTTTATCCTTGAATTTCAGAGCACAATACTTTCTGAGCTCCTCGTAGTTGGTCTTCATACATTGTTCCCAGACTGCCAGCGTCTCTTCAACATTCATCTCTCAAGAGTAGATCTCGTCATTCGCGGATCGCAATAGCTCAGGAATGTCGTACATTTGAGCGGTAGCAATGAGATCCACAGCATCTTCAAAGCTCATGTTTAAAGGCTGTTGGTAAAAGTATCTCACAATGACTTCGAGTGTTGAAGACGGGCATTGTATCTTCATGGTCTTCTTCGCGGCTTCCTTCATATTGGAGTCAAGAGCAGCGGAAAAGAAAGACCAGAAAGGTTTGAAGACGGCTGTGTGTATGTCAATGCTAACCCCATCCTGGCTTGTAAGCCAGAAGTCTCCTGGAGTCCCTGTTCTGATGGTCGATAGACGTGAAGTCCTCATTAGAACTGAGTACAAGTTCTCTGTCGACTCACTGGGATTGGTCGCTACTGCCCTGCTCCAATCGTAATTTAGCGTAACCGTAAGCCAACCACCCTGAAATGGTCCAATGAGAAACAACCCTTCATGGATGGCAAACGCGTGGTATTGGAGCCCAGATACCCGCGGAATATTCACCACACATTTTCTTGCGGTGTGAAGTACGTTCTGATTTGGGTTGTAGAACTCGAGGTAAACTGGCCACTTATCTCTCTCTGGAGTCGCAGCTTTACCGTAAACGAAGTAAAAAGTTCCCATTTGAGGTATCTGACATTTGGCTACAAGCTCTTTGATCTATTCCCTCAATTCTTCTGGGGAGCATGGTTTCTTGTTTCCGAAGTTGTAGCTCATGGGAGATGTCGTGAAGTCGAGGTTAGTGTTAGACGACTACATCTTGAAGCATGACAGCGGCAGATAGCGGCGTATCTAAGGGCTAAGGGAGACTGTGAAACTTAATTAGGTGACGCCACAGTTGGTAAGTAATCTTAGTTAGCAACTAAACACAAGTTTAACTAACTCTTCAAACTTTAGAGGACATTTCTGTGGGGGTGGTAGAGATTTGTTGAGTCTGACGTTAGTGGTGACGGGGGGAATATATATGGTTGCTATAATACACCGGTACTGCACATCAGAATCACGTGGATTCTTTACATATGCATCTACTAATGTTCCTGTTACAGTATTTACGACACCTCATGTTTGCTACTGCTTCGTACACATCAATTTCGCGTTTGGAAATATCAGCTTGGGGAGTATTATTATATCGCAGGCGCAGAGAGATGAATATATTATTTGATCAACATTTCTAACCCCAAAGAACTGGTTTTGTGTCACTCCCTTTTTCAAGAACTCTTCTCTCCTCCTCTACTTACACATCTACAACCTTGTCTGTACAGCTACTACTGGTCTTGTTATTCAACCCATCGATTCTGCGAGTGCGCAAACTATTTATCTGGCAATATGTCTCTCTACCACACCACCTCCAATGAACTACATCTTCCCCGAACACCTGCTGGACGTCCTTCCATAGACTTTGGTCTTGCTGGCCGAACATCTCACTTACCTCGACTTCACGGCTCTGACACAAACGTGCACTACCTTCAGATACCACGTTGACGACGAGTACTACAGGGACGTTGTCAGCAGAGCCAATCCGCTCTACCATGTCCAGGCGTCTCCTTACATTGACTGGAAAGGAAAGACTGTGTGCTGACGCAGTACTACCGAGACCACACTACAGTTGTGCCAGATGTGCGGATTCCGCTCTTTGAGCTCTCCTTCCTCACCAACACGCACAGACACAGAATCCTGCCCGCGGATTTTGACTGCATTGGAAAGTACCGACGAGAAGAGGCTCTCGTTCCGGATGACACAGTATGGAACACCTACAATGTGGGCATTGGCAACATGTACTTCGGCATCTTCACGCCTCCACTCGACCCTCTGTGGGCTTCTGACACAGAAAGCATCCATGGAAGATACACAAGCCAGCATGGCATCACTGTGAACCACGGATATCTGGCCAGTATGGTTGTTGCTGTGGTTTCAACTCCCCGCATGCTGGCTGTTCACGTTTGCGATCTGGGAATCAACAAGATTCTCATCAGCTACAGTCCGCGAAAGCGATTAGGCGAGAATTTTGATCTTTGTGTGACTCCTCTCTCTGCCAAGTGCATCCTTTTTGGAACTGTGGACGTCCTGGTCCTCCAGCACTACTTCGAAGGCAAGGAGTGGTTCTATGCGGTTGTGGACGGCGAACAGAGACAGCTCTTTGCTCGACCAAGAGCTAAGATGCCAGAGGACGTCTCGTACTTCCTCTACGACGGCGAGATCTGGGAGTTCTTTCTCTTCCCTCCAGCGTCGAGTATTGTCATCCAGACGATCCATCAGACTAACAAGCGCAAGATTGTCGTCCCCTACAACCCGGACAACCAGCTGCGGTTTGTTCACGAGCCCATGTATAGATATCGCTATCTGGTTGTCCTCGGAAAGGAGTCTCCGCAGTACCTTGTTGACCTGGCTGAAAGTGTTGTGTACGCATGGAAGGATTTCTTTTCTCATCCGACAGATAATTGTCTGGTTGGCATGAGCGACGATACGCTTGGAGCTTGGATATACGACTTCACTCAGCCCCATGTGAGGGTTTTTTGATTCTACGTTGATACAACTTGTATATTAATACAGCCAGTTCTATATTAATACAACGAATCTCTTCTGTCTGTGTTTTAATTAATAGTTTTATTAAGTAATTCCCATAAAGTACACCATCTCAATCCACTCGTATTAGTTCTAGGTAGTATTGCTGCTTTCGCGTCTTTACTAAGGGATTCTTGTTTTCCTCCTGACATTAAGGCGTCCTAAATGGAGCTATATTATTGCTGAATTATACCATTGTTTTACTCTCTTGTAGGGCTTTACACCCGTATAGAACAATATCTTTGCTCGTAACTCTTTTCCCTTTTTCCAGGATTTTTGCAGGTACCGGTAGTTTGCAGAGTAAAACAGCTCCAGATTATAGTAAATAATGTCAGGTGCAATTTTGATCTACCGGGAATATTACAAGGGTGATAGCGCGTTCTAATAACAGCCCATAATATCCGGTACTATGTTCTACTGTTCATTACGGTCAGATTCTAGATTTTCATGAAAACTGAAAGAAGGATATACAGAGGTTTGATGGTGTGACAGGCTTGAAAGTTGTATCATAAGATTTGTACTATTACGCTCTTTCCCCTGACATACACCAACCGCCCGAATGGTGAGGTCGGCGGAGAGAAGGGGGTACATCGATTTAGAAAAAGCGGATTAAAGCGCGAATTTTTGATTAAACTGCTGGAAAAGAGGTCTGTTTGTGTTACAGTCGCTTTCTACGGCTTCTTTACCATAGTAATTCAGCTAAGAAATAAATATATTGTTACAAGAGGTAAGAGTTAGTCAACTTCGACTAGCACTTGCAAGTAGAGCAAGCACACTTGGAGCAAGCGCAAGAAGAGGACTTCTCAGCGGACTTAGAGCAGCAGCAGTTGTTGACCAGGTTGTGCTTCTTAGAAGAAGAAAGGGAGATGATAGAAGCTCCGAACATGGCAGTAGTGAATTCCATTGTGGTAATGTGTGTGGTGTTTGAGAGTGTTTTAGAGTGTTTGAGAGTGTGAGAGTGTTTGATGGAGAGAAAAGAGCTGGATTCACTCTCCTTATATACTTTTTTTGTTCCTAGATCTTCGAGATATCTTCCAGATATGGTTTGCACAGCCGTAGCAGAATGTACTCAACTTGCATATCGAAGGCACTAACAAAGGCTAGACAAATATGGGCTGGAATGTAGCACAAATAGCTCACTAGAATGTTCTAGAGGTGTATTTCAAAGCAAGCGAGAGACAAAGAGAGCCAGATAATGTCTTTGTGGAATGTGGTGGAGGCAGATCTCATTGACAGATCTGTTTGGAATGGAACTTCGAAGAACAAAAATGGACTGTGCTGATAAATTAGAAGGGTCCATTGATTCCTTTCTCTTTGAATCACTTTACTGCTGTCCATAGAACCGCTATGGAATCATCTTATCGAACTTCTCTAGTCATCGGACTCCGATAGCGGATTCCGAAAACGGACTCCGAAGAAAGTCTACACTCCTTACCCCACATTTGCCACCGTAAATTCCCAAAATAGAATAAGCCGCCATTTTGGCTGCTTTCTAGCTCAGAACATTCGAGCAGTGAGTGGTTTGTGCTGCTAAGGTTTTTTTTATGCAAGGTGCGACATTATCGCCACGGCTGAAAAAGTTTGTTTGAGATCAGGCACAATGCACGCAGGAAAAATGTGACCAAGAGGAGCAAATCAGAAAGATATAAATATGGGGTCGTTTCCTGCTTTTCTAATCATCAAACACCAACACCAACACAAACACTTCACTCAAACACTTCACCACTCAAACACACAATGGAATTCACTACTGCCATGTTCGGAGTTTCTATGATCTCCTCCTCTTCTGCTAAGAAGCACAACCTCGTCAACAACTGCGGCTGCTCTTCTCAGAGCATGCCTACCTCTTGCGCCTGCAAGAAGTGCGGATGCAACAACTGCAAGTGCTAACTGCACTGATGGCGACCTCGGAAATGTGTAACAATATATTTATTATGCTTGGCTTTTTGTTGAATGTAGTTGGTGGGGTAACAAATTGATGATTTTACTTAGGACAGATGGACTTTTAGTTGGCCCAGATCGGGTGTGTTGTCAAGAGCAAAGCCACCTGTAAAAACACAGACTTAGATAATTGGTGCTATAGATAGACAATGAAACTCTGCACAAGACTCATAAATGCCAGATATGCTTACATTCAGTTACCAATAGGGACCGGTCCACATTCCTCGTATTCATTTTAAGGTTTTAAAACCGATAGAACACCTTCATTTGGAGATGTTTGGTATTACAGTAAATGTAACGTACTTTTTTTGAAGCAATTACTGATGAAGTTATTTTAGCCCATTTATCACGTTTCCTCTGCAATTGCGGTTAATATTGACAGACAACAGCTGCTATGGATACACTTTCAAGTTAACACAAACTCATTACAACACGCAAATATCAACTAAAGTGGCCACCAGAGACTCCAATAGGTCTGAGCTATCCTTTTATTATAAAAAAATAATCCTTCTCCATTGATTCCTTCACTCCTACAGCTTCACCAGAGCCTTCCACAAACATTTCAAGTCAAGTATAACACCAAACTCAAATATCACCCTTATCCCTGCAAGACAATTCCTCTTAGAGAGTTACTCACATTCTCTACCTCCACCACCACCACCACCACTTATCCTTCTTCTCCATGCTTCCAGGTTAAGAAAAACACCCCACACCCTACATACGCACGGCACTATCGAAACTCTAAGGCTTATCTTGCCACCTCCACACAACATGTCCTACAGTGCAATTCCGTCTGAGCCGTCTGTGCCTCCTCTAAGAGCTGCCTCCGTGCCTCAGCCCTCTTCTCCGCGAACAGGACTCATCCAGAACTTCATTTTTCTCCAGGTGAAGAAGTCGATTGCCATTGCTGTGGTGGTTCTCGTGTCTCAGGGACCGTCTTTCAACGCGACTCTCCAGGGCCTGCTCATTCTGGCAACCTCAATTCTGCCCTTCTGGACGCCTCCAACATGGACTCCTAACATTGCTCCGCATAAGTTCACAGCTGTCGTCTTCTACGTGTGCTGGTTGCTGCAACTTGGGGTGCAGTTTCTGTGTCTGGACTTTAAACCATCCAACCAGTTCTCCAAGGTGCTCCAGATCAGCGCCATCAACCTGGCTACCGGGTTTCTAGGCAACCAAATCAAGTACTCGCAGGCGTACTTTGTCAAACGGCTCTACCGCGAGGAACAGCAAATCAGAGCAACCAAATACGCGTTTCTGTTTGCCTTTATTTACCCGCAAATCCTCGAGTCTGTGCTAGTGGCACTCTTTCTGAATGTCTCCTTCATTCCAGACTGGACTCTCGAGGTGTTCAGAGCTGCTGTCTACTTGTACTTTGCAGCGGACCTCTTTTTCCGGTACCCTGTGGAAAGCGAGTCTGGATCTACGGCATGGAACGAGACGTCTCTGTACGACTTTTACAAGACGGAGCTGGCCTCTGTGTGGAAGGGCGTTCTTTTCTACTACTACTTTTTCCTGCAGTTTTTGTAGACCACCAAAACCCGAGGACTGCCTTCTGTAGGTATATTTATTGGTGTCAGTGTAGACACGGTTTTATATTGAATAAATGGTGTGACTTAGATATGTACTGTACAATACCATACTCCAAGTACTGTGTGTGTATTTCCTCCAGTTCTGCTGGTACATTTATTGATTAAAACGACGATGTACAAGTAGACTGCACTACCATTATTCACACCAGGTGACTATGTACAAATGCTCTACAGTAGCGGCACACTATTCTACTCCTTCGTCTAGGTTGTTTACCGGTAGGCATATTCATTGACTCGTGTGTGACGATGTATACACTCTGCTTCTGTAGAACCTGTCTCTGTTAGCTAACTCCTGCCTAACAAAAAGACAGTAAAATACACTAGAAATCATAAAGAATCTATTACTTCTACATCTAGCAAACATCAACAGCCTCGTCCCACTTAATGAGATCGTCACAAACCCCGCCCCAGATCTTGATGCCCTCCACAGCCTTGTCTGCGTCCGTGTAGCTGACGGAAACACGCACACTGGTCTTGCCCCAGCCCTGAGGGTCGTCGTTCACCTCAAACTTGTCTCCAGACGCCAGCACAAGGCCCCGCTCCTTGGCCAGCTCCACCATTTTGCGTCCGTCGACCTTGTCAAACGTCACCCAGATGAAGTATCCGCCGTCTCCACCCTCAATATGAGTGCCCTTGGGAAGGTACTTTCTGAGAGCCTCCTTGTAGACAGTCGCTCGCGCGTTGTACGTCTTGTTGAGGTGGTTGACGACCTTGTCAAACAGCCCCAGCTTGATCATCTCACCGACAATCATCGTGTTGAGATGAGCGGGCGTTCCTCCAGATCGCGAAGCTCCAGAGTCGGCCAATTGCAGAGCCAGAGCTCCAGTGGCAGTCTCTTGCCAACCAACTCGCAGACCAGGACCCAGCAGCTTGCTGCAACTCAGGTTGGAGACTGTGTTGCCGTGAGAAGACTTGACCGTCTCTCGGTCCAGCGTGACCATGCGAGGAGGCAGCTTTTCCCGCTCGATCGAGTGCTCCAGAAAGTCGTAGACGTCGTCGGTCACAATGAGCATGTCGTACTTGCGGGCGAGCTCCAGCAGCTTGACTCGGTCCTCCAGAGGAATAATGGCGCTGCCAGGGTTGCTGAAGGTCGGCACAAAGTAGAACACAAACTTGTAGATTTTCTTGGTCGGCCGCGAGTCGTCCCCGACAATGTCCAGAGGCGATTTCTCGTTATCGTGACCCTCCACAGAAGAGTACTTCTCGAGATCCTTCTCCAGCTTCGCCAGATCCAGACGTCCAAAATCCTCGCGAACAGCAGTCAGCTTGCCCTTGAAGCCGCAGTCGATGAACACAGAGTTGATCAGGTAGTAGCAGGGCGAAACAATGAAGGCTCGACGAGTGTATCCCGTCTGGGGAAGAGTGCACGACTGCAGAATATCCGCAAAGCCAAAAGAAGCGCCACAGGTCAAATTGATGCAATCGGGCGAAATGGGCGACTTCTCAAGGTGCTCGCGATCAGTGACCCACTTGGCAATCAGATCGCGAACATACAAGGCTCCCTGATCCGGTCCATAGGTCAGAGGATGTCGGTTTTCGTCGTCGTCGTCTTCAGGTCGGTCACGTGACAGCAAGGACGCTGTGGCTGCCAAAACCTCCTTTTCCGGGAACAAATCGTCGCTGGGGTGGCCTTTGAACAGGTTGATCATTTGTGTAAGGTGGTGATGTGTCAGAAGAGATAAGATGTGGAGTGCATGACTTGGTGTGCTTTAGGGTTTGAGAGGCAGCCAGATGAATTTCATACAAAAGCAATGTTAACTTATTGTGGTAGTGTGTAGATAGCGAGACGTTGATTTGTAGGCACTATCTTGTATTTCCACTAAATAACAGCTTTCAATAATTGTTACATCTACATACAACCCCACCACCCAGTATATCGCCTAAAAATCCCCAATCCGTAAAACACTATTTTGACGCAATCAGCCACGCCTCGGCTATCGGCTCTACACCACACATATCGTAAGTCAATGCATTCCTCCACTATTTACTATCTGCTCTCCTTGTACTTATCCCGAGCCAGTTCTCGACCACTGGGATCCATCTCGTTAGCCACGCCAAAAAGCGTCTTGGAAACGGCTTCCGTCGTTCCGATGATCGGACGGATCAGAGCCACAGGAGCTGCTTTAACAACAGCGTAGGCAGCAGCTCCAGCGGTGTCTGCCTCGGAAATGTCCTCTCCAAGGTTGTGAATGGCCGTTTTGGCGACATTGATGTGCTTGCCAAACGACGAATATGCGTCCTGAAGTCCGGCATACACGCCTAAGGGCTGGTTCGCATACAGCGAAATGAGCTTGTTGTTGGAGTCCGAGTATCCCATGTACGTGTAGTACTTGGTTGTGGATTCGACGTCGGAATCGTCATCCCTGGACTCTCCAGCTCGCTCTGTGCTGACTACTCCTTCCAGCAAGTTCTGCGTTCCAACAGCTAGCTTGGCTCCAAAACGAACGAGCTCATTTGTGGTCGTTTTGGCAAATGCATATGCACCTTGGTTCAGAGAACGAACCACTCGTCCGTCCTTCTTGTACTCGCGAACGGGAACCACAATGAGGTTTCTGATTCCGCCGCCGAGATTTACAAGAGGACGCACAGGAGCAACTCCAGCAAGAACTCCAGGAAGCTGAGTTCGACGAACATCAGGCATCCAAATGTCGTTGAGCTTCTGACCAAGATCGGCAAAACCAGTAATTCCTCGCAGCTTGATGCGTCGCAGGACCATATCGGACTCGTCCAGAATGAAAAAGTTCATCAGCTCGGTCGACTTGCCGGACTTGAGACCGGAGTAGTCCACCTTCTTGGGCTTGTAGTCGAGCTTGACGGGAACGTCGCGAATGTCAAACTTCTGGATGAACGTCTCGTCTGGAGGAGCTGTCGTTCGCACGTCCTTGAAGTTGAAGAACCGGGTTAAGAAGTCGAGAGTGTCCTGATCCACATGAAGTCGCAGAGGAAGAATAGTCACATGGCAAATCACCTCCTGAGACGATAAAGTCGACACAGGCTTCACGTTCTGCATGGTGATGTGTGCCATAACAGCTCCAGCCTCTCGCTCTCCTCGAGACCGCATGTACGTCAGAAACTTGTTCCATGTGGACGTAGGAACATGGTCGATGATCTCAACGTCCTTGATCTTCACATCGAGAGAGTTGAGAACCTGGCCAGGCGGAAGATCAGGATCCTCAAGACCAGCATAGACAGTCACGAGACAGGCTATTCCCTGGAGACAAATCTGAACAAGAGGACTGGGCGACCGAGAAAGACGTCCTCCTCGTGACTTGCTTGCTTCCTTGGGCTTTGTCGGCTCAACTGGTTCTCCAACAACATCGTCCAGATCGTCTTCGTCCTTGGCCTGAATGTAGATTGAGTTGAAGAGCAGATCTGTAGTCATCACAGGCGGCTCTTCCACAACAGGACGCTCCTTCATGCGCTTCTTCAGACCGTCAACAGCTCCATTGATCTCCTTGCGCGTGTACTCCCAGTCGTAGCCATCGTGGAAGTTGCAAACGACGTTGTGAATCAAGTCAATGTTGATGATGACTGTCGGAGGAGTAAGCAGCTCGTGAGAAGAATGCAGGTCGTGAGACGAAGCTCGAGGACGACTCAACACGGGCATAACCTCCTCCTCCTTGTCAAAGTAGTCCTCCTCGAAGCAAATCTCCTCGAATCTGACCCGTTCTCGCTTCACCAGGCTGTCCAGATCGGAATCAAGCAGAAAGTCGGCATGCGTGTAGCTCTCTGCCATCTTCTTTCGTCCGCTTTTTCTGCTCTGACTCGGCTTCTCGCCTCCATAGTAGCTCTCCACAAACGACATGTTGTTGGGAACGTCGTCAGAAACCATGTCAATGTCGTCATTGTCAGAGGAACAGGACGATTCGCACGCGTCCTTGTTCTTCGTCTTGAAAAAGCAGTCGTCCACGTCTTGAAATGTGTTCAGGAACGGATCCAAAGTCTCAAGCTGGAACTTTGCACCTGACAACTCAACCGGAGGCTTCAAGCTGTTGATCAAGTGGATGAGAGTCTGAGTAGAGTCTGCACAAGTACTCAAAGTCACAGTGTCCCCGTTGATGTTGATAGTCGTCGGCTTTCCTGGCGAAGAAGAAATGGAGATGGAGGTGGCGGTCAAACTGGCAACAGAGGTGTACTGCTCCAGATACGAAGACAGAAGATCAGCAGGGTTCGGGGAAATCAAAGAGACGTCGTCAATCAGAAGAAGAGATGCAGATCCGATAAACGACGTCATGGAAAAGGTGGGAGAGGGCTTGATTTCACACGTCACATGCTTCACAATGAACTGAGCAGACGCATCCGAGTTTGTAGGATTGAGTCCAACAGCACAGTTGTGAATCTGCAATGGAACTCTTCGAGGAGGAGAGTCTGAACCGTAAGAAGACTCTCGTGAGCTGGAATCGCGCGAAGAAGACTCAGTAGACTCGACTGCTTTGGGTTCTCCCTTGTTTCCAAACAGCTCCAACAGCTCTGTGTAAAACTCCAAGGCGCAGTTTTTCACTGTGATCAGCTGTATCTGACCCTTGGCAAGCTCCACAACAACATTGTTTTTCTGAGTTAGTATGTATGCTAGATAACCATCAACCCCTAATACTCACTTTCTTAAGTGGATGAATAAGCCACTTTTTCGACAAACCCAGATCGCTGAGATCTCGTCCAATTTCCACAGTCGAGATGGAAATCTTGTCTGCAGGTCCCGTAGCAGTAACGTCGCCCAAAACCACCTCGATAACGCCAATCTTGCCACCCAAAGCAATCTTTCCTCCAACTTTCGAGACGTTAATCGACAAAGAAGGCGTCTCAACAGGCTCTTCAACAATTCGAAGCAGCTTTGGAGGCGCTGACTGAACTGGAGCAGGCTCAGAATGCGTTTTGGAGCTGTTCACAGCTTCAACAATAGGCTCAACGAGCTTCTGGAGCTCCTCAATGATCGGAAGACCAACATTGAACTCAACCTTGTCCACAGAAACGACAGAGGACTCGAAAGAAATGCCTTTAACGTGGACATCCGCAAAAGAGACCCGCGAAACCGACACTTTGCCGTTGGAAAGACGAACCGGCAAAATGTACAGCTTGTGTCCGGAAACATCAAAGTCGAATGTGTTTGTCTGAATTGTTGTTTTGATTGTGTTGCCTCCATCACTCGATTTAACCGAATTAGAGGTCTTCTGCTTGGATCCTACCAGAGAGACGAGATTGGTGACTAGACTCACCATGTCCACAAGATCGGGAATGCTAAAGTGGCCCACGGCTTTCTTTGGAAGCACCAAAGTGAACGAGTCAGAAGAAGCCTTGAGCAGAATATCTGCGTCCAGGGGACTCGGTTCGTCCTCTCCGTCTTTCTTTTCGTCACTGTCGAAGCCAAAGACTCGAGTAGAGCCTCTCTTGATCTCGCAAACGCCAACTTGCAGCTTATGGAATGCGCCAGAGGATGCAGTAATGTCGGAAACGGAAAAAACCAGATTCTCGGCCTCGTTTTTGAACTCCCAGTTGTCGTCGAGCTTGCTGATCGATGCAGAAATGGACTTGACGCCGAGACTCAAGTCGATCTTGGCTCCTTCTTGAGACTCGTCTCTGGGCTTCTTTCCTCCACTTCCCACTTTAACGAGGGACAAAACGACAGCCGGAAATAAGTCCAGACTGACTCTGACGGTTCCAACCTCGCAGCTGACTCGCATCTCCTCTCCCAGAAACACAAGCACGTCCACCGTGTCCACGTAGAACACTCCAACAAGCGGATCAGCCACAAACCCGAGGTTCGCGGACTCCGCGATCGCGCTCATGTAGATGCTGCTGGCCTCCTCGTGCGAGAAGATGGTCGACTGGAGCAGCGACTTTTTGGCGTCTGAAAACGAGTCCGAGTCCGAGTCCGACTCGGACGTAAACCCCGTTGTTGCGTGCGCTGTCTGTGTCTGTGTCTCCTTCCTGTCCCTGACGCTCACCTTGACGCCTCTGATTTCGAGCGCCATTTCGTGTCCTCCCTTGGGCCTCAGCTGTACTTCGTCCACCACGACGTCCATCTTGTCGTCTGCGGCCACAAACAGCGTAACGTGCACGTTTGTGACGTCGACCGTCAGCTGGCTGAGCACTGTTTGTGTCACCTTCTTGACGAGCGCCTCGCTGACCCCCGATCCGCCCAGCCCTAGCAACGGCGGTTCCTCAGCCTCATCGAACTGCGCGTCCTCAGACAGAATCGACGCCGCGAGGTCCGCCGTCGTGCGCTCCAGAAACTCCTCCACGTGCTCTGTGGCGGTCTCCACGTCCATCTGTTTCATGGACGCTGTGATGTGCACGCCATCGACCTTTACCGCGATTCCAGCGCCTCCCAGAAGCCTCATCTCGACGGAGACCTCGTCGATCGACCCGGAGCGCATGTACATGCCCGCGGGAAGACTCAGACGGTCGGGATCGAGCTTGACGTTGGTTAGTGCCGCCTTCTGCGCAGTCCCCAGCGAAATGTCCATGTTGTCGAGCTCGAGGTCCGAGAAGAGCGCGAGGCGGTTCAGCACGTAGTGGAACGCGCGCTTCTGCACGTTGGGGATCCAGTTCATGGGTTGTGTGTGTTCTGAGGTGCTGTGGAGGTCTCACGAACAGGAGGACGCACCATCATGTGGGCCAAAGTTTAATTACCACCCAGGCAACGATAAGGTGAGATGTAACTATCTTTTGTTGGGAGGTGCAATGGGAGTGGAGGTGATTGCTGTGTCAGAAAATTGGAAAATAAAAAGAGAAAAAATGGGTGAAAAAGAAGAGATATTGTGAGTGCAAATACAACACAAGTTAATAATACACAGCACTATATCCCCTTCATCAACTCCAACCAAGCCATAACACCCTGGAATACCCAGTCAGATGACGCTTATTAAGTCAAGGTTTCATACCAAATAGAGCTAATCTTGCATATTTGTTATGAGAAGAGGAGCCGAAGGAGCCGTTTCTATGCAGTATTTGCGACGGTCATGTGACTTATTACATTAATAAGTTTCGGTTCTGTGAGTAGCAGCATGTGATTGACGTATGTAGGCGTCAGATGTAATTTGACAGCTAGCTATTGAGAGCATTTGATTGTTTGAGATTCGTCATGCTGCAATTTGTTGAGTATCTTCTTCCAGAGTTCTTCTTCTAGTACTTATGTTGTTTAGTCATGAAAGCATCTAGTTGATCAAAGGAACTTGTTATTAGCGGTCGTGCACCTATTCCAAGAATCGAAGAATGCTAACCACGTACCAAGGTCGAACAAGTCTATCGAGGAACTTCTCTAGTTCCATCTCTAACCCTCCTTTCACTAACTGGATATCCAGATACAGCACCCTCCAATCACTTCACCTCATGCACATTAAATGGCTCATGTCGCCAGTAAAACCCCTGCTGCTCATCTCAGCTTAGACCGCCATAACTCCCGGAAAAACAGCTGCATATGGTCTGTTTGTTCATCGGCTACTATTTTGCCGTTCTGCAGTGTCAGGGGTAGTAATTAGTAATTGATCGAACTTACCAATCTGTTCAGAACAGTTCAAACGAAGCAGGAAACACCTCATCTCATCAATTCACCATTATTCCGGTCTCCAACCTGGATTCTGAGATACGCACCGTTGTGAACCGGAGATGTTAAAGCGTTAGCTTGGAATTCTAGAACCACGCTGATCTGAGTCAAGAACTGCATGGAAACAAGTTTCCGGTCCAAGGAGGTCGATTCTAGAGAGCTCGAGATACGAGGCAGACCTGAACACATTGATACTAGTGGTTTAGAAGTCACTAAAAACAAATCTATAAAAACAAATCCATACAAATGGACTTGATGCCTAATGAAAACAGAGATGAGCAAATAACCATGGAAGCCTACCGTAGTGTCCAACTAAACATCGCGTGGTCCTGCCTTGGATCAGCAGAAAATGCAACAGTCAGCGTAATTAGCGGCAGGCTAGACTCGGATCTGGAGACTTCTCGGCCTTCTTTCTTAACCGCCACAGAGACCTGCAAAGAACTTCTTTCCACGATCCAGGCTTTTTCTCGCTTCTCAAACCCGTAACCCGGTTCTTCACGTTCAAACCCAAACAGCCCCGGACTTCCCCCCGTGGGGATTTCTCTTGTGAAACTAGCGTGAAACCCGCTAGTGTCGGACTCAAGGACATGCCCTGTGCCACACAAGCGTCGGGGGTAGCATGTCTCTAGACTAGGCCCTACAGCACCTAAAATACCGATACGAGATGGCCTAAACAGGGGTTTCGAAGGAGGTTAGAAGAGCGAGAAGAATAGAGCGCTACAAGTGCTGTAAATAACTGGAGGAGTGACTTGAGACAACTTATTTAACAAAAGAACTAACTAGCCAGCTCTGAAAAGCTCTTTTTTTACAACTTGAAAAACACAGCAAACAGAAGAAAAAAAGTTATCAATCAGAACGCCACAGATCGGAGATTCAAAGGAGATAGCAGTGCCGCTTGCTAATAGGCTTGCGAGGCTACTAACAGACACTAGCGGAACATCTCAAATTGATTTCGTCTTTATTTAAGCTTTTATTAACCGCCCAGGTATCAGAGTCCCATATGGGAAGATATAGTAATTAATTCTGCTCCAGAATTTTACTGAGAGTACTTTCCGTCGTCTATAAGCTATATTCAAATTTTCATGTCTCTACCGCCACAGCAACACGACTTTAGACGCCCCCTACAGACTCCCAAAATAAGCTCCAGAACAAGGTTTAGATTGTTGAGTTTATGGCCTATTGTACAAGGTATATGGAACTCGAGCTCAGACATATATACCGACGTGCTCCATCCTCATAGAGCGATTTTCAACATCTCGCCATATTCAGCAGCTCATAATACGTCCCCCTCGAAGAACAGATTCAGACCAACTTTACTTCTTCCTACAACCCTTACCCTGCAACCCAAATCGAGAAAAGACAGTGCAGCGCAGCGTTGCGAACCTCGTCCCAACGCTAGGTATTTTTATTTTGTCTTAACCATCACCGCGACACCTTATGACCGAACCCAACTCCTCGGCGACCCAGTCGTTGCCGTACACCAGAGGGTATGACCGGGTGATTATCGACTCCAAGGACCTGGCGCAGACCGGCAAAGTCGCTGAGAGCGATCTTTTGCTGGCGCTGTCGCATATTATGAACCGTTCCACAGACAATGTCAAGCATCGGCTGGACTATCTGAGCGGGCTGGACGAGCAGGAGATCAGGCGTGTCCGGCATGCGCGCTACCCGAGCACGATTGACTGGGAGTCGCTTTTCCGCTTTCTTTCCGACCAGGACTGGGACTCGTTGCGGTCGTCGTCCAACTGTCGAGACGGCGTTTGGCTCAAGTTTGACCCCATTGAGGACGTGCTGATGCTGCATCAGGTGTACACGAGTACGTCGTTACACGATGCGATCGACGAGCTCGGCCAGAAGTACCCTCACCGTCTGAAGCGCAATTGGCGGACCCGATACACGCAGCTCAAGAACCAGAACACGCCCGAGCAGCTGGAGAGCCGGATGAAGGACGCAGAGCGGGTCTTCATCGCGGACACGACGCTCACGCACTTTCAGCACAAGTTTCCGCGGTTCTACTCGTCGGACAGCGACCCCAATTGGTTTGACGAAGACGACAAGGAGGACGACGAAGGAGACGCAGACGGGCCGCAAACCATGTTTTCCAGCTCCGAGGACAAGTTCATTCTCGACACAGACGCGCTGTTTGCGTCGAAGCAGGTGAGCGATCGGCTACTTTTGAAGATCCTCGAGTTTGCACTGTCCATCGGCCCCTACACGCTCAGAAAGCACCTCGCGGAGCTGCGACAGGAGTCCGAGATGGTCTCTCTGGCGCTCAAGGAGGCGTCTCTGCCTGAGAACGTCGACTGGACAAAGTTCCAGGCTGCTGTCGACAACCTGGACGAGTCGTCTGCAGTAGGAGACATCAAGTGGGCCGAGGTAACTGACGCTGTGGAGTGGGAGTCTGGACGGTTCACGAGCAACGAGGATCGGTGCCTGATGGCGCATCTGGAGGTTGCTGCGACGATTTTCGACGGAGCCAGGGCTGTTCATCGCAAGTTTCCCCACAAGAGTCTTCAGCAGTGGCATAAACGGTACTACGTTTTGCTGGCAGACAAGGGCAGCGTTTCGAGCACTACGCGAGAAGCCGCAGTGCAGTTCAGCGAGCGAGAGTCCGAGGAACTGTTCCTGGAGCAGTTTCCGGAGATCTACAGACGCGAGGATGGAAAGTTCCGCATTATTGGAGGCTCTACAACTGAGGAAACAGCGCAGGAAGGCGCTTCTCTTCCGGAACACATTCCCGATCCGATTCCCGAACCCGAGGAAGTCCTGGCTAACGTTCCCCAGCCTCACCAGACGCTTCCCTCGGGCTACGATACGTCCAAGTTCACGCGAACGCAGGATAAAGTCATCTACGCAGCCAACAAGACCGCCACCGAGAACAACGTGACGATCGAGGTGCTGGTCCAGACGGTCTCGTATGTTTTGAACCGCGATCCCGAGCTTGTTCGCCAGCGACTAGTCACTATCACCACGGAAATGTCCCAGAACGAAATCGCACGTCTGCAGCGACACAACTACCCCTACGGCATAGACTGGCACCAGATCAAGGACTTTTTGATTTCCGCTCAAAGTAAGCCAAAGGAAGCTGTGGACTGGAACGAGCTTTACACTCGTTCTCGAGCGTTCAACGTGAAGAAGCGCCTGGACGACAAGGAGCGAAAAGCGCTTCTGGCGATCGCCAACTCGGAAAGCACGCCTGTGAACGCCATGATCAAGCTGCACTCTCTGTATCCTCATCGTTCAAGGCACGCATGGAGCGATTCTCTTCGAATTCTCAAGTCCAAGCCAAACTACGAGCAAGAAGTTGCTGCTGCGCTGGCGGACTACGACCACGTGACCTACAAGGAGCACTTCACCAAGTCCTTTCCCGAGTACTACGGCGCCAAGGAGGTGATTCGCACGGTTGTCGACAACAACCACAACCCTAAAGGCAAGCCGAGAACCGAGGGCTCGCGGTATCCGCTCAAACCGCTCAAGAGCAAGCGCGTTCACGTGGACGAGCCGAATGCCGAGTCGGAAAAGAGTCTGCCTTCTGAGCCAGCAACTCCAGCACTTAAAAAGCCCCGCAAGAAGCGAACTAAGCTGCTGAGAGACGAGGCTGAGCAACTCAAGGCCGAGGATCTTATCAGAACAGTCGTTCAGGACGCTGTGGATGAAGGACATGTCGATCCTAAAGATCCAGCTGCTCAGGACGGTCTGAGACCGCGAAAGAAGCGCAAGGCTGCTGCTCAGATCGGCTCTCTGGCTGAAGCTGAGATTGACGAGCACGAGGAGACCCCCATCGAGGGTCACGACATGTCGATGATGGATCTTTCCGTGGACTCGATCAACGAGGAGGACCTGATGCGAGCAGTGCAGAACGCCACAAACGCCGTCGACGACCATATTCTCATGGAGCCTAACGTTGTCGATGTGGCTGTGGCTGCTGCTGCCATGCGCCACGAGCCCGCGGAAAAGGAGAGAAAGGACAAGGACGAGGCGTTTGTGCCCGAGGAGGACGACCAGGAGGAGGAGGAGGAGGAGATGTTCAACTAACTGTACTTTTACGTCTGGCAATGCCTGTATATAGAATTAATGTAGCTACTTGCAAGCACTGTAGTTGTACGAAGCGAAGAAATATCTTGCTGAACCAAATAATACATAAGAGAACAGATAAAATGAGCAATTCATAGTAGTTAAATGCACAGTGGCCCATTAACCTCATACAAGCTTCTTCTGACACCAATGCTAAACCAAACACAAGCTGATTGTGAAATACTTGTAGCATTAACTGATGGTGCTGGTACCATTTGACAGCGTTGGGAGCAAAAAAATGACAAGGCGCCTAAAAAGAGCCCGACGTGGGGCTTGAACCCACAGCCTTGAGATGACCTTTGAATAAGAGTCTCACGCTCTACCGATTGAGCTAGCCAGGCGATTTTTTGAAAATTAGAAAATGTGGCCTCCACACTGTGATTGTGGATTATGTAATCCGTTTTTTGCGAATATTGACGTTCTAGATGGAAATTGGATTTTTTTGTGTGAAGCATATCTTGTAGAATCTGGAAAATTAACCCTGCTTGTTTTTATAAAGTTTATCAGGTGCTAGAGACATTTTCGTAAAAGTGAGTGGTTTTTATGGAGGCTTGTAGAGCTGGTAATTTAATAGATATAAAGCCGCATATGACTTAACAGATCATCTAATTTGTGAAATACCATCTAATAGTCTGTATCTATCTTACTCGTGGCTCTGCAACCTCACCATTTTCTTGTCTACGCAGCCGTTCAAATGATGCTAGTATCAATATTATCTGTACACTCATTAAAAACTCCTTCAAAACTTTTCATCTCCATTACTTCTTTATAGTCATACAAATACAATACAAATACATACCAATCCAGTCAAGTCCAGCTTAAACCTCCCACTTTTTGACCCTCCAAGTCGCAAATCCACCTTCTCTTTTCACTCTGAGAATCCACCTCACTCCTCCAACTACCATGATCAGAATCCAGACCACAAACAAGCCAACTGCAAACCACTGCTGGCTCAAAGCCACCTTTTGCATCATGTTAACGAGGTTCTCGAGACTCGTAGCGATCGTCGTCTTGGTCTGAAGAGGCGCAAAACCAGGCAGAGAGTTGATATGAGCCTGGCTGAGAGCCATAACCGCCTGTTTTGAATTAATTTGGAACCTCTGGGCAGTTCCAGGAGCAATGGCGTCTTGAGACTTGTCGAAAACGGCACTCAGGAACTTGTCGGAGTTGAAGAAGCCAATGTTTCCGTTTGGAAATCCGAATCTCTTAGCCACAGCTTGGTTGAGCTCCTTTCCAAGCTTGTCTAAAGTCGAATTAACACTCTTGATGAGCTCATTCTGAAAAGAGAGGCATTCAGTCTCCAGGTTGGTCTGGAGACCTTCCAAATAAATGTTGGCAGAGTCAATAAGACGCGTAATGTCCGAGGAAATGTTGTGCAAAGTCGCAATGCTGTTGTCTGAGTTGTTCTTCTGGACAGCCTTGACTTGAACTGGTTGAGGAACAGATGTAGGAGCAGCCTTAGCAGTTGAGAAAATGGCCATGTAGTCGACAGAGGAGTATTTCAGAGGCTTAGCTTCTTCCAATCCACCCAAATCTCTGCCTGTGAGAACCCTGGGGGGCTCAGATGCTTTAGCTGTCTCAGCCATGTGACTGTACTTTTCAGTGTCTCCAGTTCTAGCTCCTGAGTTCTCGCTCATATCACTGACAAACTCGATCTGAGCTCCTCCTGCGATTCTGAGACTGCTCAAGAGAGAAAGATCGCAAATGCAGGAAACAGCAACAGCAACAGTGACTATAGTGAGTGTCGAAAGATGTTGAGGAAAGGGAGGCAGTTCGCGCGACTTGTTGATTTTGCATTTCATGTTGTTTGCGACCTGGGATTCAGACAACTTCAGCTTTCTCAGGTAACTCACCTTCTGCGACTTCTTCTTTCTGACTCTGCCAAACAGCTCCAGGAAGCAGGTAATCAGCAGAAAGATGATCGAAAAAGCGACAAAAACAATAACGATAACTCCGCTTTTCGAGTTGACGCTCTTCTCCATTTTCTCAAAGTGCTCTTTAATTTCATCTTCCTTGGTACAGAGTTGAAACGTAGAAAACAGCTGGTTGTAGCTCGAGTTTCGAAGCTGGCCAGAGATGGACTTGGCTGTAGGCAGATTGAGAGCGAGTTTTCGCATACCAGAGTTGAAATTGTCGAAATCGGTTAGAATTGCGTTTTTTGCTGAAGAAAGAGGGCCCTCGAAAGAACTGCAAACGTCAGAAGGAGACTTGAAGAGAGGCAGGAAGTCTGAGAAGAAAATGTCGCTGAAGTTCACCTTCTTGAGATCGTCGAGAGTAAGTGAGGAAGTGTTGCCTGACTTCTCAAAGCCGAAAATGGGATTGTTCAACAAATTCGCAGACAGAGAGTTGAGAGAGGTCTCAAACAGCGAAATGTTAGACTCGAGAGGTTTCAGCTCTTTAGAAAGAATATCTTGAGCATCACGAGCATTTTTCGAAGTAGTGTTCTTGGTAAGATCAACGCCAAAATCAATAGTGTTTGTCAGACTGCTCACATAATCCTTCTTCAACTGACCCAACAAACCGTCAACAAAACCAGGAGTCTTCATAGTCACATCGCTCTGAGGAAGCAGACTCTGGGCCATATCTCCCACGTATCCAGCTGCTTGTCCAGTCACAGAACTGTACAGAAGATTAGGGCCAAAATGAGTAGTGGCAGCATAAGTGTTGAGAGTAGCACAGGCAGTCTGCGAATAAATCTGCGAGTCGTCAATGCCGTAGTTGAGGATGATTGTGGTCACGTGGGTCTTCAGAACGATGAGTAAGCACGTGAGTGTGAGAGCAAAAAAAACACGAGACGCTCTGGAAGCTCGAGAAGTCGGTTCAGGAGGCGGTTCTTCGTACTCTTGAGAGTTGTAGACAGCACGTGACTCCAGAGTATTGGTTACGTAATCGTAAACCTCACGTGACTTGTCTGCTTCTCTCGACTCGTACGGGTTCTCCTTGTGCAGACTGTAGAAGGAAGAGGGGACATGCGGAGTCATGGGAGTCAGAGTCGTGTTGTCTGCGTCACGTGACCAGTCATATGACTTCATAGTCCCCAAATCATGGCTCTTTGTGTTCAGATCGAGTTCTCTGGCGTCTTGTTCGTACTCTCTTTCCAGCGGATCAAAGTCTCCATCTCTCCACTGTTTTCCTCTCTGGGCGCGCATGAAGTCCTCATAAACACCTAGCATGCCTCTCTGCTCCGTATTCTCAAGATCTTGGGGTTTTTCGGACTGCTTAGCGTCGTATCCTCGAGACTTGTGCAGTTGTGCAAAGTACTGTTGGATGTCGACGTCTGGAGTATCTGGGAGACCTCGAGAGGAGGTTGAGTCTCGAGAAGGGTATTCCATGGGCTTGAACTGGACTTGGGGATCGCTGTGCTTTCTTGCAAGGCTTTCGCGAGAGTCGTTTCCTCTGAGGTTCTTGAAGAAGCGCGAGAAGCGAGAGTCGCCTTTAGGAGAGTCACCTGGGCTGTCTTGAGACAGAGGAAGCGTCATATGGTAAGGTAGTGACATTTCGAGCAGTTTGTGAGGTTTTGGGGGTCCACAAAGGGACGGGAGAGTTCTTATATGTTTTCGGTTGAGGCTGTATCATGTGTGGGAGTGAAAGAGAGGTTGGGTGGTTTAGATAGATATCCTGAGAGAGTTGATTTTGGTCATGATTTTCCACCTGGTTTAAAGAGCTATGATTACTACTATTGCAAGTTCTTGTAGCCATATCTGTTGAAATGAATCAATTCTGATTTATTCAGAATAACTCGAATACCGTGAGGTTCAGGTGCCAAGACTTGTAAAAATATATGAAAATTCATATTGAGTCCGTTTTTGGTGGGAAAAGTTTTTGAACGAGAAATATAGCGTAGATGTAACTGTGAGACTTATGGTAATTGATTATTGTAACTATTCGTCATTCTATTACGTACAGTATCTCAGTGTCCACCTTGTGGCAGTGTCACCTGCATACATCACGAGATATCTGAGGCCAGTTTGAGGCTTAGATGGACGTTGGCGATATTTTCTGGAACTTTTTGAGTCTTTGACTAACGTGATTACTACTGTAGACGTTTATAAATGCTCTCTCTCGTCATATACCGTCACTCCAACAGTCATTGAGATATGTTGTCAGCCTCAAGCCTCTGTGATTATGTAATCAGATAGTCAGAGATACCTCATGATTCGCAGTAGCTTTCTAACCCGTTTAGCTCTCTAACAGTTCACATATGTTCAGATTTGAGCAAGTTGCGATGTTCTGGAAAGCCCCAAATTGGCATGACAAGGAACGGTGAGAAAATCACAACTCCTTGAGTTGGTGATATTGAGTATCAATTTTTGGTATCATTGTGATCGTAAACATCTTCCCTGGTGATTCCCTGTATTAATATGCTCACGTGACCAACCTCCAGAGCGGTAAAAACACACATCCCCTGCAATCTCACATAAACGTTTCCCACGGAAAATAAAAAACAGGCCAGTCTTTTTATTTGCCATTGTTTACACCTAGCCACTCCAGTCCCGCTTCAACACGCCATCTATACTCTCCACATTCACCTTACATTGAGTTTTGATTAGGCATCACATCGTGATTCCTTAACTCAACACAAACAGTTCGCATTCACCAGCCCTTAAACACGTTCCTTGCATTAAACGGCATTACCAGCATCAACTAAGACAGCAGCATCAACAGCATTAACTAAAACAACATCAACAGCATCAACTAAACAACACAAACACACCACTACCATGGACAGACCGTTCACGCGACCCCTGTCTACAGCAGACATATCCACGTCTCTAGCAGATCTATTTAAACAACCGCATCCGTCAAACAACTCGGAGATCCTCGGACTGCTTTACCATCTCGCAGAAACATGCTCAAAGAACATTGGCGTTGTACACAGAGGCATCACCTGTGATGGCTGTGGAACTTCTCCGATAGTGGGAACTCGATATCACTGCAGCGAGTGTGTGGATGTGGATCTGTGTCAGTACTGCGTTGTCCTTCGCAAACACCAGTGGAGTCACGTGCTCATCAAGATCAAGATCCCTGCTCCGCTAAAGTACTCGCCTCAGTGGATCTGCGAGAGCTGGGCAGGCTGCGATAACGACGCTATTACAAGGGACAAGGAGGAGAAGCGAGAAAATGGAGTCGCTGAGAACCACGACATTGAGGCGCATGTGTTCAATGAACCGCCAGAGGACGATCTGTCTGACACTGAGAAACACACCATCTCAGCCCAGACGGGAATCGAGCCTAATGCCGTCCAGAAAGCCTGGCGCAAGTTCTTTGTGCTCTGCGACGAGAAAACAGAGCCCCAGGAGCTCAGATCGTCGTCGTTCTTCATTTCTCACTCGAAACTCGTCGCCATGTACACCATCATTGAAGGAGCAGGCATTGACTCGACCCAGAGAAACATTGTGCAGCTGTACAATTTGTCGGGACACCCTAGTCGTATTTCGTTTGTCGACTTTTTCACTGTCGAACATTGGATGGACTCTACTGCCCCTCATTGCGAATTGGATCTAGTTGCTGGCTTCTTTGATCTTCGCTTCGAAGAGGGTGCTCGAAAACGCGTGTCTCGAATGGCGCTTCTCAACTCGCTGATGAAGCTCTTCAATACCATCATCACGCAGCAGATCTGGTGGGGAGCCAACAGTGAGCTTAGAGACATGGAGGAGATTGTCACTGGTCCAGGACCTGTCTCGTCCAAGTTCCAGGAGTACAACGACTTCATTCGGCAGCGGTACTTTGAGCGAAAGCCGTTTTCCAAGGAACCTGTTCCCCATGCCGATATGTCTAGACAGTATCTGGAGCCTCCCATCCAAGCTAGCAACAGGTCCATGGAGAACATGCATCGAGACACGCCCTCAGAGGCTCTACGAGCGCATTTTGGAGGACATTATACGCTGTTGCAGGAGATGATTGGGATGACGTGTGGCACTGAGCTGATGAACCCGTTGTTGAAGGTGCTGAAGACGAGGGGAGTGATTGACAGGAAGAGTAGGGTGATTCGGGACGATATTCATATTCTGGCGGGAGATCAGGAGGCGATGCTGTTGATTTCGCGACTTGCTAGTTTGATTAGAAAGCTGAGGGGATAACGGTAACGAGGGCCAAAGGTCCGAGTGGACAACAGGCTGTCTAAGAAAGGAAACGGGGCTGAAAGTCCGAGTGGACAACATCCGTTTGGTAACGAAGACAGGATCCATTTGATGATGTTAAGCTTTCACATCTCCGACACTTGAACCACAGAGTGAAGCACTCAGCTGTACGTACCCGTACAAGTAATTGTACATAACTAATATTGCATTCATATCTACACCTTACAAGTCTCTAATCAAATACCGGAACAAGGAGTGTAATTAGAAAAAATATAGTGGGTAGCACAGATCCAAGGAACGTTGAATCATAGCTAGTGATAGTCACTGTAATTCTAGTTACAACATAGTTTTGCAGTCGTAACCGAACACCCACAACAGTCTCTCTCGGAATAAATAAAATAAAATAAAATAAAATAAAATAAAATAAAATAAAACGAACGCACCATCTTACCTTTAAGGAGTGTAAGAACAACTTGGACCGGTTTAACAAGCCTACTCGCAGTCTAGCTTGTTGCATCTCTACTTTTATCACCCCCCACTATATCCACATCTAATAATATTACTAATACAAAATCTCTAGTCAAGGAAGGTCATGCCGCGTGCTTGAGCGGCGAGGAGAACTGCGGGTTGTGTCCCGGCGCAGGGCTGTTCATCGTACTCGACGGCGCAGAGTGCACCGGAGTGCTGGCTCCAGAGTCTTCGTCCGTCACGGGAATCGAGTGCACTGGCGTAATGTCAGGCAGGTAGGACTCTCCCTTGGCTCGCTTGTCGGCAGCGTCCTGGAGCGCAATAAGTGCCTTGGCAACGGCAACATGGTCCGTCATCAGACCCACGTGGCCTCGGTTGGTCTTGACCTTGGCGACAACCTTGAAGCCAAACGGCTCGGGCATGTTCCACTTGGAGTAGACGACTCCGTCTCCGGATCCAAGCACAAAGTCGGAAAAGTCGCCCTTGTAGAGCCCGTCAAAGCCGTCGACTCGGCAGGCCTTCAGCGTGGGAACAGTCGTGCCGACAACACACGCCAGAGGAGGATACTCGTCCTTGCGGGCCTCGTCGTACCAGAAAGACGCTCGCAGCGCCTTGGTTCGCTTGAGCGTGCGCTCCAGGTAGTTGCACGCGTCGTCGTAGTCGATCGTGGGAATGTTGTTGTCGTTGTTGCCGGAGGACGCTCCCATGGTGACCTGACCCGAGTGTCCGGTAGCAGCAGCCATAGCGTCGGCTCCAGAGCCCGTGGCCTCGGGGTGCATGTTCTCAAAGTGCTCCTTGTGCTCTCGCGGGTGCGCAATCACAGAGGCAAGCTTGTGCATCTTGTCGCCAAAGCCGTGGTGGTGGTGCTCGTGGGGATGCAGTTTCGAGGGCTTGAGGCCGGACGTCTCCTTGCCCTTCTTGAGCAGCAGACATCGCTGACGATGCTCCTCGGACACACACGGGGACAAAGCGTACTTCTTCCACTCCTCGGGGTTGTAGAAGTCAATGTCGATTCGCTGGCCGGTGTTCTTGTCGACGAAGAGCTGCTTGTCCTCGGGCAGGAAGATGAAGGAGGATCGCATCAGGAAGTTCACCTGGGCTGTGAGAACCTTGGAAGAAAGCAGCACAGCGTCTCCGTTCTTGATAGGGCCGATAATGGCAGGACACTCAGACGGAGAACCAAGGTACAGAACGCCCTTGAAGAGGTCAGGACGCAGCAGCATGGCCTTGTGGGTCACCAGACCGCCCATGGAGTGCGCCATGACAGTGATCTTCTTGTTGCCGTTCTCGGCGTAGATCTTCTCGAGAAACTCGATCAGCTTGCGGGCGTTGAGACCAATGTCCAGACGCCAGTCGTAGCCAAAGTCCCGGATGCGGCACTTGGGGTTGTACGAGATCTTCTGGATGAGCCGCTTGCTCAGATCGATCGGTCCAATGTGAGTCAGCATGCCGTCGGGGTAGATGGTTTTCTCCATGTTGTTCTCATGGTCGTCAGAGGTTCCCACGGTCAGGTCAATCTTTCGCAGGTTGAAGCCGACCTTGATGGGGATCCATACCCGTCTCTTGGTCTTGGCGTCTCGCAACACAGAGCCTCGGTAGCCTCCGAGAATGACAAAGTCGCCCTCCAGAGCGTTGAAGGGGTCGTGCTTGGATAGCTTCTGCTTGTTGCCAATCTTGAGCGAGTCGACAACGGTGGGCATGGTCGCGTTGGACACAATCTTGTTGACCCGCACGCTCTGCAGATCGTGCTTGTTGCCAAACAGCTTGTCCTCCTCCTCGGTGGTGATGGACAGGTTGCGGTTGAGCTTCTGGCGGATCTGGGCAATGGACTCGTGCTCGGCCTGAGTCGCAGAGTCCATCTTGGCGAGCTCCGCCTCGTCCTCGTCCTTGTTAAACACAGAGCCAAACGTGGACGCGCGCTTGATCTTGTCCTTCTTCTTGCCCTTCTTGGCCTCCTTGTTGGCCAGCGGGTTGGAGAAGGGCATGCCGAACGTGAACGTCTTGTGCTTGGACTTGTGCGTCAGCATGTCTGGCGAGTCTTCTCGGCGCGAGTCGGTAGTGTCAGAACGCACAATCCCCGAGATGGCGCTCTGTCTGGGCGAAAGCTGCTCTCCGTCAGGAAGGCTTCCTCCCATTGACATGGACTTGTGCGAAACCGCCGGCGAAAGCGCATCTCGTCCGCGGCTCTCGTCCTCCTTGTCGTTCTTGCGCGAGTGGTAGTGGTGGTGGTGGTGGTGGAGATGGTGCACTCCGCCAATAATGTCCTCGTGGTGCTTCTGGCGGTCAAGCACCTCCTCGGCATGGTCGACAAACTCGTCGTCCTCCTCTTCCTCCTCGCTCTCAATGTCGCTCATGGTGGAGTCGGACTCGACATCCTCGTCGGACTTGAGCTCGAGGTTCCCGGTAAACCCTTGCTCGGCCCCTTCGGGGTGGTGGTGGTCCTTTTTTTCGTTGAAATGGGGGTTGTGGTCGCCATTGGCGCGGTACTCGTCGGAAATGGTCTGGTCGACTGAACGGTCGAGTTCGGAGGTTGGAATCACTGGGTTAGCACGGTAGCGAGTGCACGTAGTTCACGAGCGGACACGATAAACTGAACGTCTTGGAAGCGAGATCACGAAAGGAAGCGAGTGGCTGAAAGGAAGCGAGCGGACAACATCTAGTTGATCTAGCTGATCTCCAGTAGACTAGCTATCCCTTACTCTAGAGTATCAATAGAGAGTCTTACTCTGACCGTCAGTAGCTAGCTCTGGAGGTAGAGTAGCTGACTTATGGTAGAGAATCATGCTCTGTCTGTAGAGTAGCATCAGTCAAGTAGCTGTCTAACAGTAGAACATCTGACTCAATGGGTAGTCGTCTGACAGTAGACTATCTCGCTTTTACATCAGCAGCTGCCTTCAACACTAGAGAGCTGGCTCTAGCTGTTGAGGGCTGCTCTGACTGTAGAGATCTGGTTCTTGCAATAGAAGATAGAGAGCTGGATCTAGAAGTAGAAGACAGTGGAGTGTCTGGCTAGCTGGAAAGTAGTTGTAGGGTAGATCATGGTAGAGTGGCTGTCAGGATGTAGGTAGCATCTTCTGCCATTAGAGTAGCTGTCTAACAGTCTCTGAGGGTGTTGAGAGGTGTGATCTGTTGCATTCACGAAGGTAGGTTCAAGTCAGCTATTCAGGACCTGTAGATGTCTGAATTGAGCTCATTCGCAGTTGCAGCTGAATTCAGAATTCACCACTCAGCAACCTCGACCTTCTGAATTCAGCAGAATCAACAATCCAGAAAATCGAATTCCCGCCAAGCCTCCCTGCAGCAGATACTAGTCCCTGGCATAATCTGACATGCTACACTGACACTAGCGTGCGTGCAACGGTGCATTAGTGCAGATGGCGATTTCGCGGTTATGTGGTGGGCATTCAGGAATTGAGACTGTGACTTGTGCGAGACTGTCCTTGAAGTACTCAGCTGGTGGTACTAAGTGTAGAGGCAAGAATACCACAACACTCTGCACACACCAGACTCAGAGGTGTCAAAGACATACTTCAAATGACACAAACGACACAAACACACAAACACACACAAACAAGGCGTCTGTCACACACACGCCAACCCCAGGCAAACCCCAAACACCCCATAATATCACCCCAAACCAACGCCAATGCCAGCTGCAACCTCAGCCTCGTCTCCAACTTGCTCCCAAACTCGTATCCACGCTCCGCTGCGCATCGCCACACAATACTCACTTTTGCCACGGCTGGGGTCCAACTGACGGAGTATGGGCCTTTAGTATCGTCGACGGTTATATCCCTCTAGAGTTAGAGTTAAAGTCCGCACGATGGAGATAATGTAGACGGCTCTGGGAGGCGTCTGCGACATGTGAAAATGGGCTTTGAGACTCGGATCAGAATGTGCGCGCTCGGGAGATCCGATCCAGGCTTCTCCGGCGCTTTTAGCAGCTCTTCTCGGCAAGTAATTCGGCATTCCCGAAAATCCCGCATAAAACACCTTAACTCAGAGTCCATTACAGGTACGATAACGTGTGTGCGGTCAATCTCCGAATTGGGGCCTCTGAGCGTCTTGCGTTTGCGACGTGCGGCAACGTTTTTCTTCCTCCAGACTTCCGGGACCTTGCCTATTTGATCCGGCTTTCAGGCAGCTTTCTGGCTGTCCACATAGATGGCGCATGTTCAGCCCTGGAGTGTTTTCGGCAGGCTACAGAATGGGCATTTTGTGGCAGATTTTTGATTTGAACATATCGCTGGAATCTCCTGCGTCTCCTGGTTCTAACAGTTCTCTTCGTTTTCAAATATCTCCACTCCCCGTCCCACAATCCTCGATATCCCTGCGTCCACCCAAGGCACCAAGCTTTCGTTAGGCTTTAGAGCTGCGTCGACGATTAGGCCGAAATTAAAAACCGCTGCGGCGAATTTATTGCAGTAGTTCGCCGGTGGGTCTATTAAGGCGTTTGTGTACGTGCGCCATTTGTGCTTTTGTGTCAGTGTTGAAAATCGATCTCTAAAAAACATGCCGTTTTGTGTTCGAAAAAACCACCTCCCCCTTAACATTTCCGTAAATACAATAGGCCGTCTCGTGATTGGAAAAAGGAAAAAAGTGGAGGCACAAATGAGTGGTGAATAAGAATATGCTTTTATTCGTTCATGTGGTTTGAGCCGTTTGTGCGAGAGGTCAGAGGACAGAGATGATAAATCGGCCGAAAACGTCGGTTTCTGGGTCCCATTTAAGAAGACCTTCATAAACACGCTCCTACGACTCCCTAGTTCGAGGCTCAAGCGCTCCTTTCGTAGACCGAGCCGTTAACCTGTCCCAAAAGCAACGACTAAAGCCTCAGAAGCCAGCCGCATCATGTTACATCCGCACCATAAAAGGCGGGACAAACAATAGCTGCAAAAATCGGGAAAAAAGTTGTGGATACGACGTCGCGCGCATCTGCCCGTCCGGCTGGTCCAGCTATTTTTCCCTAATTTAATCGCGCAAAAAACAGCGGGAAAGTATGCGAATGCAGGTGGCTGGAAATTAACCAGGTTTATACGCTTTCCCAAAAGCTTTCCAGGAAAGCCGACGCAGGGAACATCTTGGCGTTTGCTTGTGGGGTTGGTTGTGGTGGCGCTATAACGGGATAAATTGCATCACTGGAATGGTATCACAGAGAGGAGCATTTTGGTGAACTCCTCGTCTTCTCACGACAACTACTCGCCCCAATATGGCTTTTCCAGCCAAGACCTTAAAGCGTCTTCGAAAGTCTACAGCGTAAACAAGAGACAACGTCGAAACGTGATCTGGGTCTGAGACAGGGCATTGCTTACTTTACCGGATTCAGATCGTGTGTCAGGCGTCGCTAGTCTGCAGGTTGCATGTTCAAGCGTTTGAACTGCTGACTCTTGTGCCGGTGGTAAGAGGTTTCGTATCTTGAACCCCAGATAAGTCGGAGCTAAGTTCCGCACCGTAATCATTCTGGAGGTTTATGGCGATCTCCGAGCCTATGGCGATCTCAGTTTGAGTCTTGGACGGCTAATTAGTCCGACTGCCGATGCCGAGTCTGATGACCACACAGCCGTATAGTTTGAGACATGATATTGCGAGGAGTGAGGGTGAGATGGTGGGCACATTTCGCGAGGGTTTGCCGGCTATCTCGCTTCCATTTCAACACAGACACAACGTTGAGCTGATAATGCATGCAAACTCTGATAACGGAATGGCGGTTGATTATGTCACTGTGAGAGAACCAGAGACTTGATAGTCCGAGTAATTCGATATCAGCGAGTTGAGTGGGCTTTTTAGAGTGGATTTTTGAAGCACATGTAACTCTCCACACAGACAGCAATTGAAGGATAAAGTAGCAAAAAAAGACGCGATGAAGGACACGGTTTGAGGTGAAACGACTCAGAGGAGAACTCTTTGGTGATTAGAGATGGTTAGTTTGAGTCATTTTGACTCATCTGGGTTCGAGCAATGAGCTTCTAGGAATTATGTTGTTGCTCTGTTACGGCGGTAGGCATCGATTTGTTCAGTTACTGGACCGTTGTTGAAATGAACGTTGTGTGAATAAAAGTAGTTAGAAGTTGTCAACAGGTGTCAACAAACGGAAAACATTTTGTTGGTCTTTACTTATGCCTACTTTGTACTTGTAGAAGCAGCATTTCCAACACCAACACAACAGCCACACTGCATCAAGCCGTGTCTACTCCAATATATGCTTAACCACCAAAGAAACTATCAAAGTATTCATTATCTATAATACACATGCAACCGGTATCCTCCCATTAGTGTCTGTTAGCCTACGCTTCCTCCGTAGTCTCCTCCAAAGAGCTGATGCAGAGCTCTGTAGTGGTCCTGATCCACTGATATCCTCCTTCGTTGGTCACTTTGTCAACTCAACCCATCTGTTGCAGTCAGATCAATATGCAGAACAACTCATTGAGATCAACTTGGTGAGCTTGACTTCAATCTGATGAACCAGTCCATAGATCAATCTGTTGACAAGTTCACCAGAACCAAGTTGATCAAACTTATCCATTCAAGCTGTTGGTTTCATCCAATCAACCTGATGACTTCAGGCAATCAACCAGTTGACTTCAACTGCTGAAAATTCACCAAATTGAAAAAATCAACAAACTGTTCACTCGTAAACAGATTACTCCTGAGCAGGCTTTCTGCCTCTTCGCTTAGGCTGCTCCTCCTCGCCAGTAGCAGGAGCCACGGCATCGGGATGCTTGCTGACAATGTCCTGCAGAAAGTCAAACTGCTCCGTCTCCAAAACAGCCTGCTTCAGATGGCTAGGAGACACTCGTTTCGAGTTGCGCATCCGCGCCTGATTGCACGTTTCCTCAATCAGCGAGATCATGAAAAGCTCCAGAGCCTTCGCAACAGCTGTAGGAGTAGCCTGGGCCACCTTGCCAATGTCGTCGTCGCTCTGCATCAGCTTTTTGATTCGCGCCACGGGAAAACGCGTTTTGATTTCTCGAGGCTTGTCGGGCATTCTTTTTGTTTTGTTTGTGTGTTTTGGTGTCGGTGTCGGATCACTCACGTGACGTGGTTTATGCTTTCTGGGTTGTCTTTTTTTGGGGACAAGCCCGTCTTAAATAAAAATTGCCGACACCACAGAAGGTTAAGTTTGGTTGGGAGGATGTGGCAGCAAGAATGTGGTTCCCTAGGGGGATGTTGTTGTGTCGACATTGGGAGGCGGTATATTAGAGTTTGGGTAGTGTAGTTGGATTGGTGGGAGCGAGAGGAGTATTTTGGTATATTTTTATTTTTTTCGAGTTTCAGGTGGGTGTTTGGGGTGTTTCTTTGTATATCACATTTATTGTTGATTATTTTAAAACCTAATATATATAATTATACTTAGCACAAGATTCTCGTTCTTTTGATACCATAATACCTCATGTTCCCCCTTTCTCTTGGTGTAATACCTCCATCTCAACCCTGGAAACACCAAAATCAACCCATTAAGGTTCAGATAATGTTTTCCCAACCTAAATATTTATGCACGATATGCACATTTTTTTGATATGGCGAGCGCAACGACAAAGCTAGTGGAAGTAGTTAGAGGTGGAATAAAGTGATTTGTGTTATCCCCTGGCTCTTCTGAGTACGCAGATATAATTCATTTTCAGTTTTATACAAAATCTATCGAGATATTACGTGCCCTCATTTTCATCGCGTCATGCACGTAAATTGAGACACTGCTCAGGAGTGTTTGAATGAACGGCTCTGAGAGGACAATAGATTGTGTTTGGGAGATGTGGATCTCGATAGCAACGTTGAATCACGTGATTTTCTTTTTTTCGGGCCGATTCGATCAATTTACGACAAGTTGGCAAAGACGTCCAATTTCATAGCCGTTTACGTAATACTCTTCATATAAGACAGCCACGTGACTCTATAGACCTACCACCTGAGCTTCTACCCTTTGTCGTTTCTTGGCGTGCTTTACAATGCCCTTTCTGTACTTGGGCCTGCTCTTGTAGTTGTGCCAGGAACGAGTACCATCTACAGAAGAAACCAGCTCACTCATCAAATAAATATATTAATTAAACACCATCGCTGTTCAGTGAACGACCAACCATCCAACTCCACCCACCACCACCAGCTGAAAGAAGTAGATTACCGATAACGAGACCGCAATGGCCATAAGAATGAGCGCGGCCCTTGCTGCAAGCGTAGGGGCCTTTGAAATCGAGAAACCGAGGTCTGAGTGCATGTTTGTGTAGCCGAGAGTGTCTGAACGACCCCACGCGTGGTTATATACCTCGAGAGGGGTATAGAAAGATGTTCTTGTGTTGTGGTCATGTGACGAAGTTAACTGGCCGTGGTGGTTTCAGGGGTTGGAATTGGGGGTGTGGTAAAATGGAATATATGGTCGCGTTTGTCTTCACGTGACGATTACAACCGTGGTATCCATTTTCTTCCAGCTCAAAAACTGACCCAGATATCGCCGTTCTCTAGACTCGTGCGGAATCTATAGGTTCGCAGGTCTTCACACTAGCGCGTCTTTAAAAAAATATAAAGAGGTTTCGTGTGCGGCTTTCACTGTGGAGAATCGCAAAGCGAGAGCCCGAAACAGCTTCTCCTTGTCATCTGGAATGCTCTGCGTCACATGGACCTTTTTTGGGTCGCGGAATGTCCATCGACAGGCACGTGTTTCAGACGTACAAGAGCTACCATGTCGAGGTTTGGCTCAAGGTAATTAGCATCTGGATACGGCTGTGGTGATATAGAAGCTACTTGTCGTGTTGAATGATGAGAAGGTGTCAAATGACAAGATGGGGTGATAAATAATATGAGACGAGTCAAGGGTATTCTGTGTGATGCTCTTGCAGTTCATGTCAAATGAATCCGTTCAGGGCGTCCTAAACAGGAGGTTACATTGACAGAGTTCGGCCTTGGAGGTTAGAGGCAATGGGCGGGAATGCAGCTCAAGCCGTGCAACTGAGGCGTTTCAGATATGGTGGCATGACTGAGGTGAAGTTGGAACACAAAGTGCGATACTTGTAATACCGGTACTTGTAGGTACTTGTAGGTGAATTTGTGCCTTCTAGACTGTAATAAATGATTTAAGCGAGTGTAAAACTGTAGCCCTGTCATAAAATATTTTGTTGGAGAGTCTCTTGACGAGAAGAGTTCTCTGAATGTTTTGTTTTTTTATTAATTTACACTATTTTGTGTGAAATTAGGGGATATTCAATGAAATACTCCAAACAGGAGAAGTCTGATAATTTATTGAGTGTCCAGCTCCAGAAGCTATTCCTAATCTCCAAAACGAGGAGCTCAACAGAGCTGTGTAGAGGATGGTATCAGAAAAGCAGCCAGAGAAAGCTGGCAAATAGTATCTCGTCTGAAACAGGACCACAATCCCGATGAGCAACTGTTGGTGGTAGTTTTAGACATCATCTCCACTCAACGAAGGTCATTTTTCTGCCGATCAAGTGTTCGGGCCGGTTTCTTAGAATAACTCATTTCAAGCAGGGTCTTTGTCCGACGATAAACTGTTGGGGGTGTTTCAGCGTCTCAAGAAGAGTTGTGGACTTCTTTGATCAACTTTTCGTGACATAGCTAGTTAGTTTCAGGGTCGTGGACTTCTTCTATCATATGCCAGAGTAATCAGAACTCCTTTGGGCAAGTCTTCAAGATGCCAATATTAATAGAACATGTTTTTCATCTCCAGTGCATAATCTGAATAATTAACTGTTGGAGAAGTTCATCTCTTCTCAGCCACATTCACGAACTCTTCACTTCAAAGACGCTGACAAATAGATATCAGGCTGTGTTTCGTCTTGTTCAAAGCCTTGCACTCCATCGATCTAGGGTCAGAGAAGTTCCTCGGCTTCTGAGTCGAAGATCAGCCGTTGGGGAAGAGCGTATGTCCCAGGGTCTCGATTCGGCGTGGGGGGTATATATCGAATTAACAGACATTGTCTGTAGTTCAGGTGGGCTGAATTGTTGAGTGTTCATTTTTTGATGTTCAACAGTTGCAATCTGTCCAGATCTTCACTCTTTCCAAAAAAGCAAAACAAAAAACACATCTCTATAGATCGAGTTGGCGTTCCATACGTCGAAGCTGTCAAATGAAGCACTAGAAGTAGGCGTATAATTAGTACAACAGGTCATAGATACACACTTTCAAATCTTGTGTACCGGTACAATGCCAAAAATATTTCACCATCTCAAACATTGCACTGATTACAGTAAGAGATCTCCTCACTTTCTACCACCCTCTTTCTACCACCATTCAAATGTTGAGATCACCTCTCCACAGATCTTCACTCATGAGCAGAAAAATAAAAGAAGAACACAGATCGCAATCGCAGTGGCACAAAGGACACAAACCCGGCGACACAAGATTCACGTGACCAAAATGCCTACCCCGCATATCATGTATTTTGTTGAGCTGATAATGCATGCTTGCTGCACGTGCCTGGACGTCCTGTGGAGCCTCTGGCGGGCTGAGCAAGCGAGCTGCGTAGCTGAAAATTCACCTGCGCCCTCTTCCCGTGCCGCAAGTTCCAGCACCGTTGTCCGTTTCGCGATATCGGCTCGGCAACGTCCGCAACTGTCACTTTTCGAGAAGCAGAGCCGAGGCTTAAATTTTAGGCACGTGGAGAAACGGCGGCGGGGTAGCGGGGTATACGGGGGGATTGGGATCACGTGACGAGAAACAGAGGATATAGCGATGAAATTTGACGTCGTGAAATCCACGTGACCGGAAAAAAACGCGCATTTTTTTGCCATTGCTTGTTGCACACCTTCCGCCGAATACAGCTCATGGTTTCGACCCAACATGTTGCAAAGTTAAAGCACAACGTGAAAGTGTGAATGTTGGAGGTGGTGGACGTAGAATGGGGTTGGGTGGGAGTATTGGGGAATTGAGGGTGTCATTGTGATCATCTGGCTGGTGCAATTCTAGCAGTATTTTCGGATTTCAAAAATAGTGTCTCCACCTCCGCCCTCGGGCATACCACTAAAACCGACTTTTCACTAAAGCCTAAAACTCTCGATGAGGTTGGGGAAGATCTTCTGGGGTGATAACAAGGAGCAAGGTTTGGTGGCGGCGTTTCAGGGCGCAACCTGCATCTGGGGTCTTTGTTGTGCGCGTCGGTGGGGTATTTCATGTGATTACTAAGGGTGGGCCGAAAAACGGCGATAGGGGTGCGAGGAGTCGTCAGAAGTGAGAAATTCGTTCACCAATCGACTCAGCACACTCAGACGGTCCCAACGAACCCGCATTTGTGCGCTTTTTGACGCCCCCTCTCCGGGTAACTCTCTGCGTTAAGCTCAGGTACCTCTCCATATAAACCCTTGGGTCCCCAGCTCGAAAACCAACCATGTCGACGGTATTTGCAGACGGCTCGCTTTTTTCCAACGTGCTGATTCTCGGCGCGGGCTTCTCCGGCCTCGCGACCTCCATCAAGTTGCGCACTTCGTGGAAAGATGGCGACTTTCATCTCTATGACCGCGATCATTCGTGGGGAGGCACCTGGGCTGCCAATACGTATCCAGGCTGCGGATCGGACATTCCTGCGATCTGGTACTGCCTGACTTCGGACCCCAAGGGTGATTGGAGCAAGGCTTTTCCTCCCAGAGACGAGATCTACGACTACATCCAGAAGCTGGTGGCCAAGTACGAACTTCGTCATATGGCGACGTTCCGGACCGAAATTGAGGGTGCCAAGTGGAACGCAGACGAGAAGCTCTGGTACGTGAGCGTGCGTTCGCTCGAGACGGGCAAAAAGTGGGTTCACAAGGCCCGAGTGCTGTTTACGTGCAAGGGCGGTCTGGTTGAGCCCAACAAGGTCCAGATTGACGGTCTGTACACGGACTTTAAGGGTCCCGTGATGCACACGGCCCGCTGGGACCACTCGGTCGACTACACAAACAAGAACGTTGTTGTTGTCGGCAACGGATGCTCTGCTATCCAGGTTGTCGCTGCGATCCACGACCAGACCAAGACTTTGACCCAGTTTGCGCGAACTCCGCAGTGGATCACTCCGCGGCCCGAGTTTGTGCCTGGACGAATTACTCGATGGATCTTCACCACTTTCCCCATCGTGCTCCATGTGCTGAGAACGATCGTCTTCTTCGTCATCGAGGCCGCCTACCCCATGTTCAAGAAGGGCTGGGTCGGCAAGATGATCAGAAGAGTTCGAGCTCACCACGCGACCGCCAACATCCGCGCCAAGACCCCCGAAAAGTACTGGAAGGTGCTCAAGCCGGAGTACGAGTTTGCGTGCAAGCGACTCATCTTCGACTGCGGCTACCTTGGTCCCGCTCTGAACAACCCGAATGTCGAGCTGACTTTCGACCGAGTCGTCAAGGTCGAGGACAAGAGCGTGCTGACCAAGGACGGCAAGACGTACCCTGCCGATATCATTATCGACGCTACCGGTTTCGACCTCAGCGGCGGCTTCACCAACATTCCTTTTGTGGGCGAGCATGGAGTCGAACTCGAGAAGTTCTGGGCCAACGGCCGAGTCTCCGCCTACGAGACGGTGCTCGTCCCCAACTTCCCCAACATGTTCCTCATTTTCGGGCCCAACTCTGCGACGGGACACAACTCGGTGCTTTTCGCGATCGAGAACGCCCTCAAGTTCTGCGAGTCTGTCGGAGTCAAGAAACTCATCTCCGGAGAGACAGACTACATAGGCGTGCGAGCCGAGGCCTACGACCGATGGATTCAGGACGTGGACAAGGCCCATGGAGAGGGTCTCCTTCAGCAGGGAGGATGTCAGTCGTGGTACCTTGCTGACAACGGCAGAAACGCAACGACCTACCCCTGGTCGCAGCTGACGGCCTGGCTGCGGGCTCGGTGGATCGACAAGAAGGCCATTGTCCAGGGCAACGGCGAGAAGAAGTTCAAGTAGATTAACTGTATATGATGGTGGTATAGTAGAGAGGTGGGCATCGACTGTTCTGCGATTGTATTAACAGCGTATCATCGACGTATAGAGGCTGCTTACTCTGGTCGATCACTTATGTCCCTATTGGCTTGCTACTTGTACGGTTGTATGGCGTACTACAAGTAGTACTCTGCTGAGGAGATGTACGTCCACATGGCAACAGCTGAATCGATAATACATGATGCGTCATCTTTAATAGCAACTTCAACCGGCTCAAAGTGTCTCAAAAGATGCTCCACCTGCCGTTCTTGTACAGCCATGACGTATCCAAAGAGGGGTTGTAGCATGATTTTTTGGCGACGTAATTACGAGATACCAGTTTAGAAGTGTTTTCCCGGCTATTTTCATGTCACAGTTCCAATCTCATTCCTAATCCACTAATATTGGACTCAGGACACTCTCCTGTTGTGGACTGACTCTCGAAAATTAGAAATCATGCTATTTCGCAAAAGGCACATGCCACAACAGCGAGAACATCGTAATCATATTCTCCCGATCATTCCCTTCCTACTGATACCAATCACTTACTTTTGCACGCCCTCAACCGCCCGCAAATCGCATTCAAAAAACTGGGTCACGTGACTTGTTTGGCCCGTCCTAGCCGCCCAGCCATGACAGAAGTCAACAATCGTCCGCAATAGTTTAGTGGCTAGAATTTCCGCCTGTCAGAATCTTTAAGGTTCAGCACGCGGGGGACCGGAGTTCAATTCTCCGTTGCGGAGTGTTGGTTACGGCTTCCCGTCCGATCAGCCATAGTCAAGCAGCAGAGAGCCTAGTTAGTATTTTAGTGGGTGACCATACGAGAATCCTGGGTGCTGTAATCTTTTTGTCCATAAGCGTAGCGAATGGGCTAATTATTGATTTTGTAATGTTTATTCATGATATTACCAATCTGTCGTGACTGTATTTACGCCTGTTTTGTTTTACAGCGTATATTACAGACCGATACTATCCAGGAGGATCTGGAAGGGTCAATATAACAGCTGTCAATATACAATCACTTCAAATACCTTCCAAACACCTTTTTCTATCACCCGATTTCCTCGTTTCTTTTTCTCCAATATCGGAACCTCTGCTAGGGTTCCTTCCGAAACTCGGAAGAGCTACAAAAACGCATATACGGCCAATGGAGACATGGGGAGTCTGAACCCGCCTTTGTAATCGCCGCAATCGCCGAAGCGGCTTTTCTACGTCGTGAAAACTTGCCTTAGTCGCTTAATACGCTAACTCAAACCTCCCCGACGGAACGTTCCGCATGGAGTAAGTGCTCCTTTTGCCAAGATTGTCAAGTGGCCAAGACCAGGGCGTTCCTGGGAGTACGAGTTGTGAGTTTGTTTATTGAAGTTGTTTCTGAGATGGTTTCTGGATTGGAGATCGAAGGGCAGATAGAGGAAGGCGTATAAACGATCCAATAAGAGACAGTGATTTAATTACAGTGACATGAGAAAAGCAAAGCTGAGTTCAAACGGCGCTTTTTGTTTGTATGCCAGGCTGTAGATATCTCCAGACTACTGTACATGCTGTAGCTATCCCTTGTTTCATCCTAAAGTTTGATGAAGAAAAGTTATCAATCGGATCTATCTTAGATGATCTAATAGCATAGTTACCAAGTGAGATGGAAGAGGGGATAATCGTTATAAACAAACAGTGATCATTTTTATACCAGATCTATCTTCTTCTTCTTCTCTCTCTACCAACTATCTTATCACTAACATCTAAAGTACAAGTACTATCAATCAGCAACCTCGGCACATGCGTTCAACTCAATTTGCAATTTTTTTACCCCGACTTTTTTCGGCAGTCGTAAACGAGACAAGGCAGAATGGTGCGACATTGGCTCGTTTCTTGGCGTGCTGACGCGATATTACTTGCTGGTATCAGATCTAATGTGAAAATGTTGGTTATAAGCGAGTGAGGCAAGAACAAAGGCGGTTTGAGGTTGGATCAAGAGCATTACATTAGTGCCATCTCATTTCACACTAATCGCCAGTCTAAGGAGGTGTCAATCGTATTTTTGTGTATTTACCGATGTAATTTGAGTTTCTAGCAGAATCAGGTAACTTCTTGATCCCTCGGTCAAAATGCACTTTTATTGATACCATTAGAATCCCCTTTTTTCAACAAAACCAGTCATCAACTCGCCTTCTCTTCTCCACCTCTCCCCATCGTTATATCTTCCCTAACAATTTCCATCTGATTAATTTCATGCATACACACTGCATTTCGGAGCGTTCCATGCTTGGCACCGACCTCTCTCTTTGTCTCCAGCGTGCTTCGCGGAAGTCCTCTCGGAGGATTTTCTCTTGGCGCTCGATTATCTCAGATTTTTCATCTGGATATAAAGCGATGGATAAGATGATCTGGTCTGTATCTGATTATGAAAGTCTCGACAGTGCTGGTCACTTTGCTGGCGTCTACGGCCTCGGCAAAAACATACCGAAGACAGGACTCGCTCAACAACAAGGCCTACTGGGCTGCTCTGGGCTGTGATCATCTCATTGGAGGCCACTACGAGTTCAACTTTCCCAAATTTGACGGAGACAATGTCAAGACACGAAAGCAGATCCAGGAGGAGTACTGCAAGGTGATGCCTTTCATCCAGAGCAAGCTGCTGTGTTACCAGGGAGCTGTGGATCCTAAGCATTACCACACTCAGGTGCGAAAACAGATCATCCAGAACTGTCCGGATTACTTGACTTTGGAGATGACAGATGAGTGGCTGAAAAACGCTACTGAAGTCGCTGTTGAACCGGAAGATCCGACTGAGGTTCTCTATCTCCCTGTTCCCTTTGATTATGAACACTGGCTTGAGGAGTACGAAGAAGTCAAGCCTCACTATGTCGCTCTGGACTACGCTTCGTACTACGGAGTTGCTCTTCTGGCGTACTGGGCTCTGATCTTCGTTATCGGCACAGTCATCAACTTCTCTCAGCATGCTCTCTTCAGCGTCTACAAAAAAGTTGGCTTCACTACTTTCCGCAAGTACGTTTCGCTTCCTGCGCTTTTTGGATACAAACATTCGCAGCCTATGGGTTGGGATCCGCTCAAAATGGCTTCTCCTACGCGAATCCAGTCCATTGTCGTTCTTGGCTACCTCATCATGTCTTTTGTTCTCTGCTTTCCCTCCTACCCTTTTGACGATAACTATGAAGAAGCTGGAACATGGGGTGCTCAGCTGGAGGCTTTTGTGGCTGATAGAACGGGAATTATGTCGTTCACACAGGCGCCGATCGTGTTTTTGTTTGCAGGCAGAAACAACTTTCTCATGTGGCTGACTGGCTGGTCTTTCGACACTTTCAACGTCTACCACAGATGGACTTCCCGAGTCATGATGGTTTATGCTATCATCCACTCGTGCATCTGGACGTGGATGTGCAGACATTCGCTTGCCAGAGACGCTGCTGAACTGTACTGGGTCCTAGGAACAGTTGCTACTATTGCTGGCTCTCTGATGCTTCTCCAGGCCATGCACGTTTTCCGATCGAGATGGTACGAGATCTTTCTCGTTCTGCACATAGTCTTCGGCATTCTGTTTGTGGTCGGTCTGTGGTACCACTGCTGGACCATTGGATGGATGCAGTGGGTCTGGGCGACTATTGCTGTTTGGGGTTTTGACCGGATCATCAGAGCAGTTAGAATCGTCTACTGTGGAAGCATTCTTACTGGAGAGTTCACTTTGGTTGATCGAGAGCAACTTATCGTCAAGGCTGAAATTCCCTACTCTCGTCTGTGGTCTGTCTACCCTGGATCTCACGTTTACATCTACTTTCTGTCTGGCAACAAGTTCTGGGAGTCTCACCCTTTCACCATCTACCAGTCGCCTGAGGCTCTTAAAAACGGCAACATGACGCTTCTGCTCAAAGCCAAGGACGGCATCACGTTCGATATTGTCACTCGTCTGATTTCTGCAGGCGGAAACCGGTCCATGAAGCTCATGATCGAGGGCCCTTATGGTTCCAAGCATCCTGTTGGAAAGTACGACTCGTCCATCTACATTGCTGGTGGTATCGGCATTACTGCAACATACTCCTACGCTCAGAAGGTCGTTGCCAACTCGGTTTCCAAGTCCATTATCTTCACCTGGGTCGTCAGAGGAGACTCTTGTCTGGAGTGGTTTGGAGAGGAACTTGACTACCTTCTTTCAGATCCCAGAGTCAGAGTCAACATCTACATCACCAAGGTCGATAAGGACCTGGAACTGGCCCAGGAAGGCAGTGAAATCGAGTCCAAGTCGCCTGAGAAGCTGTCTATGACTTCTTCTACTCGAGAAAACCTCAACATCCAGCATTTCAGACCCCATATGGCCGATCTGCTTCCTGATTATCTCAGCGAGTGTCCTGGATCCACTGCTATTGTTGTTTGTGGTCCTCCTGTTATGAACGACGATATCAGACAGGCTCTGTGTGCAAACATTGAGTCTAAGTCCGAGAGAGTGGACTACTTTGAGGAGTCTTTTTCGTGGTAGTGACTTTGTTTCTCGTGCTATATTGTTTCTGCAAGATGGCACAAAATGTATTTAGTTAATAATGAGTTATGAGTAATTTCAGGTGTAGATTTTTGTAGTTCGAGATGTCCTCATTTCCGTCTCCAGTTTGCGTCATCATAGCATATCCGATGATAATAACAATGAATCAGTCACTTGGGAAGTTGATTTAGAGAGTAGAACCATCCCTATTTATGCCACACGTATGATTCCATTTCCTGTCCAAATCTTTGGTTGCAGTGCTTCAAACTTGCAGTTAGTTGGTCACATATATTAGCCATAGTTATACTTCATAAAAGCTATGGAATGGCTAATAGTTATGGTTGGTATTATTAGAACACAGCTCGATATCAACTGCTTAAACAAAGAGCTTACTACCAAACCACAAACACCACAACACAACACATCCCTGCATCTACCAAGTACTAAGATCAGATAACGTGATATAAAATAAACGGATTTCAAATAAATCACGCTCATGGCTCATTCTCTCCTCACCCTATACTCACACCACTCTCATCCGAGAAAAGTTGTATCAATCAAGCTTATAGAGTTTCGAGTGGATCCTCATGCAGGGAGTTCATTTCGTGCTGCTTTTTTCTCCTACATCGACAACGCGACTTTTTAAAAAACCCGCAAAACCGCAAACAGCACTTTCAGCTACGACGATGATTTGAACACAAACACGTCTTGACGCGTTTCCAACACAAACACGCGTCTTCGCTTTCTGGACTGGTTTTCTTCAGCATTTTCTGGTCTTTCGTTTCGTCTTCGGCAACACTAGACTCCAGCCTCGTTTCGTTTTCGTCTTCAGCAACACTAGACTCCAGTCTCGTTTCTTTTCGTTTCTCTGGCTTCTAGAAATGCACTTCATCTCGGTTCTTGTCCCTAGAACGTCTGAACAACTTTTCCATTCTCAGAAGTAACCCAGCTTGGGTTCTTTAGGAATGGGATGGTGGTTTGTTGACACTCTTCAGACCAACTTCTGGTCACCGTCTTCCTGGCTCTGTATTTCAGATACATTTTCTTCCTTCTTCCTTATGGATACCCTATGGTACATTGTTGATACCTCTGAGTGTGATACATGCCTGACTACTGTCTAGCAGTACGAGTACAGACTATCTATCTAGATACTTCCAATCTAGTCTAGATCTGACTGTCTGGGTACTACAATCTGACTCCCTATCTCTCCTTCCGTCTCTCTCTGGACTGTGTAATGGCTAAGGACTTAGTTGACGTCTGGATACACTTCACATCCGTGAACTCTTCAGAAGTCAACAGCACTTCAGACTATCAGTTTCAAACAGTGAGCGATGGTCATTTTGATTCTTCTGATTCTACTGATCTGATTGTCTCATTTGACTCTCTTCCGATTCTCTTCTGATCTTCTCTCAGCTGATCTAACCTGATCTGATTCCCTTCTGACTAGTTGGTAGATCTAACTATCTCTGTTGGATCTTATTCTTGTCAACTACAACTACCACTCCCCTCCACTTGTCCTCAATCCATTACTCCATCTCCTTCTGTGACCAAACTCAATCGCCATTAAACTTCTCCCAGTCTATATATACGACCTCTACTCCCCTCCCTCCACGTCACTGGTTATCCAGTCCGTGTTATTACCACGTATGAAGAGGGTTGGCCACCGATCAAAGAAGGCCCGGCTAGTCACCGTAAATGAGCTTTTCGGTTGGGGCCAAAAAAAAAAAAAGCCCCGTTTGCCACCGCTAAAAAGGCACGCTTGCTGGGCTGAAAAAGCCAGCAGGCGCTCTGAGAGCAGCAGAGTGCTATTTCTGCTCAACCCGTCGAGAGCACAAAGCTCTCGGCGAACAGGGGCGGGTTTGTGCACACGCCCGTCCTCGTGCTCAAGCACGGAACAACAGGGGGGCGCAGCATGCCAGTGCAGCGTCCACCTTCGACCTACCCTGACGAGACAAGGGGTACGGCTGTCGAAACACGGCGTGGCGAAAGCTGCGCAGTGTCGGTAGGAGGCTGTACCTGCGAGTGGCCAAGCCACGAGCATGTCATGAGCAGCGAATGACCTTTGCGAATGGCAATGCCATGAGCATATAGTCATGAGCGTAACGAATGACTCCAACGTTGCGAGTGGCGAAGCCATGAGCACACAAGCCAGAGCGCAGCCATGGCTTGCACTAGAAGTCATGAGCGTAACGAGTGGCTTCATAGTAGTCGTGAGCGGTGAGCTGTGAGTGTAGCTAATGGTTCTTCTGTGCCATCTGCACGCTCGAGGCTTCAGTGCCATCTGTGAGACACTCGCTTCGCTATAACTTCATAGTACGTAGCTGTAATCTATGAGCTCAGCATGGCTTCATCTTGCTCTCTGTGTTCTGGTCACCGCTGAACAGATTCATCTGTAGCCCTAGCTGGCTGGTGACTTTGTGCTTAGTTGTGACCTATGGGCGTAGTGGGTGGCTTCAGTGCTCGACTTTGGCATAGATGACTTCTGGACCATAGGTTAGCAAATGCATACTCACGAAGTTCCACATGCTGGGTGGAATGGTGTTTGGGCGTGTCATTGTCGTGTGTATTGTTGCTCTATGATGCTGAGCACAGTTGATGCTGCGTGAGGACCGTAGCTGATGACTTGATTGCTGCAGGCTGCTTCATGGTGCTGTGGGTTGATTCATGGTGCTGTCAGTAGCTAGCAGAATGTGCTGTGATGTGTGCGGTGACTTCAGTTTTCCGAGACTTCTTTCTGTACCGTGACCTAAGTGTGGTGTGAGCAGATTTGTAGTCAATGAACATGTTCATAAGTTCGTATGAGGTGGCAAGTTACTGACTTACTGTAATGTGCCACTGTGTGACCGCTGCATACAAATACACACGTGTGCAAAGACTCGATCAAGTCTTGAATATGGATGAATCACGTGATTAATCGTCACTACTGTAATGATTGACATAATCACCCCTACCAATGGCGAATGTGGAACTACTGCTTGCGGAAATGTGTGGCTTGAATAACGTTATCAGTGCCTTATCTGATGCAGTTGGGCGTTCAACAGAAAGTGATCATGCTCAGCACTGGTAGTTGTTGCATAAGTATAAATTGTACTGATCCTACTTTATGTTGCCAGATAGTTTATGATGAATTCTACTTCACGCTGCTCCTATTTTTTTTTCTTTTTATGCTGCCCCTACTTTATGCTGACAGATACTCCATGCCAACGGGTAATCTATGCTGAACTGGTAATCTATGCTAAGGCAGATATTCTATGCTGTTGGATACTTCACGTGACGGACTATCTACTTGTATGCTGAAGCTGGTTATGCTGAAAGTATGGCCCATCATGAACACCTACTGTTCGTACTGAGGTACACTAGCTATTTTCCTTCATTATGATCCAGGTAACAAATGAAGTGTTCCTACCTTCATTCAAATGCACTTGACCTTCTAATACAAGCTGAAACCAATACGTCCAAGGATTCCATGCTGGGTAGCCACTTCGTCACGTCGACATCCTAGAAGTAGGGGTAGAGTAAACGTGGCAGCTATAGCAATAGAGCTCGATATACTTCTCTCCTTGAAGCAAGCAACCAGAGTCTAGAACGTCAAAGCACCTGATCCTTGCCTGACAGAAGTAATGAGTTGCTGTGGATACAATTGCCGCAGTTATGGCTTCTTCCGAAGACGTGTTCTATTCTGAGAAAACGGAACGCCTAATTATAGCTTTCCGAGCAAGAATCACACGATCTCTCTTTTTCTCTTTTCTCTATTCTCCCTTCATCACCTGTTTTCAGCTCCTCGCTAACGTATACTTGCACATAGACATTCCAACCAGTGAGAAAAGCAAAGTGAGAGATTACCTAATTATACGGTGGCGAGACGCCCTGAAAGAGAGCCAATGTTTTCCTTTAAGGCATTTTTGGGGCTCAGATGTTTCAATTGCAAAACACGCTTGCGAGATAAAAACGGGATGGGTATGTCAGTGTTCTCAACGGTCAAAAGCAAGCCCACAGTTTTTCCGATTCATCACGTGACGACCGCCATCAAGAACGAGCCACAATCTTTTTTATTTGTCCTTCATTCGTCATCTTCTGTTGCTGGTTGCTCTTCTTTTGCCAGTTGCTTGCTACTGTACTACCAAATCGTATGTAAATAACTCATCGTGAACATTTGGAACATGAAAGGGCGCATCATATTTGACATTTTGAGACACGCCCTCTGACTTTTGAGACATGCCTCTTGACATTTTGATACATGCTTGTGACGCCGTAAGAAGCACTTGCTCCACCAAACTAATAGTTCTCCACCTGCCCAAGTGGGCATCCTTTCTTAACCACTCCATCGAGCAACATTAGACGGTTCATTTTTATCATCCCAACGCGAACATTTCCATCATCTGGACTTCTGCACAATCTACGCACTGCCCAACGATCTTCGTAAACATCTATTTGGATTGGTGGAGACTGATAGCGCGAGATCGTGGCTGGACAATCTATTGTGAATGTGAATACGAGCCAGCCCAAGTGAAACACCACAACTTGCAACTACTCCGTACTTGTAAACAAAACAGGAGGAATAGAAAAGATCATGTAAATAGCAGAAAAATGAGAACAGCTCTAGCAACCCAGAAAGGACTGCAAAAAACCCCAAAAGTTCAAAAACACGTTCAGCACAGCCCATACACCTCCACTGACACCCACCCAACACTCCACCTACCTCTCTTAAACAGGTGGAGGCAGATCAAAGTGGGTCTTCTGCCTGACAGAAACACATGATAGCGGACCCAAACGCGGGTCTCCAAAAGCGCAAAGGCTCAAAATACTTCCGCCCGTCACGTGACAAGCTCCTCCAACCGCCCACGTGCGTGCAAAATTCTCCATTTCACTTTTGCCAAACTTTTTCCGTTCGTATTAAACTCAGTTGCACGGATGTTTGGACAGTAATAATATGTTTGAAACCGGGTTTTTTCGCGGATAAAAAAGCAGACTACTGTTCTCCACCATCAACAATAATATGTAGCCTTTCCACGATTTTTTTCCGATTTTTTTGCTAATTTTAGTATTTTTCCAGAACCACCCAGAATCAAATTCAATTGTAAAAATAACACCGGCTGTGTTCTTACATGTCCAATGCATCCTGTCCCACATGGAAATGTGTCACGATCTTCTCATGCAAAATCCTCCACTTGCTCAATTCTTCAAGGATCGTAAAGTGTATTTTATTTTGTTTTGCCACGACACGGTAGAATACTAAGGAGTAATAAGAAATGCAAGTGAGATATATCAAAATACTCGCCTTGACGAGACAATCACGACGATATAAAAATCTTCAAAAACCGCAAACCACAAAACCCATGTCGTAATGTATTACCACATATACACGTCACGAAACAACTTGCCCAAATTAGGCAACGCGCTATTTATCTACCCTAACCATTGCCCCAACCGTATTACCCCTTATTGCTATGCCCTCGCGACCGCCACAGCCTCGTGGTTTACATTTTGTATTTTAAGGTTTCGAGCAAGAGGAATGCATTTTGTAGCGAAATAAATGATTGAAGTTGAATTTTTATTGTTGAAATATTCTCAGAAACGCGTGGAGATGTCGGTGGATTTTTTTCCGGAGTTTTAAGAATTTTTTCGAATATTCGCGAAAGTTCTGCATTCTTGCCATTGTTTTAAGGTTTTACAAAATCTGGGGTAATTTGAGATTGGTGATGTAGAGAAATTAATTAATAACATAGTGAGTATGGCTCCAAAATGAAATTGGAAAACTTCCCGATACTTAGAAAATTTGGTAGAATGCGACAAAAATATTTTCAAAAATATTTAGCAAAACCTCAACTTGCTACCAAACTACAGCCCCCTCAGCCAATTAAACATTCCCAACAAGGGCTAGGGGCTCCAAAAGAGGAAGGAGTCCCGAATCAATTCTCCCAATGCAGCGGGGTGGGCTAGGGCAGACTTACATGTTGTTACATGCAGGGTTTTACATGTGTCCCAAAACGGCACACCCTAACCCGCGCCAAATCGGGAAGGGAGCAACTCGTGCCAACGGTCCAAGCCACAGCTCGGCGACCATGTACACAAATGTATCCATGCACGAAATAAGGTTTGCGGTTGTAAAAATAAATAGCCTTTTGACTTTAGAGTTTATAAGGCTGGCGAGATGACTATATAGCAAGTTGCAAGATATAAAGAGTCGATTTCCGTCTCTGTTTTGAAGCACACACTTCTCACATCTTCTCACTCTTCTCACATCCCACACACAATGGACTCTCAAAGCATAACCAACCTGATGGACTCCATCTACATCCCTTCCACCAAGAAGGTCACCTCCTCTGCCATTCCTGCTCATCACCCTTCTCTGATCCAGCAGGACAATGTCGGTGACAACCACGCTCTTCCCTGCGGCTGCACCGGCTCCACTTGCATTTCCAACCAGCTGTGGTGGTCCAAGAACTCTGCTGCTGCTGCCTCTTCTCCCGTTCTCGCTTCGCGACGGGACTCCATGGTGTCTCAGGACTCCTTTGTCTCTCTCTAGACATATTTATTAACATATCAACAGTAATTTATCATTAACGGAAATCTGTGTGTTTTGTAGTATTCTAGGTCAGTAGTTCTGGTGTTTGTAGTACTATGTTCTGTACTTCGTACTTGTACCAGGTACAGAAATACACAGTAATATCATATTAACAAATGGAGTTCATTTCTTGTTCTAGGAGCAAACGCGAAATCGATATAATTACTCACTTGCTTCGTTATACAGCCTGTAGAATGTGCTGCTCTATCACTATCTTATCACTATCTCAGAGATACATCTCACAAGCACCTAGACAAGCACAAAACCAAGAGAGCTATTTTTGCATCTGAGTCACGCGTACTACATCTCACTACCAAGGACGTCAAATCGCTATCAGCCACCGATCGTATTGTTGTCTATTACCCACTTGAGCGGTTCTCTCGTATTTTTGGCTTTGCCGATCAGAGATAAGAGGAAGACCAGTTTACGAGTGCCCTAGTGGGCGAAGCAGTTCCGTTCAAACGAGTAATTTGATATTCTTTCCGTGACGAAATTAATGCTACTACTCTGCAAGTACACCTTGTAAACTATTATTAACACCACCTTGCTCAACTACTACTGCACAACACAGACTACCTCTAGCCACATACGAAAGAGTCACGATAACGCATGCAGCTAGCCACCCGATCCAAGGTTCGGTGGATTTAGTGGGTATTTCTTCACGTGACGATGAGATAGTGATCGCGTGACAAGATATGGTAGTATCTCGAGTTGTAGGTGAGCTAGCCGAATTATGAGTAGATCTGTGTGCAGATCTCAGCCGTGTTACTATACAAACCAACTTTCAGAGCTCTACGATCAAAACTGATCGAGTTGTCATATCCTATCAAAATTCCTAAGAAACCAAACATATCTCTAACACACGTAATACCCACCCGATAAGCCTCAAAAGTACACCAAAAGATTGTCTCAGTCAGGGGAACACACTGGCGCTACTTCCAGCCCACCCTACTACACAAAACCCTTCACAACACGATCCTACCACTACAAAGAACCAACAAAGCCATGCCGATAAAGAGGTCACATTGCCCTGCGTCCCGGGTATGGACGGCTCCGATAGCTCTGAGACACAACCCTAGAGCCGTGAGCCTAGAATCGTGAGCCTAGAGCCGTGTGCTTATCTTATCAAAGTGTAAGGCACGGCATTGTACTTCGTACTTTGTAGGATTTGGACTTCGTACGGCTTTCATACGGCATTTGAGATCGTAATTGTTACCTCGTGATTACTCTGAATACCACATATAGCACAGATAAGACTAATTACTGGAAATTAACTGCAGTAGTGCGATATCTTAGCGTGGCATTGTTTGATAAGACTAGCATCCAAGTAGACCACCTGACTCTTATCTTCCGATTGCACTCGATCTCGATCATTGACAGCAGTTATTGCAACCCGTTCACATACAAAGACAGATCGAGATAGAGATAAGAGCGAGACATAGATAAGAGTAATTAGTAGTAGTGAATCGAATCAAGTGGTGTCTTCTGAGATCCATTTCCGATTCAAATATACGCACACAAAAATGCCACACAAAGTACTCTAGAGGTCACGTGACTTACTCATACAACTACAACCAAAAATAGCCACTCAAAGATAATAAATGTAAACATGCACAGCCGTTACATATCCAGTCTTGGCATGTACGATACCCCAGACCGTTAGAATAGCTATCCAGCCCATCCAGCCACCTCGTTTCATACAGTCCAAAAAAAATTATACAGTGTTTTTTTTTCGCCTCTTTCGGAGGCATGTCTCAACCAGCCACCTTCCAGCCTTCTAGAAGGTATTATGCATGTCAAAAGCTTGATAATGCATGTGGCACGTGATATGTGAGGGAGTGGTGTTGAAGTGATAAAAGTGGTATTTTGGAATCAGCGAATTTTTGTCGTCATTTTGGTTTTTTCCGATTGCCATTTGAGTAGCTTTCGGAAAATTTGTGTTGTTTATAGGGCAACAACGGTCAAAACTTTAATTTCCGGCCTACAACCCCATTGTTATGTAAGGGGAACGGTTTGTATGGAAAGTTTATTTGATTAGTAATCAGATTTTGTGTGGAAGGGAGAAGTGTGTAAGTAAATGAGGAAAAATGCAGTGAGTAAAGGAAGTGTTTGAGATGAATTTAAGTGGGTATCAGATCATGTCAAAATTTTGATGGACTGGTTTTAGTGAGTATGAAGGTGTCTATAGAGGGTGTAAGTGTGGTGTTATTGAGTGACATGGTGGAGATGATAGAGGTGCTTTGCTTATAGATTTATACTGCTGAGAAGTGCCAGGGTACTCCTGTCTTCAATAATGGTTTCTACAGAGTGATTCTTACACTGTAGCTTCAGTTGTATAATGTAGAGTATGAAGTTACTAACCATAAATATTGGCCAATATATAAGCTTATATATGGCCAATAGCTATGGAAGGAACACCAAGTCATACAAGTCTCAACACTAGTAGAGGTCTTGAGTGAGCTGAAGGATATTCCAACTAGAACAAATTGAATTGTAAGCTCTTCGTATAATTACAACTATCAAACGATCAGGAATCATCAACATACGTCAACAGGGACCTACACTTGTATCCCAGTAATCATTCATAGGTTGCCTACTCAGGCTTACGAATCTACTTGCATCTCTCAGCAGTAGCATTACTCTTGGGTGAAGAATGCCATCTCTTTATAAGCGATCCACCCGTGCTCTCTACATACTAAGCGTTGTAACATGATCATCATTCGTTAGTGAGCACATACGTTCCACTCAGACCTACAGTAGGTACCAACGTTTCTCTGAACACTAGAACGTCAGAGTGAATGAGTATTCTATCTTAAAGCATAGTAATATGCCATATTCCATCATCTACAACCACACATTTATCATAAATCATCATTCATTAGTTAGCTCTACTTGTAGTCTTGTAATACGGATAAGCAAGATGTTGTCCACTCACGACCTTTGGCCGTTCGTTTCCGTTAGTTCTCAACATCAAACTTGAGCGTCACATCTCTGTAGAAAACACCCTGCTGAAGCTGGTTGATCACGTGATCCAGCAGCAAAGCTCGTCCAGCTCGCAGCTCCTCCTGCAGAATAGGAGAAGACTTCTCGCGGACCAGAAAGTGAAAGTGGTACTTTCCAGGCGGGTAGGGAACGTACAGCACGGGCTCCATGTTCTTCATCTTGATTCCGTAGATTTCAGGCAGGATATTGACCACCTGGTTGCGCATGCTCTGCAGCCACTCCACATGGTCTGGAACGAGGTCTCGGAGGCTATGGACGTCGTGTCGGTACGCAATGGCAATCAGATTCAGGTCCTTGAAGTCGCGCTCATTCCACTTCTGGTGGATAAACAGCACAAAGCCCGTCTTTTGGTCCAGATCGCCGTAAATCACGTCCTGAGGAGACTCGTCTCGGTAAAGCACAGCCTGGGCCCATTTGTGGTCCAAAGCGAACGAATTTTGAACCAAAGGCAGCACCGACGAGTAGAAGTACTCTGGAGTTTCAACGATGGTCGTGGCGGTCATGGTGGAGGAGATGAAGAGGATGGAGCAAAAAGGTTGCGCAATCTTCGTGAGACAGAGAGGAGTTAGGGTGGGCGAGGTGCTGAAAATGCAAGCGGGAAAAGTATATCGGGAGAAAGAGGGGACTAGCAGGAACTCCGCAAAAGTCTCGGATTCTCTATCGAATGCAAACTGACCGAGATATCAACGTCCCGAAAAGCGCATGTGATTAGATTGAGTTTATGCATGTGATAATGACGGGGTAGTAGCGGGGAGGCACGTGATGTGAGAGCGGATGTGTGGCTTTTTTGCCCCTATAATTTTTGTTATTACTCGTTTTAATGCTGGTTTGATGTTTGTTGCTATTTTGATTAGTAATCGATTGTGGGGTATTTGAGTTGTGTTGTTTGGGGTTTTGAAGTTATTGTGGCAGAATTTTTGATGGTACTCTGATTGAGACAAAACTACTACCAGTGGACTCGCATGAAACTCCTGATTCTAGTGGTACTATTACTGTAGCTACAGAATGGCTATATCAAAAGTTACAATAAAACTCTCGATTTTTGGCAGTAAAAAACACAGAAAAATTCATAAATCACTTCTCCTGCCCTCAATCAGTCGTCTAATGCTCTTATTTCCACCCCAAATTACCCACTGTTAATACGCCACCGTAACCCCAACAACTAATTAGCATCACCACCTCAGACGTGTAAGGCCACAGAACACAAAGACTAATATATATAGACCTCCCAAACCCCCTTCTCTTCCTTCCTCCTCAACAGCTAACACGCACTCTAGATACCAAGAAAGGATACCTGTTGCTACACCTGCTACACCGCTAACAGAGATACACAGACAGCACAAAGCCATCCTTGATACACAACACCACCCTTGATACTACAAGTACGATACACCACACCCTGTGATACACAACAATGTCCGGAGTCATTGTCGATACCCTCAACGTGGCCTTTACGGCCGGCTCGGTGGTTGCCGACACCTTTGGCGTTCGAGCCCTTCTCGAATTCAACAGATACGGCACCGCCACCGTGGCCCCTCTGCCGACACAGAACCTCAAGTGCTACTATATCCGGCGCAACCGCCGCGACCGTAGCCGCATGGTCAACGTCTTTGCTGGCAACGGCCAGCTCGTCTACACCATTGAGCGCAAGACGCAGTTGTCGACCGTGTGGTCGGTGCTGTCGACGGACCGGCGCGAGGTCGCCACCGTCAACGCGGGCCTCTTCAACCGCTGCTTCGACTTCCACAACAAGCCCGAGGTCCAGCACCGTGACCTGCTGGCTGAGACCGGCATCACCGGCATCTACCGCAAGTTCTACCTCGCGGACGGCGCGGCGTACGAGTGGTCGCGGACCTCGGGCTTCCTGGAGCGCATCGTCAACCCCGGCGGCGGCGACGAGGAGATCCGCCAGCGGGTCGCCAAGGCCCGCCTGATGCGCCAGTTTCGGTTCGACTACGAGCTCGTCGTCGACGAGAATGCGATCGACGCCGACGTGGCCATCGTCACGGGCTTCATCACGATGCTGTGCTCGTGGGGCCTGGGCAACTCGACTGCGACGCGGGGCCCGACCTACATCCCCGGCGGCGAGGGGCCCGCCCCTGTGCCCGGCAGGCCCGCTCCTGTGCCCCGGCCCCGTCCTCTGCCGAGCCCTGCTCCGGGGTACCCCCTGCTGCCTCCCGGCGGCCCCCTGCCCGGCCCCATGTCCGACCCCAACAACGGCGTGGAGCTGGTTATCCACAGCGGGTCCGGCGCGGGCAAGGCGACGACGACGGTGAGTCTGGACGACCGCGACGACGTGTACCTGGTGCTGGACGAGGCCGACGAGCACGGCAACTTCATGAGCAACGACGCGCTGCTGCGGGAGGTGGAGAAGCAGCTGGGCTACTAGGCCGACGCCGCTGACTCTAGGCGTGGTGGCGCTACGCCACGGACCTTTGTGAATGTTTGATATCTCGTCCTGAACCATCTTTTATATAAACTAATGTACGGAAATTCGTTTGTACAAGTACTCCGTAGTTGCGTGTAGCTGTGTTGTAGTGCTGACCTAGAGTTGGTCTGCAGTCGCGATGGCCGTCACGTGAGCTTTCGTCAATGGGAGCGGCTCTGAGTAGAGTTTCGGGAACAAGTCCGGAGCGGGATTGTAGACGGTGAGAGGACAAGAAAATGTGGCGTTTTTTGAGTAGCTATAAAAAATTGGACGCGTTAAATATTTGATACTCGTGATAACACGTGAATTGGTCTTTTCTACCCGTGGAACTCCATCATTAAACCTACTTACCCTGATATTGACAAACCTTAGGCTACGCAATCAGCCAACTAAAAGTCTCTTTGGCCCTGTGGAGCGTTGGGCCAAAGAACCTTGATAGTTGTCTCTGCCTACAGCTCTTGTCTCGCGACATCTTTTATTTCCCGGCACCACAACGTTTTTCGCACACATGAACATGCGGGTGAGTGTGGCGAGGGTCGGATCTGTGTTTGTTCGCGCGAGAGCGGCTTCTCCGGCCTCCAAGTCTTCGGTTTGTGTCAGATCAGCGTTTTCGAGATTGAACCAGGTTCAGGTGGGCCAGTTCAACCAGAGATTGTTTACGACTTCTCGGTTTTTGCAGGACAGTAAGGGTGAGTCTAAGACTTCGGCTCCTTCTTCTGCTACGCCTAAGGCTACTTCGACTACTTCTACGACTTCTTCTACGACTTCGACTACTTCTACAACCACAGCTAAGAATGGTACACCCCCTAAGAACGACAGCGTCAAAGCAGCGGCTAATGCTCTCGGAGAATCCAACCTCTCCAACTCTGAGCAGCGCCGTCTCGACTGGATCATCATGAAGGACATGCTCAAGTACATCTGGCCCAAGGGCAAGACGTCTGTCAAGTTCCGAGTTCTTGTCGCTGTGGCTCTCCTAGTAGGAGCCAAGCTGCTCAACGTCCAGGTGCCCTTCTTTTTCAAGGAGATCATCGACGACATGAACATTGAGTGGAACTCTGCCAGTGCTCTGGGCGTGGGTATCACTGCTCTGATCTTCTCGTATGGAGCTGCTCGTTTTGGAGCAGTCCTTTTTGGCGAGCTGAGAAACGCCATTTTCGCGTCTGTGGCTCAGAAGGCCATCAAGGAGGTCGCTACGAATGTCTTTAGACACCTTCTCAAGCTCGACATGGCGTTCCATCTCAGCAGACAGACTGGAGGTATCACTCGGGCCATTGATCGAGGTACCAAGGGTATTTCGTTTGTTCTCTCGTCCATGGTCTTCCACATTATTCCCATTGCGCTGGAGATCTCGCTGGTCTGCGGAATTCTCTCCTACAACTTTGGCTGGAAGTACGCCCTTGTTACCGGAGCTACTATGGTCTCGTACTCGATTTTCACGATCATGACGACCTCCTGGAGAACCAAGTTCCGACGAAACGCCAACAGAGCCGACAACGAGGCCTCCAACGTCTGTCTGGACTCGCTCATCAACATCGAGGCCGTCAAGTCGTTTGGCAACGAGGGATACATGGTCGACAAGTACCAGAGCGCTCTGACCAAGTACGAGCGGGCGTCTATTAAGATTGCGACTTCGTTGGCGTTCCTGAATTCCGGCCAGAACCTCATTTTCTCGTCTGCTCTGACTGCCATGATGTACATGACCTGCTGCGGAGTTGCTGACGGTTCTCTGACTGTTGGAGATCTTGTGCTTGTCAACCAGCTCGTTTTCCAGCTCTCTGTACCGCTGAACTTCCTTGGATCCGTCTACCGAGACCTGCGACAGAGTCTGCTGGACATGGGTTCTCTTTTCTCGCTGCAGAAGGTTGCTGGCCAGATCCAGGAGTCTCCTAACGCCAAGCCTCTGCAACTGACTAACGGAGAGATCCGCTTTGAGAACGTTACCTTTGGCTACCACCCTGAGCGGCCTATTCTCAAGAACGCGTCTTTTGTCGTTCCTGGCGGTCTCAAGACAGCTATTGTGGGTCCCTCCGGATCCGGAAAGAGTACGATTCTCAAGCTGGCCTTCCGTTTCTACGATACCCAGGAAGGCCGCATTTTTATCGACGGTCAGGACGTGCGAGAGGTCACTCTGGCTTCTCTGCGATCTGCCATTGGAGTTGTTCCCCAGGACACTCCTCTCTTCAACGACTCGATCTTGAACAACATTCGATTTGGAAGACTCGAAGCCGACGACAAGGAGGTCGAAAACGCCGCCTGTGCCGCCAAACTGGACGCTCTCGTCAAGCAGCTGCCTGACGGATGGGAAACTAACGTTGGAGAGCGAGGCATGATGATTTCCGGAGGCGAAAAGCAGCGTCTGGCAGTCGCTCGAGTGCTGCTCAAAAACTCGCCTGTCGTTTTCCTCGACGAGGCCACCTCTGCTCTGGACACCAACACCGAGCGTCAGCTGCTGACTAACATGAACCAGGTGCTTGGAGACAAGACGTGCGTGGCTATCGCGCACAGACTGCGAACTGTGGCAGACTCAGACAAGATCATCGTACTCAACCAGGGCGGAGTGGAGGAAGAAGGCACTCAGGCCGAGCTGCTGCACAAGAACGGACTGTACAAGAGCATGTGGGACGCTCAGGAGCAGGTGGAGCTTGGCGAGGAGGAGGTCGCCGAGGCCGAGGAAAAGGCCAAGAACCTGTAACGACTAGACGATTAATGATACATGATTTATGGCGTTGTTGTAATGTATGTACAGAGATGGTGATCTGTAAGCCACTGTAGCATGGATTCTGTGTAGTCATTGAAACAATTGGTACACTGCAATGCTTCGTTCCAACTCTCTTGCATTCCAATGCTACACTGAGCTGTGGTGTTATGATGATGAAACTGCCTGAACGAGAACATGATACCAGCACGACCAATACTAAACCCCAAAAGGGATAATTAGGAAGCGGGATCTATGATAATCAACTGGTTTCGGCTAGTTGTATTCTAAACTGTACCATAGGACTCTTCTATGGGTGGATCTCTCTTTGTCGTCTGCTGCGCCTGGTTGCCCACTCAGAACTATCAGGGTGGGCATTGAGACCACAAAAAATACAGAAAATACAGAAAAGACGAAAATAGACGACAAAAGATGCAAGAAACTTGGCGTCTCGCTAAACAAAGACGTCGTAGCAGCGGTTAGTGCATGTTGCTCGTGTTCGTGCATAAGCGTCCAAGAGAGGTTGAGAAAATGGTGCCATTGCCGTTTGATATCCGTTGGTGGTTTTGCTTCTTTAATTGTTGAGTGTTTGAGGGATTAATCCATTTTTGATTTCTTCCTGAATTTTGCTTGAGTGCTTGTACCTCTACAACTGTACTTGTACTTGTAATAAGTCTTGCTACTTGTAGCTGTCGCTACATTTATATCTGTACAGGTATAACTACACTCAGATCTCCAAGTTGAAAACTATTTGAATCAGAAAAGTCATTTCTCATCAAAAAACCAAGTCACCAAATCAATAGAATGAACAACATTCTTACTAGCCTTCGTCAATGTATCAGACCAAGGGAAAGGTGCAACGAACTGAGTCAAATCTAGAGGCTGGAATGTTGCTGGTACTTGGCTCTGGACTATTTTGGTCGTGTTGCATTGTTACAGCTCTTGGAATTTGCTTGTACAGCCCATTGTAACATTTCTTGTTGAGCCCCTTGAGTGCTTGCAGCGGGGAACAAACATCGACAAGCATCTGAAACGAAGATGAAACGCTATGAAAGCCTCTTGTAATATGTAACAGCAGTCAGTGGTGGAGTTCGTGAACTCCTCGCAAAGAAATGGCACTCACTATAATCTCTATACTTGTACTTCTTGCACATAGCAAGCCGCATTCTCGAATCAACTTGCTACACTGTGAAACCGCTCTCGACAAAAATTCTGGACTAGGCCAGTATGACATAACTCATGGAACATCTTGTCTCCTTACAATGACACGGGAAACTGTTAAGTTTAGCGCGAATGTGGACGCGAATGCACGATAACACTTTTTGGACCACGGCTCGCCCATTATACTGCCCGGGATTTTTTTAGACTGCTGAAAAAGGTGCTGTGTATAGCTGACCGTAGTTTCTAAGTGCTCGAAAATTTTGATGATTTTTCTCCGTCTGCTTTTTGACATACGCAATGCGTGTATTCTCGCCGAAGACACTGGATCTCTTGTCTCTGTTTTGACAGACGGCTAGATCCAGTCTAGCCTGATCCGGGGAGTTAGCATGTAATAGCAAAGCTTGAGCTGCAGGGTTCCCCAGGAGAGGTTTGAGCCTCTTGAAGCGTTGTCCACGAACCTCACGATCGCGTCAGAAAAAACAAACATGCTGATACGGAACGTAGGATGTCGTGGAAGCATGGAATGTAGTTGTAGGTGGAAATTCGAGGGGCTTCGCGAACTCGTTGAAGTTGACGAGTTGAACTCCAGATACAAAATAACAACACGATTGCCTGAGATACTACGCTGAGAAACACAAATCAGAGCTATAGATGCTACCATCTCATCAATCAGTCCACCTCTAGATGAATATGCGTGTGCTCAGCCGCGCAACTAACATTCCGCCCTCGAACACGGAATTCTGGGCTAGCGTGGAGCTCAACCTCCTTGTAGTTGATACTACTTGTGAAGTTGATGACTGCTAACAGAGCAAACACATATATAAACCGCAGAGTGAGACAATGAACAGCACCATCCACACTCGCTTACTTCACTATGAAGCTGTCTATCGCTACCCTTGTCGCTTTCTCCGCCTGTGTTCTGGCCCAGGCTTCCGATGTCACCGATCTTCCTTCTGACATCGCTACTCCTACTGGCTCTGACATTGCCACTCCTACTGGTTCTGATTCTGTGACTAACTCTGTGACTGACTCTGCTTCCGCCACTGATTCTGCCACTGATTCTGCCAGTGCTACTGACTCTGCTACTGCTACTGACTCTGCTACTGCTACTGATTCTGCTACTCCTACAGATGCTGTGACTTCTGCTACTGATTCTGCTTCTGCCACTGAGTCTACCAGTGCTACTGATTCTGCTTCTGTCACAGATTCTGCTTCTGCTACTGACTCTGCTTCTGCTACCGAGTCTGCTTCTGCTACCGAGTCTGCTTCTGCCACTGACTCTGCCTCTGCTACTGACTCTGCTACTGGCACTGCTACTCCTACTGGAACTCCTACTTCCGCTACTTCCGCTACTTCCGCTACCTCTGCTACTGGTTCTGATACTTCTGTTGCTTCCAACACTGCCACTTCTGACACTTCTGCTTCTGCTTCGTCTACTGGCTCCAACACTTCTGCTTCTTCTACTGGAGCTAACACTTCTGCTTCTACTTCTGCCACTGGAACTACCCCTACTACTTCTGCCACTGGCACTTCCGCTCCTACTGACACTGCCGTCACTGACTCTTCTGTCACCGACACCTCTGCTACTGCTGCTCCTACTTCTCCCACCGGTACTGCTACTGGCACCACTCCTACTGATACTTCTCCTACCGGTACTGCTACTGGCACTACTCCTACTGGCACTTCTGCTCCTACCACACCTACCGGAGCCACCTCTGGAACTACTCCCTCCACATCTGCTCCTGCTCCTACTACCACTGCTTCTCCCGTTACTTCTGAGGATCTGGCTCAGCTCGACAACGTCCTTGCTGATGTCGAGGACGTGCTCTCGTCCATTCTCAACGAGGTGCCCGACTCTCCCGAGCTCCAGCAGCTCATTTCCGAGGTCACCGACGCTCTTGCCGACATCCTTGCCCGTCTCCCTGACCTCCAGGCTGCTGCTTCGTCTTCTGAAGCTGCTGCTACTGCTTCCTCCAACGGAACTGCTCCTATTCTGCTCATTCGACGACGAGGATTCACGCAGATTGTTGCTCGAGACACCGTTGAGGAGCTTGCCGCTGACGTTGTGCCTCTGCTTGAGCGATTGCGACGAATCGCTGCGATCATTGAGCCCGTTGACCCCAAGTCCGACGCTCTCCAGGCCTCCTACAACCGTCTGCTGGCTCTTATTGCGACTCTCGAGTCCTGGCTGACCAACGCTGGCGAGGATCCTACTCCTGTTTCTTCTGACTCTTCTTCTTCTGCCACTGGTTCTGCTTCTTCTGACGTTTCTGCTACTGCTACTGCCACTGGTTCTTCTTCTAACTCTGGCACTGCCACAACTCTTTCTGTCTCTACTGCTGATGGTTCTGCTTCTGCCTCTGCTACTGCTTCTGCTGGTTCCTCTGGTGCTTCTGCTTCTGCTACTGCTACTGCTACTTCTGGTTCTTCCAACTCCAATTCTCCTGACGGCTCTGACGGATCCAGTCATGGAGGAGACGTCACTGTCATCTACTACGAGGACTGCGGCTGCTACAAGAAGAAGGGTGGACATGAGTCTGGTTCTAGCTCTGGTTCCAGCTCTCACTCCGAGTCTGGTTCTCACTCCGAGTCTTCCTCTCACACTGAGTCTTCCTCTCACTCTGAGTCCTCCTCTCACTCCTCTTCTGAGTCCTCTTCTTCTTCTTCTGACAAGAATGGTCACCACGGATCTCACTCTGAGTCTTCCTCTTCTGGATCATCCTCTTCCTCCGGATCTTCTAGCTCTTCTGGATCTGGCTCTTCTTCCGGTTCTTCCTCCTCTTCTGGATCTTCTAGCTCTGGCCCTTCCAGCTCTTCTGGATCTTCTGCCAACTCTGGATCGTCTTCCAACTCTGGATCTTCTTCCAACTCTGGATCTTCTTCCAACTCTGGTTCCTCTTCCAAACCCGGATCTTTCCCCAACTCTGGATCTTCCGACTCCTCTTCCAACCCCGGATCTCCCGTGGCTCCTATCCAGGCCCCTGGAAACGTGCCTGCTCAGGCCAATGGAGCTTCTGCTCTTACTCTCGGCGCTCTCGGCGCTCTGCCCGTCATCATGGCGCTCTTTTAATCCCAATACCCAGTTTAGTTTCGCTTTATAGTGTCTAAGTAGTTATAAATATTTTATCTCTTATTTATGTGTAATTTGGGAAATTCAACTAAGAACTTGGCAATAAATTTGACGACCACATGCAGTTTACAAAACGTTGCCAAAGTGTCGATTAAGTGAGAAAATACTTTCAGTTTCTCCTGCTGTAAAAATATGGTCCTGTTGATGGCATCTTAGCTACAGTGCACCTCTACCATCTGTTACGAATACATCATAACAAAGGCATTGCAACACCAGAACAAGAAAACCAATAACTTCGAAAACATTGTCGACGCCACCAAATTAAATCCTTCACATCAGGCAATTACCTCTAAGTCGAATCTCCAAATCAACCTCCCTTCTCAACACCACATTAAGTTTAACTACAGACATCGCGAAGAGAACGCGTAATCATACACCTCCTCATCATGAACACCAACACGACTTTCAGCGACAACACGGTGCTGCGGATCTTCACCAACGAGTCGTTCCAGTCGGACGACGTGCGTGTAGCTGCAGGAGTGGTTAAATCGTCTGCAGAGTACCTCAGACTCTTTACTGAAGAAGCCATTGCTCTGGCCATCAGACAGAAGGAGGAGACTGGAGAGACTGTTGATTCGAGAGACTTGGATCGGATTAAGGATGAGCTTAAAGATGGATTTTAGGCTTGGCGAGACGAATGGACTTCTCTTTGCATGGACTACTGGTACTTCGTACCTCTACTTTGTGAGTGATTCAGAAACCTGATCTTGGACATGCTGCTTCATCTCATACCCATTCTTATCATGCAATGCCCTTAGTGATCTGAATCATACTCAATCAGGAATCGTTTCAGCAAGGTCGTCAGAGAAGCACGAGATCTCTCCAAAGATGTCTATAGACGAAGACTGTCTACCTAGATTAACAGGAACACTACTGGATGATGCTATCACTCTGATTGATACTACTCACTTCAGATCGACAGTGTCACGTCAGGTCTACTACCACATCTGATCTACAACAACCCCTGATCTACTCTGATCCACACTCTTGACATCAGCTACACCAACATGAATATTTATACTGTAATACACCAACTATGTTTCATACTATACATCTATATTAAATACGTACCGTGAACGGTCAGCTCTCAGCGGCAACAACAGACTCAGGTCGCAGCAGATAGACATTCTTGTCGTGAGTAAGTCCATCGTGGGTGCCAACGTTAGACACCTTGCCAATAACGCCATAGGGTCCTCGATCGCACTCGGCGCATGCCAAAAGTCGCTCGATCGAAACAGTCGTCTTTCCGTCGCTAGACACAAGAGTGGGCTCCTGGCCTGCCTCGAAAACAGGCTTGGTGACGGAGATGTTGTCAAAGTCGAAGGGGTCGTAGAACGGCAGAAAGTGCTCGGCCTCGGTCTTTGAAACAGCCTCTTCGGCGAGAGTGGCGTCGTCCTTCTCGTTTTCAATCGCCTTGGGCTCCTCGCTCACGTCTTTGGCGTTGATGAAGTTGAGGGCGGCCTTCTGGACCTTCAGAGCGTCTTCAGAGGCTGCGGAAGCTCGGACAAGAAGCTCAACGGGATGCTTGTTGGCGACAACGAGTCGACTCTTGCACTGAGGGTACGGACAGCAGTACTTCATGGTGATGCGGATGAAGAGATCGGATCGACAGATAGCGACGCATATGTATGGTGGGCATGATTCATGCACAAGCCTTGGTGACTAAGGCTGGAGTCAGGAACTGGTGATTCAGGGTGGCGATGTACAAGTAAGAATGACTCACTTTTGCCACCGTCCACGTTGCTTATGTAATCGAAGGAGTTGCCGATATGAACATCTGCTCCGATCTAAAATATAGGTGAAATGGGAAAAGTGTCGTAACTTTGGATGGAGATAACTGGGGGCTCTGAAATTTCGTACCGTGATTAAAGCGACTGTGGCGGTTTTCGTGGAAGTGTTAGTTTCTGTGTAGTGCTGGTATATGCGGAGGTATCACTGGTTCGACATTTAGACTATAAGCAAGAAAAGTGCTTTAGAATTGCAATAAGTGGAGATGTGCTTATGTAAGTGCTCAGGATTGCAGCATTGCTGTCCTTACTATCCCATTATCTCTTAAAAATCACACGTATCTTTAACCGACATTTAGTTCAACCCCAGATATCAACTAAAATTAGAAATTTGATAACAACAGTTGGGTAATTACTCAACTTTACTTGAGGAAAGGCTGAACATCAGTTGGGTAATTATTTAAGCTTAGTTGAACAAGTACAGCATTCAAACGCCTCCAAAGCACGCAATAATAACCCGGGACGTCACAAAATAAAACTGTGGCTTAATCTACTTGTTCTCCATCACCCCGCTCAATGGCGTTCATTTCGGGCAAATATTGACGGATGCCAGATAGATCCAAGCCGTCATATCAAACCTAAAGAAAATGAAGGTTCTACCCGCTCACGCCGCGCCATTATTGCTCATTTTGCGGGGGTTTGTGGTACTTGACGGAAATGAAAGATTAGTTGACTATGTTTGGTGTCGTTGTGGAGCTCTTGTTCTCACGGTTCCAGCCATATAATTAAAATTGCAAAATCGCTTCTGGAAACTCCGGAAATCGCCACTTACCAAATCCCCAGTCCAAAGCAACCAAAGATCGTCACCCGTCACCTTGACTTAACTTGTCGCTATCACCCTTGTATTTCGTCTACTCCAGTAATGACTAACCACCCTGTTACATAATCACACGCAAAGTCAACAGCAAATGCCGCAGCCCCGCCTCCTATAGTCGGTCGCTTTTTTCACATTGCTGCTTCTCCAGAGACCTTTGTTGTCCTAATCGGGGCACTCTTGTCCGATTCGGCCGTGCGAAACCCAAAAAGCCGAGAACTGAGCCGAGGCAGCGTTACTAAGCAGCAACATAGATGATAGAATAATCAGAGCGGCATTTTCGAGGGCACGCAGACCCGTTCCCCTCGGTTTTCGACCCTGGTTGTCGCTACCCCACACCAACTGAAACAGGGGCCCCTCAAATATTATCGCAATACGAGACGTATACGGACATTAATTTTGGAGCCTGGAGGAGATGTGGGGTTGTGAGATGGCTCAAGAAAATATCTTGAGTGAGGTATTTGTGCGAGTACAGTACCAGGTACGGGTACAGTACGAGTACGCGAAAATATCTCAACTGACATTCATTTATGGCTTCACATTATTCAAACCCCGCCGTTCGTGTGTTAGTCTAACGTCTGTGCTGCCGTTACAGACTGTAAGTGAAAGTACAAGTACTGCACACGGAGTTGACAAATAGCTCTACCTGGTACAAATGCTCGTAGAGCACCAGTATGGACTGTGAAATCAATAATCACCATTAATACTGTAGAACCATCAAGTCTATGTACATCTTCCAATCAACCCACTCAATATCAACTCAGGTAGACCCACTACTTGAAGTCATCTCAGCTCAATCTCTACCCAATCTCAACACTAGCTAGTATTGCAAGTACAATGACTATGTCAATGGAAGGTAATCTCTCGATTCATCTCTACAAGTGACTCATACAGTACACTACCTGGCACGTTAACTTCAATCTATGATGCCATCTCCATACAAATCCAACTGTGCACTCTACCAATGCTACACACCTTCACAATCACTCATGGCTGACATCAGAGTACTTGTAACAGGGACTGATCAAGTGAATCTAGCCATGTTCTAACAGTAACTCTCTCGTAGCCCTCTGCTTCTACGTCTACAATTCAATGTACCTACTTTGTACTTGTCCAAGTTCGCTCTTGTAGAATTCAGTATCCCTATGTATTTGTACAATTCAACATGCCTAGAAGTACTGTACTTTGTACAAGTTCGCTCTTCCGGTACAATTCAATAAGCCTACTTGTACAAGTTCGTTCTTCCGGTACAATTCAATATCCCTATCGCTCCTTACACTTCGTACAAGTTCGCCACTCGCTCGCAAGCTCGCGAATGGCTCACCCGCTCACCCGCTCCCCTTCCGGTATCATTACATTCATCTATATACAGCCAATGGGCAATGCGTGTGCTGGACAGCACGTTAAATTATCGACCGTGCTAGTGTCATCTATCAATCAAGTCACTAACGGCCATTCGAGAGCTGGTCCCGGACGAGGGCTGTGTGGGAGTTCCGGAGCTAGAGCCAGGAGCAGAGCCCGAAGCACTAACTCCACCCGCTCCTCCACCTCCACCCTCGCTGGGCTCATCGCGAGCAGACGAGGTGGCTGCACCCCCCTGCGCATGGTTCAGGCCCGCCATGGCGAGCATGCTCAGCGAGGACGCCGCGCCCTGGGCCGCCGATGGGTGCGGAGGAGGCACCCCCGAGCTCGGCGACGTGCCGAACGGCGTGTGCGACGCCGACGCGCCCCCGTACGGCGTGTGCGTGCCCGTGTGCGTCCCGCCCGACCGCGGCGCAATCTCCATAGGCGGCAGCGTGGGAGGCACATGTCGCCCGATCGACAGCGACCGAATCGACGGCAGCTGCACGCCCTCGAGATCGCGGGGGTGGATGCGCGGCGAGTGCGCGGGCGTCGCCAGCGGCGTGTGGTCCGGCGTGGGGCTCTCCGAGTTGGAGAAGGTCGGCGAGGACGGCGCCGTGGAGGACGGCGAGTTCGGCCGCGACTTTTTGGACCGGTGCCACGGCTCCGAGTCGTCGCGCCCGCTCATGGGCGTCATTCGCTGCAGGCCCGCAAAGATGTGGCCCTGCAGCCCGTGGTGGTGGTGCGGCGGGTGCAGGTGCTGCGGGTGCGGGTGCGTGAAGTGGTTGGAGTGCGTCTGGCCGTGCGAGGAGAGCGAAGTTCCGGACGAGAAGCCGTAGGGCGGGCCGTGCGACGATCCTGGCGTCCCGGGGTTCGACGAGGGGGCCGGGGGACGGCTAAAGTAGCTCGCCAGAGCGGGAGACGACTGCGTGGACTGCAGGGGCGAAGACGACGGCGAGTGGTTGAACGGAGAGGACGTTCCCGAGGGCGCCGCGGAGGGAGCGCCGGAAGACAGCCCCGAGGGGGGGCGTTCTCGCGCTCGAGCTGCTGCGAGGCTGCCGTCGCCAGCATGTTCATGTCGAACGTGGACCGCGGATACGTCGAGTGCGGCACGCGCACAAACATTGGCGACCCGGGCGTGGAGCTGGGCGCACTTGGGGCCGCGGAGTGCGGTCCAGGCCCGGGCGGATGGTGCAGCGGCGGCAGGCCTATGTGCGTGGGCGGCCCGGGATGGTGTCCTGGAGCAGGAGCACCCAGAGGCCCGCCGGGGGGACCTCCGTAGGGGCGTCCGTAGAGGGACGCCTGGCCCATCGTAGGGGACGAGGGCACCGACGAGTACGGCGTGGAGTACGCGGACGAGTACTCGCTCTTGACGCCAGACCCTCCCGGAATGGGCGGGTGGGCGTCGTGGTGGTCGACGAGATTGCTGATGGCCACAAGACGGTCTGTGCGGTCATCTTTGGGTGCCTGGGCGCTCGGGGGTCCCTTCTGCTGGGCCGCGGCATTGTGGGCAGCCGCGGCAGCAGAGTTCATGTTCTTGGCCCGCCGCGTGTTGGGGTTGAGATGTATGCGCGAGTGGCGGGTGAGCTCGTCGGAGCGGCTGAACCGCTTGGTGCACCCCGGAAAGGTGCACTCGTGGGGCTTTTCGCCCGTGTGCGTGCGGATGTGCCGCGTCTGGTGCTCCAGGCGGTGGAACGCCTTGTCGCAAATCGGACACTTGTAGGGACGCGGCATCTCCGACTTGCCGGTCTTGGGGTTGGTCTTGGGGACCGTGCGGTGGGTGGTCGACTGCTGGAGATGCGACGGCACCGCCACCGGCGGGGGGTGCATTTCTCTGTCCGAGTTGGTCGCTGTGAATTCCATTGTGGCGGATGAGGGGGTTTGTGTCTGTCGATGAGGGGGTTTGTGTTTGTGTCGCTGTTTGTGTCCTTGTGTCTGTGTCGTTGTGTTTGTGTCGGTGTGTTTGTGTCGATGTGTTTGTGTCTTGTCGCTGTCTGCTGTGGTCCTGTCGCTAAGAACCACGTAAGGTCACAATGCGCTATCGTCGGCCACGAAACTCGGTCAGTTGTGGAGATAAACAGTGGTGTTGAAAATTAATGTGGGACGAGCGAGAGGGGGAAAGCTTATTTGCGCAAGGTGGGATTTAGTTTTGCTGCGCTAACCATGCAGCCCGCAGAGCTCGGGCAATGGAGGGGTCGACCTGTGGACAAGAGGCGAAAAAAAACGGTGGCGTGAACAAGAGTTTCTGGGGGGGGTTGTCGCTCATATATACTCCCCACGCCCTGTTTGTGTCACCAAACCCTACTGCTTCCCCACAATATCGCGCGGCCACAGAGCGTAATATATCGCCACCCTACAAGGCACCACGATAAGCCGGCTGTCGTGGGCTCCTAAAAAAAAAAAAGATATAAAGAGCCAGCCTGCTCTCAATCGTGTCTCCAAATCCGCCTTGCGCAATACAACTCTAAGCCGGATGGACTCTGGGGAAGCCGCAACTCTCGGCAAAGTGGCAGCCTGAGACATGAGCAGACAATGTGATTGTGAGCTGGCTACGAGCTGATACAACGTCGATACACTTGGCACACTAGTTGAAGTGCTACGACGCTCCACGGAATCGACGACGTAAGAGCAAGTGGAGCGCGTTTAGACACAATACGAGGGGCTCCAGGTATGCTAAAATATGCTAAAAATACGCAGCCAGTCGTGTGATTACGTAAGCAGACGCCCCAGCCGGATAAACACCAAACCTCCGAGCTCTCTTCCGACTATAATTCTACCCTGCAGGTGGGTGTGGGTTTTTTGGGGGGCAGCTAGAGCAGTTGGTTCTGCATCGTTTCGTTCATTTTTTTCAACGTAAATCAACTATCCAGCGTCGCAGCTTCCAAATGAACCTCTTCCTGCAGTTCCACGGCGTCTCTAGCCCGTTCTGTAGCCCCCCAATCTAACCGTAACGCTCAAGATCTCGGTCTATCTATGCATGAGGGAGGTGCCGAGCAAAAAAAAAATGTCACAGGCCTCTAGGCCGTATTAGCGAGGTATTTGTTTGCAGCTCTTCAAAGTAGACGTCGAAATCCTCCGCAAAATACACCGCTATCATCTGTTCGACACGTGACAGGAGCTATAAATACACCCTTCCATGCGTCCAGAACCGTATTCCAAGAGTGGGTCGATGCAAAAGATGCATGGGGTGGAGATCTTTGGACCGTGTGTGCGCAAAAAAAAGAAACGAAAAGTGACCGAATCGAACCTTTGCCGTGCACCAAAGAGAGGTGGTCTCCACTGCAGCTCCTATCTAGGGTGGAGAGACGTTTGGCAGCTGTGAAAATTTTGCAATCCACTAGAAGCCGTTGCAATGCGCTCATTGTCGATTTAGCGACATTGAGGGCATGGAGAGGTTCTCTGTAACAGACGCTAAAGTGAGACACGCATGCTCAACGGCGCAACGTTTGACGTTCAACGGTGTTTTAGACCATATTTGGGACTTATAGATGCTATGGATGAGTGATATTGTGGAGAGGCTTAGACATTTGTCGCTGGAGAGGTTTTTCCGTGGGCTAAGTTCCATCTCGTATTTAGAGGACGTTGATCTTCACTTGATGGCACTAGAGGCATCTTTACTGATACAAGAGACTCATCTCAATCATAGGCTCATTTTCAGCTATAGGCCCATTCTCAGTTACCTAGGCTCATTTCAGTTACCCATTTTCAGATACAGACTCCTCTCCAAGTAGAGCTCATCTTCAGTGATGTGCAGGCATCTTCACGTATCCGTTATTAGAGAGATTCATTAGAGAAAATTTCACCTACTTGCAGACTCACATAGAGACTCGTATTCACTTCTAGGCTCACTTTCAGTTATAGATTCTTCACGTAGAAACTCTTTACATCGAGACTCTTCACGTAGACATCTTCGTTTACTAGAGAAACCAACAGGTTCACCTTAACCATCCACACACGACGTTCAATAATACAATACATTAACATCTATAAATAGGCGGGGTCTGGGTTCTCGATTCCGGAAAGGGTGTCGTCGGAAGAGTCGTCCAGGTCCCTCTTTTTATATGGCATTTCTGCCTGAACCGCAGTTCTTTTGTTTTTGTCTTTAAGCAAGTGAATGCCTGAGCTTAGCTCTTTTGCAAGTGAATGAGCCGAAGCTCTTTCACTAGAAGTGAAATTTCGAATGCCAAAGCATCCTATGGCTAGATTACTCCACCTTGTGACCAGCTTCAAGGTCGACTTCAGTAATTGAAGACGAACTAGAGCAAATCTCAAGTGTCGACTCCTTGTCGTCGTCCTCCTCATCATCGTCAATGATAAGATTAGCAATGACGCCAACAAAGCCGGTGACGGAGAAACCCGAGCTCATGACGAGCTGGATCGCGTCCAGGAAGCCCTGCAGCGACTGGTTGTCGCCCTTGTACGTGAACACAAACGAAAACCAGTTGTTGACGAGCGTGGCTCCCAGACCAAGCACAAGCGAAGCGGTGAGCACGATTCGGTCTCGTCGCGTGATCGGGTTTCTGGAGATGATCGCCAGTCCGGAAACAGCCACGGAGGTGAACAGGAAAGTCGTCATGCCGCCAATAACAGGCTTGGGAATGGACACAAACGCAGCCGCAAACTTGGAGAAGATGCCCATCATCAGAATGAAGAAGCACGCCCAGCCTCCAGCCTGTCGGTTGGCACATTTCGTCAGAGAAATGACGCCGTTGTTCTGCGCAAAAGTCGAACACGGAGTCAGAGTGAGCAGTCCAGCAATCGAACCAATGATTCCGTCGCCTCGAATGCCGCCCTTGATTCGCGACTCGTACTCGGGACCCGAAACCGCAACTCGAGAAACATCGCAGGTCGCAGTAATGTCGCCAATCGTCTCCATCATGATCGTCAGGTAGACGGCAAGCAGAGGAAGCACAACTGGACCATACAGCTTCAGAGGAAAAGTTGTGGTCCACAAAAAGGTCGCAACGGGAGCCTCATTGATCGGAGTAGCGTCAAAGTAGCCACACGCAGCAGCAACAATGCATCCAACCAGAAGACCAATCACCACAGCACACGACTTCATGATCGGAGCTCCGTACTTTTCGCAAGTCAGAATGGCAACGTAAACTAGGAATCCGAGTCCGATAAACTGCGCAGATCCCCACGGAGCAGCCATAGGAGCATCATTAGAAGGGCACAGCATAAAGTCCCCGCTCTCAGGACGTCCAAAACACGCTCCAGCGCCTCCAGCCCAGTCCTTGAAGCCAGACTGGATCAGAGAAACGCCGATAACAAGCACCACGGGGCCGGTGACGACCGGGGGAAACAGCTTCATGAGGAATTTGGACGGCAGAAAAGAGCACAGCAGCTCAATGAGTGCACACAGAGACGCAGTCGCAATAATCATACCGTAGCCCTCAGGACAGGGCAGAGGAGCTCCCGTCTCGCTCACAGGACACACTCCGCTCTTGTACATGATGGGCAGACCCGTCGTGAAAACCGTAATTGTGCTGAAACTCGCGCCAACGACGGAAATCAAACCGGTGCCAACATACAGATGCGTGCCCGGAATTCGGAATCGGATGATGTGGATGAGCGAGAGAATTCCCGATCCAATCATCGACGCCGAAACGAGATACTGCGTCATCTGCGCGTCGAAATTCGCAGCAGAAGCCATCAGAAGAGGAGGAGTCACAATGCCGGCAATCATCGCCAGAGAATGCTGGAAACCAAGCAGAATAGCCAGCAGAAGAGGAAGAGACGAGTCGACAGCAAAAAACGTCGACCGGTTCTTGTCGCTCTTCTTGGACTTCTTCATAAACGGAATCTTGGGCGTGAAAAGAAACTTGTAGTCGTAGTCGCCAATCAGACCCTCTTGAGTGGTCGTCTTGAACTTGACCGTCTCATAGGCGTTCTTCAGACCCGAAGAAGCGCCAGAAACACACTGTCGGAACCCTTTCTTCACATCCACTCCCTTCACAATGTCCTTCACCTTGTTGTCTTCACCAAAAATAGCCATGTCGAAATTTGAAAAAGGGCGGAATGTTTTTCAAATGGTCACTACTGAAAGGAGGTATATTAAATGCGTCCAAATAGATTTTGTGAAAATCGCTTTAGACCGAACTTCGAACCACTCCTGTTTTCGTTGTAGTATGTTTGATGACGAGGAAAAGAGGAGTTCCTCCATTTGTCTATATATTGTGCAGGTTTTTCACATAGAGTTTGCTAAAATAACCTGGGGAAAGGGGTGCACTACGCGATATATAAGAGCTATAAGCGATTGGTGTGTATCATTTTATAACTCTTCTTCAGTTATATTATCGTACATTTTTTCACACGTATTTCTTTCTCGCTCATCGACTACGAACGGTTATCAGAATCATCTGAAAATTATAAACTTTTGACTATATTTTTAGTGGTTTTTGAAAAAAATTCACCGCTACGCGTAGAATAGCGCTAAAAATTCGATAATTGATTAGTTGGAATCACACAAGTCATATCTCCCAATATCCTCGACCGATAAAATATCAGACTTATATTCGGCACTTTGGAGCAGTCTGGAAAACCTCAAAATCAGCCGAGCGGATTAGGCTTTACCAGCCCATTTTACCTCATCCCGAGATCTCTCCAGAGTGCTCAAAAATGCATAGATTTTTATTTTGAAAATTTAGCCACAATTATACTGCCTTTCTAATTCAATAGCATCAATTTCAGCCTCTCATCAGTCTTGCAAAGGCCTCAAATAACTACTCAAAAAGTGACCCGGGAAAATTGAATTAATTATATTTATTATTAATTTTATGTTTTCAAACTCAAATTTCGGGATGAGCGGAAGAGCTCGGAAAAGGTCTTTGAAAACGGGCTTTCTGGCGATTTCCACAACACAGAGACTTGATATATCGCTTCTAAAGTCATCACGTGATCAATATATCGACTTACGAGCCCTGGAACGCCAAAAACCACGAAGTACGCCACACCTTGCTCAGCCACTCGATGCCACGCCCTGCATGCATCGTGGATAGAATTATCGTGTGACTGATTGGAAAGCTCAGTGTGATTATGTAAGTGTCACGTGCGATACGAGAGAGGGTTTGCTCACGTGACTCCACTCAGGGCTGATCACGTGAATCTTCCTTTAGAAACTGTCACGTGCACAACGTTACACGGAAACGGCCGAGAGCTTCCGCAAAACGCGAAACGTGCCAAATGTACATGGAACATGGCTGTGCGTAGACGACGTGTTTCAAGAGCGGGATTTCTGTCCTTCCTGGCGTCTTTTTTGGGCGGTAGGAGCCGTTGCTGTGTGGTTTGGTGGTTTTTGGGGTATACCTTTTGACTGGGTCGTGCGATCAAAATTTTAAAACTCGCAAAATTCTCGTCGCGAAAAGACGGTCATGTTGGTGTTTTCTGTTTTCGCCCAGCTGCTTTTTCGGACGTGCTGAAAAGTCCTCCTTTGGCAATGACATCACCGCTATTCAATATTGGCATATAGAGTTTGATCGTAACATTCTCCAGGAGGTCACGTGAGTTAGAGTTATTTAGGTTGTTTTAAAATAATATCTTGTTGACGATGTGGATATGAGTCACCAGGGGTTTGCGGAGCTTGTTGAGAGGTTTTGTTGTGGTTTTGAGTAGGTCATGTGACCTGTATAGCTTATAGTGTTGTTTGTGTATTTTTCCTGGGCGTCTCTTGGACCTGCTTGCTCGTATATTCATCAAGGCTCTCAGTTTACGGCGTTTTGAATTTTCAAAAAAGCAAGCGTTCTTAATTTCTGGGATTTATGTAAAATCAACAAAAGCTGTATGGCGTGTTTTTGAGAGAGAAAAAGTAGTTGACGTGTGAAGTATGCGATTTGTGCGAAACATGGCTCCCTGGATTATGGCGATTTCTCGATTTATCGCATCTATTTCGATCGCTACGATCCGCCAAATTCCCATCGCGAATTTAATTACGGCTCGCATACATTTACATACATGACGTTGCGTGCAGTGTGGAGGCGGATTAGCCGATGGAACGGCGAAAGCAGCTCTGTTGAGCGGGTTTGGGCTATTTCCAGGCTTGCTGAGCGGCCTATTTCCCCAAAAACCCCAGCCGTGTTATTTTGGGGTTTTTTTGGTATGTACAACTCAGTGTTTGCAAACACCTCACTGGTTACGGCTTAGCCACATGTTCAACCTTAAAGGCGAGGTTGAGAAAAATGGGTAAGAAAAATACAGCTGGTGGGATCGGAGAAGCTGTGTGTTGGATTTCCGCGCTTTAGATTTCGGGGTTGGGTTGACTGGGGTTTTCTCGGGATAGCGGGCGAAGTACTGGCGATAAACGAGCGCAAGTAATTTATTTGTGCTCCGCTCCTCAGGGCGAACATTTTGATATATTTTATATAGCCCTTCTGTTCTCAGAGCCGCCCCTGAATTGTCTGCAATTTCAGGCCTCGAGGCCTCGTGTATGGCTTGCCGCTCTTTTCTGATTGGCTCTTTTTTTAATGAGAAATTTTCTCGGTGAGACAGCGTACATCCTGGGCCGGGCGCCATACAAACTGCAGCTTCCGCGCGCGTAAACGTGGGCACACGCCAAGAAACGCAAAGGCAAGAAAGACAAAATGAGTGCGGTGTCCAAACAAGGAAACTAACGAGCAGCGTAAGGTGCACACATGTCAGAGTGTAGCGCTTAAAAAAAAAAAACACTTTTGTCGGCATCCTAGAGCCTGGCCTGACTTTCTCCCCAAACCACATCACCCCGGTCTGTGTGTTTGCCAAACAGAACAGCTCGTTTGCCACCTACTCTGAAACGGAGCTTTTCGCTAAGTCTTCGTTTCGACACAGACACATCCCCGTGTACATGGACCCCGGCCTCTAAGATGGCCTTCCAGTACCCCTACAGCCACCACCACATGGCGCAAGCCCCGATGGACCAGGGCTACTTCCACCAGGCTCCCCAGGCGCCCTCGCACTTCTCGTCGTACGACTACGACATGACCCGCGACATGGGCTACGACATGACCCGTGGCTATCCCTACACCATGGGCTATCCTCCGCAGGTGGTGCCTCCGCCTATTCAGATGCCTGCTCCGCAGCCTGCCGTGACTGGCGGCGTCTCCGCGACTCTGGACTACGAAATCAAGGACATGGCCGAGTTTCTGACGTCCATGGCCCTGGGCATCATGAAGCCCAACTCGGAGGTGGCGCACGACGCGTTCAAGGCGTTTGCGTCGCAGGTGCTGTCTGCGACTCGTCTGCCCAGGGCCACAGTCGTCCTCTCGCTCGTCTACCTGTCGAAACGATGGGCCATGAAGGACCTGGAGCTGGGCCACGAAAAGTCCAGCGGCTACATCTACCGCATGTCGGTGGTGTCGCTGCTGCTGGCCAACAAGTTCCACGACGACAACACCTTCACGAACCGCTCGTGGAGCCAGGCAACAGGTATTGCAGTTGGAGAGCTGACTTCTCTCGAAGCAGACTGGCTGCAGAAAATCGCCTGGTCGCTGCACCTGGACCAGCAGGACCTCAAGGGCTGGCACCGCTGGAACGACTGCTGGAACTACTGGGTCGCTAACAGCCCCAAGAGCTCGGCGGCGTCGTCACCGCTCGTCTCCGTGTCGGCCTCCGAGGTCTCGACCACAAACACGTCGCCCCACGCGTCTTCGCCGGTCTCGCCGGTCTCGCTGTCCAAACCCAAGGTCGGCTCCGTCGTCATGAGCTCGCCCACGCGGCCCTTCTACACGGTGCCCTCGTGGTACAACCAGGGCAGCACGTCCGTGTGCGCACCCCAGCACCACCCACACGCGCCGGCGACCTTCACGTCGTACTTCCAGCAGTCGTTTGCGTCGGTGGGACCGCCCGTGCAGCCGCCCATGCAGGCTCCTTCGATACCCCCCGTGCACCACCAGCTGCCGCCGCAGGTGATGCCCATGCCCCCGCCGCACGCGTACCCGGAGTGCAAGGAGGGCCCCATCGCGTCGTACTACAACCCCGTGTGCGACTGCGCGCACTGCGTCTTCGACCCCTTCCCCAAGCACGTGGTGGCGTGCTAGCTAACACATTTGCCGCAGTTGCCTCGGCAGCGTGGCCCGGAGCAGCGACTCCACTAAAAGTCTTTGGACACTTCAGATTCGATTTATGGGATATTTTTTAATGGGTACGGCCCGGCGGCAGACGCGGAATTGATAATGTGAAAACCGAAAAACACGAACAAATGCGAAAAGAAAAAAAGTAAAAAAGGGAAAAAAGAAAAAAAGGAGGTTCCCGTCTGCGTCGGCCGGTGCCGTTTGGAGAGCGTTTTATTTGGATGTTATTGTTTGCTTGGATTTTTTTGGATTTTTTTTTAGTTTTTTTATTGGCAATAATATGAAGAGAGCAGAGCTCGTGCTGAAAAACAGAGACCCGTAGGCTATTGGCTGTAGATTGCCTTCTATCATAAGCTTGGACAAGGAGATGAGACTCCGAGACAGTCCCGAGACAGTTGTGGAATGGAGATGGAAAGGTGTTCTTTTGATGCCTTGGTGTTTTGTTTGTGGCTGTTTTGTTTGTGGCATTTGACTGTCTTCTACATTACTGTGATCTCCACCTGCTACTTTTACTGCTTGCACATACCAAGATCGTCGGTGGAACATCGGCCCAAAGTTGTTTTGACATTTAATATTAAAGGCAGCATTAGCACGTGTTTAGACCGTAGCTCGTGACAGCAGGCAATGTTGCGGAGCTAGCAAAGTGGAGACGTTGCTAATTAACCCCGTCTTGGTATTGCATGGTCGGGATTTGGTCGGTGGATTTGGTCTGAGGATATGGATTACGTGATGTATGGAGATCGAAGACGTTTACTTTTGGGTGTCTGAGGTGTTTCGATATGGCTTTTGCATAACGTGAATTAAGGCGGCTTTAACAGTTAGTAATCAGGTTTAGTATGGTTTGCTGTGCCTGAAGTTGGACCATGATGACGTTAAACTTGAGAGGCGGCTATGGATGTGGTGATCATAAATCAACGAGGGCAACTGAGTTTGTGCTTAGATTTGGTGATGCCGTATTCTCCACAGTGAAGTAAAGCGTTCTTTAAAGGTCACATTTACTTGATTTTTTACTTGATTCTATTTGGAAGTGTTAACTGAACTTGAACAATCTACGAGCACAAGCAAGACCACGTAGTTCCTTCGTGGTCATATCAAGATAAATGATAAATATATTCCCTGAAAGCGCAAACTACGCTCTAAAAAGACTCCAGTTTGTTACCCCTAAGAAACAGTTCTGATCTGGATGCGCTTGAAGGCCACACTAGAAGCTCTCCTAGATCATATTAGTGGAAATATTTCCAGAGCTCTGTAATATATACTAAATTATTTAGACTAGCAACGCCGGTTACTTCTTGTGGATTTTACCGCCACTAACCCGCAGTTAAGTCTCCAGACTCCGTTTTTCCCAAGCTAGTGTTAACGAAAGCGTTAAGGCGTTAGTTCGGACGCAGAAGCAAGCAAGATGGGGAAAGCGGTGATTCTAGCGCCTTATTAATTCGTCTTATGCCCTTTACTACCAAAAAGCAAACTAATTATCTCCGCATTCTGTGAGGAAGGTTTGGTCCACCGTCATGATACGACGCGTACAGGATCCAACCAAAAAGCAGAGATACCGGCAAAAAAGATACCCCTGAAGGAGACTGACAACCGAGAGATTCGAACTCTCGCCTCCGAAGAGACCAGGATATAGTGCTAAGGTGTGACCTTAACCTGGCGCCTTAGACCGCTCGGCCAGGTTGCCGTTGTGTTTCGGCGGTGGGTATTGTGTATTTGAAAGGATAAATGGAGGATTAAAGTGCGATTTTTGACTATTGTATGGTTCTGCTGTGTTTTCATTATGGTTATTGTTGTTGTGGACTGGTTCCTAGGCCGATTGGATTTTTCTTCGGATTAAAGTGAATTTATCAAACTTTTATCCTAAAAAAATAGCAAGTCCAATTTATTTCGAAAAAATACAAAAGTGGTACCAAACTGACTCCCGCGATGTCGCCAATCCATTAATACCCTTTTCCACCATCCATAACAACTGCACAAACACACCTCCCATCTACCCTAACCACCAATATGCGATCTAACTACTAACTCTCGCACGCGTCTTCTACGGTCGATTTGCATCACGTGAACCAAAGCTCGTGATCAGATCCTGTTTTCCGCGAATCCAAGTCACGTGACGTCTACTCATGCGAACTAACACGCCTCTGGACGAGCAGCTCAAACTGAGTCTTGGAACGCGTGTCATTGAGCTGTGTTCGATTCCAGGACATCCTCTGGCGCGTACTCTTGTTGATTCGCTTGTTTTGAGCACTCTTGAGGAAGGAAGGTCGGTCGTATGGTGCACTGCTAACCGCAAAGTGGACAAGGGAAGGTGGATGGAGCAGTTGAGAGAAAGACAGGGTCTGGAAGAGGGAAAGAAGTCAAAGCTGAGGCTTGGGTCGCTATTTATCGTCCATACGCCCACTCTGGCGATGCTTCTCGTGGCTCTGAGACAGAATATTCCAAAGGTTCTGGTCGAGGAACGAGCCAAGGAGATTTCAGCAAGACAGAAGGCAGGCATCAAAGAGAAGCTGGGTAATCGACATGGCAGTCTTGTGGTGGTAGACGAGATTGCGACGCTACTTCAGCTGTCTACAGGCCCTTATTCGTCTACAGCTACTGTGGCTACAGGAAGAGGAGCTTCTGCTAAGATGTCGATAGTGGCACTGTACAGAACCATAGGAGAGCTCATTTACTGCACGCATACAAACGTCATCATGCTGGATTCGTTTGCAACCAAGTTTCTGGACATCAACGAGATCACATTTGAAGCAGAGCGCAGAAAAAGAGAGGAGTGGATGGAGCTGGATCAGGAGGCAGTTCAGCCTGCTACTCAACGCATGCCTCCTCCGAAAAACACACCTTCGAAGAAAGGAGACGAGCTCAAAGGGCTGCGAGAGCTGGTTCCGTTTATGAAACTTCAGGGACCTGAGAGGCAGCTGTGCCATGCCAGAGTACAGGTGATTTACAAGAATGGGAAACCCCATATCGACATGCAGCATCGTCAGGACAGGCGCAAGAAGAGGAGACCGAAGAAGGCGTAGGAGTATTTATTGTAATGTATTGTTAGCATTGCTCTTTAGGTAGTTTGCCTTGTGTTCGTAGTGATTAGTAATTGGCAGAAGATGGTAGGCTCTTTAGAGAAGACCGTCTACTTATGGCTTGAGACAAAGACCGACCGTTTTGTGAAAAAGAAATATGAATTGTAAAGAGGTCTTTGTATCACACAATGACACTTGGCCCTGCCAAGAAACCAGGTCTCACCTTGGCAACTGACGTTGTAGATTCTTGGCCCATAGCGTCAGAAATACAGCTATTATTTTGGCTACGGGTTACCTGTTGCGTCTTTTGGTTTATGTGACTTGCTCCAAAGCAGTCTATGACCTTTTCCTGTTGTCACATCTCCAGTTGCTGTAACGAACTAACATCAACTAAACTCCAACAAAACCCAACAACCTAATTCTTAACAAACGACGATCTACCTTAATTTGGCTGCCTCAGAAAACGACCAATATCTTGGTTAATATCCGAGCTTTCAGGATTTAAACGGCTCCATCAAAACCGCCTCGTTTTTGCGGTTCGTTTGAGACCAATATGTCATCCATCTAGGCGTGTTTTGATTCTCAGTGTTTACACGCCTTACTCTCTGAACTGTCTTTAAAAACTTCCACGGATATGTTTGTCGCACGTATCCGAGACTGTTCCACTGTTTGAACGCCCTCTTGTTTTCTTTTCGCGCTTCTGGCTTCCTGCTGTCAGGCACTTTTTCCACATACACATGCCATATGGACCCAGCTTAGGAGACACAATATCAGAATGCGTCAGTGCACCGAAAAGCGACCAAAAACATACAGCCGTGCTCGTCTCGGCGAGCTCTACAAGGCTGTGCTATCTATTTTATTCCATCTCCACTCCATCGCAACATGGTCCCCCCACGAACCCAATTACCAACAGTGTGTCAACATTCCGGGAGATTGACAAAACACGTGTGGACATGGCATACGCGTGTTTTTGCAGTTTCCGCACAAGATAAACAATAACAAGTGTGCGTGGCCCGCTTATGCAAGGCACGGAAAAAAAATGGGCACAAACAAGCCGGCTTGAAAATATGTGCATTGCATTGACAGGTGGGTCTGTACGTAAACAAGAGTGTGAAGAGGCCAAAAGTGAGTGCTCTTTGAGTGTTTGACGAGGTTGAATTGTTGCTGTGCGAAGTACTCGTACTTGAATTACTAGCAGTATCACTTCACTGGCTAAGTATCATCCCTGTAAAAGAGAGACTGACAAAGATGCCAATAAGACAATAACCATGGAAGCATCTGCGGAAGCCTTTAGACCGGCTTAGCCGCATCTAGTTCCGCACAAAGCCAGGCTAAGCGTGTAATTTAGCGATATTTTTTTGCAAATTTTGCAACGATTTAATTTTTCGTCGCCATGGAAACGCCAAAAAACACGACCCATACCCCACCTAACATTGAGTTTAGCAGGAGGCAAGGGGGCCTAGAGATTGATAATAAAAAACGATCTTGGGAGCAGCCTGAGCTTCAGCGTCGTGTTTCACAGCCTTCTCCCTTGGTTCCTCTTCCAGCGTGAAGCCCCAAGAGCTGCTAGACTGCACCCTGATTTAAAGGGGTGTTTCATCATTAATCCAGCGTAGGGGGCTTGAGATGCGTTGTCTTGGAAAGGAAGGAGGTGTTCTCTCTGGTGGCTTCGGAGAGATTCCGGTTCCGAGACGGGTGTAATTTTTCTCGTATTTTTCTGCCTCTTTCTCTGCTGCCTGTGAATTTCACAGATATCTCCTGTTTTTTTTAGATTTTTTATCAGATACACTCAGGGCTGTGTATCATAGTTTGGCCAAAAGCAAGCAAGACACAAGAGGCTGAAAAACAGAGGCTGGACGCGCTACACGTGACTATTCCGGCCGCAGGGAGCCCAAACCGCGGCTTTCCGTGCCCCCTTACGTGAAAATCTCAGCGGACTGCTTTGTTTTGGGTTCCGGCTCAGATAGCTTGCAAAGTATATTTGTTAGCCGGATTTAACCTTTAGTTAGGATCGTCAACAGCGATGACGTCGACGTCATCTCGAGATCAAAACAGTGGATGTTGAGTTACAGTAAAAAGAGCAGCCGATGAGACACCCGCTTGTCAATGCGTTCCCCTCATGGCAAAGAGAGCCTGTGGCTGGTCATGGGACGCTTGAAAGAGATGAACAGGTGAAACTTGCTGTGATTTGTGAGACATGTCTGTACAGTGAGGAGCTCTGAGTCACGTGGTCACGTGGCGGATACGAGGGTATTATTGGAATTGTCGCAAACAGGCCACTTTGGGCTCCGTTGACGTTGCTGTGCCGGTATCTTTGCTCATTCCAGATGGCCACGGAACTTTGGAGATGACGGGTAGATGCGATAGAGGCTGATACGAAGCGAAGGAGGTCCCCTGCAACGTTGCCTTGGGTAGTAACCTTCCTAAAGTGCCGGTAGCTTCAACTTTTTCGAGGGTTAACGTTTCGTAGGATTACTTGATGCTGAATCAGTGATACAGTATCTTCAAGAACGATATCTACGGTACGGATGCAACATCAAAAAGAACATTCCTGGGGAATCTGGAGGTGACGTGAAATACTGTACAAGCAGAGCTCCGTAGGGAATGTGTCACCCGAAACAGTCCGCCGTTAGTGCCGCCTCAAAAGCATACGGCTGCTAGCTCAGAATAAAACTCCAGGCTAGCGCAGAGCTCACGTGATGCACGGCTGAGGCGCTCGCGTAGGCCTGCTCCGTCCAACAGACGCCCTACTTTACTCGGTTACCCAGGCCACCATCTCTGGGCATTATTGTTTATGTTGATCTGATTGAACTCTGCGCTCCAATAACAGTCCATTTTTCTTTGTGCAAACCTAAGCGGGATGTTGGGATCCAGCACCGTTGCCAATTTTGGCACGGAGCCTCTTTGTCTGCGACCTAGCCCTGGGTCTCAGCTTTTTCGCTTTTCGCACCCTTTCACTTTTTGGGTCTGGATATTCAGCGACGATCGGACGATCCGGGGGAGTGGGGCTGGAAGACGAAGCGAACCCCGAGAGATTTAGCTGTGGCTTGATCTGGAGCTGGAGCGAAAAACCGCGAGATTTTGAGCCCACTAGCCCTCTAGTAGCTCGATGACACCAACCCTTATCATTCCACATTAGCCTCACATTCCCAGGTCGCCACAGGGTGCTCCTTTCTCGCGTCGAAGTGTGCCTGAAACTGAAGCCATTTGGTTTTTTCTTTTTGCAAAATAGCGCACCGACATTGGTTTCTGAGACCAGAATCGGAGACTGTGTGAGTGGCTAAAAGAAGAACATGTATAGACGTATAGGGTCAAAAATAGGACTGCTCGGTCCATTCGACGTGCATCTTTTCCGATTACCGATATTGCTTCTCCGTGAGGTTTGCTTGATATAGAGGAGGAGAAGGAAGAAAGTGGTTGTAAGTCGACCCCGAGAACGGGAAAAAATGTGGAAAATAGAGAAGCGCAAAAACGACGCAATCCCCCGGCAATTGCTCGCTATCGAAAAGCAATACAATAATTATCACAGTCCCACCCTGTTCTACCGGGTTCTATGACTTTGTGGTCTGCGTACGTCAGATGCTTGGACTATGCACGGCGCAGCAAGCATGCACCAATATTAGCATCCTGTTTGTTTGATTACATACCTTGAAGGGCTTCCCAATTAGGCCGGGAGACTCCCAGAAATAGCGTGCATGAGACAAAGAGATGCGGTCGAGTTTACAGTGTAGTGGGGGTATAGAGGGGTTGTGAGCGTTGCACAGGGCGGGAAAACAAAAAAGCGGGCAATATTATCACATAATCAGCAAGCCCCACAAATTTTGCGCAAAGAGCGCGCCTAAAAACCCGCAAATACGCCCACTTTCTGGGCCGCTAAAACACCCACTTTTCGCAAAACAAGCACCGCAAGCTTAAAAGAAGCGCCAAAGCCTAAAGCCAGTCCCAAACGCAAACGCAAACCCAATCCGCCAATATTTGGTTTCCAAAAATACATCAGCTCAATATATAAGGGCCGCCCGGATCTCACTCTTCTTCACCAACAAATTCACTTTATCCACTCGCTAATACAATGAAGTTCTCCGTTGCCACCGTCGCCGCCCTCGCCGCTGCCGCCTACGCCCAGGTCTCCAACACCACCCTCGCCACCACCGAGGCTCCCGTCACCTCTGCTTCCGCTGTTGAGTCTGCTGCCAACAACGGTACTGAGCTGACCACCGGCACCGTCTCCATCATCAAGACCGAGACCAACGTTGTCACCGCCTACACCACCTACTGCCCCTACCCCACCGAGATTGTTGAGGGCAACAAGACCTACACCGTCACCGAGGCCACCACCCTGACCATCACCGACTGCCCCTGCACTCGAACCACCACCGTTGTGACCGAGACCATCACCACCTGCCCCGTCTCTGAGTTCCCCACCGAGCCCATCACCGAGGGCCCCAAGCCCACCGAGTCCAAGCCCGTTGTGCCTGTTCCCGTTGAGTCCAAGCCTGCTCCTTCCCCCAAGCCCGAGGAGTCTAAGCCTGCTCCTTCTCCCAAGCCTGAGGAGTCCAAGCCCGTCGAGTCCAAGCCCGTCGAGTCCAAGCCCGCTCCCAAGCCCACCGCTTCCAAGCCCGAGCAGCCCGCCGCTTCTACTCCCGTCGTCCAGACCCAGCCCGCTGAGTCTACCGGCCCCCAGCAGGCTTCTTCTGCCAACAAGGTCACCGTCGGTGCCGTCGCCGCCATTGCCGCCGCCGCCTACCTCCTGTAAGCGCGCCCTTGAGCTCTTGACTTTCTAATAATTTAACAAAATAATTCATACCTGGCCTGCAGCGCCGTTTAATTTACCTTTTTGTGTGCTTTTGTGTGTTGTCGTAGTTTTCTCTTAAATCTCTTTCTCACGTTCTTGCCATGTTCGTTCTGTTCTGTATGTTGTTCTTTGCCATGATCTTCGTTCTGTTCTGTATGTTGTTCTTCGTTCTATTCTTCGTTCAGTTCTTCGTTCTCATGTTCAGTTGTCCGTTCTCATGTTCAGTTGTCCGTTCTCATGTTCAGTTGTCCGTTCTCATGTTCAGTTGTCCGTTCTCATGTTCAGTTGTCCGTTCTCATGTTCGTTCTCTTCAGTATGTTTTCTCTTCCAGTAATCGCCATTCTCTGATGTTCATTCTCTCATGTTCATCAGCAGTTCTCTCATGTTCATCAGCAGTTCTCTCATGTTCATCAGCAGTCATTCGATGCCATCTTCCTCAAAGAAGCAATACATTATCAAACTCTAGAATGAGAAGACTGCCAGAAGGTGCTATGTGTCTGATCTCTATGGTCATGTTAATCTCTGTTCATCTGTCATTGTTCTTCTGCAGTAGGTCTGGCATGCTCACCTCCGAAGTGCAATTACGTTCATCTCCATATTCATGTTCTCCATAACCAGTTCATGTCCATTCACGTTCAATCAATTGCTCCATACACTCAATAGATGCTCCTTGTACGTCCATTCGCTAAACAACCACACCCAAAGTTGTATGAAACCGTAGATCGTCTCATCAAGTGTCCGCCATTGAGTTGTTCACACCACTCCGATCTCCTTGGCCGATCGTAAAATCACATGATCCAGGAATGCATCTCGAAGAGATGATCCGATCGACACCACATAACGGCATGTACAGAGCCGCGTCAACACAAACGGAGCGTTCTACGAGAAAACCAGCGCTATCTCTCAGGATTCAGCTGCTTGAGGCGTCCGAATTGGCTCTGCAAAAATTTTAGACCAGCCTTGTTGGCCTCTAACTTTGGCTACTGAAGCGCTAACTTTGGCGTTAGCTTTGCGGTAGCGTTTGGGGGTCCCTTTCTTACGTCACTAGTGAGACATTTTATTTATAGCCCGTAAAAACAAAAAGTGTGTCACCTCGGGCATCAAAGTTGTTGGGGAGCCGTGTGAGGGCGGTCTACATGTAGACGGCAATAGTTACGCCGTTTGCGAGGGTCAAGTGCAGCCGAGAGGTGGTACAGGTCCTGAAAAGTGTCTTGGAAGTTGGCAAGATCCTCTCAACTTAGCCCTGAGGCGCGAAACTTCGCATCTTACCTCTAACCCAGTTTCTGCTGACGCTTGCAAGTTTTCACTGGCCTGACCTGCTTTTAGGCCGCTCCATTAGGCGTTTTAGTTGGCCAAGAAAGCAAGCTCGATAATTGCAACATTGACATTGGTCAAAGTGGTGAGACCGTGAGACATTGGATAGCTGTGTCAAAAACAGCAGCGTGCTAAACGCGATAAGAGCTGTCGACGGCTGTTTCTCAACTTCCACACTTACTAATCACCGTCTACACTTGCCTAAAGAGGAACGATCGGCGTGCCGTCTTTTGGGTGCTTGTCTCACGTACTGTCGTTGGCGGAAGACCGGAACAGCTATTAATAGAGAATTGCTTGCATGCGAGATTTCAGACATCTGCGAGGGCGGCTCTGAGGCTCAGATAGACGTCAACGGTGGCCTGAGGCTTTCCACGGATCTCTACGATCCTCGATGCATGAAAAAGCACTGCGAGAGGCCCAAAGAGTTCCTGAGTCGAATCAAAACACTTTGCACGACTTCGTCTTACTCCGTACTTCACCCCAGACCCACCCCAGCTCATGCACTTATACGAGCCGGAAAAGGCTTTCAAGCGGATAGGAACATGGGCCGGTTGTTGACATGTCGGCAATTGGTCTTTTAGCGAGAGAGCCAAGCAAGCCAAGCCCATGCAGAGGTGCGAGGATTCTTCTCCGTGAAGTTGAGAATGTTACATCGTGGCCCAGACTGTAGTAGCGAGCACTTTGAGGGCAGGAAGCCGCCACCTGAGCTCTTTGTGTGCGTTCTTTAGCCGTCCCCCCTCTGACGAATTTGTTACGGTGCATAGAAACCTGATAATCCTCAAAAGTTTTTTTTTTTTCTTTAATTTTTTCTCTTGTCCGTCTTTTTCTTGTCTGTCTTTTTTTAAAAGACTTTCTTGTGGTGCAAATAGGGTTTCCCAAACTCCCAATCGGGCCGCAAGCTTTAAGGTTAACGATATTGGTTTCTGAATCAGGTCGTGGTTGCCCAGCAACGCGTCCGGCGAGACCTGAGAACAAGCTGAGATTGCTCAGACAACTCAATTGAAGCTGTAAATTGCAGAATACGAGGTGCATGCGGATACCAGAGCAAAATTAGTCAGCAGTGCATGTCTGGGAAGCATTTCGGAGGCATCCATGAGACACAGGACAGCAACTTCTGGAAGCCGCTGATAGCCCACCAGTTCGTCTCCCGCCCATCTATTTGCTATTCCGCTCTTCTATTACATGAGATAGCCACGATTATCAACTTCTCAAGCGATCTTATAACGCACAGCTATGATATAGGTGCCGTTTTTGTAAGATCCATGTCGTAGACGCAGATGAGTGCAGAGAGAAATGTAGCGGTGCTGAAGCTACATAAACTAGAGCATTTGAATCAGAAAATAGCGGGCTTTCCATCAATACTACCCGCTTGTTTTCAGCTCGTCTACAGCTCTGTCAGCTCACTTCCCATGACCATCGTCGACCGAACACTATCAAATCTAGTTTCTATGAAAACAAGGCCGTACAATAACCCCCCCTGTTCATTGTAACACGACTGTAACATTGGCAAGCTGCCCGAATCTAGACCCATCTCGTCACAAAGTGGCCCGTAAACTTGTCCTCTTATCACGCTCGCTTGCCCTGACTATTTTAGCACGTCCTATTTTGGGGTAGCGCTAACCGTGGAGACCCAGGGCTAGTGAGACCAGTGCAGGGTACCAGGGACCCGATGTTTAGGGCGTTTCAGCTTGGGCTTTTTATTAATTAGTAGAGACAGTGGGCTCTGGTGAAACAGGAGGTTGAATTTTAGGGAGGGGTGTGCTAGAGAGCTGCTACCTGGTAGTTAGCCCGAAGCTGGGGGTTTTTACATGTGAATAAAGCAAATGACCGATGTCTTCAGCTGTCACAGAGCTAACGAGAAGGTAGTGGAGACTACTGATTGACACCAGAGTAAGAATGTGACACTGTGGTGGTATTTCAAAATGTTTTTGGGTAAATATAGCACTAAAGTTGTTTATATTGAGCAGCTACGTCTTCTGTTTATGAGGACAATTGTTTTCGCAAATTTTCTGAATTTATTTCATTTTCCCCCAACAATTCAATAAATACTGGAAAATTCGAAATAAAAAGCTAGGCAGATAGTGGACAACATGGAGGATACAATCAGACTGTTTGGACCGTTTCGAAAACTCACAATTACCCGAGACATCGCTGTAGGCATTTGACCACAAGTACACACAAACACAACTGATTCTCACCGTCAGACAACGAAGTTGTGGCGTTCATTTCTGGACTTGATAATGGGGAACAAGAGAGACACCGATCTACGTATTAAACGCACTTGGTGAAACAAGTCTTACCATTCCGGTCAGTTCATCGCTTGGCGAGACATGAGTTCTTCCTACTGTAAGACCTCTTCTTGTGAAGTATGCTAATTGAGAGAGTATGCCTACGTAACTGACAACTAGTAATCGAGAAACAGCAGTCAGTAAGAACATTTGCAAGCATGAAAACACTATGGCTCCCTTATTCACGATATACAGACGCTTCGGTATGTACAAGTACAAAACACTCACCCAAACACACTCTGAATCTGTGAGGAGTGATGAAACAAGAGATCAGCAATCGAAAGAATAATTAGTGAAACGCCACAGGAACCGTAAACGACTGAAAGCTCAATTGTCTCAGTACAAGCAGTCCTTCAACAATGCACAAGGTAACTAATAAGGACCCACAGCTGTAAGTTTCTGCCTGGATTCACTAGCAACCTTCCATACGGGCAATTGATCGGCTGAAACAGCAATAAAGAGCAAGCATTGTTCTCGCGAGCGAGAGAGACGATGAATAATCTCCACAGCAACCCCCAATCCGCTTACTAAGCAACATTTCACGTGGCTGGCTGTTCTAGAAAAAAGTCCGAGGCCATGGTGCATCGATGACGCCCCTCTTTTCATTAGGTTTGGCCGCCTTACTTCCGAGCTTACCGAGAATATTAGGGCTTGCCATAGCGGCGCAATTAAGCAAGATAATGCGAAACCGCCTTCATTTTCGTGATCAGCGCACCCACATCACCCAGGATACCAATTTTACCAGCTTCGTTACCCCCACAACAGCCACAAAACCGCTCCTACCCCTGGCCCGATAACGCGCTAACTTTGGACTATCCTTTGGACCGTTCTGCGATCTCCAGAATGCGTCTAATTTCATCTCATCCTCATCGCCACCTCCCATTCCACCATGCAGGCTGCTTTCACCACCGCCTACGGCGGTCCCGACAAGATTGCGTACTCGGAGAACTTTTCTCTGGCCCAGCTCAAGTCCAACGACCATGTTCTGATCCAGGTTTCTGCCTCTGCGCTCAACCCCATTGACGGGCTGCGTAACCGCGGCTACTTGCGTCTTCTCCAGCCCGATTCCCATCCTCATATCTTTGCCTACGATGTTGCGGGCTTTGTGGTCGAGGTAGGAACTGCCGTGACGGCCTTCAAGAAGGGCGATCGAGTGTATGCTCGCATTGGCGAGGCCGAGCAGGGCACCACCGCCGGTTTTGTGTCTGTTCGAGACGCCCATGTCGCCATTGCCCCTAAGAACAAGCCTCTTCTCGAGACCGCTGGTATTCCTCTGGTCGGTCTGACAGTCCTGCAGTCCTTCGAGGCAGGCAACCTGCAGAAGGGCCAGCGAATCTTCATCTCCAAGGGCGCCGGAGGAGTCGGCACTTTTGCAATTCAGCTCGCCAAGCACGTCTACGGAGCCTACGTTATCACCACTGCCTCGGAGAAGAAGATTCCCCTGCTCAAGAAGCTGGGAGCCGACGAGGTCATCGACTACCACAAGACCAACTTCTGGGACGTGGTCAAGGACGTGGACTTTGCCTACGACGTTTCTGACCAACCCTGGGCCCACGCCATGATCACCAAGAAGGGCGGCTTTGTCGGCGCTCTGCGAGGCGCTCCTACCTCCGAGACCGCCAAGCACATTCTCAGCACCGAGCCCGGCCTCGTTCTGTCCTACGTGCTCGCAGCAGGCAACTTCCTGTCGTCCCGATTCGCCTGGTGGTACGGAGTGCGGTATGATGCCATCTACTGCAAGGCCAGCGGCAAGGACCTTGCTCAGATCGCCAAGTACATCGAGGAGGGCAAGATCGAGCCTCTCGTGGACTCCGTGTACGACCTGCGAAACGCCAAGGACGCGATGGAGAAGCTCGAGAGCGGCCGGGCGACCGGAAAGGTCATTATCAGCGTCGACGACACTCTCGACAAGGGCTTCAAGCTGCCTTAGGAGTTATGATGATGCAAGTACTAATGTTATGATTTTACTGTAGTGCTAGAGGGTAGAGGTAATGGAGATGAGGAAGGTGGCTTTCAGTTACCGTTTGTACTTGTATATGCAGGACAAGTGATAGAGATGATGGTTCTGTTTCAGAACTGTACAAGATACAGAAGCTAGTACGTAAGTATAGAGGATTGAAGGGTGGATTATGAAGTGTTGAAGAAATGCCTTACAGATTCAAAACATTGGCCAAACAGGTCTTTGGCTAAACGTTTCTCAGACACTGCTAGTAGGTTGTTAATGTACAAGTGATCTCTATACTACTGTAACAACACAAACAGAGCATGTCAAAAGAGTAAATCGCACAATCGAGTCATATCTGGTACTTTTCCATACCGTAGTACAATGACTTCTCCGTGACATCCGTAATATTGATATTACTGATATTACTGTAGACAAACCTAGGTTAGGGTATTTTCATACATCAAAGTACAAGTACAACACCCGCCAAGGAGAACAACACGACTTTTCTACTGAGATCACAAGCATCAGCTCGCGTTCAGCACTCAACTTTTAGTTCAATTCTACACCGCATCCTATTGCACCAATGTCAGTTCCTGCAGCGATAGGAACTTAATCAGTTACACACACCATGACACAAACGCCATGTCTCAACGAGCTGCCCCTCGAGCTCCTTGAGAACATCTTTTGTTACTTGCCCTCTCTCCACTATCTGATTCCCCTCAGCCAGACCAACCAGCGACTCAGAAGCATCGCCAAGGCGCGCTATGAGGAGGAGGCTCACAAAATGTGGCCTTCGATGGACAAGAAGGAGTACATCCCGTCAATCAACTACGCAGAGCAAATGAGACAAAAACACGACACCTTTGCGCCGCTTGAGCCCACCGAGATTCCCAAGGACCGGATCCACACCAACGAACCTGTTCCTGAGGAAGCTGTTCTGCTGAGAGACTCCATGCAGACCTTCGACGGCTTCTACCTCGACTTCCGAGCGTCCACGATGATCGCCGTTCCCAGATACGCCTATCCTGGGGGCTGGAACCCCATGTGGAGACTGGCTCCTAACAGTGGACAGACAGAAGACCGCGTCCTTGTCCAGCACGAGCAGAGACGTCGCATCTGGTCCTTTTACATGGACAACATGGACGAGGAAAACGCTTACAGAACAAAGGCCGCGTTCGACGAGTGGCTCTACGTCGTTTTCCAACCAGCAGACGGCTCGACCATCGTTGTCAAACACCACTGCATGGACGACAACAACCCCGTGATCAGCGACAAGCCCGACTACGAGGTCGAGTTGGAGCCCTTTGTCATCGACGGCATCTTTTACTCACCCGTTGCTTTCCCCTCTGCTGACGGAGTCGTCGTCTCTTATCGCCCTGAATTAGACCATATCACACCGATACCTGGACTGCTAGACTATCTCTACTTGGTGGACATGGAGACTGGACATGAGACGTTTCTGACCCAGAAGCCGGTCAAGATGAACTCGTGCTCTCTTTCACTAGACGGCATTTCACTGTACGGCAAGGACGCCCTCGTCCCGGACTTCCACGGCAACGCTTTCGAAATTATTGCAGGCACAGACCATTGGCAGCGCATGGAGCTGCCTGGAAAGCCCCCCATCGATGAGAACTATGCGTATTCGATGGACGAGCAGTTCAGAAAAGGATACCATTCGTTCGATGGCAAAAAAGTGGTCGATATGGCCAATCGGAAAAGCTATGAGCTGCCCTACGAGGGCAAGTGCGCAATTTTTGGACTGCTTAATGGAGAGCTGCATTGGTGGACGTTTCCCGAGGCTCACAAAAGAGTGGACTCGAAGGTTGCGATTTTCAGCCCTGTGGATATGTGCCTTCCAGCAGAAGATCATGGGGATGCGTCAGTTACTGCGAAGCAACTGAATGATTTCTGCCGTGTGAGCTTTAGTACCGGTACTACCGTATGCTGAGAGTGACACATTGAACTCAGCCATAAGTATTACCCACATTATAGTCTATTGTAAATGCAGTAGTGGTCAATATATACGGTGACATTATACAGTGATGCACAAACAGTCAGAAGACATCCGACTTTCTTTAAACCTGTGATTGTACAGTATGTGTTTGTACTTGTACATATGACATAGGCTACGGGTACACTGTAATTTATGGCATAAACTACGGGTACTCTATGGCATTTGCAGGTAATCTATGCTGCTTTAAAGACTCCCAGAAGATGGAATGTTTCACATGGGAACATATAAAGAATACCAGAAGACTTTACTCATCAAGAGCTTCAGAATGATATACTACACTGCTGAGTATTATAACAGACTGCAGTTTAGAGGAGGGTTACGTTTTCTATGCTAAGTGAAGATATCGCTAGATGATGTTATGATAACATCAGAGATTTGAAAGTAGAACCAAAAGACTCGTACAATACAGGGCTTTAATATTATACCAAGCTTTCCCTTTACTTATCACCCCTTGGTGCTATTCCTGGATTTTTGCAGGTAATCTATGCTGCGGGAAATGCACCTGGAGGACGCAATATTAATGTCGAGGACAAGTGAGTGATACCATAGAAACTTATCATTGTGAGCTACCTAGTGATAAAAATATGACTTGAGTTCATAGCAGATTGCGCTTTCACGAGGAAATCCAGTTCTCTGCGAAAAGTGAAAGAGGGATATACGGAGCTCTGTTGATACCAGAGGCTTGAAAGTAGATCCAAAAGACTAGTACAGTCCAGGGAATAACAACAATATAATTAATTACCTACATAAGCAACCCATTGGTGCATTTCCAGGATTTTCGCAGGTAATTTATGCTGCTTAAAAGTTGACCGAATCGAGAAATATTGACGATGAAGAAGATTGAGCGGTACCAGAGAATATTAATGACTAAGAGCTTTATGATGATATACTATATCACAATCTTTATAAGAAACTGCGTTGTAGGGAGAGAAACCAAGATTTCTGTGCTTTGCAAAAGATGCACTACAGAAGCTCTGTTAACAGTAGACGCTTGAAAGTGGTACCAAAAGAATCGGGTAATTAAGGGGTTCATTCAGATATGTTACCTTTCCTTGGCTGGTAACTCCTTAGTACATATCCAGAATTTCTGCAGATACTCTATGCGGGGGGAAATATGTATAGACGGTGGAATGGTAATGATGAAGACAAGTGAGTAATACCAAGGGATTTATCTAATCTCAATAGCTACATATTTATATGCAAATTCGCTTGAATTAATACAAGACTGCGCTTTAACAAGGAAATCCAGTTTTCTACGAAAAGTGAAAGATGGCTAGACGGAGCTCTGCTAATGCCACAGACATGAGAGTAGAACCAAAATACTCGTACAGTACAGTGATTCAAAAGTATATACTTGATTGATTTAACTTGCCACCCCTTTGTGCATTTCCAGGATTTCTGCAGGTAGTTTATGCTGCTTGAAAGTTGTCCAGAGCGATAAATATTGACGATGAAGATAAATAATCAATACAATAGGATGTGAATTACCGAGAGAATTACAATGATATACTATATAAACATCTTTATGAGAAACTGCGTTGTTGAGAGGGGAATCAGGATTTCAAGGCTGAGAAAAAGTTACACAGTTGAGGCTCTGGTTATGGTAGACACTTGAAAGTAGTACCAGAAAATTCGCCTTTTCAAGGAATTCAAATAGATAACCTAAATTTACTTGGCAGGTAACCCCTTCATGAATTTCCAGGATTTTTGCAGGTAATTTATCCTGCTTGAAAGTTGTCCAAAACGGGAAATATTGACAACTAAGAATATTGAGCAGTACCGGAAGATTTTCTCGCTGTAAGCTTCATAATGATATGCCATAGTAGTCTATTAATAAGAAACTGCGTTGTTGCGAGGAAAAATCCAGTTTTCCACGCTTAGAAAAAGACACCCAGTTGAAGCTCTGGCGATGGCAGGCACTTGGAAGTACTATCAAAAGAATCGCGTCTTTAAGGGCTCCAGTCAGACGTGCTACATTTCTTTGGATCGTAACTCCTTGGTGCATTTCGAGAATTTTTGCGGATAACCTATGCTGCTTCAAGTTGACAAAACGGTGCAATATTCGAGACAGTACAAGTACAATAAACAAAAATTAATTATATTCATGCTACAACACTCCAGGAATAGTCAGCCACTTGACGTCGTACTCGGGAAACTTCTGCTGGTACCAGTCCTTGGAGTTTTTGGCACTGGTGGTCAGAACAGTAAGTGTGAAGAGAGGAGCCAGAAGGAGACCATAGTTGGGAATGGATCCAGTTGAAAGAGCGACTCCAAGGTAACTTATGTAAATCAGAGCCTCACAGGTGTAATGGGGACACACTGTGATTTTGAAAGGCCAGAAAGTAGGCTTGGAGTACTTGATGAGGGACGAGAGATGGACATGGCACATGTACTGAAGCGTGGAAGCAACCAGGAAGAGAACAAGAGAGACGGAAAGTCCAGCCACGTTGTACTCAAAGCTCCACTCCTTCAGATCTCGAACTCCAGCTACTCCAGTAGCCCAAAGACTGCAGAAGACAGCCACGTAGAAACCCATACCGACGAGGTAGTGAGTAATGAGCATATAGCTTTCTCGCGACTCGGTTTTCTTCTTCTTCTCCTCCTCGCGAGCCACTGCTGTCTTCACCTTGTATTTCATGACATACACGCACTCGTAAAGTCGTCTGCTGCCCTGAATCGTTCCGAGAAGCAGGAGAACGAGAGTAGTCAGCGGTTTCTGGACATTAGATGTAGCCAGCAGCTTCCACTTGTTGAGTTCGAGCACCAAAGTGTCCATCCAGCTGGTCCAGCCACTGGCAAACATGTTATTAGGGCTGATAGGACTGTCCAAGAGACCCAGCACATCGATCAAAATATGGTTGCCATGAACGCTGTCAAAGACGGTAAACAGCGAGTAGTAGCCCAGAAAGGCCGCCAAAATGTAGAAATGGATGAACCACGACTTTGGAAGCGCCAGAGGATTCTTCTGGGTTAGGGTCTTTCCATAGTAAGACATCTTCTGGATTGCTGGAGACACGTTTCCAAGCAGGGTGGTGACGATTCCCGAGAGGAAAAAGGTCACAGCGAGTAGTTGGAGCATTTTTCGACCTTTTTTGTGTCAGATAATCACGTGATGCGTTTCTTGTCGCGTAAAACACGTTCCTTCTGTCAAGCGTAAAACTCGTTCTCTCAATATCGACGATATTCGAAGAGCTAGACTTCTCACGTGAAATTGATTATTCAGCTAGTAAATCACGTGAATTGGGGTATCAGACCGGCTAATCACGTGAATTTCAACGTAATCACGTGATCCGAGAGCGATTGCTAGCCAGCTAAAAAAGTTAGGTGCAAGAGGAAGAGATGGATTTGATAGAGCATCTAGTCTTATGGGCAACTAATTTAGGCCAGTAACTTATACGGACCTCAGAATGGCTTAACACAAATATGAATGGTGAATTTGAAGAGATTTTTGGTGGTATTCGGGTTAAACCACGTGATTGATTGGTTCATACCACATCACGTGACCTCCACAGTGCTGTGTGTGTCGAGTATCTGGAGTGAGGGTTTCAGAAGTGGGACAGAGTGGGGTATTTCATATTGAGTCATCTTATATTAAATGTGAAACCAGGGAATTGTCGGTTTATATACAGATTGTTTTTGAGCAGTGATGTTTGGGGAATGATTTTTTTATGATTTTTTATGAATTTGTTATTTAATTTTTAAAATTAATGTGGAAAATATTGAACAAATGCATGAAAAATAATGGAGAATCTAAGAAAAGCCAGATAACGAGTTACAAGACATCCAAACTGAAAGGATCTATTTTCAGGCACAAGATCAAATTTGGGCCAAAATTGAACGCTTAAGAAACGTTGCCATGAACGTCAAGCGTCGTACAAGCTACTAGTGTCTAAATGATGTTCTGGATTCTCCAGGTTAGTTCATATGATCATGTGAGATCGATTACAAACATTTTATATGAGCAAGATGTCTTAACACTCTGGTGAACATCTCCCGTAACTGTGAGACGTTCTGGAACAATGTCAACGAGCTAACTCCTTCAATACTACAGCTGTTGCCAAAATTATAAAACCAGAGCTAACAGTAGAATGTGAAAAAACGCTTCCGTGGAAAATATCTCGACCTACGCTACTTCCTCGTCTTGTTATCTAGTCCACCCCTTTAATTAAACGTTATTCGCCGCATTGCAGAAACGTGGAGGATGTGTAAATGGAGCTTTGTGGATTTTAAAGTGATAACCAACACATATTGATGTGTATTATACAATATACACTTCTTGCAAAGCTCCAACACCCTTCAAAACCGTTCTATGACAATTTGTGAAGCCCCAAACATCCAGCCGATTAAGGTTCTGCCCAAGGTTTTAGAGTTACAACGGTGGATGAGATTTTGGACGATCAAAAACGGCTATTGGAGGGAAGCTCAGGGCAGAAAAAGCTTACGGGGGTGTTTATACTAGCAGAATATTGGTTCTATAAATCGATTTCCTTCAACATCTCTTCTCTATGGCTCTCAATGGACACTCTATACTTTCCCTACAGAAGCGGTGAGGGGAAACGTGCATATAGGAAACCTTATATTTCTTCGGCATTAAGACGCGAAAACCCGAAGTGTTTTGGACAGAGATAGCGTGAGGCAATGATAAGAAAAAGGAGTGGATCAGATTTCGGTAGCTTCTGAGGATCTACAGATAATACTTCACCGCTTTTTCCCCCACTAATCATGGCAATGTCGAAAAGATACATACAATACAGACTAGTTCGTCAAACTAGCGCTATGTAGTCACTTTGTGGACGAGATTAGTTTTCTACACACGGAACGGCTTCAATGTCTCTTCTATTCGGCCGACGGCTTTTACAAACTCCGAAACGTACGATTACTCAACCCCCAGAGTAGGTTCAGAAGTGTGGGGTGAGTTTGAACCATGTATACACCCTTGAGCTTGGGTCACGTGAGGGAAATGGTGCCCAGAGTACTATCAACCAAGTTCCTCCACCTTTAGATCACTGTTAGCCTGATTAGTAAACGAAACCTCACGATAAACTTTATTGCTAGGCGAAAAAGCTCGTAGCAAGCGCAATAGCGGTCAGATTGACTTAGTTTTTGCACAAGAAGAATCTACGCCGTCTCTTTATACTTTTGAGATCTTGTTCGTGTAAGAAGATATAGTGCCGCGCTTTCTACTACGCTGTGCTGTCAACCCCACACTTGCTCCCCACTTATCCAAACCTTGCGTGGAAGCCTATTGCCGTCAGAATCGTTTTATCATCAGCGTTGATATATAAGCCGTCTAATCCTTGCCACCTGTCTTCTACTGTTTTACGTCAGTAACACACTAACAACACAACACTAACAACACAGTGAGTATTGAGCAGGAGAGAAGAACGCGAGTTGAACACAGATTCAATGAACACAGAATCGATGAACACAGATCCAGTGAACACAGATTCAATGCAATGAACACAAATTAAACACAAGTGACAACACAGTGAATGAAAACAGTGAGCGCAACTGAATACTTGTGATTCATCAAGCGATTCAATCAAGTGATTGAACACAGTGATTGAACACGACTAAACACTGATTGAACACAGATTTGAATCACAGTACCGGTATCATCACTTGTGTTTAATCACTGTTCTCATTTCAAACACTGTGTTGCAGCACTTGGTTCTTAAACACATGTGATTACTCCCAGTGATCAAATGACCACCCAACCACCACTAACACAGATGACTGAAGTCGAGGTTCCCAAAACACAGAAGGCCGTGGTCTTCGAGGAGGTCAACGGTCCGCTCCTCTACAAGGACATTCCCGTCCCCACTCCTGCCAGCGACGAAATTCTCGTCAAGGTGCAGTACTCCGGCGTCTGCCACTCGGATCTGTCCATCTGGAAGGGCGACTGGGCTCAGCAGCTGCGCTTCAGCCCCAAGATGCCGCTTGTTGGAGGCCACGAGGGCGCAGGAGAGGTTGTGGGCATGGGAGACCAGGTGACGGGCTGGCAGATTGGAGACAGAACCGGCGTCAAGTTCATCTCCGGCTCGTGTCTCACCTGCGAGCACTGCTCTGCGGGCTGGGACCAGCACTGCTCTGCTCCTGGCGTCTCTGGTCTGCTCAAGGACGGCTCTTTCCAGCAGTACGCGTGTGTGAAGGCCGCCACCGCACCCAGAATCCCCGAGTCGTGCGACATGGCCGGCGTGGCTCCCGTTCTGTGCGCCGGCATCACCGCATACACTGCCCTGAAGCACTCTGGGCTCAAGGCGGGCGAGTGGGTCGTCATCACCGGAGCGGGAGGCGGTCTGGGCTCCTACGCCGTGCAGTACGCCAAGTGCATGGGCTTCCGGGTGATCGCCATCGACACGGGCGACGACAAGGACAAGCACACCAAGGAGCTCGGCGCCGAGGTGTTCATTGACTTTGTCAAGAGCGGTCCCGGCATGATTGCGGAGATCCACAAGCTGACTGGCGGAGGAGCGCACGCCGTGGTCAACTTTGCCGTGCAGGACGCGGCTGTCGAGGCTGCGACTCTGTACGTGCGAACGCGTGGCACTGTGGTGCTTTGCGCTCTGCCTCCCAACGGAACCGTCAAGAGCCACATTCTCAACCACGTTGGCCGAGGCCTCACCATCAAGGGCAGCTACGTGGGCAACAAGCTGGACACGCAGGAGGCGATTGACTTCTACGCGCGGGGTCTGGTGAAGACCAAGTACCGCCTCGGCGAGCTGAGCAAGCTGGAGGAGTACTACCAGCAGATGCTGGACGGCAAGATTGTCGGCCGGGTGGTGGTCGACAACAGCAAGTAGTGTATTTAGGATATTGATTAGCGTTGAGATCGGCGTCGTTCATGTACTGATAACTTTATACAAGTAGGAGGGTGATACTAGGAAGGGCTTTGAGTGTTCTTGGTAGATGTAGGTATAGAAAGTACGAGTTGTCTGAAGAGGTATTTGGGTTTGGGTGCCACTTTAATAGCAGTGTCTGATTTGAAGCTTGGAGGGAAGCATGGAGGAAGATAACTGTAGAGTAAAGTGATCGTCTGAGATGGTGTGAGACTGGTGTCTTTGAAAAGAAGATCGCCGAGGTTTAACGAAATGTAAGGCGATTGAGCAGGTCTTTCTAGTTATACAAGTGTTGAGACCGCAAGTACAGTGCCGATGACAGTTCACTACAGTAGCTATGGAACATGCTGTGCTTGACTAGCTGACGCCGTGGAAACAAGTATGGTCACCTCTGCACGAATGGAAGCTATAAGCCATTCTGGATCATGCTCTACAGGTGATTTAAGAGTAGCTGAAGAATACCTGGTGGCACAACTTCATACCTAAGAGGGTCTACAGTACATACCATGAGTCCACGTCTAGAGTAGATGTGCTCACGGAACAAGCAGGAGATGTAAAGAGGTCATATAAACGAAAACAAGTAATAGGTAGCTAGTGATAGATTCAGTGATTTAAATGATAGTAGCTCGGCTTAGATAATACATCCTGCTTTGATTGTCAGGTGGTGTGAATATGTTAACCTACCCGGAGTTATCGTGGTCTCGACAAGATGTGATCCACTGTCTTTCCAAGCTCCGCAAGATTCATTAGAACCCGTCAAACAGTTACTTATCTAGTAGTTATTGTCATTTCCACTACTACAGATATCACATTTCACATTGAAGACAGAGGCTACAAACTTGACTTTCCATTCTGTCGTTCTGATTAGTAAGAGTGAGTATTGACGTTATACTGATTTTGAGGTCAAAGCAACATTATTAATATATATATCTCGCTTGCTATTTTGGTCAAATCTCTTCTTTCGAAGCAATTGTCATCAACTAGGCTCTACTCGTAGTTGCACGATACTTTGCATGGTTGAAGCCAAGAAGCAGAGCTACAAGTGGTCATAAGTAATAGCCAAAGAGCACCAGCTAAGCCAGCTAAAAAGCCACCTCTCCCACAACCTCGGCAACCCGTTTTTTCTTTTTCCAGCTCGGCTTTTTCTGCATTCATCCGCGCAAAAGAAACGGCCCACCCCTGTTCGCATTCCGTAAGTAAACCCTAACTAAAATGCACATTCTCAAGTAGAGCCAAGCACTCACGTGACGTCGATCCCGTGGACGGCCTATATTGCGCCCCTATACCTTGAACACACATGCGAGGCTGACAGCATATGTCTCCGATCTTCCGTCATCGTCGGATTCCACGTGGGACCTGTTTTTAGACCTCTCGCCACCCAAAAACCATTCCCTTGTTTTCTGAGTGGCCGTATAGCTTTGTGTCACTCTATCTGACTAAGCATTGGCTCAATTGACAAAAGAAGACTACCAGTGGAACCGCCGTCTCCGTCTCCACACAACCAAACTTTCAGCTTGTCTGTAGCTGCTGCGCAAGAGCCAATATCTACCAATAATTGAAAATCCGCCTCGTAGCAACCGCAGTATTTTTTAAGGTTCCAATAAGTCCGTTAAACTCCGCCCACACGTGATAAGCACAGACAAAGGACTATCAACGGTCTAGTGCGAAATGACGATTTTTCACCAAGCGTTGGATTTTTTCCATCGCAGACGAAGCTCAAGCGTTTCCGGTTTCACCAGTGCAAATTTTATCGCTGTAGACTTCGCCATTCCTCTGCTGTTGCCTCAGCAACTCTGTTTACTCACGTGACCGTCTTTGTTTGCTTCCGAACCTTGTTTCCCGTTTAGGGTCCTCCACGCTAGGTTAAGCTTTTTAATTGCATCCATGCATGACCAAAAGGGCGCAGTAAAAAGCTTGTTTCTCGATTGGGATCCAGAGCTGAGAGGGGATCTCAGGCTCTGTAGATTTATAACGAGTGGAGTGACTTTGACGAGAGAGGTAGCGTTAGAATCGCGCTAATGAGGGGAAGCCAATGGTGTAATCCGATATTGCGCAACCCTGCTCAACGACCCTGCAAAGCGGATATCCGGAATTTCCATGCATACCCAGGCTCAAAAGCAATAATCTGGCACGGGCAATATCAGTGGCACTGTAGCTCTCGTACGTCCTGAACGCACATGGCAGCAGTACGTTGTTGCTTCAACTCTACATCCGAGTACATTCACATACCAGGTTGTACAAGCGAGGCTGTCAGGGGTCCAACATGTACACGAGCCGAGCGGCCAGGCAAGTGATCGAGAATTGAACGGCTTGGCTGTGAAAAGTTTGCGCTTAGTCTTTGCTCTGTGTACTTGTCTGTATTACTGTTGAGTGGGTCTTTGGTCACGTGCGATTGTTTAACATGGACTACATATGTCGAGGCATCGGAGATGAGATTCGCTTCCACAGTGGATAGTTCGCTTATGTTCCAGATCTGCGAATGAAAAGGCGCTCGGGAAAGATTTAATACGGGCTACAGTGAAATAAAGCCCCTATCCTCCTGTATTATGAATCTGCGGTTAATAGGAAGCCATACTGTAGGGTTGCTGTGCCACTGAGACCAGGAGATTCGATCTGGCCAAGCCAAAGGGCTGAGGGAGCCCAGCAGGCGGATTGGTTGGTTATAAGATGAGGCTCGTGTTTGAGAGTTACGAGATCCGCCTCACTCTCCCCGCCCTGAGTGATTAAGTCATCTGATGGCCGTTATTCTTTCTAACGTCTGAGGTATTTCTTAGCAACGTCTCAGTTCAGGGATAACTTTGAGCGTACTTGCCGTTTGCGAGGATTAGCAAGCTCCCACGCCGTGGCTGGGTCTCCTACTTGCAGTGGAGACTGCTACATTGCCTGTACTATGTGCTCACCGCTTTCAGGGGCATATATTGAACTTTTCGCCAACCGAAGTTACCTTGGAGGTGGAGGTACGCTAGCGCGGTAGTTTGTATAGCTCGGAAAGCTGATTTGTAGGGACCAGTTATGTGCGCCGGTTATTATTCACTGTCTCAATCGCCTTGTACACCCTGTCTCGAAATTTGCAGCCTCTCCTCTCCACAGTGAAAAATTCATATTGCAACAACCGCCATACGCTCACAGCAATGAGCTCACAAACCTAGCCGTTAAACTCACAATATCCCTCATTGACTCAGGCTAGCCTCATTGTGACCAACGGCGTTATACAGCCAAAGCTCCGATTTTCCGAGATTTCGGGGTGAGGACCGGCTGGACCAAACAGTTTGAAAAAAATCGGGAAAAATCGTGTCTCAACGGGACACCAGACAGGCGGATTATTACAACGGGAGAATATCGCAAAAATCGCAATCGAGAAAACCCTTATTTCTATATCTCCCACCTATACGCCTTTGTCTGACTGTAGAGCCCCTCACGTGGAGGAGTGCGGCAGACGAACCTAGAAGCCGCAGTAAAACGCCACAGACCGCAGCAATGGCAGTGTAAGTAGCACCATTGGCACCGCCTGGAGGCACAGAATCCATTGGTGAGGTCTGCGGGAGCATTGCGGGCCTGCAAGCGGAGCTATATCTCCATAGCAACGTCGAGCGAATACGATCGGGGCACAGGGCTGAAAACAGAGCCAATCGACATGCCTGATTGGGAAAGGCTCAATGATGTGCGCCAGAATCGTGAGTCTGCCGGCTTTGGCATTGTTAGCAAAACTTTTAAGTCCAGTTCCCGTGCAGTCAGGCTGTATCTGGGGTTTGGTTGCAATCCGATGTATAGTGCGAAGGAGTAGCTTGGCGAGAATATAAAGAAGACCGTTGCGATGCACTTGACGAGTACTATCCAACGGTGTCCAAATATTTTCAATGCCGCCTAAATTGGCCCAATCCGCTGGTTTTCTCTACTACAACCGCAACCATCAGGCATTTCCCAAAACGCATTGTCGATCTTCTTTATTGATTCCTAAACGGGCAGTCGGCTATTAGTTATTGGATCGTTGGTTGGCTGCCTGCGGAGAAGTCGCTTAGTCATCGCAATAAGCGGAATAAAGACACATGGATTCGACCAATGCGACCGCGCCAGCAGCGCCATGTCAGCCGTATTTTCCACTTAATTTTCCTGTTTCTGGCTCCTAAGTGATTCTCCAAGCCGTGGGTATACAGGGTTCGGATACAGCATCTTTCCGCAAAGCGTTCTTTTTGTTTTTTCGGAGGACGCAAGAAAACGACTAAGAAAAATAAAAGTCGCCATCAGTGGAGAAATAATAGCTCGAATATCGGATAAATAGCGGAATAATTGGCAGAAAAACGGAGAAAAAGATGGACATGCTAGCGCTACAGTGGCCCAACGTTCCACAGCCATTTCTGGGGCTTTGAGAGCAACCGGACGCACACTATATCAAACGGCGTTTTCACAAAGTCGATTTTATTCCTCCAGCAACACACACTGTAGGCTCTCGTTTCCATGCAAGACGCAATATCTCCGCAATCGGGCCATGTTGCGTGAGTTTGCTGGAGTACAAGAGTGAAAATTCGGGGAGAAAGTGGAATATCAGCGATTTTCAAAGCGGAAATCAAGTCTACAGAGCTGTGCGAAGCCAACAATGCCGCTTTTGTCGCTGTAGCTCGAGAATTGGCCCCGTAGAAGGGTTGCTATGAGAAATATAAGGTTTATAGGGCCAGCGCGCAATAGGGGAAGGGAGCGGCCTATAAAAACGAGAAAAGCGGGAGAAATAGGCGAAAATTCGTGCCAATATTGTCCGCATTTTCTGGTATTTCTCTGAACCGCCCTCCGCCGGTTTTCCAGGTACTCCGCCCCGGCAAATGCCTCACCCAAAAGAGACAAAGGATTACCTCTTCTGTAGCGCATGCAGAAGAACTGCACCCGAGGGATTAATCTAAACCGTATTTTTTAAATTCGCAAAAGCAAGTGACCTCCGGGTGGTCACACTCCAGCAGGCCAGATATATAGGGAAGGTGGCCTGCTGGGGGTTAAGCCCAAAAAGACATTTCGCCCCCAGCCCTCCGCCAACATGCACTTTTCGTTTGGCCTTTTGCTGGCCGCTTCTTCGGTTCTGGCTGCGCCCGTGAACACCACCAGCGCCAATGTCACCTCTGTGGCTCCTCTGGCTAACGCCTCGGCCACTGCTGCTTCCCGAAGCCCCGTCTTCCTGCCCATTCCCGGCCCCGTCAACGTGACTGCCGACACTGTGTACAACGAGACCGCCTCGGAGTTCAACAACAAGACCAGTGTTCTGACGTCGCACAAGTTTGACAAGAACTACCAGTCGGAAGCCTACGTTGCCAACGGCTTTATCGGCATCCGGCTGCCCGTCCAGGGCCAGGGCTTCTCTCAGAGCGGCAACGCCTCCAACTACACCGCTCTGATCGAGGACCGACGGTTCACTGGAGCCTACGTGTCTGGCTTCACTGCCCACTCTGAGGGCAACGGCACCCTTGCTACCGAGGGCTTCCTTGCCTCCATCCCCACCTGGTCGGAGCTGTCCGTCTCGGTCGGAAACCAGAGCTACAACGGCTCCACTTCCGAGAAGCACATCTCCAACTACTCCCAGTCTCTGTCGCTGCACAACGGCGTGGTCTCGACCAACGTCACCTGGTCCCCCACCAACGATACCCAGCTGCAGCTCAACTACACCGTTCTGGCCCACCGAGCCCGACCCAACGTCGGCATTGTTCGACTGGACATCACCGCGCAGAACGCGACCTCCGTCAACATCACCGACCTGCTCGACTCCAAGGGATCCGTCGGAACCTCCTTCCTGGCCTCCGGCTCGGACACCGGCTCCATCTGGACCGCCGTCTCCGCCCTGGGCTCCAACTCCACCGTCTTCGAGTACTCCACCCTCGGCTTCTCCAACTACTCTTCGGTGAACATCTCCTCCGAGGCCAACTCCACCCAGTCCATCTCCCAGACTGTGCCTGTCGAGCTGGCCCCCAACACCACCTTCACCGTGATCAAGTACGTTGGTATCGCCTCTTCCGATGCTTCTCCCGCCACCTTTGCCACTGCCCGAAAGGCTGCTCTGGTCGCCCGAGCTCTCGGCTTCGATACCCTCCTGTACGAGCACTCCAACGCCTGGAACAACATCTGGGAGGACGGCAACATCATCATCCCCGGCGACGAGGAGCTGCAGATTGCCGTCAAGGCCTCTCTGTTCCACCTGCTGTCTTCGGTGCGATCTGGTGACGAGCCCAAGGGCTACAACGCCAACGGCATTGCTGTCGGCGGTCTGTCTTCTTCCAACCTCCAGGGTCTGCCTGCCGCTGTCGACTCCACCGTCTCTCCTGCCCTGCTGGCTCTGTACCCCCAGTACGCCAAGAACATTGTCAACTACCGAGTTGGTCTGGCCAAGAAGGTCTCTTCCTCCTCCAAGACCAAGCGATCTCTGGTCGAGCCCTACCACACCTCCATTGACTCTGCTCTCAACGCCTGGAACTACTTTGTCTCCACCAACAACACCGAGTGGCTCAACTCCACCGGTTACGAGTTCATTGCCGCTGCTGCCAACCACTACGCCCAGCAGTTCTCTCTGAACCAGTCTGTCGGTGCCTACACCTCCAACGTTACCTACAAGGGCGCTACCGTGCTTTCTTCCTCTTACGTGAACGCCGGTTCCGTGACTCTGTTCAAGGCTGCTTCTGCTGCCTCCGAGATTGTTGGCGAGGAGCCCAACCCCACCTGGTCCGACATCTCCGAGAACATCTACATCCCCCAGTCTTCCAAGAACATCACCCTGCCCTCCGAGAACCTCGGCAACCTCACTCTTGGCGTCAACGCTCTGACCTACCCTCTGGTCTACGACGCTGAGTCTGCTGCCCACTCTCGAGCCCTGGCTAACTTCCACCACTACTCCAAGCAGATTGAGAAGAAGAAGCTGTCTCCTGAGGACGCCTCTCTGCTGGCCATTGACTCTGCTGCTCTGTCCGAGGCCGGATCCGGATCCTACACCTACCTTCTGCAGGCCTCTCAGCCCTTCCTCCGAAAGCCCTACTACCAGTTCTCGGCCCAGGAGAAGCCCAAGGGCGCCTTCCCCTACCTCCCTGGCGCTGGCTCGTTCCTGCAGATCTTCACCCACGGTTTCACCGGCTTCCGACCTACTCAGGACACCCTGTTCATTGACCCTGCTCTGCCTCCTCAGCTGCCTGAGGGCTACGTTGTCAAGGGCCTCAAGTACCAGGGCGAGGTCTACGACATCAACGTGACCGGCACCTACACCTACATCACCCGACGAGGAATCGAGACTCTGTCTACTGCCAACGCCACTTTCGGCAACGGCACCTTCTTCGCCAACGGTACCAAGTTCAACGCCACCAACACCACTCTGTACGATGTCACTGCCTTCTCCAACTTCACCGGCCTTAACGTCTCTACTCTGCCTTCCTTCAACTGGACTGCTCTTGGTGCCAACCTGACCGTGTCCAACTTCACCGTCAACAACACCCGATTCGGCTACTTCAACTTCTCCTCTCTGCAGAACGTCACCTTTGGCGATCTCAACGTTACCTACTGGGGAGGTCTGAACGTGTCCAACGTGACTCTCGGCAACGCCCACACCCTCAACGTGACCAACCTGGGCTTCGCCAACGCCACTTCGTTCAACGGCACCTTCTTCAACCACACCTCTTTCGGTGCCCACAACGTTTCCACCCTGCCTGTCTTCTGGGAGCTGCCTTCCGGCCTCTACAACGCCTCCAACGAGACTCTGGTTGCTGCCCAGGCCGACGACTCTGAGTCCACTCCTGTCTTCATCCAGATTGGCGGCCGAAACTCCGCTGCTGGCAACTACTCCATCAAGGTCAACCAGACCCTCATCATCCCCACCTACCGAGGCGATCTCTACTTCAAGAACATCCCCGGCAACGTGGCCGAGAACGCTCCCGTGTCCTCCAAGGATGAGTGGCACCCTGCTCGATTCCCCGTCGGCATCAACGACGGAGACAATGCCACCTACTGGCAGCCCATCAACGCCTCTCGATCCGAGGTGGTGATTGATCTGGGCCGAGAGCGACCTGTTTCCGAGGCCACCATTGTGTGGGGCCCCTTCACCCCCAAGAACTACTCCATCGGAGTTCTTCCCGTGGCCAACGGCACCCTCGCCTGGGCTAACACCACCTACTCCAACTTCTCTGTGGAGTCTCACGTGCTGGCCCACAACTCCACCATCGGTGGTGACGTGTCCAAGGTCCAGCTGCACAACACCACTGCTCGATACGTGACTCTTGCCATTGAGGGTCTCTCTGGCAAGCACGGCAAGCACCCCGGTGCTGTTGCCGAGCTGGCCTTCATCTAATTCCACTAGTGGACTTCGCTTCTCTTACATTCTTACGATATCCCTTTAGATTCACTTCTTTCTTTATTTATAATGTATAATTATGACCCTTGTATTATTTGATTGTAGTCTTAAGTAGCTAGTGTAGTTTCTTCGAAGCTAAGTGGACTGTTTTTGGACAGCTGTGATTTTTGATTTCTGTAGAGTAAAACACTTGACGTTAAAGTACATGTATGAACAAAAAGAGATAAAAGTCCAACTAAATCTTCAGCTTCAGTTGAGTCAATATCTGGAATAAAGTAATGCCATAACATGGCATAGACTACTGTACCAACATTAGAAGGACAAGTAGACGATTGAAGACTCTGTGGAGGTCCAAGCTTCCGTGAACTGCGTTATCTCAGGTTCTTCATGTTCACAAAGGGAAGTGGCTACAAGAATCAGAATCAGGATGCATATGAGATGCCGCACTAATGCACGGTGTGCGAGATAATGCAGGTTGTACAACAAGCAGTCTTAGCACTCAGTTTCTTAGCTGAAGAAATGCATTCAGAAAGACGAATTGAAGTTTTGAACCGTCACTGGTAACCGTGGATTGACCTATGTCCTTGCCCATACCCTTCAGACCAACCCCATGTCTTAGTGCACGCTAACGTCCTATTAGCGGGGGTTATAAAAGACCAGTTTGCCACCTGAGTCTGATAAATCACCAACATACTTACAAATGATTTCTCTCCTGTGCTTCCCTCAGTTGGAATGTGGAGAATCTGCTACGTTTAACTTGGGATATGACCGAGAAGTTACGCTGACGAAACAAACAAAAACCTACTGTCTTCACTTGGAAGTCCAGAAGAAGTCATCTTCTACCCAAGAAGTTGAAACAGTGATTTCAGACTCATTTGGTGGGGTTCCCAACCATGCTGCCCGGATCAGGTATGCTTGTTGGAACAACACTACATTTTATTTCGAGTTCAATGATCTCGGCGGCAACGACAACTATGGGACGTTCAATTTTGACGATTATGTGGTCAAGAGAATTAACTGAAAACGATGTTGGAGGGAAACATCTCAGAATCAACAGAGAAGGCTCTCAAACTGGACTACCCAGTTGAATGGATTAAGAATCTAGTGGCTTATATCTATGGAGAGCTGAATTTCAATGAGTTGATCGGCATGTTGGTTCTGGGGGGAGCAGTACCAACTTGCAGAGTTGGCTGAAAGACTTCAAAGGAGATCTATGGTTTCGAGCAAGAAAACATAAGTCTTGAAGAAGCAATTAATGGCTGGAAGAGAGCGTCTGAGATCAACAATCTGCCACTGAAGAAGTACCTTTGTGAGTTGATTGTCTACAAGCAACAGGGAATTGCAGACAAGAGCTGTGATATCGAGAAGTACCAGAGTCTGGATGCCCAAGAAAGACTCGAAATGTTTTTCAGCTCTCTCGAGCTCTGATCAGGTAACCGTACTTCAGAGAAGACCATGTCAGTGCCTTAGGTGTTCGTATTACTTAGCTTCAATAACTATATGGTGTATGTGATCAACAATATGCAATAGTAATCTAACTAAAATAGTGTTTTCTAAAGAACTCAAGAATGTAATTCAACTAGAATAGTAACGAATCAGGAAACTAAAAGTGACCCAAAACGACCGCTAAAAAAGACCAATCTGCTCAGAATCGCGTGCGCAACAAAACTACAGCCTTCCTACGGTCGTATTATTTCTCCTCCGCTATTTCCATCCCGAAGTGGACACAGTTTGCCACCAAATAAACTCAGGCTAGATCGCGTGACCAGTCGCGTGAGATTTTGGAGACTGTTGATAATAAAATGTGAATTCAGACGACACAAAAGGACGCGGTTCGAAATACGAGGATGTTAATTGGTTGGTATCAAATTGAAGCCCTCGCGATGGCGATTACTGCCGTCCCACTCCCTAGTCTCTCAGACGCAAGCTCGCCAAGTTATACCACTTTTAAATATTTGATGCCTCAATTCGCCCAATCACCCCTCTTTAAATCCAGTTACAGCTTTTCAGACGCACTTTGCTCTCCAAATTTGAAGTTGCGGTGTGTGCCATTTTCTGGCAATCAAACTGGGAGACCCACCAGTAAGCATTTAAGGTTTATAAGCAAACCCTCGACTTGCAGCCAGTGAGAAATGGGTGATTGTAGCAAGTGAATGGGGTATAAAACTGAGAGATTTTATTTATCGGATAGTATCATAGAGAGCTATATATGGTCCACACAAAAACCCACATCTCTGTCTCTTTCGGAACACCCTCAAACAACCGCCTCGCCTTTCTCCCACCTCATGCAGACTGCTGCAGCTCGAGGGTTAGGGCATCACAATCCAAAACATTGGGGCTAACCACTTGCGTCCTTCACTTACACCACAACACACAAGATGCGTGAGTACTATGGAAGGAGATGGATAGAGGAGAGATACGACATGAGAGAGCTATGCATTGGTATTGTGTGCTATTTTATATCACAATTTGTGTGATTTAATGACAGCAGCAATGTATTGGGTTGCAATGAGCTTGTGTTCATTGAACCAATTGCTACATTGTTTTCGGGATGAAGGAGAGATCGGATTGTGTTTTGCGCCAGAAGATGTTTTGCTTCTGTGCTTGGTTTGGAAGGTCCAGTGCAATTTGAGGCAGTCTGCGACAGGTTACAATTGATTTGGAGCTGTCAAGTGCTTTGGAAGGTGTGGAAATGGTGCTCGGACTAGAGAATGAAGCCCAAGCTTGTTTGCTGTCTTCTTGACGGTATTCTGTTTGTGGTGAAGTTGATAGTGCTATGATTGGGCTACGTAACAGAGTCAAGCTTGGATGTCATACACGACAGTGAACTTGGTTCTGTTATTCTGCGCTGTTTCTCCACTGCTTCCAGTGCTACATCTTCATTCTTTGCGTTCTTTGATTTCCTTGCCTCGATTCAACATTGCATCTCAGCATTCTCTCTTACGATTCCTCTGCTTCTCTCCTAAGATACCAGCATCCACAAGACCATTCTAACCCAGTGAGATTGGCCCGACCCTTCTCCACCTTTTCGGCGCTCTTCAAGGAGGCTGCCACCAAGACCAAGACCGTCAAGGCTCCCAAGCCCAAGGCCACCAAGACCACCAAGAAGGGCGCCAAGCCCAAGAAGGAGACCAAGCCCAAGAAGGAGACCCCCTACAAGCAGACCAAGGAGGACCGAGCCAAGCACCGAAAGCTCAACCAGACAGAGACTGCGCGGCTCTTTGCTGAGGACGTGGAGTTCCCCCTCAACATGGACCGAGTGCGTCTGCTGCGACGATTCGTGCACTACAACTCCAAGCGAGACCGTCAGCCCGCGTACATTTCGTGGATGCAGGCCACCAAAAAGGAGCAGCCCGACGTGATGATCACCGTGCTGGCCAAGGAGTACAGCCAGAAGTCCGATGCCGAGAAGGCCGAGATTGCCGAGAAGTACAGCCGCGACGAGTCCTCCAGCCCCAACGCGTACGAGAAGTACGACTACACCACGATCCGATACCCCAAGGTGTCCGGCCTCAACATCTGGCTGGGAGAGGGTCTGCGAGGCCAGGAGCGAGTCATCGAGGAGAACAAGCTCAAGAAGTGTATCGACGAGTGGAAGGAGTTCCCCGAGACCAAGAAGGCGGAGTACAGCGAGCGGGCCAAGAAGCAGAACGAGGACAACTCGGCCCGACTCACCCAGATCTACAAGGAGATCAAGAAGCTGCACGAGGCCGAGGAGGCAAGCAAGCTGTTTTAATCGCTGAGTTAACTACAACTACAGCCGTTCAGCGGGGCTGTTTGTCAGACCCGTTGAGCATTCATTGGTGGAGGGCCTTCTGTACTAATAAATATATTATTCTAATTATGGGTGGTGGTGTCGTAAACTGCTGCAAGCAGTTTATGCACTCTCTGGACATCTTTCAAGCCGCATAGATTACCTGTAGAAATCCTGGAAAAGCGGAAAGGGGTTACGAAGAATGATGAAATAGCATACCCACATGAAGCCCCGAATGAGATAAATATTTTGGTTCTACTTTCAAGTCCACTTAATGGTCTGATCTCTCCAGCCTCTTTTCAAGTTTCCTAAAAATCTAGAATCTGATATGTGAAGGCTATGTGGTCGTAATATTGAAGATAAAAGAGTATCAATGGGAAGCTATGAATCAGAGTAGTCTTTGAGTACAACAAAATTTTCCCTATAACGAATATTGCACCGATTGGAGATCTTTTTCTTCGCATAAACTATCTGCAAAAATTCTAGAAAAGAACCAAAGGGTTTCCAGTAATGGTAATGTACTATGGCATATGAAAGCACGTGGCGCGGCAAGTTGTTTGCTTCTGTCTGCATGCTTTAAGGATTAACAGAGCTCTTCCTAGACACCTTTCATTTTGTGAACTACGGGTACTTTATGGCATGAACTATCGATACGCACCAAAAGGTGAAGAGCAGCAATAATGAATTATATCAATGAATTGCCATTGACGTAATAAGTCTTTTGGTTCTGCTTTTAGGTTTCTGGAATGGACATAGCTCTGTCTAGATATCTTTCATTTCCCCCGAAAAACTAGATTCTCTTTGTAAATCCCAATCTGTAATAATGGCTAGCAGTATATTTTACCATTGTAAAGCTCCGAATGAGACAAATCGTTTGATATTATTTATGTATCCTCATCAGCAATATTACACATTCTGTTAATCTTCCATCCCGCATAGATTATCTGCAGAAATCCTGGAAGGGCACCAAGGGAACACGTGCGAGAATGATTCAGCAAACTGGTAAGTATGACTCTGTGATACAAGTCTTTTGGTTTTACTTTCAAGCTTCTGGCATGAACACAGCACTTTATAGACACTTTCAACTTTCATGAGAAACCAGAATCTACTTGAAATTCTCAGTCTCTCTTACAATGAGGCATCTGAGCATATAATTCCAAAGCTAGTGATGAGTGAAATCCTATGGTATTACTTATCAACCCCCATCAGCAAAAATGGACTCTCTGGGCATTCTTAAAGCAGCATAGAGTACCTTCATAAATCCCGGAAAAGCACTAAAGGCTTATGAGTGAAGTTATTAATACAGATAATATGAAAACCCAGGGAGGTATGAGCATTTTGTTTCCATCATCACATTTCTGGCATTAACAGTGCTCTGCCTATCCGTGTTTTATGTTTGCTCCAAAATCTGTAGTTAAATCTCAGTCTGCTATAGTAACTAGTCATGTGATATATCATTGTCAAGTCCAAGATGAAATGAATACACTGGTAGTATTTACACGTGCTTATAACCAATACCCCACTCTCTGGGAAACTTTTAAGTCGCATAGATTACCTGCAGAGATCATCGAAAAGTACCAAGGGGTAACCAGAAGAACTAATCCAGGACACCATCATAAATATCAGCTGAATACGAGTCTTTTGGTACCACTATGAAGTATGTGGCATTATCAGCACACCGTCTGCCAATCTTTCAAATAGCACCGATAACTTGATCATCTTCCTGAACCTTTGCCTGCAAAAAAGGATAGAAATGTAGCGTATCATTTTGGAACTACGAGTTGGGGAAATACTCTATGTTGTTTAACTGTCCTCATTACCAATATGTCACATTTTGGATCTCCTTAAGACAACATAGACTACCGGCACAAATCATGGAAAAGAACAAAGGCGCAACGCGTAAGGGTAGTTTATTATATCATGAGAAAGCTAAAAAAGAGACGACTCTTTTGGTACCACTCCCAAGTGAGTGCAATTAGCGTAACACCGCCTGGAAACATCTTCACTTAGAATCGAAAACGTAATCCCTCTCTTAAACCCCAGTCTGTAATAATATGGAGAGGTGTAGTATATCATTCGAAAGCTCTATGATTATCAAGTTGTGTTGTTTTATTTATATCGACCCTTATGAAATATTTCATCTCCTCGACATCTTTTAAGCAGCATAGATTATCTGCAGAAATCCTGGAAGTCACGGGAGAAGGTAACCCAACATTTTATTCCGATCCTCCGGACTAGGGGAATCTTTTGATATCACTACTATGTCTTAGGGATCAACAGATCTTCAACTGGACGTCTTTTAATAAGCATCAAAAACTTGATTCTGTCGGCAAAACCGCAGAATGCATATTATCAAGCATTGTAGCATATCTTTATGAAGCTCGGAGTGAGACAGATCTATTTGAATTACTCAGTCGCTCTCACTACCAATACTCCATCCTCTGGGTCTCTTTCAAGTCGCATAGATTACCTGCAGGAATTCTGGAAAGGGACCAAGGGATCACTGATAAGCAATTTGTATAATACCAGATTATAGCCCTTGATCAGGCGAGTCATTTGGATCTGCTCTCAAGTGTCTAGCATAAACAGTGCTCCTTCTAGCCTCTTTCACATTCATGCATTAGCTGAAACTGATGGTAAATCACGAAGTGGCACGGTATCAGGGGTGGTAGCATGTTATATCACCCTCTCAATGTGAGGAAACCGTTATTCATACTGTATCGTCTTCCCCATTAACAAATAATAGTCTCTCTGTCTTTGTTGATTGATCTATACAAATACGATGTCAAAGGTGCAGTACGAGGAATGAGTGCGGGTACTTTGTGCTTATCCAAACACTGGTTGCGAGGGGTTGTACTTTAGTGAATGCTTGCTTGAGTACTTGTAACTATCTGATGTATTCAAGGATGTCTTTGAACTGACTACTTCCGTGTCCGGTACAGTACTTATGAAATAATCAATACAAATCCAGTGACAGGAACATATTGAAGCTACACCTAATTACTACTGTACTTGTAGTACTGTGCTGACAAACACGTCCACGAATAACTACGTACAACCAATACAACACTCTATTACCAAATCATCAATTAATTAACCCAATAAAGCCTGCGGAAAGTCCTGCAGCTTTCTATTAATGTCCGTTCGCGGCTGCGCGTCTCCGAAAATGCAATCAAAGTCTGTCAGAAACAGCACGAAAATGCCGGCAGGCACGTTGACCGTCGGCGAAAAGACAATGCCCACGTTGCGCAGATTCATCTTGTTGTAGTCCTGGTGCTCGATCACCTTGCACAGGTACCGCGCCAGCACAAACAGCAGGTCGCGCGACTCCGCGGGCAGCTGCCGCACCAGCTTCTTGAGCTCGTAGATGCGCGCGACAATGTCCGGGATCTCCATGGCGTGGCGGAAGGCTGGCGACAGCTGCTGCGTCAGAATCAGGCTCGGCATCTCCCGCAGAAACAGCTTCAGTAGGCCGGCTACTGCATGCACGTCGAACACCGTCGACGCGTCCGCCACCAGATCGATGTCGTAGTGGTCGTTGAACCGCGCCTTGAGAATGCGGATCGCGGACGCGGATCCGGAGAGCCGGAAAATGCCCTCCTCCAGGTGCGCCTTCTGGTCGTCCAGGTACTGGATGCAGCGCCACACGACCGACGGGACCACGTGGCCGTCAATGTCCTTGCTCGACGACTCGATCGCCTGCAGCAGGGGAACGCCAAACACGCCGGTCTGGTGGTAGTCGTTTGAGTCAAACTGCGACTGGGTTGGGGTCTGGAGAGAAGGCGTGGTAGGTCGCTCCTCGCGCTGGATCATGCCCTCGGCCTCGAGAACCGACTGCAGGTACTCGGACGTGTGCTGCTGCTGCTGGTGGTGCTGGCGGTCCGAGTTGCCCTTGCGGAACAGGAAGAACTTCTTCTTCTCCTTGACCTCCGGGACGGGCGCCTGGATCGGCGCGTGGTGATTGTTGGTGGGCGAGAGGCCCGCGTGCTCGTCTGGGTCGCCCTGGAGCTGCGCGTTGAGCGACTGCGACGACGGCGAGTACTTGTAGCCCCACTTTTGCAGGTTCTGGATGGGTTCCGACGCGATGGGCGCGGAGATTCTACTGTTGGACGAGCTGGGCGCGACCCCAGAACCCATGGAAGAGCCCATGGACGAGCCCATGGAAGAGCCGTTCTCGCTGGAGCCCACATCGATGCCTAGGCCTGTGCCCTTCTGGCTCTCCATCACCGAGTCAATCGCTTCGGTGGTCGGAAGCGTCGGCGTGGGAGCCTCGGAGTACTCGTCGTAGATGGACTCGCCGTAGGCCGCGAGCGTCGTGTTGTTGGTGGAAACGGTCGTGATAGCCGGGGAATGGATCGACTTGGACGGCGACTCGGGCTCCGGCAGCGTCACAAACTCCAGCAGCGCCTCGATCCAGTCGTCGCGCTCACGGTCGTTCTCCGCGCAGAGCACGTGCCGCACGTAGTCCTTCTTGCGCGGCTCCATGACGAGGAAGGCGTGTCGGTACGCGTCCTCGGAGTTGGAGTCCTCCTCCTGCGTCTGGCGGCCGATTCGCGCGTTGTAGAGGCGAATAGCACCGAGATGCGGACCGTTGGGCGACTCGTAGTAGTTGAGCATCGGGCCGTCCAGCACAAAGTAGCGCAGCTTCCAGCCGCCAAACGACTTGCCGCGCTTCGTCAGGAAGCCCTCCTTGCGCGCGTCGCCGTCAGGCACGTCCAGAGGATCCATCGTGTTGGTCGAGAGGAACTCGCAGAGCGTCTGGGCTGCGGCAGGGGGGAGTCTGGGGATCGCGAGAAGAGAACCAAACCAGCTGTTGAGCTGGTCCTTGCGAATATCCACGCGGGCAGGCGCGTGCGACGTGAACAGCGAGCGGTCGGGAATCTTGGTCTTGAACGAGGGAATCTGCGGCGCAATGGCGCTGTCGAGCGCGACAAACGCCGAGTACTCCTTGGAGCAGCGCCACAGCTCCTTGCAGGTCGCCCTGTCTGACACCGAGAGCACGACCACAGGCGTGTCCTTCTTGCGAGCGACGCCAAGAGACGAAGCCACGTCCACGCGGATCGTCGACAGCTCCGTGGGCTTGACGTAGAGCGTAATAGGCTCGGGAGCAAGCGCAGGAGGAGGCAGAGACGGCGTCGAAGGAGCATTTGCCGTGGCGCCCATAGATGCAGATTTGGACATGGACACGGCTCCGGGGACGTCCTCGGAGGACACGACCGACGCCATGCTCTTCTTGGAGCGCAGCCGCGGGTCGCGCGACGGCGACTTTTCGGGCACCAGGAACGAGTCGTCGTTGAGCGTGTCGGACTTGGTCTTGCGGTGGGTCTTGTCCTCCTCGAACGAGAAGCCCTTGGGTTCGCGGGCGGAGGAAATCGCGGGGAGGGGGTACGGCAGCGGCACGATGGGCTGGGGTACGTTCTTGCCGTTGCTGCCTACGGAGTTGGTGTTGTTGTTGTTGTGGCCGCTGGTGTTGCTGCTGTTGTTGATAGACGTGGCGACAGAGGACGTCGACCCGCTGGGCGAGGGCGTCTGGCTCAGCGCGCTCTTGTTTGACGCTGCCGTCGTCGAGTTTGAGTCGTCGGAGGCAGGCAGTGATTGTGGCACGACTGTCGCTGTGGAGCCATTCGTGCCCGGAATGGAGTTGCCTGTAGTGGCGGCTGAAGTGGTGGCAGGGGCAGACGTAGTAGAAGTGGCTGAAGTCGTAGTAGAAGTAGACGTGGCAGACGGCGTAGAAGCGGGCTGTTCGCCTGTGGCACGCAACAACCGCCGCTTGTAGCGAGCATTCACCTCGAGGGACGAGTCCAGGTCGCGCTGCAGGTCCAAAATCATCTGGCGCTGGCGGTTCACCATGGCCCACAGCTGCGTGTTCTGGTACGAGTTGTGGCTCAGCTGCACGGTGCGCTCGGCGAGCACGCTGTACAGCTGGTCGAGCGAGGCCGTCGCCTTGTCCGGCATGGACAGGTCCGGCTGCACCAGCTGCTCCAGCTGCTCCAGCTCGTTGGACGACATGGAGTCCGTCTTGTGGTGGAGCGAAATGTGGTCGGGCGCAAACACGTCGGACGGCGTGCGCGAGTGCGAGGTCGGGGCGAAGGAGAAGGACGAGGAGGACGGCACGCGGACGTGCTGGGTGGTGGTGGAGGAGGAGTCGTCCGCGGCGCTTTTAACTTTGGCAACATGCAGCGAGGCGTTACGCTTTGGAGGCGAGGGATGGAGGCCGTTGGGCTGGCTAGTTCGACGGACTGACATCGAGCGTGCCGGAGAGGTGAGGGACGACACAGACGCGCGCTTGTCTCGCCGTTTGCGCATGCCCAAGGAAGCTCTCAGCGACGAGTCCGAGCCCTGGCCAAACACAGAGTTGGTCTGGGGCGGCGAGCTGGGCGTGCTGACGGCCATCTGGTTGGCCCACAGCGTGTACGAGTCCTTGAGCGTGGGCATTGGCGGCGGGGTTTTTGGGCTCATTGTGGGATGTGGTGGTAGTCGAGATGGACAGGTAGATACTGGGGTGGTAGAGCAGTACTGGTAGTCAAAGCAGGTTGTTCGTCAGTTCGTCAGTTGTTCGTTGTTCGTCAGTTCGTCAGTTGTATGTTCGATGTTCGCAGTCGCTCGCAGTTCACTCGTCGTTCAATCGTCTCGCAGTGGTAAGAAAGACGGCGATGTCTCGTTTCTGTTGTGTCTCGTCTTCTGTTGTGTCTCGAATACAGCTGGGGAGTGTGTCAACATGCAGTGCGGCGTAGCACAAGAAGAGCTACTCAAGTCGGGTCGGAAAAAAGAGGCGGACGAGTCAGGACACAAGAACGCACTACACCTATTCAGCAGGCCTGGACGGTGGGTCTTGTACACAACCCCTCCCTGTTAGAGCTGCGTCTCGAGATAAAGCTTGACAAGGGTCTGGGGAACCCGAGCGCCAAAAAGTCGAGCGGTGCGGTCGGCAAGCGACACAAACAGCCAAAACGTCTATGTATAGCCCGCGCACGCCCGCTCTACCTACAAATCCCCGAATTCCGCGCCCACGACTCCCCATCACCGCCTACAGCCTAGTTAGCTTTGGCATCCGACAGAATGGGCCGAGCTAAAAACAGACTATGTCAAGCGAGTTAAAAGTTTGTCCACGAAAAGGGCGGCATCCTGGAGCACGGCGAAAAGAGATATCGGAAAACGGAGTTCGCAGCGATGCTCGCCCAAGCGCAAGCAGTCGATTCCGCTTTTCAGCTCCCTTCTACCTTTTCTCCCCGCCGAGATCCGCCCAAACACCTTACCCCACATTGCTTGATCTGCTGACTGCAAAAAATACTGTGGACATACACCCCTGTCTCAGACCAAGAAGATGGAAGGTGCAGAGCATCTAAGCTGGAGGTAAAATATTTGGAGATTCCAGTTGCCGGACTGCTAATTATCTGGTCTGGCCGCACTTAGGCCCCGAATGGCCGGAAAAAGGCCACGAGGTGGGCTAGCCTCGCTCTATACGACAACCCCAATAGCTCGTAGCTCTAAACGAGCAAGTGGACACTATCGCCAGTGCAATAAGCCCGGGTGCTAGTGCCATTGGCCACTTTGGGCCTTCCGCAGGGTCCTTCACGTGACCCGCGATCGCCAGAAGCTAATGCCGAGATCGCCATGTAGATCTCTGACAGCACGTCGATCAACATATCCCTTGCTTCCCTGCAGACAGGAGAGCCGCAAATACAATAAAAACAAGGCCCTCCACAATGCCTTCTTTGCCGGCACCGTCCCAGGGTTAAAAGAGCGCCGAAAAAGCAACCAGAGCCTCGTCTTCGCTCCCGGTTTCTCGCGCAAGCGTCCTTTCTCGTATCCCCGTACCCGTAGCCATACCCCATACCGCAACATAGCCGCAGCTAGCTCCGCCAACGCCACTTTATCCTTTCTTATCCTTGTCTGAGCTCCCTTTTATTTTTTTGAAGCTGTACCGGCTCTGCAAGCCCCTGCAAGCCGCGCCCTTTATGCCTGCGGTTCGCAAGTGTAACCCAGAGGCCCCCCTGCAAAACTCTCGTCGCTTAAGTAAGCCCACGGCGAACTCTACGCCTGGAAATCGTATGATTTCGGCTTGCTCTTTGTCCACAGCCTTGCTGGCCTCCTTCTTTTGACCAGGGGACGCTACTTGGCACATGTCCAGATAAGCATAAGACATGACGTCATCAAAGAGGTGTAGCGAGTACGACCTTGGACTAAGCTGCACTGACAGGAGTTGCCTCTATTGTTTACCTTGCTATAGAGGCGGTCAGAGAGGTGAAGTGGTCGTAAATGTTTCATTAGTCGCTGAAACGCAAAAACAAGACCACCAATCGACTCCCCGGGACGCTAGCTGTCCTATGGTACCGCCCAAGAAGCTCCTACCCCTCCGCATCGACCTGAATCAGAGCCCACCTTCACAGTTTAATTAATGTCTCGCTTAAGTGTGACACGTCTGGAGGGGTATTTAGAGTGGCGGGAGAAACGGTAATTACAGGCACAAAGCCATTATTGTTTTTTTGGACCAGGGGTTTTGTGGAGGAAATTGTGGGGTTACGAGTACCAAAGCTGAAACAGGGGGAGATATAGGGGTTATGAGTAACTGGGCGAAATCGCTAGCCCCTGACCCCTTTTTTGGGCCCGGTAGCTCCATCCCTATTTTTTCCGAATTACTTATCAACCTTAACAAAAAGGTTACCACAGATTAACAAACGGTTATGCAACTTTATCTAATCTGATTATGTGATTATTGAGCACAAAGTGATGTGCCAATGTCCAAAATGTTCACCATCCGCTCATTAAATGTCTCATTATCAGCTTCCTGCACTTTCTACATATCGCAATAGGGGGTGTTGTTATTAATTTTAGTCTGGTTTCCAAGTCTCCGACCCACCTGTCAAACCTCTGAAACAAGTGGCACCAAACAATGTCTAACATGCAAGATCACTCTTGTCTCATGCGCTCGTATCCTCATTCATGCCTGTCAACCCCCTTTATACATCGTCACACGTCTTGCTGACGTCAATGTACTCATCCACAGCAGCAACAAGCTCGCTGTTTTCCCTCCTGCTGTCTCTGAGAGCAGACTCCAAGTCAGAAATGCGGTCCTTTAGTGACGTCACGTGACGCTGCTTGCGATCCCGGTACTTCTGCACCTTGCTAACCACCTTTTGGTTGTAGATTTCATGTAGTCGCTTGGCAGAGGCTACCAGCTGGGCATTGTGGTCCTCCACTGTCACGTGAGAAGAAGTGTCCACGTGACTCGCTTCGCTCTTGCTCTTCAGAGTGTCAATCACGTGATGCGCTTTAGTCAGCTCCGTTTTCAGATGACTAATCTCCGCGTCTTTGCCTGCCAATTGAGCCTGAAGAGACGATATGGTCGTCAGCAGCGAAGGCACGTCCTGAGACCGTGTCTGAGGCTCACGCGGCGGGAAATCAAAGTCATGTGACCGTACTGCATCACGTGATCTGATATTGTCACGTGACAAACGCGTTCGTTCGCGTAGTTGTCTTATGCGCGAAGCTGCAGGGCTTGTGTGTGAATCACGCGGCTTTGAGGGGGTTTTGCTCACGTGATCCGACTTTTGGGGGTATTTCTGGTTTTGTATCACGTGACTATCATCTTCCACGTGATGCTGGTCCTTCATCTTGAAGAGTCTCTGATGAGAGTGGGTTGGTGAGGTTTAGATTTCATGCATGGGAGATGTGGAGAACATGGCATGGTGGAAGATGCAACTAATTGTTTCTAGGACGTTACAATGGGTTGGATTAGCACTAGCAATTATCTCCCTGAGTTTTATTGTTCATTCAGGGCATGTTCTGAGGCTCCCTGAACATTTGCGATTTTTGTTAACGTTAGTTGGGTTATAAAACTTTTGTTAGTACTTTTGTTGAAATTCACAATGACAATGATGTGAGGAATACAAAATCCCAGAGGTTCAATTGTGCTCTCAAAGACTTCAATGCCTCTCAGATACTGTTGGAGACTCTTCCTTCACTATAGTCGATGTCATCTCACCGTTGACAGCGACAATCGCCAATCTCTAAGATCGAGCATCATGGTGATCAGATCTAGATCTGATGCTCTGTAGGTCACTGAAGATAGTCGCTGAGGTGTTAATTAGCCCAAAACTACAGAATTGTGATCATAGATACCCTCTGGAAGAACACAAGCAACACAATACCTCGTTATTACATAATCTGCCTCTGTTGACATATATACCCTCAGCGTTACATCCTATTAGATTGCTGCTATTCACTCACCTTCCTTCATTGTTGATGATCGACGGATCGGCAAGTGTCGCATTTTGCTGCCGATCATGTAACACTTGAGGATCACAAAGTAGATCAGTGAAGATCGCAAATTAGCTAAGTAAACAGAGCAGCGCCGTGCACAGCAAGTTTAAAAGAGTATTGAGCAAGGAAGTGGCCGTTTACGGCATGTGATTTGCACAATCGTCGTCCGCAGTTCCCTGCAGAAAAACCAATAACCCGAGCATTGTAGCCTCAGACTAATTAGCACGTATATATAATAAAAGACGGTAATACGACGAGTCTGTGGGGAAGAGATGGGTTATTGGTTCCATAATATCCTCTTCTCTTTCCGTCATATGACTACATACGGAGTACTGTACGTAGAGGTATATTTGGATTACGACATCAGAGAGAAGCTGTCAAGCTCAGAGCTGTTCCTGCGCTTCCGCACTGGGTTAAAGTGCCAGTGCAGGTTGTTAGCAGCGGGCTTAACGACTTTGTGAACTCCCCGCGTTTTAATCTCGACTTTAGCGACTTTCAGCGAGGTCTTGAAAATCTTGAAATTTCAGACCCCGCCAGCCCCTCCAGCTCCACCGAGATACGCTCAGATACGACGCGCACTAAGAGTGCATCGCTCTAGCAGCTCTTTGTCGTTTAGCACGGTCTAAACTCTGCGCAAGCCCTCATGACCATAATATCTAGCGATGCATTAGCGCGAAACGCTTGTTGGCGGACATATACAGGTTACTAAGCTGAAACCGAGCCAATGATTCGCTTGCGCAGAATGCTTGTTTCGCTTTTGTTGGGCACTTAGACCGCCTCTAGACACTATTGTTTCACTTTTATTATTGGCGAAGGCCCAATCGCAGAAAACGCACGGAATCATAGGATGGTAGTGCGAAAATTTGCGGGACGAGGAAGCCGAGTGCTAGCTCATTCTAGTCATGGCGGACTGCTGCCAATATTATTCGTTTTTATTTTATTTTCCCGGTATTTTGCATTCCTGGATCGCCAAAACAAGGCCGATGAATAATCCAAAATTGCGATGAGACATGTTCCACTGAAACTAATGAGATGAGTCTTCTGAGACTGGGGAAAATGTGGGGTGCGAATAATCGGCGCTAAGTGTGGCTGCTTGCTTTCTCTTTGTCACACTGGCGCTATTTGTGTCTCGTTTAGGCTGCTCTCGCCTCCTTTGCTCTCCCAACTAAACGTCCAACAAAATGCTCGTATCTCGTTAATGCTGCAGCTGTCCCGGGCAATCTGCACCGCTAAGACATCCCCGCAAAAAAAAGCAACCAAAAGGCGAAAATAATTCGGGGAAATAAAAAGAAAAGACGTGTGCCTCGGAGAGAGCTTGCTTGCGCTTGGGTGTTCTAGAACATGTCTTTTTGCGTCTTTTCCAGCGCCCTTTTTGGCTGCTGGGACACATTCCAAGCGTCTTTATTCTCAAACACACATTCCTCAATACGAACCCCTGACTCAGATCCCCAGAGTCCATCTGCAGAATCATATCGCCTGGATCTGCGGGTATCGCCGATTGCATGGCTTTGTCAGATCTCGATAGTTGATGTTGAGTAAGTGGCACAGAGATCTGTATGTCTGGGCCAGCTTCTGTTGGTCTTAGACATGCTGTAAGACATCCTGTATCGGTGGGCTTTTGCATTATCAGTGTAGCAATTGAACAAGCCATCAAGCCAAGCAATTGAACATGCCAAGGGAAAGGAATGGAGTCAAGAAACTGCAATTGAGGATTGATTGAAACAACAAATTGCCCTATACCGTACTATACTTTCCAGCTCACAATCTCTTGTACTTTCTACGGCGTACTTCACAATCTCTTGTACAACTAGATACAAGTACCGAGTACACTATCTCTTGCAGCTGTACAAACACACAATACACAATAAATAAATTAGTCTAGTTGGCACGAGGTGCTGGGTGTCTTCGACAATTTGGCTTGAGAATCAGTAATCACAAGCAGTGCTCCAATCACACAAGCAGTTTGCTTCAGTAACATGTAATCAAACAAACAGGTTGTTCAAGTAATCAGACAAGCAGGTTGTTCAAGTAATCAGACAAGCATGTTGCTCTACTACTTAGACAAAACACCGCATGTCCGGCTCGGGACTGCTAGGCGCGGTGCTCAGCCTCGTGCTCACAGACGACCGCTGCGACGAGTCCGGCGACGCGTCCGACTCCTCCAGCGCCGGCCCCAGTTTGTTGATTCGTCTGGGCAGCGGCCGCACCGAGGGGCTGCTGGTCATGGTCAGAAACGGCTTGGAGAAGCAGTCCGGCAGCTCCACGTTGTCTCGGGAAGGCCGGGGAGGCGTTGGAAAGGACGACAGAGGCGCAGGGAAGGTCGCAGGCGAGATCGTCGTCGGAGTAACGAGTGTAGCAGGCTTGGTGAGCTCCTTGGCGGCGTAGTCTCGAGCCAGCTCTCGCTCGTGCAGCGGCATGTCCTGGATCTTCTGCTGGATCAGCGCCAGGTTGGCGGAGATGTCGTCCCACTTGGAGCGGTCGGACGACGACGACGACGACGTCGACACGGGCTGCAGCTGGACGGGCGACTCGGGCAGCACCATCGAGTGGTGCGAGGTGTCGTAGACGGAGTCTGCGGCGTACACGTGCGAGCTGCGCGTCGAGTCCGGCGGCGTGATCTGGTACGTGTGGTGGTTGGACGTGTACTTCCACGTGTCCCAGGGGCACTGTTCGGTCTGGACGGGCGTCTGGGGAACGCTCTGGTTCGCCTTTCGCCGCAGCAGGTTCGCAACGTGGTCTCGGGCGTAGTTGGGGGAGGCTGACGGCTTGAGGTTGAGCACCTCGTTTTCGAAGCGCTCGGAGGGAGCGTCGAGACCCAGATCGAGCGATTGCGAGGGCGAAATCGGGGGAAGAACAGGAGACACCTTGCTGGACTTAGATGGTTTGGAAGGCACAGTCTCGGGAGTAGGCGTACTGTGGGAGGTGGTGGTTCTGGAGGGCACGGAGGAGGCGCTGTGGGAGGCGGGAGTCGGTGTGGTCTCCTTCTCCCTGGCCTCGGCTTCTCGGACCCGCTTAAGGGCAGCCTCGATCTCCTTGTCGCTGTCGTCTTCGTCACTGCCCTCCATGTAGCCGTGGACGTTCCACTCGTAGTCGCCGAGGTCGTCGATGCCAAACTTGTTGTGGATGTTGCCGCGTTTGGTTTTGGTCTTGGGCGTTTTAGCGCTCTTGGTGGGTTTGAGTGACTTGGAGCTCTTGACACTCGGAGCCTTGACACTAGGAGCTCTGCTGCTCACCTCGGAAATGGTGCTCGAGGCAGACGTCTTTCGCGCGGAGAAAGACCGCGACGTCTTGAACCGGTTGAACAGGCTTTTCTTGGGCTCGTCGTCGTCGTCGTCCCACACGGAGACGGGGTTCGCAGGAACGTAGCTCGTTCGCGAGCGCGCAGACGAGCTGGTGTTGGTGCGGTGCATGGTGGACATCTCCGGCTCAAACTCGCACAAAGTCGATTGGCGGGGTCTAGGGCTGTCGGGAATGCTCTGGGCTGTGGCGCTAGGAGGCGCGGGAGTAGGCGTGAGCGAGTAGCTGGAAAGCACAGAAAGGCGCTTGCTGGAGGATCCCGTTCGTGGTCTGTAGGAAAGCGAGTCGCTGAAGGTGTCTGCGCTCGGTTTTTCGTTTTGGCGCACTCGATCCGGACGCTGGCGTCTTATTATAGAGGCATCGTCTGAGACAGAGTATTTATTGGCGTGGTAGGCTAGGCTCCTGGGATCGGAGATGTCTCTTTGTTGCAGGGGCTCGCGAGCGTTAGGCTTGCATTGCAGCGGCTGCAAGCTTATTTGCGGGCCTGCTGCATCGCCAAGTGCCGGAGCCTTGGGCGGAGCCTGTGAAGACTTGCGCCAGCCCTTGAGCCGGTCCAGAGCCATTTTGCGTGTCGAGTGAAGTGTGTCCAAAGCAGAGGAGGCGTGCTGGCTGCTCGTGGAGTACAGACTGCTGGCGTAGGGCTTGGGGGGGCTCTCGAGAAAGCCGCCGTAGGTCGGGTTTTGGCGCATGTGAAGGGAGGGATCGTCGCGATAGTCGAGGATGTGCGGTGCGCCCACGTCCCTCCTGCTTCTATATATCTTTCTACGCCCAGCGAACAAGAGGGGAAGCCGCTAAACTCTGGACGTCAAGGTCTGAGCTAGTCTAGTGCAAAGGGAAAGTCAAGGCCTTGGGAAAAAGCAAAGTGCGAGGGACACTAGAGGTCCGCGAGATCGCGAATCGCTGGTTTCTTTGGAAGGTGTTTTCGGTGCGAGCACAGAGGGCTCCTCTTTCGGGGCATTTCGCCGTGGACGCTCTTTTCCCACTTTTTCATTCTCGCGCCTTCGCTTTTTGTTTTTCGCCATTGTATAATACCCACTCCACACTCAAGATACACTTCCCTGCATCCTGTACCACTGGCAGTTTTTGGCACCTCTAGTTCTTGACTAATTGAGCGCTACCGCTGATTATTATTTGGAGGCATTGCAGACCACCAAAAGCCTGGCCGGGCAGCGTTTTCGCGTTCTGCTATTAACGCCAGAAAATCTACCATTCCGCGTTCATAAGTCGGTCGTATTTCACAGTCTCCTCATGAAAAACAGAGGCTGAGAAGGCCCAGCTTTTTAGCCCAAACAAAGCCCCTAAGTACTCGAACCTTAGTGCTATCCATCCTCGCACCCCTGTTTGAGGAGCAAAAAAGATGATACAGGGGGCTCAAAATTCGGGCAAAAACGCGCGGAGCAGCGAAAGCGCAGCAAACAGCAATCCTCACCCGCCTGCAATTTCCACAGCGTCCTGCGACCCCCAAAGTGATCAGCCTGAGGACACACGCCCCAACAAATAGCTACCCCTGTAATTTGACAAGGGTCCCGGTAAGCTTAAAGGTTGGGATTTTCAGCTCCGAGAGGGTCTGGCTTTGTGTTTTTTTCTTTTTGCGATCAGCAGGATCGCCCAGGCAGGGATATCGCGGTCGCGGCGTGAAAAAAAAATAGCCAAAAACGGCGCAAATGGCGACTCGCGAGGAGCTGGTCCTCTCCCTTTTTTCCCAATTTTCCAGCGCGCAAACAGACCCACTCTAGACATCCTAACCTATCGTGCCATTTAGCAGCGTTTGAAAAGAAACGCATACCCCACAAGAAAAAAGTGGGGAACCCTTGTCCATCGATAAGCCACCCCAGCCGTTACGAGCGATGACTTAGTTGTGGGTGAGAATATTGCGTGCTTGTGACTCAGCGAGCTCCGAGACATTTTCTGGTTGTGCGATTTTTTCCCACTGAAAACGGCCACCTCTAGTTGGCTCTACTTGGGCTTTACTTGAGCCGCGTGCTCCTCCACTACTTTACCAACTAAGCAAGCTCGTTTCTGACCCACCGACGCACCTGTCAGCTGATTGTCTCACCCTGTAGCTAACGGCCTCCACATGCTAGTGTAACGCTGATGCCAGTTGCGGGGTACCAGATACACAAGCGAAGAGCCTGTTAGTCACCATGGAGCAATTCCAGACTGCGGAGGAATCTCCAGTTTTCGGCATGCGAGCCTACATGATTTTGCCTAGACCGCTCAACGGCAAGTGCAAAGTAAGAAGAGCGGGGTGGATGAGCTGGGCAAAATAACGGTTTATTTTGTCCACTTGTGCTGTTTGTCCAGAGACTCATACAATTCTTGTTAACGGCCCATATTAATTGTCGCTTGTACGACTCAAATGAAATGTCGGTCTGCAAAATCAGCAAATTTCCACACACTGCACAGGTCTGCATTAATTACAGCCCGATATTCGATATAATTACGAGAAAAAACAAAAGAAAAAAGCGAAAAAGTGCATCTGGAACAGGACGCAACAGACCCATTTCTGGACATTTCTCCTTGTACAGATGCTAGCGTCTATCATAGACTGTCCTAATTACATTCTCAAGCAGAGCAACTGGGCTGGCTGGAAATGCATCACTTGCAATCTCAAATTTAAGAGCTTTATTATCATGCGAGCAGGCCGAGGAACGTCTTATCGAACCAACCGAGGCGCTCGATACCTCTTCATTTGCGCATTTATTAACACCACGAAATTATTATCCCCACAAGCAGCCCTTAGTCATATGATCTCAAGGCGTCACTAGCGCTCCAGACTAACAGGCTGCATGTCTTCTTGCAGGACGAGCCGTTTGAAATGAAGAAAACCTGCTGCGTTTGTGAGACTTTGCCGTTTTAAACGACATCAAACAAATGCCAATGTTGTCTGCGCCTAAGAGTCTTGTCCTGCGGAATGTACGCCAAGCACGGCATTTCTGTCGTAAAAAGGACCGTGACAAGAGGATGTAAATATAAACCGACATTGCAGTCCCGCCCTAAAGAAGCGCTGTAGAAAATACGTCGTTTTGCGCTCTTGTTACAGTCTTCTGTGCCGTATGACATTGACAGGAGTATGTGAGGCATCATGTGACACCGTGACGGACTGGTTGAAGCCATTGCAGTTTTTGAAACTCGCTTGTGAGCACCATCTTTTGCATTGAGGACGCGGAGCCATGCTTACTGAATTTAGCTCGATTTTGCAATTTTCAAATTAATCTGCTAAATTCAAAAAAATTCCAGACGCCACCATTTCGTGAAGCCAGCTCCAACTGCGTAATTAATTAAAACTAATAACGCGCAACCTTCTAATTATACATCTGTCAAAATCGAAGCCTCTCCTTGGCTTGACACTTGATTGCTGCGGGCTTCAGGAACGGGTTCCGTGTGAATTCAGGAGGACTGTTTGCTCATTTATAGATGTTTTTGCGTAAAAATCACTTCACTCTTTCATATTATTGGTACAGATACTCGTGCAAACTCCTTTGCTCTCTTAATATTCCTCGGCTCAAGTACATACGTCCTAAGGCTTTGAAGTCAGCCCTTTGAAACGCCAAATGTCAGGAACCGCGGAAGGGATGGAAGCAATCTATCGTCCGATAGTTCAATTAGCTACAGTAGCTGTCAACACGTCAATAGTTGGTGATGTTGGTATTAAACCTACTGTTCGAGTTTGGCAAGAGCAGTGCACTTACTCCAAGTCGTATCTTTACCTCGCTAGGAGCCAGCCTACGCCAAATTTGGGCTCGTAAAGTTGATTGAATGAAGCAGCTAGCCTATAATTGCTTCTCAAGTCACCGAGCTATAATAACGAAGGCTCGTGACATTTGCATAATAACATGTCTTTTCCAAACCATACAGCACACGCCAAACAAATGGCGGATTTCAACAGGACAATGTCGGTCCATCAGCTGAAAGACCTGCTCTGGTTCAAATAGAGGTACTAAAATAGTTCATGACGTCACCTCATTTATGTATTGACTGCAGACTATCGTACAGCCTATCTTTTAGCTACAGCGGGCTACTACCATTAGATCCAAAACCAGATGACTGTAGTTCCATATTGGAGCTACTGTACATATTTGTACGCGAGGCGTCCTAAATAATCGTTAATTGAACTCCTACGTTGGCGACGCGTCGGGTATGCTCGTCTTAGCTCTTCAATTACCCCTAGATGTGACTCAGGTATTCTCTTAACCTCTGCATTCTAAATCATAAAGCCGTTTCAATAATTATATTGTAGGTAACCACACAGTCTGGTTCTTCTTTTTCTCGTTCTCATAAAGATGAAACGTACAAGTCGCAGACCGGTTGAAACCCACTAATGGACTCAGTAGTGCAGCTTATTATTGACTCATGAAAGGGACACGCTGTTGAAGGATCTTATGATCCCGGATTATCCTGTACAGATTCTTAGCTACTCACCACGGATATATGATACTAGAATGTTATTATCTGCCGTCTCTATGCCCACGCTTCTCGTTCTATGATCTAGTCTGAATATCTTGCTAATGATCGAAGGAACGGCTTAGTTAGCGCGTTCCGTGTTCTGGACTAATATCTAATAGTCTGTATCACCCTACTAAGCACGTTCTAAATTTACCAATGGTACAAGTAACTGGAAGTAATAAGAAACTCCTCTCTTCGCGCTATGTACCTTCTCCTGCGGTACATGTCATGGAGGAAGCCACATATATACAGGACACCAAGGACCCCATACGAAACTACCAAGCTGATTTCTAGAAGCAATTTCAACACTAGCGGGAAAGAGACATAGAAAATGACAATACGAGCCAATGAGCCTTTGAGCTCTTCAGGGTAAGTCGGGACAGGAAAAAGAGGTCTTCGAGGTAGGATGGGCTCATCGAACATGTTGAAGGGTATTAGCTTGTCTGAATCCACGTCAGAATAGATTTCAGAGTATCTATTCGGTAAAGTGAGCCAGTCATAATCTCGTTTTTCTGCCTTTTTCCGCTGTGAAGCCGGGATATTCTCGCTTAAGAAGCTTCCATCAAAGGTATGCACTCTCAATTCACCATTTAACACTCCAACCATGGTTAACGGTCGTCTATCCTTGATCTGTATGAAATGCTGGATGTTGTCTTTCAGGTCCCAGATTCTCCCCACAAGCCAGGTATCGTCAAACATGATAACATATCGTTGGCAGTTGGTCATACGAATCCCACGAACGTCACTAACGCTCTTTCTTATCGTCTTTTTCATGTTGTGCTTCAGATCGTAAAAATGAATATCCAATTGGCCGTGCTTCCCTTGCTCTAAGGCGAGTCTCAGAACTAGCCCATCATGCCAGAGTATAGAGTGGTCGAAACTGTAGTGGTTGAGTTCAAAACTGGTATCTTCCTGAAACTTCGTCGCCTTCCCATCTTTGATACTCCAAAAGCAAGCCGTTCTGGAGTTGTGTGGCCTACAGCTTGCCATGAAGGCTTGACTGCCAATAGTGAACGGATACACTGAATCTTGGCGCATCGTTAAGGTAATGTCGGGCTTGGTTCCTGCAGTGTCGAACTTGTATGCCAAATGAGCGTTATAGTCTAGTCGTTTCTTCGTGGTTGAGGTATAAGCAGTAGAAGTGTCTGTCGTCGTGATTGCCGTTGTTGTGATATCCCCTTTTGTAAGGTATCTGTAATCAATCTCAACTCCTTTAAAGGTCCTGATGGATTTTTTGTTAGTCTGTTCGATACCTATTATCTTACCCAGCAGTTCAGACCCAAGGTAGTGTGTCGTGTGTTCGGACATGGAGTCGTTGTAAGTCATGATGCTATTACCAGATGGGTAGTAGACGTAGCCCATCCCCGTAATCCAATGCGCATGGCGGTCCAAAAACGATTCAAACCCCTTTGGAACAGGCACATTCTTGGAGACCTTCGTGATGGACAGTGTTCCTCGAATGTCGAACATCTCAGGATTGTCCATCCAGTTTGGATCTTGGGTTCTTGCAACGAGTACTCGTACACACTCGGCCCAAGATGCTCGTGAAGTGTTGTTTGGCAGAAATGTCGGACAGTGCTCTATCATCATCTTCTGATAGACGGAATCTGGAATCAGTTTGCTCCATTGTCGGCTTGATTGTGTTAGTGCAACCAGATCTTCGATGTCCAGGTAGTCGCATATCTTGTCGATCAGCTCCACTGGTAAGATGGTGAATAGCAGCCATGGAGTGGCATAAGAAGCTTCATCTGGCACCACTGTCCTATTTGAAGGACTCCTTTTCCCCACTCGAAATAGCCTAGCCGGATTTGTCGACCCCTTGAAAGGAGAGGTGAACAGGTGTTTTCGTGGTATCCAACGGTGTATCAAGAGCTTGTGGGTATCTCGGACGATCGTTATTTCACACAATTCATCACCTACTGAATTCGCACCGTCCTCGTGTTTTTCTGATTTTTTCTGATTTTTCTGATTTTCGTGAATTTATTAAAAATCAAAACCACCACGTCCCAACATACCGCCACATCACACTCCCCAGATCTACGAGATAACAATCTCTGGCAAATCACAAGTGCATTTCGAACCAACGAGTATCTCTAGCGAATGGAAAAGCACTGCATAAAGCGCCCAGCGGGGTTCGAACCCGTGGCTCCTGATAGGGTTGCTCCTTCCTTGCATTGCTATCAGAGACAAGAAAAAAGCAACATCCTAGGGTTCCACTGATGGCTGCTAGACCCGAATTTTTTTGACACATGTAACCCTGGACATGGAGGACGTGTGTTTGTGCTCTTTTGTACCCTATAACTACACCCACAAACCTGTATGTTCGAATGTCTACCCTAACCCACTTTAGACCCCTCTTCGCTCCTCTTCCATTTCTCCCCTCAAATGCCTCACTCGCTCACACCTGTACTTAGGGTCATGGATCGTGTTGTAGTGCGTCTAAAACGTCGCTTTAGGCTTTTCATAGAACCTTGTTTGGTTCGAGTGTGTTATCGTGGGATTTTGGTTGGAGGAGCGTGGGAGAGGAGTGTAGAGAGAAGGAGCTGCGGAAATGGCGGATTTCGTGTCTAAATACGCGCAAAATAGGTCAATCACGTGATCCCCGCTCTGTGCTCCAAATCAGGCCCTTTCCCTGCCATATACCCGCTCCTAAGCAGTGCCGTCTACTCATGCACACCTCATCGCCTGTTCCTGCACTTAGGGGTGTGATGGCGAATTTTTTCTTTATATAAGGGTGGCCTCTCAGCCCTGTTTTCCCTTCCTCCTCCGCACCCCTCCCGACTTTCAACGCGACACAAACACCTTTGTGCCGTATATATATCCCGATCAAACTCCCTTGATCTCCTCCACACCACACCACACACACACAGCACCATGGACTTTGAGTACTTCCCCGACCGCAAGCTCAGCATCGTCTCGGCGCCCTTCTCTGGAGGCCAGCCCAAGGGCGGTGTCGACAAGGGCCCCGAGTATCTCCTTGGAGGCGGTCTTGAGAAGCATCTCCAGTCGCTGGACTGGGACACAAAGTTCGACGGCCACCTGGACTTCCCCGTTCCCGAGTCCGACGAGGACATTGGCAAGATGAAGCGCCCGCGGTACGTCGCCGAGGCCGCCCGGCGGGTCTACAAGGCCGTTTCCGAGGCCTCCACGTCTGGACGCTTCGTTCTGACCATCGGAGGAGACCACTCCATCGCCATTGGCACTGTGGCCGGTGTGCGGGAAAAGTACCCCGACGCGTGTCTCATCTGGGTCGACGCGCACTGCGACCTCAACACGCCCGCAGCCACGGACTCTGGCAACCTGCACGGCTGTCCTCTGTCGTGGGTCACTGGTTTGGCTAAGCCCGAGCAGGACGACCCCTTTGGCTGGGTCCCCGAGTGCCTGGACTTCAAGAACCTGGCGTACATTGCGCTGCGGGACGTGGACGACTTTGAGAAGAAGATGATCAAGGAGCACGGCATCACGGCGTACTCGATGCACCACGTGGACAAGTACGGCATCGGCAAGGTGGTCGAGATGGCGCTGCAGAAGGTCAACCCCGACCTCAGCAAGCCCATCCACCTGTCCTTCGACGTCGACGCCATGGACCCCTTCTTCGCTCCTTCCACCGGAACTCCCGTCCGAGGAGGTCTCACCTGGCGAGAGGCCTGCTACATTTGCGAGGAGCTTGCTGCCACTGGAAAGCTCGTCGCTATGGACCTCGTGGAGTGCAACCCTGCTCTCGGCGCGTCCCAGAAGGACATTGACGATACCATTAGCGCCGGTATTTCGCTCGCTAAGAGCGCCTGCGGAGATACTCTGCTTTAGACTAGGATGACGTATAGCTGTATAATAGATAGATGTTGGTATTGTACGGAGTACTTGTATGTGTGTTTGTTGCTGTTACTACCTGTACTGTAGTTCTTGGAATGGTATGGATGTCTTTCACATGTAGCAGCTGGTTATTCTTGTACAACTATATACCCCGTAGAAGTGATGCTCAGTAATGTTGATGTGAGGTCCTTAGTGATTCAATTGAACATACCGGTATGTACTGTCGTCTTTAGAAGGAATTAATGGTTCTGTACATGGTATATACAGGTACACAACTAAGGGCTCTATAAGGAATGCCTTCAATTACATGCAAAGTAGCATCTCGTGATGTATCAACTGTTGCTGTTGCTACTGTACATACTTGTACCGGTACTGTACTGCAGTCCTCAGAAGGGTGTAGAAGTCGTGCACACGGTTATCATTGTACAACTATATACCCCGTAGGAGTGAGTGCTCAGTAATATTGATGTGAGGTCCTTAATGATTCAATTGACATACCGGCACTGTACTGTCGTCTTTAGAAGTAAAGAAGGGTTCTTTGAATGATATACACAGTTACACAACTAAGAGGGCTATAGAGAATGCCTTCAATTACACAGTAGCATCTCGTGAGGTATCAACTGTTGCTGTTACTACTTGTACTGTACTGTACTGTAGTCCTCGGAAGGGTGTAGATATCGTGTACATGTAGCTACTGGTTGTTCATGGATACTCTTTAGAGGCGAGGACAGTATGTCTATAAGAATAATAGGTGTTGTGTACCTGCTGGGGTTCAATTGAACATCTGTCATCTTTAGAAGTACTTGTACCGGTAATTAAGGGCTCTGTATTTAATATCTACAGTAATTAAGGGCTCTATATTTAATATCTACAATAATTAAGGGCTCTGTATTTAATATCTACAGTTACACAACTAAGAGCTCCATAGAGGATGCCTCCACTTACATACAAAGTAGCATCTTGTTGGCGTAGTATCAACTACCAAGGTCAGTAATTCATAACCTACTCGTTCACTCAAGTAAATACGGAGTAATAAATTGCCCATTTCATCTCAATAATCAAATAGTCTTGACAAAACCCTCGACCTTGGCGACGACCTCGTCAACGGCGCCCTCCTTGCTGTCTCGGCCTACGTTATGGGACGCTCCGTCGATCACGCCAGAGAGCTTGGACCAGTTGCCGCCCTGGACGAAGCTCGCGTACCGGTCGACAATCTTCTGCTTGTCTTCTTTAGGGTCCACGAAAGCGTCGGATCCGCTCATGAGGAACAGCAGAGGCACTTTAACCTGGCCAAACGACTGCTCGAGGTCCGCGTCGGGCAGATCGACCGAGAAGAAGTCGTCGTCGCCTCTGGGGGCGTTCAGCGCGACAAAACGCTGCGCGGAAATCGGCGTGTTGTGCATGATCTTCTGGAACTCGCCCGACAGCACCGTTTCGCCCTTGCCCTCGTCCACGAGCTTCTGGGCCTCGGCCAGCGTCTCTTTCCACTTGGCTTCGCCAATATTGATCACGGTCGCGTCTCGATCGGACACTCCAGCCTGCAGAATGGCTCCGTCGATCTTGGCTCGCTCCCTGCCCTTCGTCAGGTAGTACATGATGTCCTGGCAGCCCGTGGAGTGGCCCAAAAGCACGATTTTCTGCTTGTTAGGCAATCCACCAGCCTCCAGCTTCGAAGTAAGGTACTCCACGGCCTTCTCGACCTCCTCAGCGTCTCGAGCCAGAGATCCTGTGCCCCATCCTCCAAAGGAAGAAGTCGTCAGAAGCTCCACAACGCCCCAACCGGACTTGTCGAGTGCATCGGCAAGCGGCTTGACGTACGGAACAGTCGTGATTCCGTCTCCAAGACCTCCAATGAAGACCACGGTGTTTGTGTGAGGTTTGCCGTCTCGCGTAGGATGCTCAATACCAATGAGGTTTCTGTGGTACTTGTGCACGGTCGTTTCCGTGTAGGCCTTGCCGGCGTACTTGCTGTTCATCTTGTCGCCGTGGTATCCAAACTTGCCAAACTGATAGTGGATCTGACGGAGTCGAACTGAGGCGGTCTTAAGTCGGTTCATGATGAGTTAACCTTGCTGCAGGGAAAGGAAGCTAACGTAGATAAGGGAGGGGACGAGATTAGAGCGGGAAAATGAACACCTGGGTAGGTCATGTGACCAAAAAGTTGCTGCCGAAATTTACCAACGCCCTGCCGCTTCAGGCACCCAATTGAGACCTCCTCCAATCCGATGAGCTGTATCAGAGTTTAGCGGTATTAGGGTTTCACTGTGGGGAAGATGAGATGTTGAAGTGGAGGATTGGAGCAGTTTTGTGGTGTATGTATACGAGGTTTTGCCATAATTAGAGCTTTCGCCTTCTTTATATTGCATCCATCTTATCTCCAGCGCAATCTGAGCTTTCGTTGAGTTTGCTTATGTAATCTCTTCTGGAGTGTCGGACATACGACTTCTAGATCCTGCGGCAGTGTTTTTGAATAGAAGGAAAGGATGAGACTGTCGCAGAATCATTTCGTCTCGTTCTGAAGACTCTCTGCGCAATTCAGCTCAATCAATCTCAATCATTGGACACGCTAAACTGACGTCCTATGTTGAACCTGGGCTTCAAATATTGAGATCATGATGACTTTTTGTGCAAAAACACACTCAATCACTCTCTGTGTTGAATCCGAGTATTCTTTGATCATGTTTCATTCTCTTTGAGACCTCTTGAAGAGATATCAAGACCTGTTCAGATGAGAAAATTGAGAAAATGACTGTATTTGTTTACAGACTCTTCCAGTGACTAAGAAAAGCGGAAAACGAGCAATTAAGCAACTATGGCAGCCTGTTTAATCAGCTCACAGCCAAAACTGCTCCATTTGCATTTGTTTTCACTTATTTGCACCACTCGTCAAACGACACAGGCCGAAATCGAACTCACCGCTAGCAACCTTAAAACGCGTAACCATGACAACGCGTGCAGCAAACGTCAACAAACATGCAGAACAATAGTAAACATCAGAGTTAGCCCCATTGTAAGGGAACCGCCGTGTTTCGAACGGCGAGGTTGGCAGAATGATGTTAAAGGTGGTATTTGCTAGCGTCACGTGATTCTAATTTTCTACTGGGAAAGTTGCGAGAGCTAATTATAGCAATTTGTCAAGTGCATGTTTGCGTCACATTTGGACCGAGATCGGGCCATAGCGAGTACGGAGGTAGCATCAGGAGAAAGCTGAAACGATTAGGAGCAGGTTGCACGTTTTATTTTTGCGCTAGCACTATTATTGGGTGTTTTGCAACAGGTTCGAGCTCTTGTTATGATAGTGTTGGGAAGTGCATGATATTGGGGAAAGTTTTAGAATCCACACAGGGGGGTGGATTAGGGAGATATACCATTGAAAAGTTGATCGTTGGAGAGGTACAAGTCTGTAGAATCTAGCAGTATGTTTTGAATTAATTTTCCTCCGCTGTCTCCCCCGTAATGTTGTGTTTAGGCTTGAATAGAGTTCAGCAGGGCACATGAATCATGTGTGTGGATATATTCTTGTTTCAACTGACCGAAGCAGAATATCTACTAACGACACAGCTTGAAGACGACGAGGAAAGAAACGAAGATTACAAAGAGATTTGGAAGATAGAGTGACACAAACACAACCGACACAAACACACAGCACACAGCACACAAACACACGCACAACCGATGGAATCTTCAATCTCGGTGGCCGTCAGAGTACGGCCGTTCACGCAAACAGAACAGACACATCTCCAGCACAATCCAAAACAGCAGCTGTTTCTCGGCGATGGTTCTCTGGCCGCCTCTTCGGCCAACACGGCGTCTGTGAACCCGTTCACCTCGCGGAAGGGCGGAAAAAGCATCCGCAAGATCATCAATGTTGTGGACGACAAGATGCTCATTTTCGACCCGCCAGAGTCGTCTCCTGTGGCCGGTATGCACAAGGCAGCTTTCCCAGGCAACACACATCGCATCCGCGAGCACCGCTTTGTGTTTGACCAGCTGTTTGACGAGGATGCGTCCCAGGAACAGGTCTACAACTCGACCACCCGGCCTCTCCTCACCAACATCTTCGACGGCTACAACGCCACGGTATTTGCATATGGCGCCACGGGATGCGGCAAGACACACACGATCAGCGGGCGTCCCGAGGCCCCAGGAGTCGTTTTTCTGACGATGAAGGAGCTGTTTGACCGCATCGAGGCGCTCAAGGACGACAAGGTGATCGACGTCTCGCTCAGCTACCTGGAGATCTACAACGAGACGATCAAGGACCTGCTCGAGCCCAGCGACAAGGTGCTGACGCTGCGCGAAGACGCAGACAAGAAGATCTCCGTCTCCAACCTGTCGTCGCACAAGCCCGAGTCGGTGGAGGAGGTGATGGAGATGATTCTGCAGGGCAACACAAACCGCACACAGAGCCCGACGGAGGCGAATGCCACGTCGTCGCGATCGCATGCAGTTCTCCAGATCAACGTCATCCAACGAAATCGAACGGCAGAGCTCTCGGAGTCGCACACCTTTGCCACGCTCTCGATCATTGATCTGGCAGGAAGTGAGCGGGCTTCTGCGACAAAAAACAGAGGCGAGAGACTGCTCGAGGGCGCCAACATCAACAAGTCGCTTCTGGCGCTGGGCAACTGCATTAACGCTCTGTGCGACCCCAAACGACGACTCCACGTGCCCTACAGAAACTCCAAGCTCACGCGGCTGCTCAAGTTCTCTCTTGGCGGAAACTGCAAGACGGTGATGATCGTGTGCATCTCGCCGTCGTCGCAGCACTACGACGAGACGCTCAACACGCTCAAGTACGCCGATCGAGCCAAGATGATCAAGACCAAGGTTGTCAGAAACCAGCATTCGCTCGATAGACACGTTGGATCGTACCTCAAGATGATCACCGAGCAGCGTGCGGAGATTGAGACGCTCAGAAAACGCGAGTCCGAGGCTATCGAGCAGGCTGTTGCAAAGTTTACTGCTGCTCAGCAGACCAGAAGAGACGCCATCAAGGAGGCCATCACTTCTCTGGAGACCACATATTCTCGCACAACGTCGGAAACCGAGCAGAGAGTCATGGGCCTGCATCGCATGAAGCTGCTGACTCTGCAGCAGTCTCAGCTCGCCTCGTGGATGCAGCTTTTGAGCGGACCCGACTTTGGAGCGCTCACAGCAGCCTACCCTGAGCTGGTCTACTTTGTGGACGACGCGCAGGACCGTCTCAAACGTGTGTGCAGCGACATGGAGGCCATCAACGCCTTCCTTGAGTCGTGCACGCGAGATATGGCTGCTCAGAACACCGTGGACCAGTGTCTGCGGCGTCTGAAGGAGCTGGAGGGATGGAGTGAAGCCGACGAGGAGCTTTTCCTGATCTGGGCTGAGCAGACGCGCGATTACTACGAGCGGGAGTTCCACGAGTGTGTTTCTTCTGTTTCTCTGACGGACACCTTCTTTGGACCGATTGTCTCGCAGTTCATGAACGCCTGTCTGCACATGATCCAGCGCATCGAGGACCAGGAGCACGTTCGTTTGCTGTCTGAGGCCCTCGTGGGATGTGAAAACGTGTTCAAGAGCGTCTCCACAGCCCCCATTCCGACTCCCTCGACCCCCAACTTCTCGCTTCCCTCGGCATACAAGCGTTCGGTGGTAGTTCGGTCGCCAGTCCAGCCTCCTCCCAAAGACAAGCCCTCAAAAAGGGTGCGATGGGCGCCTTCGCCTGCGCTTTCGACTCCTCGAAGACCTTCCGGCGGTCTGAGCACGCCCTCAAAGCTGCCTGCTCCTGTGGCGGTGGAATCGCCCATAGACCACCCCATGGACAGTCCGGGATCTGCTCCTCCGCCCCTGGACTTTTCCGAGGCTGTCAACTCGTCCAATGTGAGCATTCTGGCAGACGGAGACAGCCGTGCCAACAGAACTGTGACTCCTAACGGCGGCAAGTTTGGCATTCGGGGCTCGTTGAGAAAGTGCGTTTCCAACCATGAGTTGAAGAGCCCCGTGCGGGGAGCAAACAAGGAGAACCAGGGTCTGGGCATGCCCCAGCGGGTGACCCAGTAATCGCAGCTTTGCTGTGAGCCATAGCTCGGCTGTGGTACTAATTATATGGATATTGGCTTTAATATGACACATGTTACGTTATTTGGATGGAGTACTTGTACTTGTATAGAAATTTGAGGTGTATAAATAGAGATAGGGCGTGGAGAAGTTCTCTGTTAGTAATTTGATAATTCGATTGTGGCCTCGTTATCGTTGCTTAAATAATTGATTAGAGATTTTCATATTTTATGCCGATTTTAAATAAAATCACGAGAAATTATATTAAATTATATAAAAATAAGAGTTACAGTAATTATATTAATCTGAGTAAATTACATAAGAGCAGCTACCAGGGGAAGTACCATGGCAGCTCCCAGAGAGAGAGTAGCAGCTCCGTTGGCAAGAACGGGACCCTCACCAGCACCAGAGCTTCCTCGAGTAGGAGAAGAGGAGTTGGAGGGTGTGCCAATGACGCCAGGAGCGATAGTAGGCTGGGATCCAGAGTCGGAGGGAGAACCAGAGTGACCAGCCTTTCCAGAGCCATCAGAAGACTCGGAATCAGAGTCGGAGTTAGAGCCAGAGTCAGAGTCAGATCCAGAGTCAGAACCAGAGCCAGTAGGCTTAGGGGAAGAGGTAGCAGAGTCAGAAGAACCAGCAGAGCCAGAAGAGCCAACAGAGTCAGAAGAGCCAGCAGAAGTAGCGGAAGCAGACTCAGAGGCACCAGAAGACTCAGAAGCGGCAGTAGACTCAGAGGCAGAGGCAGAGGTAGAAGCAGTAGCGGAAGCAGAAGCCGAGTCAGAAGCAGTAGCGGAAGCAGAAGCAGAAGCCTCACCGGAGGAAGCAGGGGCAGAGTCGGTAGCAGAAGCGACATCGGAGGAAGCAACCTCAGAAGCAACCTCAGAAGCAGCCTCAGAGGCAACAGAGGTGGGAACAGCTCCAGAAGAGGCAGCCTCAGTAGCAGCTCCGGAAGTAGCAGGAGCGTCAGAAGAAGCAGCGTCAGAAGAAGCAGCGTCAGAAGAAGCAGCGTCAGAAGAAGCAGCACCAGAGGTGATGGCAGGCTCTGAAGTAGCGACAGGGTCAGAAGTAACAGCAGCTTCAGACGAAATGGCAGGCTCAGAAGTAGCAGCGGCAGAAGTAACAGCAGCAGAAGTAGCAGCGGCAGAAGTAACAGCAGCAGAAGTAGCAGGTGCCTCGCCCTGAGCCTGGTCGACCCAGCCTTGGAGTCGCGCAATGAGACCCAGGAGTCGGTCGAGGTTGGCCTGGAGCTCGGGAGACTTGTTCTCGACGGGCTCAATAATAGCCACGATGCTCTGCAGACGCTCCAGGAGGGGCAGAACGTCGGCAGTCAGCTCCCCAACGGTGTCTCGCTTGATCACAACCGTCCATCGTCGCTGGAGAGGAGCAGTTGCAGAGCCGTTAGCGGCAGTAGATGTGGCAGCAGGAGGAGCAGAAGACAGGGCAGCCTGGAGGTCGGGAAGTCGGCTGATGACGTCCTCCAGAGAAGCGACAACCTCGCTGATGAGCTCCTGGAGCTCGGGAGAGTCGGGCATCTCCGCCAGAAGGTCGGCGAGAACGTCCTGGACGTCGGCAAGGACACCGTCAAGAGCAGCCAGATCCTCAGCAGTCACGGGAGGGTTGGTTGAGGTAGGAGGGGCAGAGGTGGAAGTAGGCGTGAAAGTAGCAACGTCAGTGGGCTCAGGGACAAAGGTAGAGGCAACAGGCTCCTCAGTAGGCTCAGGAACAAAGGTGGAAGCAGCAGACTCAGTGGGCTCAGGAACAAAGGTGGAAGCAGACTCAGTGGGCTCAGGAACAAAGGTGGAAGCAGACTCAGTGGGCTCAGAAGTAACCTCAGGCTCAACAGGTTCAGGCTCAGCAGAGGGAGTAGGCTCAGGGAGCTCTCCACAGGGCCCAAGAGGAGGGTAGTTGACGACAAAAGCGTCGGCGGGGGTACTGGCGGCTCGCTCCTGGGCCAGCCACATCAAGAAGACAAAGTGGGAAGGGTCTTCTCCCTGCTCGAGACGCCAGTCCACGGCAGGACCAAAGGTGGAAGGGTCGTTCACATCAAGGAGCTTGGACCAGTCAGCAGGTGCGCAAGTTTGCTGGAAAACCTCGTTGGCGTACCGCTGATGCATCTCCAGGTATTTTATGAATATGTCGGGGGTGGCCAAGTTGCTCACGAGCATAGTTTGCTGTCTCTCAGTGACATATCCGGCGTAAGCGTCGAGGATGTCAAAGACAGAGTTGAGGTAGGGGTCATCGTACTCGAGCGTAGGAGAGTCGAACCGTGCTCGGACTTCAGGGTCATCGGTGACGTCTGCAAGAGCGACAGAAGAGAGAGTGGCGAAAGAGAGAAGGGTCAGTTTCATCGCGAAAGAAGGACTAAAGGTCAGTGGCGCAGTTGCTGTTCATTTTGGAACGCTCTGGCTTATATGTCTTTGGTATCGGTGAGGTATCCACTATGAGTGAGGGTTTTGACCTTGGCTAGCCCACATATTGCTCAAGAGTCAGGGGAGGTCGAAGTGTAGATGTAAGGAACATGTTGGGAGATGCACTTCGACAGAGTAAAACAGCATCAGTAGACGGACCAATAAAATGTGAGAAAAAAAAAAACTTCATAAAGCAACGCTGAGAACACCTCTATTGATCATCACCAGCTTCCATAACGGAATGCGCCACAAACACGTTGTTCGGGTGTTTTGACGTCGCCCAGTTTTTCCAAGGGTGTAGAAGTTCCCGCCTAGCACTTCAACTAGCCCACTACCCCTTGTTTTTTAAGCAGTTACTCAATTTGGCAGTCTTATTTTTGTGTTCATCCATGTCTTTTCAAGTCTACAATCAACGTCAGCATATGGAAGTTGTAGTAGGAGTAACTACTCATCAGCAAGATCTCAACGGCTACAGAAGAAATTACTGAAAACGGCTCAATGAACTAAATTCAATCGTTCGCCATTGTCTTCTACTTGTAGCTGCTCAGAATATTATCAGATGCGCTAGTGCTTCTTTACCGCTTCGGAGACATTCTAAATTGGTGACAAAGGAGAGAACATTGATGCCGACACCAATGCGCTTCGAATAACAAAGGAAGAGACAAGCAAACTGCAAGATCATCACCTAACACCTACAGATTCCACGGAATCTCATTGCCAGTGACTTACATTCCGCGATTGACGTCACAAGCCTACATTCCTGCTCCATAATAATCGTTTTCTGGTTTATCTTTTTCTATTTACATCCCCGTGGAAGGTGGGCACCTACAATGTGGGCAGAGTCTTGAGCTTGAGACAGTCCGTTCGCTCGCCCTGAGAACCCGCAACAAAAGAGCAGTAGGTTTCCTGAAGACACTTCTTGTCGCAGCCCTGCTGGGTGTAGGGCGACTTTCTGAAGTAGTGATCGTAGTATAGCTGGTTCTGAACAGGATCCTCGATGATCCCCTTGGCAGCTCTGTGCCAGAAAGTTGCGTTGAGAGGAGCGTTATCGGGCCAGGTGTTGTTAGGATCGTAGGCCTGACGAGCAGAGTACTCCCAGATCCAGGTCATCTGCTTGGGGTTCTGGGGCTCGTACACCTTGTAGGTGTAGTTGCCGACAGTCTCGTTCTTGTACTTGTTGATGTTGTACTCGTACGTCTCGTTGAGGGGAGAGTAGTAGTTCTTGGACTCCATGATCTCGAACGTCTTGGTGTCGACTTCATAGTATCTCCAGGCGGGGTTAAACTTGTCAACAGGAGTGACAGACTGAACGATCCAGCCCACAGAAATAGCCGACTCTTCGGTCCACACGTTGTTCTCCTCGTAGAAGACGTTGAACTGGTCTGCGTGGGTGTGTCCAAAGAAGTTGGCAGCAATCACATGGGGAGAGAAGCGTCGAATAACAAGTCTGAACACCTCAGTAGCCCAAGGAACGGCTCCCATCTCCTGAGAAGGCACGTGGGCCATGATCCAGGCCTTCTGGCCGAGTCTCTCGCACTCCAGCAGCTCGCCCACAAGCCACTTGAAGGTTCCCGAAAGATCGGGCTCGGTGATGTTCCAGAAGTTGTAGTAGTTCTCCGAGTACCAGAAGTTGGAGTCGATGGAGATGACCCGCAGACCTCTCTTGGTGGTCACAGCAAAAGAGCCGTAGGTGTGCTCAGCCTGAGCCTCGGTGGACTCGTTGATCCAGCCAAAGTCCTTCCACATCTTGGCAGAGAGCTCGGCGTTCCAGGAGAACTCGCCTGCAAAGCCAGAGGAGTTCTGAGCAAGCTGGGCGTAGGGGTACGAGTCGTGGTTGCCGAAGGTAGGGTAGACGGGAATGTCACCCATGTACTTCTTCATCAGGTAGTAGACCTCCTCCTCGGACTGGTAGGTGTGCGTGAATGACAGCCAGTCCTGGATATCGTGGGAGACCATATCGCCAGTGAAGATTCCGAATTCAAAGTCTCGAGCGTGAGCCAGAGCTCCCACGGTCTTCATGGAGTCTTCAACCAGCGATCTGGGAGCGTCACAGTGGTAAGATCCGAGTTTCTGGGCCGGCTGAACGGTGTGGTTGAGGCCAGCTGCAATGGCCTTCTTGTTGAAAGACTCGACTGTGCAGCACATGTAGGCGTCGCACCAGGACTCCAAACCGGGCTGGTAGCGCAGATCGAGGTGGAAGTCGGACACATGGACGACGTTGAAGGTCTCGTTGGACGGCTCAATCTTGGGAGGGTTCTTGGGCTTCTCGGGCCACCAGGACGAGAGATCGGGTTCGGGAACAGGAGCAGGATCGCAGGTGTTAGGGGCAGTATAAGCACACAGGTTGATTCCATCTAGACCAAAGGTGTCCATGATGGTGAAGACCTGCGAAACGTGCTTTCCGGGGTTGCCCTTGGTGATATCGGATCCCTGCCACTTGTCGCAGTCGTCCTGCCAGTCGTACAGGGTGCACAGCTTGACGAGAATCTGGGGAGTAACAGTAGGAGCCTTCTGGGTGATGTATTTGCCCAGGTTGATGCCCTGGAGACACTTGGTGCAGTTGGAACCGGTGCCATTGAAGATCTTCTGAGCCTCGAGGTAGCCCCATTCGACTAAGCCTTCGTTTCCGATGTTAGGAACGTCCACAAAGTGGGACGAGGAGTTGTCAGCTCGCTTGATGAGACCAGCAGCAGCCAGAAGGCCGGTAGAGAGTTGCAGAAGGTTGACCATTGGCCCTCAAACAAGTGTCTCGGCTGAATATATGGTCGGCCATGTTCAAGCACGTTTCTTCAGCACACTCAGCATTGGCTTGAGGACGATACGACATTGCCAGGACAAGGTTGACTTCAGCTAGGTAGCTGCTTGATTAGGATAGGTTCAGGACAACGTTCAATCGAGTTGAATTGGCTTTGCGGTAGATAGCGATATCGATGTTGGTGTGAAGATGGTATGCGTGGGTATCGGTGACAATGAGTGGGTATTCTGTAAGGTCAATTACATCTTGTTGGAAGGCTCACAATACTGGAAGCCTTATCATTGGCGTCAAAGAGTTCGGATAGCTAAATCCAGTTTAATGACCGTTGTATGATCGACACTGCTAACCAAGACACATGTTAGCAGGCGAAGCTGAGATACGATTTCGAGGTCGAATGTCTCAGTAATCAAACGGCATCAGTAATAATCGGCAAACTTGAACTCTCTTGGCCAAAAATAGCACAGTGTGGCTTGTGCTTTCATTGCATTTGTCAGCATTGGTCATAAGTGATGCCAATGCTTGCTTTGACTGACTGTCAATACCACAGAACACACTGCATCAGATTTCAGGGCAGACATCAAGATCTCCCAACACTCTGTTTGCAGGGATTCCCGGGTAAATTTACAGAACATGAGCTTATAAAAGCTCCCAGCTGGGAATCGAAGAGATCGTAACACACCCTTACAGATTCTCCTAGAGAAGTCCGATCTGGATTTTGAAAAGCCAAGAAAACACAAAACAATTGATTATTTCACATCAATAATGAAAATACCCCCAATATTACCAAAAATCACCCCAAACCACCCTCCACTACTCCACCACCACCGATAAACTCTCCGTGCCACTGTGCATAAACTCTAATATTTTTTTCAAGTCTTCTGCACAAAAGTCTGGCAGAGTGCGCATCAACTACAATGTCCGACCTCGACCACACGGAACCGCTGGAGGACAAGCTGGACCGGATCCGCGTCCATGTGAACTCCAAGCTGGCCAACCAGAAGCAGCTGGCCATCATTCTGGGCGCCGTGGAGGAGAATCTGGAGGAGGAGAAGACGGAAAAGACCGCCACCTCCTACTTCATCTCCTTCCTGGCGCTGCTGGAGCAGTCCTTCAGCCGCCAGGCGCCCGACCAGCTGGAGAACGCCGATCTCGCCGCCTCTGCTCTCTACTTTCTCGACCTCGTGTCGCCCTACGCCTCCGAGTCGCTGCTGCGAGCCAAGTTTTCGCAGATTTTCGTCAAGCTGGCTCCTGTGCTGGGATCTGCCGATTCCGAGTCTGCGCTGCTGCGATCTGCCATTGGAACGCTGCAGCACCTGCTGCTCGCTCAGGACGCCGCCTCGTGGCAGACGCCCGCCTCTGAGCTCTCTCCCCGACGAGGAGTGGTCGGTCTGATGCATCTGGCCGTCAACCCTCGGCCCAAGATCCGAAAGCGGGCTCTCGACGCGCTCGCCAAGATTCTCGAGACCCGAGTGTCTCCCGTGCTCGTGGAGCACCCTGCCGCAGCTACCTGCGCCGACACAGCTCTCCAGGCCGTCAAGTCGTACCTGGAGGCCCACAAGAAGGAGGACACCGTCGACGCGGGCTTCATGCACGCGCTGGCGCTGGTCAAGACCATCTGCGGCGTCGGCATGTGGCCCATGTCGCAGTTCGACGAGCTGTGCCAGCTGCTGCTGTCCATCTCCAAGACCACCAACCAGATGCTGATCCAGGCCACCTTTGGCATCTTCGAGGGCGTCTTCCGACACTTTGCCAAGTCCGAGGAGGACGACAACAACAAGACCCGCAAGCTGCTGGTCATTCTCGACGCTGTGATCGACCAGGCGCCTGCTACCAACGACCAGCATCTGGCTCCTGCCTGGTTTGCCGTTGTTGCCCAGGGCGTTGGAGCTCTCGGCGAGGTCAACCCCGACAAGGGTCTCGCCAAGACGCCCGTCGTCTTCCAGAAGGTGTGCGCTTACCTCGATTCCGAGGCCGACAGCGTGCGAACCTCTGCGTCGCAGTGTCTCGTGGCCCTGTGCTCGTCTATCAACCAGAAGGCCCTCCAGAACGGCGACAAGTGGCTGTCCAAGCTCGCCGAGATGGCGACCATGCTGCTGACCGTCCAGACCCGAGCTTCTCTCGTCGACTCGACCAACGTTGTCGCTGCTCTGCTCGACACTCTGCGATGGAAGTCCGACCCCTTCCTCGTCGAGGCCGTCAACATCATCGGCAACCTGCGAACCGAGGAGTCGTTTGTCAACGGCATTCCTGCTCTCGACAACGCTCTCGGATCCGCCATTCGAGCCATGGGCCCCGCCAAGGTGCTCGAGCTGCTGCCTCTCAACCTCTCCAACCCCTCCTCTGACAGACCCGGCCGTGCCTGGATGCTGCCCCTGCTCAGAGACAACATTCACAACTCGGAGATTGCCTTCTTCAAGAGCGAGTTCCTGCCGCTGATCGAGTACTTTGACGACAAGATTGCGACCACCAAGGGAGCCACCGCCAAGGTCTTCGAGGCTCTCATTGCCCAGGTATGGTCCATTCTGCCCCGATTCTGCGCTCTGCCCATGGATCTGCAGCAGTCTTTCGACCAGTCCTTTGCTGAGCTGCTCTCCAACAAGCTGTACTCCAACATTGAGATCCGGCCTGTCATCTGCCAGTCGCTGCGTCTTCTGGTCGAGAGCAACGTTGTCTACGCCGAGGAGCCCGAGGCTGCCGAGTTTGAGGACGTCAACGACGATCTGCTGCTGCTCGAGCGATTCCCCCGATCCGAGGCTGAGGCCAACGTTGCCTACCTTGGCACTGTCTCTTCCAAGATCCTCGCCGTTCTCTTCAACGTCTACGGCCAGACCATTCCCGAGTCGCGGGGCTTCATTCTCGAGTGCATCAACGCCTACCTCGGCATCACCCCCGCCGGCGAGATTGGCGACATCTTCGACAACGTCTGCGGCATGCTGCACAAGGCTCTGGAGGACGAGGCCAAGGAGACCAAGCCCGAGAAGGACGCTCTTCCGGCCATGTCGCTGACCATGCTCGACATTCTCATCGCGCTGGTGCCCTACATCCCCGCCTCCTCTCACAACACTCTGCTGACCGTCTTTGTGCAGATGATCCAGAACGCGGACCCCAACCACCAGAAGAAGGGCTACCGACTGCTGACGCGACTTGCCGAGGCCGACAACTCCTTCGAGACCCTCGAGAAGCATCTCGACAACATCTGCGGCGTGGTTCTCGAGTCTGCCGACTCCGTCACTGCCGTTTCTCGAGGTGCCCGAGTGGCTGCACTGGCCAAGCTGGTTGCTCTGCTGCCCGAGAACGACCTCTACTTCATCCCCGCGACCGTCTCCGAGGCTGTCATTGCCACCAAGGACGTCAACGAGAAGACCCGAACCTCGGCCTACAACCTGCTCGTGCTGATGGGCGAGAAGATGGCTCGAGGAGGAGTCATCGACAACTCGCGAATCCCCGGTCTCGAGGACGCCGATCTCGGCTCCGTCAACGCCAACCTCACCGAGTTCTTCAAGGCCGTTTCCGCCGGTCTGGCCGGAACCTCGCCCAACCTGGTGTCTGCGACCATCACCGGTCTGTCTCGAATCTTGTTCGAGTTCAAGGACGACGTGCCCATGGAGATGCTCAGCGACCTGGCTCAGACCGTGGAGCTGTTCCTGACGTCGCAGAACCGCGAGATTGTCAAGTCGACTCTCGGCTTCGTCAAGATCACCGCCATCTCGCTCCCCATCGACCTGGTGGAGCCCCAGCTCGGCGACCTGCTGCCCAAGCTGCTGCACTGGTCGCACGAACACAAGGGCCACTTCAAGGCCAAGGTCAAGCACATTGTCGAGCGTCTGATCCGACGGTTCGGCTTCGACACCATCGAAAAGCATTTCCCCGAGGCCGACAAGAAGCTGCTGACCAACATCCGAAAGTCCAAGGAGCGATCCAAGCGAAAGCGAACCGAGGAGAAGGACGAGGATGCCCCCGCGCAGTCCACCAAGCCCAAGAAGGAGTTTGCCTCCGAGTACGAGCGAGCTCTTTACGGAGACTCGGACTCTGAGGACGAGGACGAGGACGACGAGGAGGAGATCTCCAAGCGAGCCTCCAAGTACATTATGCAGTCGGACGACCCTCTGGATCTGCTGTCGCAGCAGGCGCTGGCTCACATCACCTCTTCCAAGCCCAGAGGAAAGAAGGAGCCTCTGCTGAAGTCGTCCAAGTTCAAGACCAACGAGTCTGGCAAGATGATCTTCAAGGAGGACGAGGAGGAGGACGTGATTCCCCAGGGCTCTGCCATCGACCACTACGTCGAGGCCATCAAGAACGGACCCGTCCGAGGACAGAAGAATAAGTACAAGTACAAGAAGTCCAAGGGAGGAGATGACGACGGAGGAGATTATGACGACGTGGTGCCAAAGCGGCCCACCAAAAAGTTTTCTCGAGGAGGCGTGAGCAAGCCCAAGGGAAAGCCCCAGCGACGAAAGTTTTAGATATTTTGTATTAATGGGTTTTGAAAATGCATGGAAGTTGTAGAAATTGTAGATTGGTACCAAAATGCGTAGAACTGAATGGCGGTTTTAAAGAGAATAGTCTGGTATTTGTGGCGTCGAAATTGACGAGTTGCAAGCTGGACAAATTTAAGGTGGGGTTTGGTAATGAAATAAAAAATAAAATAAAAAATTCTCAACGACGCAAAAGTGGTTTCATGGGCAATAAAAACCTACCATCATAATTGATTCAACCGTAGGAATCCAATGGTACCAATAACTAAGTCATATCTCGTCAAAAATCGCCCGAATTTTTTTTCAGAATTTACCACCAGTTGGCGGAACCCACCACTATCTGCATCTTTTGGGCGTCTGGTGTAGTTGGTTATCACATGCGCTTAGCATGCGCGAGGTCCCCGGTTCGATTCCGGTGTCGTCCATTCTTTTTTGCCTGGTTTTTGCGGTCGTTTTGGTCGTTGAATGTGTGTGTACACAGACAGGCATTTTTTGTTACCTATGTCAGAAGGGTCGGATAAGGTTTACTATCAGGCTCAGTTATCAAACCTTATTATTTCGCCTCAAAATGAGCCTCCTTCAGCCCAGCATTCTTCATATCACGACTATAGGGCGCCTATTGTTTATTTTACTGTTTTAATCGACTAATTTTCAGTCTGTTTTGACACAGAAAGCACTCCTTTGTCGATTGCATCACAACTCAACTTTCGCCACATCACAGCACTATGATCAAGAGAATCCTCGCACTACTAGCCTGCCTAACTATCATAGCCTTGAAGAGCTACGTGTTTGTTTTCAGCAAGTTCTTCAACGTCCAGCCACCTTCTTTCAAGCACTCTGTTGAGGAATACAACTACATTCCAGTTGTCGATCTGCACAAAAGCTTGGTTGAGATTCCGTCCGTCTCTTTCAACGAGACTAAGATCACTCGCTTTCTGCATATATATATATATACCTTTCCACCAGAGGTTACTCAATTGACTTGATTGGTGCTCACAACCGTCAAAACGTCTACGCTTACAAGGGAGCACGAAAAGACGCCCAAGTACTTCTCACGAGTAATGTTGACCACGTTAGTCAAGGTGCACCTTACAACGTGATTGACAACGAAGTTTACGGCTCAGGGTCTCTGGATGCCAAAGCATGTGTTGCTGCTCAAGTTACTGCTTTGGAGGAGCTTCTGAGAGGCAGAGAAGTTGCATACAACAATGTGGCTTTACTGTTAGTTGTCGGAGGAGAGGTGTTCGGCTCTGGAGGAATGATTGAGGTTGACAAAACGACGAAGCCCTGGAAAAAAAAGTGATTTTCGGAAAACCCAGTGGCCTTGACTTGGTAAGTTGTCATTGTGGAGTTATCATTGTTGGGCTGGAGGCTGAAAACCAAGTCCTAGTTGACATGCTAGAGGCATTCAAGACGTCAGTCATTTCAGGGCAAGTCAATGTGGCTTTTATCAAGAACTAAAAGGCCACTTTTTGAGGTTCGGTTCATGGGAGACCAAGATAATGTTACTGATGAGGTCATTGGAGTTCTGTCTCGCTTCCGAGATGTGGTATTCACGTACCAGTCTTATCCACCCCAAGACTTTGACTGCGAAGTTCCAGGATTTGATACGACTGTTTCTTCACTCTCCAGCGATAGTCCACATCTACATGGTGATTTCCATCGATATTTGTATGGACCTGGAAACATGAGTCTGGCACATGCCCCTGACGAGCATGTTAGCATTGTTGATCTGCTGGCAGCTGTAGAGGGGTACAAGAATTTGGTTTTGTACTCGCTATGTAGTTGCTAATTTTTTTATATACTTGAAATACGGGTGTTCTCATGTCCCTTCAAGCACAGTTACCAGATTAGGCACGAATTCTAAGACTAATTACAATAATAACAGTGTACAACTACAACACAAACTACGATTGAAAAAGTTGGGAGGGACTCTATGGTCCAAAATGTATTATCCCGAGAGGTTCAGCTCATTGGCTTACGTCCTCTGACTATATTCAAGGTTCGGCTGGTGTACATCCTCATCTCGAGGTTCCACGCCTACATCCTTTCTGAATGCGAATCTGATCTTAGATCCCGACTGCGTTGTGTCTGGCTCTGGCTCTCACTGGCTTGATAGCACTCACCGGCTCTGGTCCTAGACTCTGTTGCTCTCATAGGCTCTGGCATTTCAGCTCTGGCTCTCATTGGCATCACACTCAGCTCTTATCGGCTCTCTGGCTCTTATTGGCTGTATGGCTCTGGCTCTTGCTCTGGCCCAAGGTGCTGGCATTCTGCTTTCGCAGTTCACAGTGTCACCTGTAGCGCTAACGTCATCGTTTCACAGTATCGTAGTGCTGGCATAACTCGTCTTTTCACAGTATCACTTGCTGGCATAACTTAACGTCTTGTAGTCGCTCACGTCTCCTGCTCTGGTGGCTGTTCGGCTTTCACCTGCTTCAGCTCCAGGCGGCTTTTCAGCGTGTTTGTGTCGCATTTCAGCGTGTTTGTGTCGCATTTCAGTGTGTGTATCGCATTTCAGCGTGTGTATCGCATTTCAGCGTGTATCGCAATTGTCGGTCGGTGGCTTTGAAAGCTCTTGACTCTGGCGGAAGGCAGGAAAGGCCAACTCCTTGCCCGAAGGCGGTCTTTGCAGACGCTTATACCAGGTGGCATTCGTAGCTGGGATCAGGTTTGGATCGTCAACTATCGCTCTTGACCGAGATTCCTGGTGTGCTGATATCAAGTCAGCATCAGATGGAGGCGACATATGGCTGTGTAGAAGACAGCCCATCCCTCCATAGCATTCAGGAGATGTTATCCATGCTGGGAGTTTCACCCTGGGAGCTACCCATCAAGTGCTCTAGTCATAGCGAGCTCTTGGACAATGTTTCGTGCCCGTCACTGCTCTTCTAGGAGACAGAACTCATGAGGGCTGGCTAAGCTTGTCTCGTCATCGTTCTGCGTCCAACGCATGTACTGAGGGGTTCCCTTTCACTCGGCGGCTTTGCTTGCGCTCAGCTCCACGTCTTAGCTACTCGCTCGAACGTTCTTCACGCCCGGTTTTAATCCGACTCTGCAGTTGCATCGTAGCAAGCCTTTCGACTCACTCAGCAACTTTTGGAATACTGCTTTGCAGCAGGACCAATAGAGCAGACCCCAAAGTGTTGCTCATGCTGGGATTTTCACCCGTGGTTGCGAACCATCTTTAGACAGGGCTCCGAGTAGATAGCGGATCTTGCTCATCGTAGCTCCATCGTAGATGCATGAAGAGAGGTGTGCTGACTCTCCAACTCGACAACGTGCGTCCTTGTATCAACTCGGCAAGTTGCGTCTTGGTAGGAGTATCGAATATGTCCGCTCGCGCAAGACAGTACTGCTTCACAGCTTTCGCTCAGCAGTGTCAGCAGCTCCCGAAGTGATCGAATCCTCTGCAGAAGCTGAGAGACTGGTCGACTTCTGATGCTGGAAAAGAGGGATACTCGAGGGGTTTATATATTCCTGAGAGGGCCGGATTGAGTTTCGAAATTCGCTGTCAAAGTTCGGTTAGTGGCAAAAGTAGTGTCGATCCTTGCATAAACGAAAGAAAGAGAACTCTGTGGAATTTGCGAGAAGGTATGTGAAGGGGGAAGAAAATTAGCAGGGATAAAAAAAAGTGTCGGAATTTCGATCATCGTGTTGTTTTTTGCGGTTTTTAGTCGATTCATGCGAACCACAGACCAGTATCGTCTCTATTCTCGACTACAATATGCAGGAGGTTTGAATTAAGGTTCTCGTATTGGGTGGCAAAACTAACCTTATTCATTTGTCCAGCCCCCTTCTTTGTTTAATCACCATCTAGATGGTTCTAGAGGATTGAGAGACACAGTGAAAGTCAGAGTGGCCAGAAGGGAATGCCCATGACACTCCGTGAACGTGGGGCTTGTTAATTCACCCCTTTTTGTGCTATGATGTTCCATAAAATTCATTAAGATTATTCAAGTCATGTGACCTTTTAAACTTTATTTACTACCAGTTTAAGGTTCAAGCCAGTGACAAGATCATGACAGAAACTGGGATTATTTTTGTTACGTTTCAGGTGCTCCAATATATGGACTTATGTATATCAAAATGACCGGAAGAATGTGATGCAAAAGCATCTACTAATATGTTCAATTATTTCAGCCTCTGTTAGGTAGATATCAATTCCCATATATTACCCAGTTATAGCATGGAAATCTGCATTCCAGGTGGTTCTGCTGGTGGTTTCAGATAGCTTCCAGTATACGATACAGGGCGGTAAAGGTCACCTAACTAGATACTAATGGCATTAGTCTGAAATACGCTGAGATTTTGTGTACTTTATGCTGGACTATTTGTACTTTATGCTGGCTGTTCCTACTTTATGCCGAATTGTTTGTACTTTATGCCAGGATTCGGGATACTTTATGCTGTGAATTGTTGATAATAGAAACGTCTAATAGTGTCAGCGGATGTCAGAAACAAATATCGCACTAAAATAAGTATACTATCCAAGCCAATTGTGGTGTTGTATATCGGTGAGCTACTGATAACTGGTCATAACGTCCTCTACTTCCATGTCTCTGAGGTTCGAGAATCCAGATACCAGCACAATAACATCTTCCCACTGACAATTCCCGCTGAAAACAAAAGTGGGAACCCACTTTGACCAGTTTTTCTTGCTGGTCTTTTTTTCACGTTTTTTTTACCTTGATCCCCACTTTTGGTTGCCTCGACGGAACTACGCGGAGGTGTGGAACCCCCACTCTGGCTGAAAATGCCCCCTAAAACTGATAAAACCTTGCCCCAATTGCCTGTTTCAATTGCAAGCCGCACCAAAAGATTCCAGCTTCTCCGGGCACATTTCTGATGATAAATCGTTTGAGCCGCACGGCTCGGCACAACATCTTCCATAAGGTTTAATGTGTGGAAGTAGAGAGGATAAACAGGGGTAAGAGGAGGGAAATTGTGCCGGGGAAAGACGAAAAGTGAGAGTAAACACCTGTAGTATTATGCCAGTACTTTCAAAATTTTCATTAGCTGCGTATTAGCCCTTCCATGACATTTGTTATCATCTCGCTAATGCACCCAGTGCATGAGATCTGCAGGGATCATCACGCTGAACTTTTGAAAACCAAAGGCTCCGACGATGGTGCAATAGGAGCATGCTCTTTGTTTCTCGGGCGGGGAAGAGGTGTTTTGCTTCGCATCTATCTTTGCTTCCAATTAAGGGTACGTGCATACAATGGCGTAATGATTGGGGGTGCAGAAAGTGGAAGAATTGAACTTTCTCGAATATGATACTGGAAGTGCTGGAAGCTATCAGGAAGATTTACAACAACATATCAGGAAGAGCAGGGGGGAAAGATAGACAATGTCTCATTGGTACTATAATTTTCTGAGAAGTTGCTATGTCCTTCCCATCATACAGTAAATCCTTTTGACTCTATGGTGGACATCTACTCTTACTGTGCTATACTGGTATCTCGTCGGTTAGTGAGACATTCTATCTCCCGAGATTGCGATATTGCGAGATTGCGAAACAAATACATTGCAAATCTAATCAACGGTTCCTCAACCTAAGCACCTCCACTCTACGGTGCTTACCCACACTTCTGCCGAGGTAAACAGTGATAAGACATACAGGAATGCACCGGAAGATGGAACCGTTGGTGCGGCTATTGAAATCAAATAGGAAAGACTGACAAGGGTTTTGCTTCTTTAGGCCACGTTATCAGGGCGTTTGGGGTCCGCGTAGTTCCGGTGAGGTCCTTCAAGGCGGGGTTGATTGCAAAAATGTGTGAAAAACATCCAGCCGAGAAAAACCAGCCAAAACGGGCTCCCACTTGCGAGTGTGGGTGTTTGGAGTGTGTTTTGAGCGGTAGTTCATCTATTCTCTTGCCTCCCAAATGAAAGAACTAACAGACTGTCCCACTACTGTAGGTCATCTGGTCATTCAAGTTGCTACTCGTACTTGTACGATACGAACAAGGAGATCAGAGGATCGAAAACGGTAAGTAATGGCTACTTGTACAATTCAGCACACTTATTACAGTACTAGTAGAAGTCCATCTGGTACTTGTATCTATTTTTCTATGAGTCTTATCCTTCCAAATTTCTATATGTTAATGAACCCATGCGAGGAGTATCGCAGGTCTTGTGCTTATGCACGGATGTTGCAAAGGCATACTTGTGCGAAGTGCACATGCCAATCCACCTTTTCAAAGGGAAGAAGACTCGTGTCACCTCATCAGGCTTTCCTGTCCACACTTTTCAAGGCTATCGTCCTTGGACAGTCTGCAGTGCCTCTACTTAGTCTTCTTCTCAGTAGAAACCTGCTTGTCGAAGACAACCTTGTAGACGGTGCCTCCCAAAAAGTATGCCAGTCCTCCTCCGACAACTGCCAGAATGACAGCTCCGAAAATGTCCTCAGGAAGAGCCCCGAGAACGACCTTGTTGAGAACCACCTGGTACTCGGCATCAAGAGGCAGATAGTTGAGATCGTCGTCGCTGCTCACGTAGTCGGAGACGTACGTCACCTTGACAGCGTTCGTCTTGGGGTCGAAAACCATGTCGAACTCAAGAGGATACGATGCAGGCCAGCAAACTCGAACCTCGTACATGGTTCCATCGGTAGACAAACCGCTCAATTGGAACGTCTCGGTCTGCGGGAAAAAGTCGGGCATTGTCGTGATGGTTAGGGTATGGTCCTTAGGGCTGAGTGTCTTTGAGGACGCGTCGGAAATGGGTGAGCGCGACAGTTCAGGAACGAAACGGACCTGAGCGGTATTTGCGAGAGCCAGGGTTGTGTAGAAGGTTAGGGCGAGGAGTAGGGTCAGAAACGGGTGTATTTGGAGCTTCATTTTGTTGATTGGGGTTGTGGTGGCACGGTTGTAGAGATGCGGATGTTGAGGGTTTGGTGATGTTTGATGGTGGAGCAGGATTTAGAGTTTTGATAACATGAGGAAGCAGGATTGAAGAAGGGTGTTGTGTGGGTGTAAAAATAGAATACGTGAGTGTAAACACAATCCCTGTGGAATTTGATCTAGTATTTTTACATGTTGGCTTTGTCTCCATACTCATAACCTTAGGTTTGGTGAAGTTTGGGGAGGTCAGCCAAAGGGACACGCCTTTAGTTGAGTTTAGATGATTATTGTGGAATTTTGTTGGACATTTTGTTAACACTATGTTGAAAATTGCACCAAAACCACCGCGATCAACGTTGAAGACTGAGACGGTGTGTGGCTAATACGAGACGAATAAAAACAGAACAACCGACGTCTCTTCCAGTTGTGTTCCAATGAGGGAATATATGAAAGGCACCAGTCATGAAGTGTCTAGAATAGACATGAAACCCCGGAGGAATAAACCTTTGGAGCATCTCAAATGGTCATGCTCTCATGACTCAAAGGATCCACTCTCGACCTCGGCATATACGAACTCGTGAGTCACTTTAACTCTTCACAAGCCACACTCAAGTAGCAAGCCACAGTTAGGTGTTCAGGATTACGAAGTGCTTCAGTAGTAGGAGAAATGTTGTGATTGAAGAGATCCAAGCGACAGCGACAGGTTTCTACCGCTTTTAAAGTGTGTTACTTACCACTACAAGTGTACTCAGGAGACCACTGAAAAATCTAGATCTCGACATAACCTAATGCTAGCGTATCGGAGTCCGATTCGGAGTATTCTTGAGTATTTGGAGCTTAGTTTTGACCATTTGATGCTGAAACTTTTAAGAGCAGTAAAAATCGTTGCTGTTGTGTTTCTGATCAACTTTTAGCCGCGCTTCTACCTTTTCCGCCTCGAAACCACATCTCCGCCTCGGCTTTTGCCTACAACGCACATAACTTCTGATCCAGACGTCCGATTGGAGTTCTGCAAAGTGAAATTACTTGATTTCGAGCTAAGCGATCAGTTTACATCCAGTTAAAGACCGACTCTTATACGTATCGCCCAAAAACAACATCCTCGGTTTGCCCTTATCCCCCGCAGAACTCTAATGCATCCGCATCGTCTGCATGTGGGGGCGTGGGGGTGCATATGAGTCGTTACTTCAACTGCTACTTATACCGTCACCACACCAGATACGACACAGTACAGGACAAGTGATCTCAGCAAGTGGCAATCATTCACAGCAAGAACAAAAAAGCTCAGTACGCCAAATCACACAAATCACTACGCTAAATCACACAAATCACTACGCCAAACCACACCATGAACGGATCAGAAGTCATTGCCGAATCACTGGTGCAACTAGGCGTGGAGCACGTCTTTGGAATCGTCGGAATCCCCGTCATCGAGGTTGCTGACGCCTGCATTGCTCGCGGCATCAAGTTTGTCGGATTCCGAAACGAACAGAGCGCTTCCTACGCCGCTTCCATCTACGGCTATCTCTCTGGCAAGCCTGGAGTCTGTCTGACAGTCGGAGGACCCGGTGTTCTGCACGCTCTGGCAGGTGTGGGCAACGCGCAGTCCAACTGCTTCCCTCTGCTGCTTCTCGCTGGAAGCGTAGACGTGCACAACAGCCACAAGGGCGGCTTCCAGGAGCTGGACCAGGTCGCAGCGGTCACAGAGTACACAAAGTTCGCTGCCAGACCCTCCAGCACGGATGCGCTGCCCTTCCTGCTCGAAAAGGCGTACCGAACCGCCTACTTTGGCCGTCCTGGAGCCACCTACGTTGATCTGCCGGCCAACATTATTCAGTCCAAGGGCAACGAAGTCGCTTTTGGAGTGCTCAAGCAGATCAGAGACGTGCCTGCTCCGCGATCCGCAGGAGACCCCGCCAAGATCGCCGAGGCTGCCGCTCTGATTCGATCCGCAAAGTTCCCTCTGCTCGTTATCGGTAAGGGAGCCGCCTACGCCAAGGCCGAGGACACCATCAGACGCTTCCAGGACAACACCAACATGCAGTTTCTGCCTACTCCCATGGGCAAGGGCGTTGTGAGCGACAGCAACCCCGGCAACATGTCTGCTTGCAGATCGCAGGCGCTGAAGAACGCCGATGTTGTCATTCTCGTCGGCACGCGACTCAACTGGATTCTGCACTACGGAGACGCCCCCAAGTACGGCGCAAACACAAAGTTCATCCACATCGACGTGTGTGCCGAGGAGCTTGGCAACAACGCCGGTCAGGCCGAGCTTGGTATTCTGGGAGACGCCTCTCTCGTCATCGGACAGCTCGACGACGTTCTCAAGGGCTGGAAGGCGCCTGCTCTGGCTCCCGAGATTGCTGCCAAGAGAGAGAAGAACGTGCAGAACGCTGCCAAGAAGGAGGCCGACCACTCTATCCCGCTCAAGTATTTTGGCGTCTTTGCCAGCATCCAGAAGACCATCGCCGACATCGCCAAGGACAAGAAACTCGTCATTGTGTCCGAGGGAGCCAACACTATGGACAACAGTCGATCTGTGTTTGGCCACTTGGTTCCTCGAACTCGTCTCGACGCTGGAACTAACGCTACTATGGGTGTTGGTCTGGGCTACGCTATTGCGGCCAAGGCTTATGACCCCCAGTCGCTGGTTATTGCCGTTGAGGGTGACTCTGCCTTTGGCTTTTCGGCCATCGAGGTCGAGACTGCTGTTCGAGACAACCTCCCCATGGTCATCTACGTCATGAACAACTCTGGTATTTACCACGGAGTTGATCCTTCTCGATACACCGACGGAAAGCCTCTTCCCTCTACTGCTCTCAGTCTGGATACCAGATACGATGTGCTGGCCGAGAGTCTGGGAGCCAAGGGCTACTTTGTCAAGAACATTGAGGAGCTGGAGGCTGCTACTAGAGACGCTGTGCAGAGCAACCGAGTTTGTGTTGTCAACGTGATCATCGAGAGCGGCAAGGACCGAAAGCTGGAGTTTGGATGGATGGCCAGCGAGAAGAAGAAGGAGAAGTCGAAGCTGTAGTTGAGTTGGTGTGGTAGATTAAAATATGACATGTTTTGGTATGTTCTTGGTAGTGAGACTGAATGGTGAAGTGTCTGTGTTTGTGTAACAAGTCAAGGTCGTGGGGTAACGTGCCCGTAATTTATGGCATAAAGTACAGTACCGGTACCCGCCATAAAGTAGGCTGCTCTGCGAAATGAAAGGCGTCTAGACAGAGCTCTGTTAATCCCAGAAGCTTGTGAGTAGAACCAAAAGGCTCGTCTCACAGAGGCCTTTAATATGGTTGCTAAAGTAAACAGACAGCACTTCCCCGTAGTAATATCCTACGAGTATGACAATGACCTAAAAAGGCGTCAGGACTCAGGAAAAATGACACGAGGGTGGTGATCGAAGAAGAAGTCTTATATCAACTGATTGCCTAGACAATATGATTGATGCGAGAGTGATTGGTTGTGTTGTTGTGTCTTTTTCCCAAGTCCATTGACTTGTATTTATAATCCGATTGATCAGAAAGGACCATAACTATGTATGTAAAGAATAGTCAGTTGTAGTATGGGCTGACCTCATTAGCATATAATAAAAGTACCTGAAGTTGTCAAATACTGGCTAATGGTTTATGGCAGTAATTGTTAGTTATGGTAATGGAAGTTCCATTAAACAACCTTAACTAGTAATAGTAAGTGCACTGAACGGTATCATAATGTTTGCTCAGTATTGCACCTCAATTGCTTTATGTCTTCATAGCAATTGGATATTTAAGGGATTGTAGTTAATCGCCAAACAGACACTGGAGCTACCAGATTAGTTATAGCGGGAAGGTATTAACCATAGAAGAATAGAAGAATCTTGTGTCGTAGCAACTGGTAACCTACAAGGAAGAACGAAGTATAATAACATTAATCATAAGAATTAACAAATCATAACACGCATCTGTTAGGAAGCTATTGTTAGTATGAGTAATTCACTTTATGACTTGCTCTTAAACTCACGATTACCTTCCTCCTTATTAGTCATCAGTCTTAAACTGCCATTTCTTCAACAATGGTGTGCTAGGTTACCATTTCACAAGCCTCCGTGCTTTTCCAGGATTTCTGCAGATAGTTTATGCGGAGAAAAAGACCCCCAGCTGGTGTAATATTAACGGTAGGGAAAATATTATTGTTCCCAAAGACTCTTCTCATTCATAGCTTCCCAATAATACTTTTTTATCTTCGGTATTAACATTACGTGGTCTTCATATATCAGATTCTAGATTTTTAGGAAAATTGAAAGAAGGCTGGACAGGGATCTAGTGACGCCATGAACTTTAAAGTAGATCCAGAAGATTTGTCTCCTTCGGGGCGTCACATGGGTATGCTATTTTATCTTTCCTCGTAGCCCCTTTACTCTTTTCCAGGATTTCTGCAGGTAATCTATGCGGCTTGAAAGAGGTATAGAGAGCGCAATTTTGTTGATGAGAGAGTGTAAGTAATATCTTTAGGATATCCTCATCTAGAGATTTACAATGATATGCCATACGACTATATTTTATGACAGCCTGAGATTTATGAAGAGAATCGAGTTTTTGGGGAAATTGTAAGGCACCTATACAGAGCTCTGTTCATGCCAGACATCTGAGAGTGCTACCAAAAGATTCGTCTCTCTAAGGGCTTTAAGGCGATATGCTGGAGTATCTTGACTTTATAGTCATTTGATGCTTTTCTATGAGTTTTGCCGATAAAGTACCTAGTTTATGGCATAAAGTACACCAATTCATGGGTGTCTGAGTAAGCCACAAATATAGGCTCACAAAAGAGGATTATTTCTTAAGGGCTTGGTGTCAATCTCAACCAAACACTTAGCTATTAATAAACTTCTACAACTAAAAATTACAATTACAACTAAAGTCTAACAAATCAATACAATAATAATACATTAATAATTAAACAGTGGGCTCAATAACAGCCACGCAATCTCCAGTATCCACCATGTCTCCGTTGGTGTTGTACAGCTTGACAATCTTGCCGGCAACAGGAGCGTTGACAACCATCTCGGTCTTCATGGCTTCGACCACAACAATGCCCTGGCCCTTGTCAACAGTGTCGCCGACAGCAACCAGACCCTTCCAGAATCGGCCAGTGACCTCAGAGAAGACCTGCACAGCAGTGGCAGACAGAGGAGTCTCCTCCTTGGGGGCTCCAGTCTTGCCAGAGGCCAGATCCTCGTTGGCGACCTTGATCAGGGTAGCAAAGTCGTCCAGACCCTCGGCCTGAGAGGCAATGTGAGCCTCGATGGACTTGGAGTTGTCCTTGAGCCAGGCAGAGTACTTGCCGTAGTCGAAGACAGACTGCTCCATCTCCACAGCGTATCGACCGTTCTCCACCTCGGTGGTGATGTGGTTGAGCTCCTCCTCGTCGACGGGGTAGTACTCGATCTGGTCGAAGGGAGAGAGCAGCCAGGGTCGCTCCTGGCCCAGAGACAGCTTGTCCCAGATGGGTATGGTTCGTCCAACCAGCTGGTAGCCTCCGGGAGACTCCATCGTGTAGATGCACATGTACATGCCTCCAATACCGACAGTGCCGTTGGGCGTGTAGGTTCGCGAGGGGTTGTACTTGGTGCCGAGCAGTCGGTGTCGAGGGTCGAGAGGCACAGCGCAAGGAGCACCGAGGAACACGTCTCCGAGACCAAGCACCAGGAACCGCGCAGTGTAGACAATGTCTCGGACCTGAGACCGGTCGGAGAACTTGTTGACGTCCCGGATGAAGTCGACGTTGTTGGGCAGCCAGGGAGCCTTGGACCGGATGGTCTCCTGGTACCGCTTGACGGCATCGAGCGTCTTGGAGTCCTCGAAGCACATGGGCAGTCGGATGATTCGAGAAGGCACCTGCCAGGTCTCGACGAACTGCAGTCGCTTCTCAAAGTCGACCAGAGCCTGCATCAGCGTGGATCGAGAGGCAGAGGGGTGGAACTCGATCAGCACGGATCGCACTCCTCGAGACATCTCCACAATGCCCTTGATGGACTGCTGGGCCTCCTCGATGAGCCGGTGAATTCGGTACGACAGGTTGATGTCCATGTTGTTGTCGCCGTACTCCACCAGAATGTACCGGTCGCCAGCCTGTCGGTAGACGACTCGGGGAGTCGAAGTGGACGCGGGAACGGTGTAAATGATGGGGTTCTCGTAGTCCTCGAGAGCAAGCAGAGCGTCGACAGACTCGTAGGGAGAACCACACAGGTTGGTGATGGTTCTGTCCTGGGCCTTCTTCAGCTGACGAGCAGAGTCGATGGTCATGGGAACAAACTGGACAGTGTCTCCGGGCTTGACCTGGCCAATCTTCCACAGCTCGGCCTCGACAACAACGGCAGCGCAGACAAAGCCACCGAGAGAGGGTCCGTCGCACGTCAGAATGACAGGCTCGTCACCAGTGAAGTTGATGGCGCCGAGCGAGTAGACGTAGTCGTGCTGGTTGGAGGGATGCAGACCGGCCTCTCCTCCGTCCTTTCGAGCCCACTCGGGCTTGGGGCCGATCAGACGAACACCAAATCGGTTGGAGTTGTAGTGGATCTTCCACTTGGCGTCGAAGAAGGTGTCCATCCAGCCGTGGGCAAAGAAGTCGGGCGAGCCGTGGGGGCCACAGGTCACTCCAACGGTCCAGGCGTTGCCGTACTTGGGGATCATGTCGGCAGAGGCAGGAGCAGGCTCAGAGATGGGCGCAGGAATGGAGCAAGAGGGCAGCTCAGGCTCGCCCATGAAAATGACGTCGCCAAACTTGAGGGTTCGGCCGTTGAAGCCACCGAGGTTGCCGAGAGCAAAAGTCGATCGAGAGCCAAGGTACTCGGGAATGGACAGACCGTTGCGGATGGCAATGTACAGTCTGCAGCCGGAGGTGAGACGACCGGTAGCAAGAGTCTGACCAGCCTTGACGGTCACGGGCTTCCAGAACTCGATGGGCTCGCCGTTGAGAGTAGCCTCGGCAGAACCACCGGTGATGGCAATGACGGTATCGCTGTGGAAGAGGATGGAAGGTCCGACGAGAGTGGCCTCGATGGCAGGAGCCTTGGGGTGGTTGCCGACAATCTGGTTGGCCACTCGGAAGGCGTAGGCGTCCATGGGTCCAGAGGGAGGAACACCAATGTGCCACAGCTTGGTTCGACCGGGGTAGTCTTGGATGGTGGTGTAAGAGCCAGGAGCGGTGATCTCAATGGCGTTGGGCGTGTAGTTGTACGAGTCGAGCACTCGGGTGGACACCTTGGCCTCGGAGAACATCTGAGAACCGACGATCGACTTGAGGTAGTCGAGGTTGGTGGTCACGCCAGCAACCACAGTCTCGTCCAGAGCCCGCTGCAGCTTTCGCAGAGCGTCCGCTCGGTCAGTGCCGTGCACAATGATCTTGGCGAGCGTGGGATCGTACTCCGCAGAGACCTTGGTGCCTCGAGTGACCCAAGTGTCGACTCGAGCATCGGTCGGGAACTGGACGTCGGTGAGCTGGCCAGGAGAGGGCACAAAGTCCTTGACGGGGTTCTCGGCGTAGAGACGGGCCTCGATGGAAGCTCCCTGGGGAGTCTTGGCTCGCTGGGCCTCGAAATCGGGAGCCTTGCCAGCGCCAATGAGAATCATCCACTCAACGAGATCCAGACCGGTGACGGCCTCGGTGATGGGATGCTCGACCTGCAGACGCGCGTTGACCTCGAGGAAGTAGAACTCGTTGCGCTTCTCGTCGAAGATGAACTCGACAGTGCCGGCTCCTCGGTAGTTGAGGTTCTTGGCCAGCATCTCGGAGGCGTTCATCATCCGGGTTCGCGTCTCGGCAGGGAAGTTGGGAGCAGGCGTCTCCTCAACGACCTTCTGGTTTCGTCGCTGCAGAGAGCAGTCTCGCTCGCCAATAGCAACGGCGTTGCCCTTGCCGTCACCAAGAATCTGGACCTCCACGTGTCGAGCGTTCTCCACAAAGCGCTCCATGAAGACACCGTCGTCGCCAAAGAACGACTTGCCCTGGTGCTTGACGGTCTCGAAGGCCCGCTTGAGATCCTCGGGCTTATCGACCTTCTGCAGACCAATACCGCCTCCGCCAGCAGTGCTCTTGATCATCAGGGGGTACTCGAGCTTCTTGGCAGCCTCCTCGGCCTCGGCAACAGTCTCGATCAGACCGGTTCCGGGAACAAGAGGAACGTCAGAAGCAAGAGCAATCTCTCGAGCAGAGTGCTTGAGACCGAGCTTTCGAATGGAGTCGCCAGTGGGACCGATGAAAACAATGCCAGCCTCGGCACAGGCGTCGGAAAAGTCGGCGTTCTCAGACAGGAAGCCGTAGCCGGGGAGAATGGCCTGGGCTCCAGTCTTCTTGCAGGCAGCGATAATCTTGGGGATGGACAGGTAAGTCTCGGCGGCAGTAGTGCCCTCGAGAGAAACAGAGTCGTCAGCGTCAAGAACGTGCTGGGCAAATCGGTCGGGCTCAGAGAAGACAGCAACAGCTCGAACGCCCATCTTTCGCAGCGTCTTAATGAGTCGCACGGCAATCTCGCCTCGGTTGGCAACGAGAACGGTCTCGAAGGGCTTGGACTCCAGGTTCTGGGTGGTCTCGGCCTTGTAGGCTCTCCAGCCACCAAACTTGGTGATGTCCTCGGCGTCGTCGTAGCCAAGCTGCTCGCAGATGAAACCCTTGACCCACTTGCCGTCAGCCAGCTCGATGGTTCCGATACCCAGAGGATGGGGGACCATGGAGACGAACTCACCAAAGTTTCGGTAAGGCACGTCCCAGATCTCCACCTCGATGGCCTCGCCTCGAAGAGTAGTGTCAGAGGGCAGCACTCGTCGAAGACCAGGCTTGGTGGGCACGGTATTGGCCAGAGCGTAGAGTCGGTAGTAGTCGGCGGTCTTGGTTCGTCGCGCGAGAGTAGCCTCGACCTTTTGCAGCTGCCAGTTGAGAGGCATGCCAGTCAGATGAGCTCCCACAACAGCCAGAGGAATGGTTCGAGGCATGTTGTCGACGATGGAGGACGCCAGCAGATCGCCCTTCTTGGCGGAGAACTTGTCCTTGGGCAGAGCACCCAGCCGTCGAGAGGAAGGCAAGAACTTCTGGGCCATGTCCAGCAGAGCGTAGTCGTTGAACTTTTGCGAGATGAGCGTGATGCCGAAGGGGAAGCCGTCCTTGCGGAAGCCCACGGGGATAGCCAGCGCAGACAGGTCCGCCAGGTTGACGAAGTTAGTGTAGGTACCCTGGTGGGCGTTGACAGTGACGGGCTCAGCAGCCACGGACTCCATGGTCGGGAACAGAGGACAGGTGGGCACAATCAGACCGTCGATGGACGAGAAGATCTCCTCGATCTTGCGCACAATGCCCCGTCGCTTGTACTCGTAGGCAAAGGCGTCGGCAGCAGTGAACTTCTCGGCCTGCTTGACAATGCCGTACACGGTCTCGTCCATGTCCTCCTTGCGGTTCTGCACAAAGTCCTTGATGGCGGCGTATCGCTCGGCCACCCAGGGGCCCTCGTACAGGCACTTGGCGAGGTCGAAGAGCGGGGTGAAGTCGATCTTGACCACCTTGACGCCCTGTTGTCTCAGACGCTCGACGGCCTCGTCGAACAGAGCAGGGTTGTGCTCGTCGCCAAACCACAGGGGAGTCTCGGGAATGGCGAAGACTGGAGTGGGTCCAAACGACTTGAGAGGCCGCTGGGGGAACCGTCGCGAGTAGCAGTCGTCCTTGTCAAAGTGCGCGGCGATGTTGAAGACCAGCTGGGCGTCAGACAGCACCAGCGAGAAGATGGAAACGCAGTCGAGCGACTTGCAGGCAGGAACCACGCCCTTGGCGGAGAAAGCGCCGACGGTGGGCTTCAGACCAACCAGGTTGTTGAGAGAGGCGGGAACTCGACCTGAGCCTGCAGTGTCGGTTCCAAGAGAGAAGGGAACCAGTCCTCGGGCGACAACAGAAGCAGAACCAGCGGAAGAGCCGCCGGACACGTGCTTGTCTGAAAAGGTGTTGGGGGTCTTTCCGTAGGGAGACCGGGTGCCAACGAGACCGGTAGCAAACTGGTCAAGGTTGGTCTTGCCGACGACAATACCTCCGGCCTCCTTGATCAGACGGACCATGGTGGCGTCTTCCTTGGGGATGTAGAGGTAGGCGGGGCATGCTGCGGTTGTGGGGAAGTCGATCACGTCAATGTTGTCCTTGACGGCGAAGGGCACTCCGTAGAGGGGGAGGGACTGTGTTAGTTGTGTCAGAGTCAGATAGAGATCATTCAAGTCGAGGAGATCACCAATAAGGAGATCAAAAACCATAGGGATCACCAATAGAGGAGATCAACCAAGATCAACCAATATCAATCGAGATCATACTCACCTCAGGGTTCTTCTTCATGAGCTGAAGCTCCTTCCATTGCTTGTTGATATGTTCTGGGGTGGCGACCGTGATCCAGGCGGGATCGCCATGCTTGTAGTCCTTGAAGGTGGCCACGAGGTCCAGCAGACGGTGTCGGGCCTCTTCGTACGACGAGTTGGTCTGGGCCTCCTTCCACTCGGCAATAGTCCAGCCGATCGATTGACACATTGTTGAATAGCGTTAGTTGGCGGTCGCCAGCGAACACGCCGGGTTATATACTCGTATCTATCCAACTCTAAAGGTGATAGCTGAGTTGGCCGTCAGCAGCCCGTGGGCCGTAGAGGTTTAGACTCTGCGATAAGGGGTGACTGCAGGTATGGAGCGTCTTTGTGTGTGAAAATTAATGAAACGCTATTTTGGCTTTGGCCAATGGGAGCAGAGACTCCTAGTCTTATCTCTGTCCGCGACACTTCCAGTCGGCTTTTCCGGGGGACGTAAACAGAGGGATGGGGTTGGATGGAGTGCTATGGTAATGATATGAGCGTGATAGCCGCGTGCTTAGAGCTGATTCCTTGGATTTCGCGGTGTTAAATGCACCGGTGGGTCTCTTTACATGTTCATTTTTTTTGTTCTCGCACATGGTAATACATCTGATTCACGTTCTGCATTTCCTGATGCTGTCAGTAGCGCGAAGTTAGTGTGTGATGTTTGATGAAGTATTATCCTGTTTGCACACAGTAGTAGTTAGTGGGCTATTATCCGCTCACTAATCTCGTTCCATGGATCTGGGCCGAAAAAAACAGTCCCCTCTCGACACAGAACATTCCTTCGATTTTCTTCATTTCTCATACATGAACTGCAGTCGTATTATACCGAGCCTCATCCTGCGCCTCAACCTTGTAACGGTCATCTTGCAACCGCACAATCTCACTGGAAAGACGCGCGAAAGAATATAAAAAAGAGGGGACGAGAAAGCTCGTTGAAGTATAGATCCGCGTTTGTGCTAAAGCGCCGCGATTTCGAAAACACAGATACGCTTCGCTCACAAACACAGTCAATACACTTCACTCACCACCTCCTGCAAACTTCTGTACAAGCCGTCGGAGCCCAACGGGCCGTTGCGACTTCTGTAGACCTTCATGTGAACTTCATACTAAGCGCAGGGTGGGTCGCAAAGTGCATAAACATAGCAAACCAGAGCCGGCGAGTTGAAAAAGACGCTTCGGAACGCTCTGCTACGCGAGTAATCCTCTCCAGTCCTCCCATTCGTCCCCGGCTTCTCGTCTAGTCTCAACTCTGATCAGATCAGGGTTTATACCAATCACAGGCTGCTGGCAAAGCGCAAAACCAGGGTGGCAAGAAGACGGCCGATTCAGCATCCGGCTGCACGCGAAAGTTCCATTTCCAACTCGCCGGCCTCTTGCTGCGAGCACTGCATGAGCTCCCGTGAGGTCCAACGGGCCGCTGTTCGAAAAGCACATGCGTCGGCGAATGCGCAAGTTGGTGCAAATTTTTAGCGGAGCTACGGTGGGCAGGCTACTGTGAGATACGGCAGCCAGGGTCTGGATGACACGAGTACTGTACGTACTTCGTAGTCATATCTCTGTCGGTACACTGAATCTGATTAACCTAATAGTGAAGGAGATGAAGTGTTTGAGTGAGGAAGAGGAGGCCAATAATAAAGCAGACAAGGCTAATCTAATTGTACAATAATGACTTGCCGATTCCATTTCCGAACCCGGCCTGTTACTTGTACTTGTACATACTAGTCTTGAGACGATGCGACTTGCCAAACCGAAGTTTCGGAGAACGCCGACGGGCTAGCAGAGGCTCAGTCGGGAGACAGAGAGTTGAATTCAATCTGGAAAAGACGAGCTTCTTTCCATTGTGTCGCTTTATCAAGCTTTGGCTTGTCTGCTTTTTCGTCTCAGCGGGCCGCGCAGTCTTATGCTCTCACCATGGGAGGGGCATAGACCATGTGAAGAAATGGACTGGAGTTGGAGAGATTCTTCAGAGCAAGTCAAGGTCGGCAAACTGAGATTTGGCATTTGACTGGCGCCAAGCCTTCTTCTTTTCATCCGGCGACAGTTCTATTGGTACAGAAGGTGTCAATACAGAACGCCTCCATAAGATACTTGTACGTATCGCCATCAGTTGCACAATACAAGTACAAGCAGTAAACATGTTGCTTCAAGACACAGACACAGCATGGAATTATTCAGTCACAATTAAGGACAGCTCTAAAGTCCCCCACCCCACAACATCGCAAGATCCGAAGTCGCATTTAGCCGAAGGTCGCGTGCGCAAGACGACAAAAGTTAGAGGGAAGCTAGAACAAAGACCGAGAAGGGAAATCCCGACTTGCAGCTAGCTTGAGTCTTTTCAAGTTAACATCCAACGTCTTTTTAGCTTGTCGTCTTCAAGCTCCCGATCTCCGTTCACGTGCTGAGCGGCATTGACAAAACAAGGTGTCTCTTGGTCATTATAGGGGAAGCCACAAAGAATCGACCCCTAAACCGATGATAATAGTCGTTTTATGAACTTCCCAAGTCAATCAGATTATCGTCTAATAGGGAAGAGCTCAAGATAAAGCCAGACCTGCTTGACATCTTGATCACTTCATAAGATAGATAAGTCTACAAGAATTACAGATAACGGAGCACCCTAGTCTCTTCACAAACAACTAATATTTCGAATTTGTAAGTATTCGCTGATATCTGGTCTCGGCACACCAACCTCTATAGCAAACTCTTGACTACAGCACACTTCTCAAACCATCAGCACAGTTAAGAACCTCTGACAGTAAAGGTAATTGTATAATTACCTAAACGCGACTGTATTGAAACGACTCATACTCTCAAAGCGGCAAAAATAGCCCAAAAAAGCGGCGTATGACTAAGCAACCGTCACAAAGTAGAGGCCACCTTTTTCAAAACTCAAAAAATCGGTTGTATAGTGTAGTGGTCATCACCTTGGATTCTGACGAAATACTTCGATTTCCAGTAACCCCGGTTCGATCCCGGGTACGACCTTTTTGCTGCAGGTGTGTTCCTGCTCCTTTTTTTGCGTGTATGTCTGTGCGTCTTTTGGGTTAACTCCTCCATTAGTGTTGCCGTTGGAAGACTCTTTCAGGGTCTAAAAACAGGGTGCTAGTGCTAAACATTGGTCTTGAGTGTAATGACGTCCACAAAATCAAATCGCTCGATGATTCCACACACTCATGATTTTCACTCAGTGAAATATTCCTATCCCACGAGAAGCCCCGATCATTTCACCGATAATCTGCACCTGATAAGACGTTCATTAAAGAAGTGTGCATCAGAGATGAATAGATACAGCATTAATGTGTCTTATTGGCCATCGCACTAAAACATATGCTTAAGAGACGAGAGTGTACCTGACTTATCCGTTCTACTTAGTCTACCTGTAGCCCTATACCCGTCTGGATCTCGTACTACTGGCCAGCAAGATCGATCGGGTAAATTTTCCTTCCTTCAGATGTCTCGGTTACCGTAATATAGACTCAAATAAGCTTGTTCGAAGCGAGCACTGAGTAGGCACGTCTGACATCATTCCAGGCTGCATTATGAAAGTGGATCGCAATAACAGACCCGCAAGACGTGATTTGGAGGTCTCTGAAAGTGTCATAAGTAGACACAAAAAGGTGTCATATGAAAGCTGAGTCGTGACAACATCTCTGCTAATGAAAAACAGCAACCTAGAGCCTCTCGTTTACGCTCTAAAACCTCATACCGTTCGCTGGCATGGCTTATCAAGGTTGAACTATACTGAGGATTGTGTTTTGATCACGCGTTCGGCACAGCAGAGACGGCATATTATTGGCTCAGAGGCACTCTATCGAGGGGCAGGCGTCTAAAAGTTCCTGTTTCGCCTTACCCCACGAAGTTTACCTCAACAGACTTCACTGATATGATAACACTCGCAAAGTCAGTCGCCAAGCCTTGGCAAACGAGATGAAAAAACCATGCACCAAAAGTCGACTTAATGACAGGCGGGGAAATCTGACGCTGGTGAACGGAAATGGCGCAAAATAAAAGCGCAAAAAACTGCTAAGGCACCATGAAACACAGCCCTCACGCATACCCCACATTCCCCTCGACCGAGATACACTTCCGGCATGCCACCAGAGTGTCAAAGTTCTGAGATACAAAGAAGAAACGCTATCATACCCGGCCATTAGCCGATAGACCAAAGTTAAACAGTCCCGGGAAACCAGAAACGCCGTTAGGATCGGTTTATATACTCCTGGGCTGCCTCCCGTGTCGTATCCAACATCTAACATCTAATGGACGACAAAATCGAAGAAGGATACGGCCAGAACCCTCCCAGCGGAGACGCCAACGTGCTGGCTACCATGGGCTACAAGCCCGAGCTCAAGCGTAACTACTCCATGGTGCAGGTCTTCGGCATCGCCTTCAGTATCATGGGTCTGTTTCCCTCCATCTCCTCGTCGCTGGTCTACTCCATGCCCTCTGGACCTGCCGGTATGGTCTGGGGCTGGTTTGTGGCTTCCTTTTGCATTATGACCGTCGGTCTGGCGATGGCTGAACTCGGATCTTCGCTGCCTACGTCTGGAGGCCTCTACTGGTGGACTTACCACTTTGCTACCCCCAAGCTCAAGCGTCCCTTGTGTTTCCTGGTCGGCTACTCCAACACCCTCGGTCTGACGGCCGGTATTGTCAGTATCGACTACGGATTTGCGCAGCTGGTGCTTGCTGTGGCTGGAGTTGCGACAGACGGAGAGTACGTTGCAACAAAGTACACTGTTTACGGTGTTTTCGCGGCTTGCATCCTCTCGCACGCCGTTGTGGCTTCTCTCGCTTCCGACGGCATGTCCAAGCTCCAGTCCGGCTGCATTGTGCTCAACATCATCATCATCCTGATCGCCATCATTGCTCTGCCTATTGGAGCGCGACACAACCTGCACGATGGTGCCTACATCTTCGGCAAGCTCGAGAACCTGACCACCTGGCCCACTGGCTGGACCTTCTTCCTGGGCTGGCTGGCTCCCATCTGGACCATTGGTTCGTTCGACTCGTGTGTCCACATGGCCGAGGAGGCTTCCAACGCGACCAAGGCCGTGCCTTTCGGCATTATCTCGTCTATCGGCATGTGCTGGGTGCTCGGATTCGTGATCAACATCGTTCTTGCCTGCGTTATGGCTCCGGATACCGAGCGAATCCTCAACACCCCTTTCCAGCAGCCCATGGCCCAGCTCATCTACGACTCGCTCGGAAAGAAGTGGACGCTGGCGCTGATGGTCATCATCTTCGTGCTCCAGTGGACCATGGGTCTCTCCATTGTCGTTGCTGCCTCGCGACAGTCCTGGGCTTTTGCTCGAGACGGAGCCCTGCCCTTCTCCAACTTCTTCAAGGTCGTCAACCACAAGCTGTCGATCCCCGTGCGAGCCGTCTGGGGCAACTGCACGCTTGGTCTCGTCATTGGCTGTCTCTGTATGATTGACGCTGCTGCTGCCGCTGCTCTCTTCTCTCTGGCTGCCGCTTCCAACGATCTGGCTTGGATGACTCCTATCGCCTGCAGACTCTTCTGGGGCTACAAGAACTTCATTCCCGGCCCCTTCTACCTCGGCCGAGTCCTCTCCAAGCTCGTGTCTTCCTTCGCCGTGCTGTACCTGTGCTTTGCCATCTGCCTGCTCATGTTCCCTCTGGAGGGCCCTCACCCCAACAAGGACAACATGAACTACACGTGTGTTATCAACGTGGCTGTGTGGGCAGGCTCGCTCATCTACTACTTTGGCTGGGCGCACAAGTGGTTCGAGGGACCCCAGAGCAACCTGGAGCTGGAGGGCATGGAGGTCGAGGGTGTTCCTCAGCTCACCAAGATGGACCAGATCGACCCCGAGGCGGAGAAGTAGGTCCAGTAGTTATTTATGTATATATTTATTAATGTTATCAATATTGAGACTTGTACGTAGACGGAGAAAAAAAAATACTGTGTATGTTAGCAGCATGAGTATCTGGTTCAGCATGAAGTAGAAGTTAAGCATAGTAGAAGTTCAGCACAGTAGAAGTTCAGCATTAATTAATCTGGTTTAGCATAAAGTAGCAATCCAGCATAAAGTAGGACTTCAGCATAAAGTAGGACTTCAGCATAAAGTAGGACTTCAGCATAAAGTAGGACTTCAGCATGAAGTAGGAGACCAGCATAAAGTAGCAATTCAGCATAGATTAGCTACCTGTCAGCATGAAGTACCTGGTAGGAGCCAGCATAAAGTACGAACTCAGCATAGACTACAGTACCTACCTGTCCCCATAAAGTAACCCGTAGCATAAAGTAGGACACCTTTGTACAGGTACACTCAAAACCAGCAAGCGCTATCACACCACTGGCTCACACCAACAACCACCCCACAACTACACCACCCCACAACCATGATCATACATCTATTCATACATGCTATAAACCGCGGCCCTAGGCCTCCAGCCACACGCCCTCGCCGCGGTCGTGGATCCAGCCGCCCAGCTGCTTGACGTTGGCGTCCCACTGGTCGAGTCTCTGCTTCATGTCCGCAATCTGCTGCTTGTTGAGCACCCGGGGCTGCAGCCACGTGATGGTGATGGTCTGCGCCACCTGGTCAATGTGGCCCTTGATGAGCTCCAGCGACAGCGCCTTCATCACCAGGTGCTCGATCTCGTCGCCGGGCAGCTGCGTCTCCTTGGCCACGGTAGCAAAGGTCAGCGTTCTGTCGTTGGTAGGTCGCTTGAACGCGGCCTCTGTCAGCGCCGTCAGACAGATCTTTTCTCGCAGCAGCGGCATGTTGTTCTCGACGGGCGGCAGCTTGGACACATGCTGCGACGTGATCTTCTCGAACGCGGAGATGTCGCCCTGGTTGAGCGCAAACAGCAGGTCCCGCAGCCACGCCCACTCGGTGTTCTTGAGGCTGTCCAGCACGGGGTGCAGCAGCAGCTCGCCAAAGTTGTGAATCTTCTCGCCGAGCAGCGCGGCCAGCGACAGCTCGTGGGCCCGCTTCTGGGCAGCCTCCACCGACAGCGTCGACAGATCGATGCACGCCAGATAGAGCAGCGCGTTGCGGTAGTACGTGTTGTAGTCGCCCTTGGCCATGTAGTACTCGGCGTTGACGCCGTAGTAGGCCGCGGTGATGATGGGATCGACCGAGTTGAGCGAGTCGATGGTGCCGGTGACGGAGTTGAGCACCTCTCGAGCACCATCCATGTCCTTCAGTCGCAGTTTCACTCGCGCAATCTCAATCTGCGCGTACACGTACGCATCCTGGGTGTCGGGCTTGTGGCTGACCTTGTCGGCCAGGCTGCTGAGGAAGCTCAGCGTCTCCTCGTCGTTGTTGCACTGCTGCGCCGCCAGCACGCCGAAAGTGACGAGCTTGAGCTGATTCAGGTTGCGCTCAAACACCTGGATGAACTGCGTGAAGATGCGCAGCCGCAGCGGCTTGGATCGGGGGTCTGCGTACAGCTCTGCCAGCGCATCTGTCAGCTGGTGCCACAGCTTGCGCTCCCAGAGGTCTTCGAGCGAGTAGAAGGTTGCGGCGAGCTCGGGGTCGGCCTCCATGCGCAGAGTCGCCAGGATGGTGGGCACGTCGTTGTCTATTTCCATGTTGTAATTGTGATGTCGTGTGTGGAGGTGAGGGTGGCAATGGTGATGGTGGAAGAGGTTGGGAGAGGTTAAGGTTTGCAGTGTGTGGTGGGAACGTGAATATGAGTGGATATTTGGGTGTTTCCGGTAGGTATTGGGTATTGTGAAGTTGTAATCTAGCAGATATGGTAGATTTGATCTCATTGGTGTTTTCAACTTTTCATTTCGGAGTCAGGTGGGCGAGCTAGATGGACTGCTGTAAGCTAACTACGATCCCTTATTTAGTTATCCGTTAGTTGACAATACGTCCAAACATCCCCGGTTCAATTCCCCAACGCACCCAAATAAAATTGCTAAATCGACACGAAACATGACCGCTTTTCTCCCTGGACCACAGCACAGCCTCTGAGACACCCTTTCGCCCCCTAAGTCAACTTCAACACTCCACCCCTTCTGAATCACTCCCCGTAGTCCGGTCTAGCACAAAATATCGCAAACATAGCGTATTATGATACCAAAAGGAAGCTCTTGAGCAGCCGAGTCCAGAAATAACCCCAGATTCCGTGTAGCTCCACTAGCTCGCCCGCCAAGCCCGCTGGAACAACTGTGGCTTGTTTTCATACAACCAAATGCAGTCTGTTCTTTTAAACGTTTTTATGCTTCTATTGAGTTCAGCCGGTTCTTGGACTTACCAGATGGAACCTCCGTCCCAACGTCATAATCTCTGGGATTGCTTGCTGGGACACCCTGCGTGCTTCACGTGAGAAGACGCCTTTATCCGGTCTCCCCCGGGCAAATAGCGCAGTGTCAATCACTTAATATCTCCGCCAAAGCATATTTATTTATTTTTTCAGACATTTTTAAAAGTTTTAAAACTCTCATCGTCCAAATGAAATGTATCAGATGTAAAAGGGACGTTTAGGTTGACATCATTGTACATGTGGGACGAGGGAAGAGTGTGGAGAGTGGCGAAAGGGGGCAAAATAGGGTCCAGAGCTATTTTTAGCCACCGGGCACACACCGCGGTCACGTGAGGACCGTATCTAGCGCCGAAAAAAGCGCCTAAACGGCCCTTGTTGCCACCCTGGACCCTGACTGCTTCCAAACTCGCACAGCTTTTTCTCTGTCCATTTATTTAGACTTTTACACTGCGCTGTGCGCTTTGCATGTACACGTCAACTGTGAATAATCATGTACGTAAGGGGGTGTCCGATCTCGGCTTGTAGAAAAGCTATAAAAATTCGGAAGGTATTAAACGGTTCTAAATGACGTAAATACCCCGTTTCCGCTTTTTCCAGGTCAAATAAGACACCCCCCCCCTGCCGTACTAGCGTCCTCTTTGATCCACAACACGTGTTAAACTTCTGGCTCTTCTCTATCAACCTTAACCCGATCCCTCATATACAACTCTATAGCGTTCGGAAATCCACTCTCATGATCCATCTACAATGTCCTGTTTACCGACTCCGCTGCCTCCCTACAAATGGACCCTGCTAACCGCGGGCAACGCCAACGTGGTGTACAAAAGCGACGAGACCGATCTTCTGCTGCGTCTGAGACGAAACAGAAACGCTCCTTCCACTGCCGAAGTGGACGAGTACCTCACTGGCACGATTAAGCCGGCCGTTGGACCCTTCTTGTTCAACTACATGGTCGTCAATCTGCCTCTGGGCTTCCTGGAGTCGCTTCCCGAGGCCGAAAACCTCGATCTGGGCGAGCCTCTGGGCCTGCTGATGGAGAACCTGGGCCCTAAACCCTCGGAAACCAACGTGCTCAAGTCGCACGCGGTCAAAATCAACTACAGCGACGACTGGAAGTCGTACACGATCGAATTGAAGCCCAAGTGGCTTCTGCAGAGCCCCACAGCGCCCAAGGACAGCGTCGCGTGCCGAACGTGCGCATTACAACACAAGCGCGAGAAACCACGAATCTGTCCCCTCAAACTCTTCAACGAGGACGAGAAGACGGTGCTGCAGGCCCTGGAAGACGTGTTCCCCGGCCACGAGAAGCAGTTCGAGCCGCTCGCCAAGTTCTTCTCGAATTCAGAGCTCTTCGCAGAGATCAGACACATGCAGCACGGCGATGAGCTGGGCATTCTGGGCTATGCAAATTACGTCCAGCTGCCGCCCCAGTTCGTCACGGCCATGACGATGCGAGACGTGTCGCTTTTCGTGCACGTCGAGGGCGACTCTGTCTCCGGCAAGATCGTGGACTGCGATCTGAAGAGCCCCACCGAGAAGCGAGACTACTGGGCCTCGCTCGAGACCGACCTGATCGAGAATGGCTGGTACGAGAAGCCCGGAACGAATTGTTTGCTGAGCCATTAGAGCTCCGCTAACCACAAGTAGATAGATTAACAATGAACAGCGCCTAGAGCGACCCCGAGAATAACGATTCGATGCGTAGGGAGATAGTACTTGTAGTGTATTGATGTGATCATTTTATCTGTATATGGTTACTTGTAAGGGTATAAACAGCTATTACGAATTACAACGAAAAATGACAAAGGCAGCCTGAGATCAGTCTAATTAGACAGTACTTGGCATCCCAACTGAATCGAAGTAAACTCGTGTTGAGCATATCAGCCCCACACAGCAACAAGACAGTAATTACACCTGGAACAAAATAAATGGCTCGCTACAGCATCTAGCTACATCATCATCATCTAACAAAGATCTTGGGCACAGCCAAGACGGGTATTTATTGTACATATCTCTATAGTGACACGGCAGCTATCTCTCCTTCTCCTTCTCCTTAAGCGTATCCAAAGTCTCTCAGCGCAGTCTTGACTGACTCACTGCTGTTTCCAATCAGCTGGTTCACCTGGCCGTTAGTCTGGTTGTTGGCAGCCTGCAGCTGCTGCACGAAGAACTGCTTGGCGTCCCGGATGTCAGGCAGAGGATCCGTGGGCTTGGGCGTGCAGGTAGCAAGCTTGTTGAACGACGAGCCGAACGACAGAGAGTCAAGGTCCACCTCGGGAGTGACCTCCTCGGTGCTCTTGGAGATCTCAGAGTTGAGCAGCTGGACCAGCTTCTCGAGCGTAGCGGGCCACAGCGACGAGTACTCGCCTCCCAGGAACTCGGGAGTGCCGGTCAGCAGCTTGGTGGCTCCAATGGCAGCAGTCTTTCGCTGCAGAGGACCCTGCACGCTGGGGATGGCGTTGACCAGGAACTGGCCCCAAATCGTGCCAAAGACGCCCTTCTCGGCCTGGTCGATGAATGTGATGGGGAAAGAGGGAGTGGGCGCAGTGGCAGCAAGGAAGACCACAAAGTAGGCGAACCGGTTGACAAACTTCTCGGTTCGCGAGCCCTGCAGCCGCATCAGCAGAATGACGGCAATGTCCTTCAGGTGGGGCTGCAGCGCCTGGGGCGAAATGTGCAGCATGATGGCCTGCAGCAGATCAAAGCCGTACTCGTCGTTGACTCGCGAGGAGATGAGCTTCTGGAAAACGCCCAGCAGTGCCAGCAGGTTCTCCTCATAAATAGAGCCGTTCTTGGAGATGATGGCCTTGAGCAGACGCGCCAGAGCGGGCACGTTGCCCCGAGACTCCCACAGCTGAGCCACAACCAGGGTTCGGGCAAGCTGCTGGAAGGCAGGGGGAAGAGAGTCGATCGAGGGAGACAGCTCGAGAATCAGCGCCAGCAGCTGGAAAACGTAGGGCGAAAACTCGGTGATGTCCTGCTCGAGAATCGTCAGGAAAGTCGGCGACACAATGTCCTGGACAGCAGCAAATCCAACAACAGGGACGGTATACTTGAGCAGCACGCCGATGGACTCAAACGTGTAGTGGTTGAACCGCGGGTTGGACGGGTTCTTGCAGATCTCCTGCAGAATGCCAATGAGCTGCTGCAGCAGCTGTTTGCCTGCGTCGCCGGCAGCCACGTCGGATCCCGCCACCAGCAGGATGCGCATGATGCATTTCATGAGATACTCGTTCTCGGAGATCTTCTCGGGAGTGCCTCCGGCGGCAATGAGCTCAAACAGCTTGGGGAGCAGCTGCTGCGCAATCTGGGCAACCTCGGCCTTGTCGAAGACGTTCTTGGCCAGCAGACGCTCCACGGTGACAGCGGAGTACGTGCAGACAACGTAGTTGGACGACAGCAGATGGTTCATCAGCACGGGGAAAACCTGGATCAGGTGGTCCCGCGACAGCTGGTTTCGGAACGTGTAGATGTACTTGATGGCGTCGACCTTGAGAATGGGGTTGGCGGAGTCGTTCATCAGGTCGGGGGCAATGTTGTCCGAGAAGAAGGACAGAATGTCGACGGTGAGGTTGATGGAGGTGACGCCGGAAGACGTCACAGCGCCCTTGGCGGCGATACTCGAGTACAGGTGGATCGCAGTGTCCTTGGCCTTCCAGTTGGACGCAGGGTCCTGCTTGTACACGTTGAGGAACTGGTCCACGTACTCCAGAGCGACCTTGGTGACAGAAGACTCGGCCTTGTCGTTGAGCTCACGCAGAAAGTCCGTGGCAGCGCGTCGTCGCGTGTCAGAGTCGGATCCCTCAAGATCTCGTCGAATGTACTCCAGCGGGTCGTCCTCAAACAGCTCCTCGTCCGACTCGCGCAGGCTCATGTTGGGGACCACAATCTTCTCAATGAGCTGCTTGAGCACCTCGGGCGACGAGAACATGTTGGTGTGGCGGGGCACCTTGGCGACGGAGGTCAGGAAGGTGAGAGCTCGCGAGACGAGAATGTCGTACTTGGGCTGCGTGGATGTGTTGGTCAGCAGGTTCCACACGGTCTCGACAAAGCCGTTGAGGTACGCGCCGAAGAACTCCTCGTAGCGCAGCGAGTAGAGCTGGATGGCGTCGCAGATGGAGGCCTTGACCTTTTCCAGAATGCCGGCCTCGTCGTCCTCGTCGGCGTCCTCCAGCAGCGGGTTTGTGTAGCACAGGTACTTTTTCAGCAGGCCCATGAAGTAGTCGAGGTTGTCCTCGAAGAAGGCCGGGATATCCTGGCAGTTGAGATCGAAGAAGATCTTGAAGATGTTGAACTGCACGCGGAACAGGATGTCCAGCTGCGCCTTGTTGCTGCTGTTGGCCTCGATCTGCCGGTCCACCTCCTCGCACAGCTGCTTATACGGCTCTGTGAACTGGTTGAGCACCAGCAGAATCTCGCGGTTGAGGTCGTCCGACGAGAAGAGCGGCCGCCACTTTTTGAAGATGGAGTGGGCCACCGTCAGAATGCCGTTGTTAGTGACCATGTCTGTGGGGCTCAGGCGCGACACGAGCGACGACACGAGGTCCTCCCAGTTGTGGGGGAAGTCAGAGTCCGCAATGATGGACACAGACTCGCCCAGCTGGATCTGCAGACGCTCGGGGAGTGAAATCATCAGACCCACGACCTCGTCCTTGACGGTCTTGACGGTAGCAGGCTGCAGGAGGTGCTGGCCGTCAGAATTGACCCACTTGCGCTTCAGAAAGTTCTTGAAAAAGAGCGCAGCCGCCAGACGAGTGGACTCCTCGAGGTTCTGGGCAGCCACGACATGCAACATGACAATGGGGAAGTCGGGCTGATCCTCGAGCTCCTTGAGCTGCTGCTCGGCGCTGCGCGCGGACTGGGGCAGCTGCGACTGCTTGAGCAGCGCGACAACCGTTTCGAATTCGGTCATTTGTGTGGTGTGGTGGTGTAGGGGCAGAAATAAAACACACGGTAAAAGGTGTGGTAGGAATATGCATGCACGAAGGTAAGGTTTGTTTACATGTGTCGGTTTGTGGATTGCGGTTAGGGGAGGGTGTTTGGGGGTGAGTATGGGGGTTTGTGGGGAGATAGAGACGTCCAGGAGTTTTACGGCTTTGTTTTGTGCATTTATCAGCTTCAAAACACCATTGATCACACACCCCGATCTGGAATAACATTGGCTTTGGGTCATAGATTTCCTTCGAAGCTGTGATATGAGCTTGATTGAACTTTAATGGGTGGCAGATGTTTGCGTGGATCGTGGGTAATTTTGTGTGGTGGTGTAGTGGTATTTTTGCATGGTTCTACTAATATAGTGATTATTATTATTTTGGTTAGATTTGGTAGCTATTAACCCCAAATTGAGTCACCTAGACTCTTCCTTTCAACCTCCTGAGGCTGTAACCATGATCTTTGAGGCGGAAAGTTAAGACGTCTGGAAGTCATACTTTTTGTATGACAGTAAGGAGTTTAGTTGAGATCAGTCGTATAATTACTGTCAGAGATTCTTATTTTTCACGTTTACTCGTTAAAAACTTCAGCTTTGTATCCTTCCATGGAGCTCCAAAGTTGTATGAGGCTCCACATGTCGAGAAACGATCTCGACTTTGCTAGAACCAAGTCAGCACCATTCTAATTTGAGAAACTTGTTCAATCATCTATGGCAGATAGTATCTTACTCTTCGATTCTCTTTAAATTATCAATTGATCAATTGATACCGTTGCCATGGAAACGTCCTATCGACAAAGCGACGTTAGCCTCTAGAATGGTACTAATTAAGGGGCTCCAGGGGTTGAGGAGCTCAATAGTTGCGAAAGTAGCGATGTTCATGTTCTTCAATGATTAAATAAATTAGCTATTTACAAGAATGGGGACGGCGTGTTCAAGCTACGGTAGTCCTAGAGCAATTGTTGTGGAACCCTAGTCTTGACAATCAGCGTGTATAGTGACCCAGGGTTCTCCTATTAGTAAGGCCATGCTATCAAATCGCTGATTCAAAACGCAGGCGAAGAGTCTTGGTAGTTCCATGTCGATAGACAATGACATCTCCATCAGACAGCATAACAGGTACTGTAGCCACAGTGAAAGGCCAGTACTCAGATCAACCATGAGTGATGCTTCCGTTTCAACAAGATCTGCTATGTCATCCGCAATCTTGCATTCCTTAGACGGGTCGCAGCAGAATAGACATCTGGTTGTTGAGTCGTGGCAGTGTATGAGCGCCAATAGCCCGAGACGAATAGGTCTCAATAGCTGGTCTCGACAACTACCGAATAACCTGCTCGCTGAACATCTGCGGAGTGGTGAAGGCGAAAATGCTGTCGTCCATGACCATGTGCTTGCGAGGTCCGTACACTTTCACAGCTCTCAAATGCGTGTCTTTTCCATGCTGGTGGTTGGCTGGAATCAGCAAGCGCAAAAGATATGTTTTCAGCACGCCGTCCTCTCTCAGGCCGTCCAGAACCAAGTGTGTCCATCCCTGTGGCTCGTCCAGGTCCACCTCTGTCACTTCCAATAGGTCATGATAGCCTGATCCTGCCAGAATCTTGATCTTCGACGGCGTGTACGACTCGTCCAGCTCGTAGTCGGTGTAGATCGAGACGCGTTCGATCGAGACACGCTTCGAAAAGTGGATATCCAGATGGTGAGGCTGAGGACCGTCACTCTGCCAGAAGAGCTGATGGTCGTCTGATCGCAGCGCTTCAACACCGCATCCGGCCTTGTGCGAGGACACAGACCAGTGTGCGAGCGAGCCGAGGTCTGTGAGCCCGAGTTCTTCAACCTCCTCGAGTCCCTCCGTGAAAGTCGGCTTTTCAGACATGCTGTATGGGTGAGGAGGAGTGCAGATGTTGCTGATGTATTAGAGTTCAGGTGAGATTTTGGGTGTCTCCAGATTGCGCAGTTTTTGGCTGATTGGTGTGGAATTTAAAAGTGACGCTGTTGGTAGCTGTACTAGTACACTGATACAACATCTCAGAAATCCAAGAATTCAAAGGCTCAAATGAACCAGGCCAAATTGTTGAGTTTCATAAACCTTAAACGCGCTAAGGTACCGGATCTATAAACAGAAGAGCTGAGGTGTTTTGAGAGGAACATGGGTGGGTATGAGAGAATATAAACCTGGCTTGTATGATATCGTTTGGAAGCTCTTATTCCAAGCTTTCTGCTGGTAGGCTTGAAATATCATTCTGAAATATGAGGAAAGAGTTATACGCCATGTGCTGATTTAAGATGTTTCAGAAATACTCAAGGCACAATAACAGACGATGCACTTGTTTTAACACCCTTATTAGAACTTTACTGTTTCTTGGGTCAACTCCTATCCCATTTCAAGGAATCTCCCCAAGTCCCATTTAGTCGGGATATTCACTAACCTTAATTGTAGTTAACCAATTTCTTAAAGTCTGCCCTGAGACCCAGGCGCCAAAAAGATACCCAAGACTCAGGCAGCTTATCAATAAGAAGACAAGATCAAATGTCAAGCTCAGAAACGACTAATTGAACCCTTCGTATCCCCCACAGCTCCCCAATTTCTAGCACCACACCCCTATCAAATCCATGCATCAACATCATGCTAAAATATCACCCCAGAATGACAGGAGCAATCTGACTTCCCAAAGATGGGGTTATTGATAAAGCTATTTTTACCCGGCGTCTCACTTTTCCACAGTAATAAAACCCCCACATCTCCCCACTTCTACAGAACAGCTCTGGAAAGTGTTCAGGCACCTCACGCAATCTACCTCTTTCTAAGTAAACTGTCAACTAGCTCTCAACTATACTGGCTAGAAACACCTCACCATAACTCCACAAACACACCACCAAATTCCAAAATTAAAACGGAAATCACATAAATATCTCCTCCATAAACTCCCTTTCCCCTCCAACCACCCCCAGCCACTTCCTCCCTCCACTACAACCCATAACATATCACCCCAGACGCTGTCTCCCCACCAACTTTATTTTTTCCAAGCGGTGCATATCTCAGCTCCATGTCTAATTACTGCTGAGCCGAATCTCTCTCGCAACAGCACCACCACCGCAACACCAGATACAAGTGAGTATGAGCCGGGACGGGGCGCATTTGAACCAGCGCACCGTGCCCACAGTATTTCCGTCACGTGATCTATGCATAGGTGCCGCTAGCCGCTAGTGCCTATAGCTCCTCTTCCCTGAGCAACACCATGGACCGACGACACTCGCTCCCCATAACGCCCTCTAACGCAGTGAGCCAGAAAAGCGGACTCGGCTCGGTGTTCAAGTCGCTGACCAAGGGCTTCAAGTCCACTTCCAGCGCTCCCCAGACCAGACCGACGGTAGTGGGTGGAGCAGCCGACCAGGAGGAGCTGCTTCGAGTCCTGGCGACCGGATCCGCAGACAAGAAGGTCGAGGCTGCTACAGCTCTTGAACACGCCGTCCAGACGTACTCGGTCTCGTCGATTCCGGAGATCTGGTACGCTGCCAGGGATCTCACCAAGACCGATCAGCCCACGGAGTGCAGACGCAGCGGTCTCAAGCTGATGATTGCTTGCATCAAACAGGACGAAAGCGCCACGGGCTCGCGCCTGGCGTACTTCCAGAGCCTCATTGAAAACTCCAACCTCCAGGACTTTGACCTGCAGCTGGAGGTGCTGCGGGTGCTGACGGACAACGGCAAAAACGTCTTCGACCTGTACCAGTCGGGGTACCCGTTCACGCACATTTTGTCGTCGTGGCTGAAACGACTCGCGGCCGAGGCTCAAGATGTGCGAATCGGCCGAATCGACGACGTCACGGCGCTCTCAACCGGAGGAAAGGTCACCATGAACGACAACCTGCAGACGCTCATGAAGCTGCTGACCAGCATGCTGCAGCACAACTTCCAGATGTTCAACGACGACGAGGTCGGCGCGATTCTCGGCGAGGTAGTCACCATGTGTCGCCGCACGTCGTCAAAGTCGGACATTGAAGCTGCTCTTGAGATGTTCAACACGGTCATCCAGAGCGGCTACGTGCCGATCAAAAGCATTCCCGTGGTCCTCGACATTCTCTGCTCGACCTACGTGACGATTCCGGACATGGAGAAGTCTGTTGGGCACTCTCTGACGATGCTCTGTAGTTCCCACGTGGGCCATGCTACCGTCGAAATCATGTTCCGGTACCTCCAGGACGCCGGAAAGAACACCTCGGGGCAGAATGCTCCCAATGGAAACACGCTGCGCGGAACTGTGCGGTTTTTGCGTGTTCTCGCTGAAAACACTCCTCCTGAACTGAAGCTGGACATCACCATGGGCGCAGTTTTGGGTGCCTACGAGGACTCTCTGCGTCTGGGAAGCGCCAACCACGATCTGGAAGTGTGCCAGAACGTGACTGAGCTCGTGCGAAACCAGGAAACGTGCAGAAAAATCACCTACGAGGACTGGGACTCGGACCACTCGCCCTACGTGATCATTGCCAGATGCGCAGAGCAGGAGATGGACGACTCAGCCACAGGCAACCAGTCGAGCGTGCACAGAACAGGCTCGATCACCAAAACTACAGGCACGGGCCACGGATCAACATCCCTCTTCGACAAGAGAAGCTCGCATTTCGAAACCAAGTCGCGGCTGAGTAAGCGGGCTGGCAGCATTTTTTCGGCCGATTCGACCAAGGACGGCGCCAAAGAGACCAAGGAGGAGGCGCCCGCACCCGAGCCGTCCAAGCTGATGCTCTGCATCAAGGACTTTGTCGAGCTTGTTTCGTCGCTGGAACGAAAGGTCGATTTCACAGCGCCCAAGGAGCAGACCATCCAGTTCTACCTCGAGATGGCTCCTTTCCTGAACGAGTCGTCTGCTGCTCGAATTGTGCGCCACTTTGAGGACTCGTACCTCTGTTCGCCGTTTTCGTCCAACTGGGAAGCCAACACCGAGCTTGTTCTCGACTTTCTCGAGCCCTACTGGCCTGACGGTGTGCGTATGAACGTGCTGGACTTTATGGACCGACTCTACACTGTGTCGTCGGAGGTCAACGACCGCGAAATGCTCAACAAGCTCATTTCCATGCTCTCCAGCACCTACAGATCGTCTGCTCTGTCAAACAAGGTCAGATCTCGACTGCTGACTCTGCTCACAGATATGAGCAAGAGCGCGTCCTTCGACGTCTTCAACACCATGCTGCGAGACATTACTGCTACCGGAGAAGCTCCTGCTGTTGAGCTGGTTTACTCTCTTGGTCGAATGTTTGGTCAGTTCATGTTGACTCAGCCTCAGAAGGCTCAGTTGGTCTACACTACGCTAGTGAAGATGCTGCCTACTCTGCGACAGCAGAACTCTGTCGAGGCGTATCTCGAAGCCTGTCGTCTGTTTGTTCGACTTCGATCCACTGACGACGAATATGTCTACATCACCAACCCTGTGGACATGGACGGCCTGTCTGCCTCTTTTGGCCGAAACTACACCGGTCGAGAGGAGGAGTGCGACAAGCCCTGGCATTTCCCCGAAGACGTCAAGTTTCTGGACGGCGTTGAGCGAAACAAGCCGTGTCGAAAGCTCATGGTTGGTCCTCCAGGCCAGGAGCCTCAGAACGGCGTCTACACTATCGACACGTCTCTGTGGTTCTCCGAGATTCTGCAGGTCATCAGCAAGGCCCAGTGCGACTGGGAGATCTACTCTTTTGTTCTTGCGCATCTTGGACCTCAGCTGTCTAACCTGGCTCTCTTCAAGTGGTCGCATCAGGATATCAAGGCTCTGCGAGTGGCTCTGTCCGAGGGTATTTCCGACCGTCTCCCCGCTGCTCTGAAGATCCCCAAGGATATCTCCAAGCCCGACATTGGTGTTGCTATCATTCGAAACATTTCGTCGTTCATCGGTTACGGAGACCTGCTGTCTCGAACTGACGAGGAGTACATTCTTCAGGCTCTTGTTGCCGGTCTTTCTTCGTGGGAGAAGACTGCTATTCCGTGCATTCATGCTCTCGTTCTCTGTTGCTACGAGTTCCCTGTCTCGATTCGACGTTTCCTGCCGCAGATTTTCACAAAATTCCAGACGAAGATCACCACTCTGTCGTCCTCTCCCCACATTCTCGAGTTTCTGCTGGCCCTCTCTCGAATGCCCTCGCTCACGCGTTCGTTCACCCAGGACGAGTACAAGCGTATTTTTGGCATGGCGTTCAAGTACATTCAGCACGCCAACGATCTGGCCAAGATGAGCGACGGCTCGAAACACCAGGTCAACTACGACCCCACTGGACCTGACACCAAGTCTTCTACTGACGCTACGCAATTCAACGGCACTGTCATGAGCCAGTATCTGCTTGCTCTCGCCTACAACGTGATTATCGCGTGGTTCCTGAAGCTCGACATTTCCAAGCGGCACTTTCTCGCCAAGTTCATCGTGCGAAACCTCATTCTGGCCGACGGAAACCCCAGCGACATTGATCCGCAGTCTCTCGCTCTGCTGGATCTGATTCAGCGGTTTGCTTTCACGGACTTTGATCTGCAGATGCCCTCCATGATTGGCATCAACGACCACCTCAAGGACAAGAAGACGTCGACCAAGCAGTGGCTGTACGGCACGTCTGTCATTTCGATCCAGACCGTTCTTGCTACGGGAGAAACGCAGTACATTGTTCGACGACCCACCGGAACTGCCATCATCAATGTCAACCCCTCGACGAAGATGGTGCCTCGACAACAGAGCGAACAGTCGTCGGAAGAGCTGTTTTCGCCCAACTACTTCCTGCTTCAGACTCTGCCTACGGACGTCACGGCCAACATTCCCAAGCCTATTGCTCTGGGCTCTGATCCTGCGACCACTCGAGCTGTTTCTGCCATTGATCGAATTCCCGTTGTTGATTTCCACAAGGTCGGAGTCATGTACATGGGTCCTCAGCAGAAGGACGAGACGGAGATTCTGGCGAACCAGACCGGATCTCTGCACTACCGCCAGTTCATGTCCTCTCTGGGTACTCTGACGCGTCTCAAGGACAACAAGTCAATCTACACCGGAGGCCTCGACACCGAGCAGAACGTCGACGGTGAGTTTGCATACTGCTGGAGAGACAAGATTTCGCAGCTGGTTTTCCACGCCACGACCCTCATGCCTCCTCCGCTGAACCCCCAGGACACCGCCTATGCCTCCAAGAAGCGACACATTGGCAACGACTACGTCAACGTCTTCTTTGACGAGTCCGGTCTCACCTTCGACTTCAACACCATCAAGTCGCAGTTCAACTTCATCAACATTGTCATCACGCCGCACTCGGCCAACTTTGACAAGTCGCACATTTTTGCGGACTCCAAGGACGAGCCCAAGACTCCCGCAGACCAGCCTACGCGCTACTACAAGGTGCGAGCGTACCGAAAGGCCGGAGTTCCTGCTATTTTCGCTGCGTGCCATCTAAAGATCATTTCCGAGGGCTCGCTGCCTGACTTTATCAGAAACCTGGTGCTCATTGCCTCCAAGTTTGCCACGATTTGGTACTCGGACGGTCAGTACGTTTCCAACTGGCGATACCGACTGCAGCAGATTCAGCTGCTCAAGGAGAAGACGGTGGCTCAGGTTGAGGCTGCTGCTGCGGAAAAGAAGGACGCTGCTACAGACAGCAAGGACATGGCTGCTTCGTTCCTGGAGCAGCTGCAGGGAGGAGCTACTGCTGACGATGACGACGATGACGATGACAACCCGTCTGGACCTGTGTTTACGGAGGACGAGGATGCCGGCAACGACTTGCCCTTGCTGAAGAGTCTGGATTTCACCTCTTTCCTGAACTAGACTGGCGCGATGTATTTATGATAATGATTATGTATGTATGGGTGTGTGTAGTTAGATATCTGTATTCAAGTCTTGAACAGGCGGACGAGCTGGGTCTGTTCAAAGCTCTCCAGTAGTTGGTCGGAGACAGGGCTGTCGGCATCTATCATGAACCTCTTGATTTTCCGGGCGCAGTACATTCTCACGGCGTCGTTCTTTGTGTTGCATGCCTGCTTGTACGCCAGCATGTACTGGTCCATGTCCATTTCCTCGTTTTTGATTCTGTTCATGGCCTCGTGAAGCAGCTCAGGAAGATCGTACATTTGAGCAGCATCCAATAGTCCGACTGCGACCTCGAAATCCAGCGGGGTTTGTTCTTCGTACAGGTGGGCAACAAGGGCCTCGATCCACTGTACTGGAAAGTCCAGGGTGAGCTCCTTGGCCTGAGACTCCTCCATGTTACTCTCCTTCATGGCTTTGAAGAAGGGCCACTGACTCGACAAAATCAAAGAATGAACGCGGACACTGCCGTCTTTGCACACGATGGTGAAATCAAAGTCTCCATCTTGTCGGAGTTTGCTGAGTCCAGTTCTTCTGGTGAGTGAAGGAATGTTGGGCTCAAGGACTTTATTGAAGTAAGAGTGAAATTCTGACATCGTCGTATATCGGTACAGTGCGCTATTCCAGCCGTCTATTGTGCTGAAGATAGCCATGGGATTCACTCCTCCTGTGCAAAGCATCAACAACGCATCCTGATCCAGTGAAATCAGACCTGTCGGCACCATTTGCAATGAAGTTAGGGACATGCTGTTAAAAGAATCTAAGGGAGAGAGAAGATGGTGGCTCTCTGTGATGAGCTTCAAATTGAGAGCACTTGAACGTTCCTTCGCGCTTCTTATGATATAAGCTTGGCCAACGCCCGGAACTTTGCACGACACTAAGGCATCCATCTGCATGTTTCTGATGTCCTCATCGCTGCATACGATGACCCCATCAGACTCGTTTTCAGTGGTATCTCTTTCTGTAGACATGTTGATCTGGGAGAGTTAAGTTCCACGATGCATGAGTTACGATATGGCGCTAATAAGGCTGTTGCAGAGTACGGGGTACGAGCACAAGTAAAGGCACTGTATATATCGGTCATACGTACACAATACAATCACCCCAGAATTACTACAACAATACACAATCATAAAGAATCATCACAAGATATTGCTAAATACAGACGCGCCAATCGGCACTATAGGGTGAGTTCTCGAATCTAGAACTAGTTGTGGTCGATCTTCAGAGAGAAGTCGACAATGCCAGTGCCCTGGTGGATGCTGGAGGTGGAGTAGATGTCGATCTGGTTGGTGAGGTACGAGCCGATGTTGTCCTCGGTCAGACCGCCGGAGCACTCCAGCATGAAGTGCTTGGTGCCGTTCCACTTGTCCTTGATGCTCTGGGCAGCCACCTGCAGGCCCTTGCCGTCAAAGTTGTCCAGCATGATGATGTCTGCGCCGGCGGCAATGGCCTCGTTGGCCTCGTCCTCAGACTGGCACTCGACCTCGATCTTCATGGCAAAGCCGCAGACGGATCGCGCCTTCTTGACCGAGTCCGTGATCGAGCCCGTGGCCCACACGTGGTTGTCCTTGAGCATGACCATGGACGAGAGGTCGTATCTGTGGGGATCGGCTCCGCCGACGATCATGGCGTACTTCTCGAGACGTCGCAGACCGGGGGTCGTCTTTCGAGTTCCGGCGATGATTCCGGTGTATCCGGCCTTCTTGGCGAGCTCGACAATGTGTCGCGACTTTGTGGCCACGCCAGAGGCTCGAGCAAGCAGGTTGAGGGCCGTTCGCTCAGCCAGAAGAACCTGACGAACAGGTCCGCTGACCTTGGCTACGGCAACCTTGCCGCCCTTGGGATCGACAAAGTCGCCCTCCTGGACGCTCCACTCGACCTTGAGCTCATTTCGGTCAAAGACCTCCTGAGCAAAGGGAACGCCAGCAACCACGCCGGGAGACTTGCAGTAGAGAGTAGCGTGGTGGACGTCGTCTCCAACGACATATCCGCCGACATCAAAGGAGGGCACGTCCTCGGACATCCATCGGGTCACGTCGGTCTTCCAGTCGCCGTCAACGGGGAGAAGGTGGGAAAAGGACATTGTTGTGTTGTAGAGAGTACAGAAAGTCGTGATGGTGGAGTCATGTGGGGTTTAGAGTTTGAGAGTGGTGTGGTTGGGTGGTAGTTATTTGTAGTTCGGGGGTGGTGAATGAATAATATGAATAGATGGTTGTGCTTATAATGGTTCAATTATGACACATTTCGCTTTTGGTCACTTTCCGAGCACTACTTCGACTTCTGAAGGCTCCTCTTTCCTCACAAGGCACATGTCTAGTGCCCACCTAGAGATGCACTAGAAGTAATGCCTGAGCTCAGAGACTGCAACTCGTTCAAATTTGTTGAATTAACTGACTTCGACGGTCTAGTTCCATGTACACACCTCCACCTAGAGCTGCTTCAAACCTGTGCGGCTGAATAGTGGGTCCTTGTTGCGGCATACAGAACGCCTTGTAACTCCTGACTGAGTAAGCCGATCTGCTAGATATTCGAGAATTATGACACTATACCAACTATGAATCTTCACACAAAAACTCGTGGATACCGAAACCCATTCAAATGAGATAAATGAGTGCCGAAATCACTGAGGTATTCAAACTTTACTCCCGCTTAAGTTGCGAACCGAAAGCCGTTCCTTCCGGAGTCCTTCTTTTTGAGCCAAAAAAGCTGTATTTCAACAAATATCTTGGTCCATGACTCATCTTGGACCCACCCTGATCCCGCTAGTCTTATTTTCAAGTCCCCAAGTGGTCTGTAACACCTTGTACGAAGGTTTCCTCTTTCCAGAGCCTCCAAGTTAACTACATTTAAAACTATTTTTAAGGTTAGTTCACTCTTTCAACTAAAACCGAATTGGGAGTTCTCAAAAGTACGACAAATACCAAATAAATCCAACACAACAACAACACAGGTCTTCTGGAGCGAATCAACCACTTCAACCCCTTAATATATATCTCTATCCGCTTCAAAACGTCAGCCCTAAATCTCAAATTACCCTCCTGCGTTTACAGGCACCCTAACCCTCAAACTGTCTATAAAACTACTGCTGCTTTTTTTTTCACCCTCACGCGCATACGCAAATGGTGAGTATCACACGACATGGGCAACTTGGATGATGAAACATTTTATGCAATTTCCAACGCTTACCTTTGAATCTTAATGTAACGAACTGCTTTCCTGAACTTCTTACACCAAAGATTTTGTTTCCAAGACTTCTTACTAACATCAGCCCCGGATCGCATTTGAGCGTTATCTTTATAGATCGACAATACAAGGAACACAGACATGAGCAATGTGTAGACATCATTATTTGTGGTGGTTTTTGAAGAAATAAGCAGCAGCTAGAGTGCAAGTACGGTATTTCTCTAGTTGTGAGATTAGTGGATATTTTGTTGAAGATTACTTTAAAATCAGAATACCTAAACAATGCCGAAAATCCAATAGTTTATGCCATACAGTACCCGTAGTTCACAAAATGAAAAGTATCTATAAAGAGCTCTGTTGATCTTTAGAACATGATAGCAGAACTAAAAGACTCGCCTCGTCGCGGGCTTTCATATGATATACTGTATTGCCATTACTGAAGGCTCCTTGGTTCTTTTCTAGGATTTTTGCAGATAGTTTATGCGAAGGAAAAGCTCTCCAGCTGTTGCAATATTCGTGATAGGGAAAATTCTATTGTACTCAAAGGATATTTTAGTTCATAGCTTCCCAATGATGCTCTTTTATCTTCAATATTACGACCGGTTAGTCTTCTCATATCAGATTCTAGATTTTCAGGAAAGTTGAAAAGAGACTGGACAGAGATGTAGTAGAGCAGTGGGCTTTAAAGTAGTGTCACAAGATTTGCCTCGCTCGGGGCTTCATGTGAGTATGCTATTTGATCTTTCCTCGTAATCCCTTTCTGTTTTTCCAGGATTTCTGCAGGTAATCTATGCGGCTTGAAAGATGTTCAGACAGCGCAATTCTGTCAATGAGAGCTAGCAAGTAATACCGTTGCGATTTTCCCACCCAGAGCTTTACAACGATATGCGACACGGCTGTATTCCTGGGATTTATGAAGAGAATCAAGTTTTTCGGGAAAATTGAAAGACTTCCAGACAAAGCTCTGTTGATGTCAGAAACCTGATAGTGATACCAAACGACTCGTCTCATCACTTGCTTTAATATGATATGCTTGAGTTTCTTTAATCATACCCTTTGATCCTTTTCCTGGATTTTTTCGATAATCTATGCGTAGTTTACGGCATAAAGTACCCTGCGGGTACTTTCTTTGCTACTCTATGAACTCCAAAATATCTATCTGATTCTCTATAACATTAAATACCTGCGACCTAGCACGGCGCTTATTTCTTGTACTTGTTGATGACTCGCTCAATGGCGTCCATTCCCTTAACCAGGTTCTCCATGGGAGGACCGTAGGACAGTCGCATGAAGTGGTAGTAGGGGGAGTGGTGGATCTCTCGTCGAGCCAGAGGGTTGAGGTCGAAGAAGATACCGGGCACCATGATGACCTTCTCGTCGAGACAGGCCTCGAAGAAGTGCAGGGAGGAGTTGATCTCCTTGGGGAGAGGGCTGAGATCAAGCCAGATGTAGAAGGTAGTGGTGGGAACCTGGTGGAACTTGAAGCCCATCTTCTCCAGTCGGTCGATACAGTAGTCTCGCTTGGCCTTGAAGTGGACCTGCAGGGCAGTCATCTCCTTCTTGACGAGAGAGGGCTCGAGGAAGGGAACGGCAGCCTTCTGGAAGGGAGCGTTGGATCCACCGTCAAGGAAGGATCCAGCGGAAGCCAGGGCCTTGATGTAGGCCTTGGGGCCGACGATCCAGCAGATTCGCCATCCGGGCAGTCGGAAGGACTTTGTGAGACCGTCGACAATGAGAACGGGGTCCTCGTTGACGTCGATGATGTTGGCGGCAGAGGAGACGGAGGATCCGTTGCAGCCGTCCTCGTAGTTGTATCGGGTGTAGAACTCGTCCATGATGAGCAGACATCGCTTTCGGCACATGTCCTGGAGGTCCTTGAGGTCCTGGTCCCGCATGGCCTGGCCAGTGGGGTTTCGGGGGTTGGACGTCAGCAGAGCAGACACACCTCGGTCAAGCTCAGCTCGAATGATGTCCAGGTGAACCTGGTAGTCGTCGTCGGCCTTGAGGGGCACGGGGATGGGCGAGAAGTTCTTGAACAGCGCCAGCATCTCGGAGTAGGCGGTGTAGTCGGGGAAGAAGAAGGACAGGTACACGTCCGAGAGAATGGCGGCGATTCGGATCAGACCCGCTCGGCCTCCGGGCACAATGCACACGTTCTCGTACGTGTACTTGGACTCCTTGCCCTCTCGGTAGTCGTGGTTGTACAGGTTGGCCACAGCCTCTCGCAGCTCCTTGACACCGGCGGTGGAAGCGTACTCTCGAGAAGACTCGGAGGCGTCAATGACATCGGGTCGCTTGAAGCAGCCGGGGATAGGACCGACCTCGGGAGCTCCCTGGCCCAGGTTGGCCCACTCGGGGTTATCGTGGGAGAAGCCCTTCTCGGCAGCTCGGTCGGTGGTCCAGATGACACCAGTGGCTCCCATCTTCATCTCCAGACCGGGGAAGTTGTGCTTGGGGCCCTCAAAGTGGTGGGACAGGGGAACGGTGGAGCCAGCGGCCTTTCCCTCGTGGGCAGCCTCCTCGGGCCAGTACTTCTCCAGAACAACGTCTTCTTCGTAGTCAGCCATTTTGCGTGTTTTTTGCGATTTCTTGCGGTTGTGAGATCAATTGAGGTGCCAATGGCCTTTTGTAGCTCTCCAGAAGGGACTATCGACGAGCCCAGGGCTCCTTATAATACCGCAAGCATGCAGCCAAGACGGATAAGGTTTCATCCAGCATCGCCCGTAGTCGATATCAAGGCGTTTTGGGCACCATGCGCAGGGCAGACAAAGACGGGAACGACGCGTAGCGGCTTGGCACATCGCTTGGCGTTTTTTCCGGTGCCAAACAGGGAAATTATAGGCCGTTTGGCACCTCGTCCATCATAACTCCGAGCTCCGAAACCATCCACGCATTTATCCTTCGGTCAATAGGTTCCACGACGTATAATTGAGGGGAGAGCGCTAAGTTTGGGTAGACTCTCGATATGCTTTTTTTTTTTCGGATCAATCCTAGCCTGTCTTTGGAACGTGATATGGAGGAAAGTGACAGCTACGGAGTTGGAAAACGCGTCAATTGGAACCTCGGCTTGCTGTTGTATCCAGCGGTATGTTTGTTTCCCTGTTCAAACGCCCGTCATGTCCGTGTCATGCGGCTTGAATTTACGTCTATTGTTTTGTTATTCCCGACAATGGACGTGGTGCATAAGAATAAGGCTTTGAGAGCTTTTTTAGGGCGATCAGATTCATTCCACGTGTGGAAGTGGAGAAGGTGCGGGATATGAAGGGTGGAGATGGGGGCTGGAGATAAGCCAAAAATAGAAGACTCTACGTCTTCTGGTAGGGCAAAAAGGTCGTACCCGGGATCGAACCGGGGTTACTGGAAGTCGAAGTATTCTTCAGAATCCAAGGTGATGACCACTACACTATACAACCGGGGAGAAATTGGTCCCTAGCAGGATCGAACTGCTGATCTTCGCGTTGCAAAGAGGCTAATTTCTTATTAGCACGACGCCTTAACCAACTGGGCCAAGGGACCGGATTTCGAAAATACGAAAAAAAACACCTGGCATAGACAAATTCCGTTGAATTTTTCGGATCCGGTGTTCCGGGGGTCTGGCGACGATATAAATGACACCAGCTGATACTAGAGACTTGGTTTAGTCGTTTTAGCTGCTTTTTTCATAGAATTTGTATCAGTATTGGATGTTTTGGAGTCATTATTGTTCTTGCCAATTTTGGTGTGCCCTTGGGATACGCTATATCGCGACCTATATTGGTGGTCACGGGGACATAAGTAGTAAGTGGATATAAACCAGTGTAGCAGGTTTCAGTTTAGTCTACTTTGTATCATATTCCCGGGACTCGGACACTTCTGGAATCGACTCCAGCTCTACCGTGATTCCTCTTTCGTCCGAAGAGCCTCTGTAAGCCTTGTAAAAGAAGGGCGAGCACAAAAGTAATATGTTCTAAAGAAACCAATACGTTAAGTCCCTAGAACTATCTGTATATACGGTACATTTGCAATCCAACGACCACTTCATACAAATATCTCGCAGTTCCTCATCTCCGCTCTGATGATCTTCTCGACTCATGGTACAAACGCATATTAAAGGTATTTATAAGTCACATTGGTAGTTTGTAACGAGTTCTTAGATAGAAACCCCTCCCTGTATGTACTCGCTTGATCTCTCTCACGCATGCATTCACAATGCAAACTTTTGTCGAACCCAATCTTTGAAATTTCAGAGCTTTGGGATCAACCTCTACAACACGACACAAATGCTGAGAGCGCAGATAAAAGCTGTTTTCCGGGCCGGAACCCGGCTGCCACAGCTCCGAGGCATCCATACGACGCCTGAAATCACAGAGACGCTCAAAACCGCACCCAAGTACGACGTGGTAGTGGTAGGCGGAGGCCATGCTGGATGTGAAGCCAGTGCTGCTGCTGCTCGGTCTGGAGCTCGCACTCTGCTCGTCACGCCCAAGTTCGACACCATCGGAACGTGCTCGTGCAATCCCAGCATTGGTGGTATCGGCAAAGGCACTCTGGTGACCGAGGTAGATGCTCTGGACGGACTCATGGGACGAGTGGCGGATAAGGCCGGTGTGCACTTCAAGGTGCTCAACAGGGCCCGAGGCTCGGCCGTGTGGGGTCTGCGGACCCAGATCGACCGAAAAATCTACAAGAAGGAGATGCAGGCGTTCATCAAAGACTACCCCAACCTGGAGGTTCTGGAGGGCACGGTGGAGGACCTGCTGACAGTTGCTCCTGAGACTCCTGACGCTCTCAAGAGCTACGGCACCATCGCCGGTCTGACTCTCGAGTCGGGAGAGACTGTCAGCGCGGAAAAGGTCGTCATCACTACCGGCACTTTCCTGGGAGGAGAGATTCACATTGGTCTGGAGGCCTACCCCAGTGGACGAATGGGTGAGGAGGCTACTTTTGGCATCTCCAAGACTCTACGAGAGGCTGGTTTCAGTTTGGGACGTCTTAAGACCGGTACTCCTCCCCGAATCGACTCTACAACTATCGACTTCTCTCATCTGGAAGCCCATCCTCAGGACGAGGATCCCTTCCCCTTCTCCTACCTCAACGACAACGTGCCTGCAAGCAAGGCTAATGGATCAGTGAACGAATCTACTCCATCGGAGCTCCGAGGATACAACGACCACTCGGTCATGTGTTACCAGACTCGCACCGTCAATGCCACTCATGATCTCATCAGAGACAACCTCGACAAGTCGATCCACATTCGAGAGGACGTCAAGGGACCGCGGTACTGCCCCAGTATCGAGTCCAAGATCATCAGATTTGCCGACAAGGACTCGCATGTCGTCTGGGTTGAGCCTGAGGGACTGGACACTACTGTCATCTACCCCAACGGCATTTCCACCACTCTGCCTGCGGAGATCCAGCTGGAGATGCTCAAGACGATTCCCGGCTTCGAAAACATTAACATGACCCAGCCCGGATACGGTGTCGAGTACGACTACGTCGATCCTCGTGAGCTCAAGAACACTCTTGAGACGAGACTTGTCCACGGTCTGTACCTCGCAGGTCAGATTAACGGAACTACGGGCTACGAGGAGGCTGCTGCCCAGGGTATCATTGCTGGTTTCAACGCTGGTCTCCAGGTCCAGAACAAGGAGCCCTTCACCATCGGACGAGCTGACGGATACATTGGTGTTCTGATCGACGATCTTATCACCAAGGGAGTTGTCGAGCCCTACCGAATGTTCACTTCTCGATCTGAGTTCCGATTCTCTCTTCGAGCAGACAACGCTGATGAGCGACTTACTGCCAGAGCGTTTGAGCATGGTCTGGTGAGTCCTGAGCGACTTGCCAGACTCGAAGAGCGAAACGATATCATCGCTGACATCCAGAACATTTTCCTGTCAAAGAAGCTGAAGCCCGCTGAGTGGAACGAGCAGCTCGGATACGAGATTTTCTCGCGTGCGAGCGAAGAAAAGAAGACTGCGGCCCACATGCTTGTGGTCAAGGGCATCAGGGATGCTCCTCTGTTTGCCACCATGCCTGAGCTCTCCAAGTATACTCCTCGACAAATTCTGCGAGTCACCACCGAGTTCAGATACGAGAAGTACCTGGCCAAGGAGCTGCAGCATATCGCCTCTGTCTTGAAGGATGAGGAGCTGATGCTCCCTGAAGACCTCGACTACAAGTCCATGCAGGGTCTGAGCAACGAGGCTCGAGACACTCTTGACAAGGTTCGTCCCGCTACTCTCGGACAGGCAAAGCGACTGCAATGCATGTCGAACGCTGCCTGCTTCTACTTGCTGAAGTACGTTCACAACACGCGGGCCGAGGCTCAAAAGTAGATATGGTTTCATATAGTCTGTATATAGTATATTTATGTGGTTATTCTGGTGTGTCCAGATCAGAAGACATGTTCTCATTTACTTCTGATCAAATACAAATGAGACCCGAGTACCGTCGTTTCTGGGATGACTGGCAGATCTGAAGGCCTTTGGCGAATTCATGTAAGTCGGATCAAGCTTGACTGGAGGCAGCTCTCTGAAGAAGTTTTTGTAGAACACCGGTTTCCTGGTGGCCTCGTACTCCCTCTCATCATCATACTGGTACTCAACGTCGCAGTTCGCATGCACCTCCATGACAGGGTGGGGCTTCAAGGGCTCGTAGTACTTGTATTCCTCTTCATCGGGCGGTTGTCGAGGTCGTAGTCGTCGATTACCACAGGCTCATTTTCTCTAGCCAGCCGCAGTTTTTCCTCCTCCAGCTTCTTCTTCTCGAACCTCTTCTCCGCTTCCTTTTCCTCTTTTAATGTAACACTCCAAGGATATTCCCTTTTGAGGTCTCTGTCGCTATCTTTGAACGCATGTTCCTTATCCTGCAGCTTGTTGACTTTAGCTCGTTTTTTCTGAGCTTCCGGGTGAATTCCATGGTCTCGCTCATAATACACCTGCCAATACTTCCATTCGCTTAGAATGTGCGAGAGGCTCATTTTCTCGGTGACATCCATCTGATCTGAGATAATATCTGTGATTCTTTTCGCTATACGGCCAAAAAAGAAGCCGTTTTTCTTCAGGAGTGGGATCAACAATCCATCCTGTCTTTCGGAATAATACGTTTTACCCGTCTTCAAGTCACCCACAACCGTGCCAGAAGCTACTGCTACTGTGACCGGGTGGTCCAGACCTTTCACAGATCCTCTTTTATCTGGTACCCTCGTTCAGTTTCTCTGATAGTTTCTGTGAAAGAGCCTATGACGGGGAAAGATCGATCCCAAACCGTTAAACATCGGTTTTTAATCTCTTCAAGATTGTGCTCCATCTTCAAACTGGCGATCAGCTCACTTCGATAGCCCAAGTCTATCCACAGTCGAAAAAGACGACCCGCAAAGTAAAGATAAAAGTGCCCATCAACTGCAGTGTAGAACTTGGTATCCCAGTGAGAAGCAGCAGACTCGTACGTGAAGGTGGGTGGCAGCGTACAGATGAGTGTTTGTTTTAGTTTCTCCGTCGGTTCAACATAGACCAACATCTGTGGCCGGTCGATGTCGATATCATCTTCATCAAATAGCATCGCAGTGTGTACCACAACGGCGCCTCCAGCTCCTGGAAGCAAATGAACCGTACTTCCGTCATTTATGGGATTTTCTGCACCAGCGAAGGAGTGAGGCTCGCTAAATCGAGGCCAAGTGCGGTTGTCCACTAAGAACGTGCCACTTTTGCCTTTCCGGCTGTATGTCTTTTTGTGTATCAAAGTGTCAAATGTCTCGCCTTCGAAGCAGATACGCACATGCAGCAGTTCGTCATTTTCGTTCATGACTCGCACAAAGTAATCTGGAAAGATATCAAAGTGCTCAATATGGTGTCCGGGCGGTAACCTATCCAGTTGAACCACAATACCCGAAGGAGACGTTGTCTTCAGAGCGTATCCTTCGGCAAGAAGGTAATCGCCACCCTCTTTGTACCCATAATCCTCAGTGGAAGTCTTCAGTGTTCCTAGATCGACTGACATTCCAGGCCGAATCAGTTCCACTCCTTTTATAGCAGCTTCGGATTCCTTTAAATCTTTTATGCTGTCCTTAAAAAGAGGCTCCATGGATCGTCTCTTCTTGTGTGTCACAATCCTCTCGGTCTCCACAATCTCGACATCATTTCGTCCCAAAGAAGCAGCAACACTAATGTCCTTCAGAAGATAAAGATGAGTATTGGCGGGATCCAGAGCTTTCCGAGAACGCGCAACAACGACATGGGCGCATTTGTGCCATGTGGACAAGTCTGAATCGTTTCTTGTAAACCACGGAACGCGTTCTAGGACCTTGTCGCGTAAGATACTCTCGTCCAGCGAGTTGAAGAGAGCGTAATTCGCCAAGCAGACCTGACTCAGCGAAATACACATCTCCAGATCATACTCCTTGAAAATATCGAGTATGATATCCGCGTTGAGCATGATGATAGAGTGTTTGAAACGCGACTCGCAGGAAATGACTATAACGCCTGCATAGATGAAGTGAGCTGCAAGAAAATAAGCGATATTGGTATCGATGAAATCGCCGTGAAAGGGCAGTTTTATCTAACAATCTTCAAAACTGCCAGCGGAGAAACCACGGCATTTAGAACAATAACAAAATCTCTAAATTTAAGGTTACTGATATTGAAAATAAGGTTCGCTGTCAACATAGCACAGAAGACGAAGCACGCCTACACACAATTACAATTAAAATGCATTAAATAGCCCAAACTAACTAGAAATCACTCTTGAGAAACCCGGAGCACGATCTCAACATGACGGTACCGTCATTCACATTGTTCGACGCCATCACCAGCCGGTGAGGATGGAACGACAGGGCGTTCACCGAGGTGACTCGGTTGGGCAGCGTCATGTAGCCGGGGTGGTTCTTATTCACCGACGTCATGTGGCCGTCAAAGTCCCACGTTCGCACCAGCTGAGATCCCGTGACCAAGACAGGCGCATGCTCGTGCACGTCCATGGCCTTCATGCCGTTGGTGTGGGCGATCCAGGACCGCAGAGGCGTGTCTGTTCGGATGTCCCACGTGCTGATGACACCATCCGCAGAGCCCGAAACCAGCTCCCGGTGTCCTCCCCGCTGCATGCACACGTTGAGCACCTTGTCCGTGTGTCTGATGCCGCGCGACAGCTTCCAGATCTTGACCATGGCGTCTCGCGAGTCCACTCGACGGTCAAACAGACGCAGAGCGCCGTCTGCAAAGCCAGCAACAAACATGTGGCCTGCAACCTGGTCGGAGGTGAGAGCAGTCACAGGAGCAGAAGACCGCGCAGGAATGGAAGCCATGCACATCTCTCGAGGAGCGTCCCACACCTTGACAACTCGGGTGGGTCCTCCAACAAGCAGAGTGCCTCGAGACTGCTGCCAGTCAACAGCCACAGGAGAAGACGCCTGCAGACCGACTCCAGAAAGAGCTCGCCACGCTGACACCAGCTGCACGTCCTGACGCGACTCGTAGTGTCTGTAGATGCGCACGCAGCCCTCGGAGGACGCCGTCAGCAGCATGGGCACGTCGTCCTCGTTGAGATACTTGACGTCGGTGATGCGCGTGCCCGAGGGGTTGGCGTTGCAGAACCGCGAAAGACGCTTGTTGTCGACCCAGTTCCAGATGGACACGCCGTCGCGGTCGTCGGCCACAGCGAGATGCGGCTCAAACTGCGCAAACACCAGCTTCTGGGGCTGCGTCTTGTTGCTGAGCACGCCCAGCGAGTGGTCCCACTTGCCCTTGACGGCCTCGTCTCGCTGCAGCACAGACTCAGAGATGATGCGCTCGTTGCGCGTCTTTCGCCAGAGACGCTCCGTGTACCGCTGCGAACCGGTGCAGTCGGCCTCGGCAGGCACCATCTGGGGCTCTTGGAAGAACTCGGTGGACCAGGCGAAGAAGCCAGACTTGAGAGGAAGCTGCGCTCGCGATCCAGCAGCTCGCGACGTGTATCGCGGAGTCACGGGGATGGTTCCCGTGCCAAAGGGGACGGTGGTGACAGAAGAGTCCGTCTTCTGCGCAGCGTTGCCGCTGGGCTCGTTGTCGCCAAACAGGTACTTGGAAACAGACCGCTTGAGCGAGTTGAGCGGCGACGAGGCCGCCCGATCGGCAGCAATGGCGTTTTGGATGGTGGAAGATGCAGTGGGGGTGAGAGGAGCCATGACTGGAGATTGGGGAGCGGGACCGCGGGAGTGGTGCGACTCGGACGAGGGAATCAGGTTGGCAACGTTAGGCAGCTGCTTCTTGGACTCGGCGCCCTGCAGCATGGTGCGCTTGAGCTGCTCCATGCGAGGACCCAGAGGCGACTGGCCCATCTCAAAGAGAATATGGTCGACCACGTCTCGTGCAAAGTCTCGCACCTCAGTGAAAGGGTCCTCGGCAAAGGTCAGCACAGCCTCCCAGACAGCAGCAAAGACGGTTCCCGAGGCAGGGTTGGACGACGTGTTGACGTTGGTCTGCGTCGCAATAGCAGCCTCCTGCTCGAGAGTAGCAAAGGCAGCAACGAGAATCTGGCCCTGGTACTGCACAACAAAGCGCGAGAAGAAGACCACGGCCTCTCGTCGCACAATGCCGCTGGCGTCGTCTGTCAGCTTGAGAACGGCGTTGGCAAGCTCGCACTCGACGTCCTTGAAGTCCTGCGAAATGTGGTCTGCGTCTCCGTTGCCGAGGAAAGCCGTCAGAGCAACAGTGCACGCGGTTCGAACCTCGGGAACGGGGTCCTCGAGCAGCGCAATCAGGCTCTGGGGGACTCGCTCCTTCATGCCCAGCCACTTGCCCTCCAGGTAGTCGAACCACAGTTGAGAGATGCACAGGCACGACCACTGTCGCAGCAGGGGAGAATCGGGCTCGGCAGCGTAGACAACTAGCACACGCAGCAGATCTGCGCCCATCGACACCCGCTGGCCCTGCTTGAAGCCGTGGCAGAAGAGCGCAATGATGAACGAGCACATGGCCCGGTGGTCGTGGACGTTGACGTTGTTGACGGCGAAGCCCTCGAACGGCAGCAGAATCTGGATGAAGTACGCGTAGCCGTTGTCCTTGAGCAGCTCGTGCTGGATGGACTGGTGGTCCACGCTCATGATACGTGCCCAGATGAAAACAAGCACGGGCTTGAGCTCCTTGGCGGGCGACTGCAGCAGCTTCAGCACGTAGGGGAAGATACCGATGGAGAGTGCAGAGTAGACAGCCCAGGGACCGAGGTCCAGGAACTTGGACAGCAGAATCAGCGCTCGCAGTCGGTGCACCTGGGACAGCAGCACCTGCAGAACGACAGGAAGCTGAACGGGAGGGTTGTCGCTTCGAGCGTTGTATCGCAGCCACACCTCGAACGCCGTCAGCTGCTCCTCGAAGAACTGCGAGTGACGGTACTCCTGGCCTGCAGCCAAACCAGGAAGCTGGGTCAGACACTGGTCCACTGCGAGGTCCCACGCGTCCCACATGGGGTGAGAGTGCGTTGGAGGCAGGGGAGGGTCCGAAACGGGATGGCACGAGTTGACGCGCATGATTCTGTCGGCGAGCAGAAAGTTTCGGAACAGCGCAGCGACCATGAGGTCCTGGCGAAACAGCTTTTTGAACAGGTCGCGCGGCAGCAGCGTCCATGCTATGGTGTCTGTGATGGCTGTGAAGATCCAGTTGAGCTCTCCGAGGGGCGTGCGTCGGTCGGTGATGCGTCCCGGGATCTGCAGGTCCTTGATCTTCTTCTCGTACGCCAGCGGCGACTTCATGACGAACCAGCGGACTGCAATCTCGATCGGCGACGTCAGACACGACGTGAACAGGTCCGCTGGAAGGTCCGGATGCATGGGCAGGGTTTCGTCGGCTCGACAGGCCGCCAGCTGAATGCAGTCGAGATAGGCATTGCCGTTTCCTGCTGCTGCACTGGTCACACCGTTGGGTGCCTGGGCATCAGCGTCCTCCTTGATGCGCTGCTGCACGAACCGCTTGAAGTTGGAGACAATGTTTCCGGCGCTGTGGCAGTCCCACACGTAGATGCACGGCGAGCCCAGCCACGACTGCAGGTCGTACAGCGACACGGGAATGTACTGGGTGTAGCCTCTGTTGAAGACCCAGATTTCGCCCGAGGCTGTGGGTCTAGGAACACCATGGCCGTTGTAGTGGAACAGAATGCGCTCCTCCTTGGCTCCGCGTCGCAGTCCGATGCAGAACCGCTTAATGTCCTCCACGTTGGGGTCCAGCGACTGCTTGTAGCGCGTGCGCATCGACAGCACCTCGTACTGCATCTGCAGCTGCTTGCCGATCTGCTCCGTCGCCTTCTTGGAGTCCGAGATGGTCTGCGGGTCCACCCAGGCCTCGAGGCGTGAGCAGGGGTCTGTTTTGATGACGTCTGGCGGATCGACTCCGAGATTGAGACAGACGACAATCGCTGCCGAGACCGTTCTCTGGCGATCTTTCATGCGCCACTCCGGCGGGCCGTCTGCCGTCGAGCGCTTGGGGTTGCCCGCGGTGTCGTGGCGCTTGTCGTCCAGGTAGATGTAAAAGATTTCGGCCAGCATGGACATGTAGGCGTCGCTGGCGTAGTCGTCGTCAAAGCCATGGCGCACGTATGTTTTGGAGGCCGTGGACTTGACGGTCTCGTCCTCGTCGACCCGGCGCTGGGGCGATTGCACCGATTGCACCGAAGTCACGGATCCGTTCATGTCGTTGCGATAGATGTATGGGTGAGTGAGGTGGTGATGGAGGTGACTTAGAGTTTGGAGGTTGCGAAGACGGGTTTGGGGGTCGCTGGTTTTGGGGCGATGTAGTGGGGGTGTGGGAAAATGGAGTACGCAGAAAGGCTCATTTTTCGACGACAAGTGCTGCTGTCGCTTTCCCGCTTCAAAAGCTCGTTTTTCGCCCAGTTTAGCTCCCCCGTATTTCTGTCACGAGACTATAAGTGCGCTGCATACAACTGGAACGCACGCTTTAGATTGCGATATGGGGTAATGTTCTATTGGTGGAGTGAGTGGTGGAGTAGAAGAGGATGTTGTTAAAGTACTAAGGAGGAGTTAGCGAAATCATGTGATGAGGTATCGGAATTATTTTTCAGTCAAAGCTTCTCAACATAAACACCGGCCTTACTGCTATGCTGACGTTCGCACCTGTCAGTACCGTATGATGACTTGCATGAGATATGATAACGGTGAGTGGTGGATTGGGGTTGGTAGCGACTATGAAGGGTGCAGTGGAGTGGGTTTTTGAAAGACGGCAGTTGTCAGTAATATTTTATCGTTTTTGACAAAAAGCATCCCCTCTATGACCAGTTTTTCACCCCTCCACTGCTATTCGCTTAGACGAGGTGATACGAGTCAACAGCCGAGATACGACAGGACTATGGCTGGTCGAGTCAATTTATGTGTTGTGACAAAATTGAGGGCAAAATAGATCAAATATGACAGTAATATGACACTTTTGACATTGTAAACGTCCAAGATCGCGATCGGCGTCTCTATTGTCCATCTTTGTACTTGGATTTTCTTCAAGTAATGTCTTAACTAACTTTAGATAAGTCAAGTAATGTTCATCCGGACAGACACCATGATACACCATGATACAGGCTCTTGAAGAGTATTTATAGTAGAAAAATATGAAGAATACACGATATCACCCGCTGATGCTACTCAATTACAGACCACACGCACAAATACACCCCCCACATGCTCTCCATTCCTCGACCCCAGATCATGCACACGTCCGCAGTAAATTGCCCTTTACAACCAGGTCCCAACGAGCTTGAGTAAGTTTCCCTTTGCGTACGCTGGAGTAACTTTTCCCGCGGTCAGGATGTTGGGAGCTGCAGACGGGATACGGCATCTGACCGATGATGTGCTTGGTGGCAATGGACAAGTTGTAGCACCGTCTGAATCGCAAGGCGAGACTCGGAGATATTTATATACACCGCTGCAGCAGACACAAACACACGCTTGCTCTCAAACCATTACCCCCCACGTGACTGCACATCTCATCACCACTGCACGGGACAGATAAAGTTGAAAGTTTCAGCACCAACATTTGGCAAGAGTCAGCGGTGGATCATTCTACTTGTACCAGACCTGTTACCGGCGGGAAGAGACACCAGATCGCGAGCGCCACTTTCCGACATCCGAAGAATTAGCGATCGAGCTACCTTCTTGCACTTGCACCGAATACCTCCTCTGTTTGCACATCTCCAACCAATAACCGCAAGGTAACAACGACGCCAAAATGCCGCCCCTGGTCCACAAAATCCACCAGCATCGTCCGGACGAGGCGTTTGTGCCGCCAACAAACCCCCTGACGCCCCCTGTGCCCTCGGTCACCGTTGGCCAAAAGATACTCTCTGCATGCACCGGATCAATCATCACGTCGCTGATCGTAACGCCTTTCGATGTCGTGCGAGTGCGACTCCAGCAGCAAAGCGCGCTGTCTGCCGCGGAAACGGCCGCCCAGGCGCCCAACATGCTGCCGCCTCACTCGAAGATCGAGGCTCCGTCGCCCAAAACGAACATCTCGGCGCTCAAGGCCCATAAACTGCACCCCATCAACGTTGCCACTCTGCCCAAGGGCCTGGGAGTCACAGCGTGCTGCAAGGAGGTGTTCTGGTTCCCCACGTCGGTGGACTACTGCGTGGCCTCTGAGGTGGACCGCTGCGCCGTTGAACACGCCAAACAGATGCGCTTCTCGGGAACATGGCAGGGAATGCGCACCATTTACAAGTACGAGGGAATCCAGGCGCTCTGGAGAGGTCTGTCGCTCACGCTGATGATGGCTGCACCCTCAACGGTGCTCTACTTCATCGGATACGAGTACCTGCGAGACTGGTCGCCTATCAAGTCTGATGTTATCAACCCCCTGGTCTGCGGATCCCTGGCCCGAACTCTCTCGGCAACCGTCATCTCTCCCATGGAGCTCTTCAGAACCCGTCTCCAGTCATACCCCTTTGAATCGTCGTCGCACCTGGCGTTTCAGAAGACCCTCGCTGGTATGAAGACGATGGTGGCCCAGGACGGATACCAGTCGCTGTGGAGAGGACTGGTGCTCACTCTGTGGAGAGACGTGCCCTTCTCCGGAGTCTACTGGTCCGCATACGAGACCTTCAAGGCCAAGCTGCTCCGCACACAGTACTTCCACGGGAGTGTAGACGCATTCACGCCCTCCTTCATTGCTGGATCGGCAGCAGGAGCCCTCGCATCCATCATCACCCAGCCTTTCGACGTGGGAAAGACCAGACGACAAATTGCATCCTGCGAGTCTGCTGGCCAAATGTCCATGATTCCCCTGCTAACGAAGATGGTCCGAGAAGAGGGACTGGGCTCTCTGTACGTGGGAGCTGTGCCCCGAATCCTCAAGGTGGCTCCCTCCTGCGCAATCATGATTTCGTCCTACGAAGTCGGCAAACAACTGTTTGATAAAATGAACGGAAATAGCGTTCTGGCATAACCCTAGATAGACTAGATTATTTATTGTCCTGTATATACTAAATCAAACGAAGGGGCCGCAAGGCTCTCTATTCATATAACCATCGCACTACTCGTAGCGTCTACAACACACCATACCGCACATCAGCTATTCTATACCTACTCGCTCTACTTACAATCTTACACCAAGGGAGTGCCATCTCCAAGTCTGCTATCTCCCCCATGTCGGTCGTCATCATGCCATCCTTCAGCAACCTCACTCCACTGCATCGCTTCGTCCGACAAATTATTGCGGTCAACAGGATGCATGGCAGGAGCATACAGAAACGGCGACGTTTGGTTCGACATGGGCGTCCGACTTGACTGCGGAGTGCTCATGACAGATGCAGGAACGGTGGACCGAGCATGGCTATTGTACGACGCACTCCCAAGTATCCCTCCTCTCAGATGGTATCCATCGTCATACCGCCCCATGGGAGTCTTTGCAATGGGTGCAGAGAAGGCACTGGGCTCCATGACGCCAGCGCTGCCTCTTCTGTGAATAGTGCTGCCAGTGGACGCTGGAACGGGCCGTCGGAGAGCTCTGTTTTCGTTGACAGACTCGCTCTTGAAGTCCTGCACCGACTTCGACCGCCCCAGGTTCATGGTTCGGATGGTATCGCGTGGCTCGTCGTCGGGACACGGGATCCCATTGCCAACGGCCCATCCACGAACCACGACGTCCTGTTGTGAGCATCCCACCTCTCGAAATTTGGCAAAGAGCTCTGTGAACGCTCTTCGTAGAACCCGCTGAGCAGCTGCGTTGAAGCGAATGAAGGTAGTCTTTGTTGCTGCCCTGACTTGCGAGTGTAGAATGGATGACTTGGCGATCATATCGTGGTCGTGAATCACCTTGCTGGGGTCCTTGTTGCGGGCCTTGAGTTTGACTGCCTCGACCTGCTTTTCTGCGGCGTCCAGTTTGGCCTTGGACCGGATCAGTGCGTCTTCCTCGCAGCCGAGAGAGCGAAAAGTGTCTGAAAACTGCTTGAGAGCACTCTTGAGTTTTTCCTCCTCCACCCAGTACGCTCTGAGAGCCTTTGCGAGCTTCTCTGCGTCCTTGGAAATCTCCGCGTCGTCCAGTGTCGACGCCCAAAACTCGATGCGGTTGGTGATGGCCTTTTGCATGGTGAGGTGGCGATCAAACTCCTTGATGGAGCTTTCGACGTCCTTGCACAGCCGGCTCACCGAGTTTTCCCGCGATCGAAACAGGGAGAAACGTTTCGGTGAGGACATGGCACTGGTAGGAAGTGTTGGTATCAAACCGGAAATCACGCTGGGTATCAACTGGGTATCAAATTTGAGGAATGAAGGCAATGTTGCAGCTCAGGTGCCGTGTTGGTATCTTTGTCTGGGTGTTAGTGAGTATCTGTGTTTGAGAATGTTGTTTAAATGTTGTGAGGTGTGAAGAGAAAGAGAGTAAGATGTGTTTGGTGACACAAATAAGGTGGAGTAAACACAGAGTCAGGCTAGATAAAGCGAAGAACGAAAAGGGAAGTCAGAAAACAATTGAGAGTATAACTGTTGTTCATGTGATCTCTTTTGAGTCTGTTGACAACTACAGGTGCCTACAACCCCAAAAAATGGCTGACATGGACCCCGTTTATCTGTACTATAGCTGGAGATATAGTTGGTGTTAGAAGGCATTGCCATACAATATCTGGCTTCAGCATAAAGTACGATTCAGCATAAAGTAGGAGTTGGCATAGATTATCCATTCAGCATAAAGTACAAGTTCAGCATAAAGTACAATTTCAGCATAAAGTGCACAAGTTCAGCATGAAGTAGGATTTCGGCATAAAATAGGAATCAGCATAAAGTAGGAATTCAGCATAAAGTAGGAATTCAGCATAGACTACCTGGTTCATCATAAAGTATCTGTTTAGCATAGAATACGGTCCTGCATTCAGCATCCTTCCTAGATAGCATGATGGCACCAAACCAGTCCCTCCCTCTACATCCACCATTCTTACATCGTAGACTTCCTACATTACGCATCGTACGTCCTTTCCGTGCATGGTTATCTATAAACACTCTCATCCTTGACCCCTTATTTCTTCTTCTTCTCGTCAACGTCGGGAAGCTGCAGTCCGGTGCTGTCAGCAATGAACTTTCGTGTGCTGTGGACTCCGCTCTCGAGCGACGTCTTTCCGTCGTCCAGGGCCTTTCGCACGTTCTTGGCGAAGCTGTCCACGGACTCCTTGGCGTCCTCGTGGGCCTTGGCCACCTCGGGCACCTTCTGCTCGTACTTCCAGATGAGCGCTCCGGTGTTGTGGGCGGTCTGGGGGAGGAAGTAGGAGAAGGCGGCGACGCCAAACGCCAGGGGCACGGCAGATCGGAACAGAATGTTTCGGTTTCGGGTCAGAATGGAGCCGGACAGAGCAGCCACGGTGATGTAGATGCCGGCGGGCAGAACGTCCTCCTGGGGGGACTTGAGGTCCGCAACCGTCTTGGTGACGCTGTTCTCCACGGCCAGGTACTTGTTGAAGGCCTCGTCGATGTACTTGTTGCCCTCCTCGACCTTGGCGGCAAACCACTCTCGGGCCACCTTGATGTTGCTCTCCAGAGCCTTGGGCGACTTGATGGTCACTCCGCCCACGTTCTCCACCTGGACGCCGTGCTCCTTCTCGAACTTCTCAATGTCGCCCTCTCGGGCCTTGCCGGCCTCAATGGTGCCGGGAACGGGAGCAAGCTCCTCCTCCTTCTTGTCATTGTCGTAGATGGATCGTCGGGGCGACTCGGCAAAGGCCACGGGAGCAGAGGCCACAGCAATTGCGGCGAAACTCAGGGGAGTGGCGGTCTATGTTAGTTAGTGCACGGGCGATGCGTCTGTGTCCTTACTCACCTTGAAAAAAAGTCGGCTGGCCATGATGATTCTGGTATTCCAAGTATTCCTGCGTCACTTGGAGGTTGCCCAATTGTATTTGCTGTGGTGAACCTTATTCTGACTAAGCTAACTCCCAGCCGGAAACTGGCAGCCAATGGGAGGGGAGGGGGAGGGGGAGGTTGTGTAGCGCGATAAGAGAAGTTTTCTGGAATTTCAAGCGAATAATGGTCTTTGTGGAGTCATTTCAGTAGGAGTCTGTTATTATTGCTAGTCAATTGGAGCTCTGGAAGGACTGCTGGAAGGACATGTCTGGGCTGAACAAAGTTCGGCGGTTGAGCGAGTTAGTAAGCTGCCTTGATATTGAGGGTGTGGTTAAAGCGTTTGTGTGACATTTGATGAGGAGATAACAACAGTCTTTGGGAATTCACAGCTGCTTTTCAAATTACGTCATCTTTCCAGCTCTCTGGTGACCTTAAAATAAGTATTTTGGTCTGAATTAGTTGAAAACGAATTTGAGACTGAATTAGAAACATTCCAGGGGAACCAAGAGATACACTAGAATCACAAACATCAGGAGCTACATTTCGATACCAAAATATCCCCCAATTTCTTGCTGCCACAACATTATATACGCCACTTGAACAAATCTCACCACCACACTATACAAACTTAGGTTTCTCCGCGTAAACCTCTCAAGACGGCCAAATTTCGAGGTTTTTCTCTCATTCCTTGAATATACACCACGCGACTGCTAAAAATCCGTGTATGCTGACTAATCACTCCTGGGCCTCGGTTCTCATCTCAAGTCACATGGTTAGTAAACTTTTATGATTAAACTCGTGAGCCGTTAATCAGGCCAGACTAGTTCCGACCGCCAACCGAGGCACGATTTGGCGCTGGGTGGCAAACATTTTGAGAATAAAAGGGTCATTTGACGTTTCTTACGTAATATCTAACATATTAGTCATCCTTTTTCCGCACTTTTTCCCCCGCAACCCCACCTGGCACCCTCCTGCTCTTCTCCACATTCATTCACGGACTCAAGGTTTACCGAACCCCACAGAAATATCCACAACCTAAAGCACGGCGGTAGTTACAGGCACAAGCTAACGTACTTGGACCTGACAGACTTGACCAGTTACACCCTCGAGAGACACGCGACTTCTCAAGTGCTCGAGCAAACGACACAGAAGCAGCACAGCGACACAAAACCGCAAACTACACGAAACCCCATCAAACCGCACATCTCTAGAAACACACAATGGCATCCTGTGGACCCTCGAACGCGCTACAGAACCTGTCCAAGCATGCCTCCGCGGATCGGTCGCTTCAGCACGACCGGATGACGCCTGGCGGCGCTCCTGGAGCCCAGCGGCAGCAGTTTCGCTCGCAAACCAACGGCGGGCAGCTCAACAACGAGTTCCAGCAGTTTTCACAGGCTGGACCGGCCCAGAACTCGTTTGAGCAGCCTCAGATGGCCCACAACCACTTTGGCCAGCCCCAGATGGGCCACCAGCATCCCCAGCATGCTCCCATGGCCCATGGTCAGCAGAGTGATTGGGCTCAGTCCTTCAGCCAGCTGAACCTGGGTCCCCAGAACGCCCCCCAGCACCAGCAGCAGTCCAACTGGGGCGCGGACTTCATGCGCCAGGGTCCGCAGTCGCACCAGGTGCAGCCGCAGATGGCCAACGGCATGATGGGCATGTCCAGCATGAACAGCTTTGGGCCCATGTACACGAACTCGCAGCTCATGAGCTCGACGTACGGTCTCCAGAGCGAGCACCAGCAGACACACAAGACGGAGTCCAAGAGCGCGCAGGATGCGGCTTTTGAAGCTGCTTTCGGCGCAGTGGAGGAGTCCATGACCAAGACGGCGGACAAGGGCAAGGAGGTCGAGAAGGACCCCCTGGAGCAGACGTACCGGTACGACCAGGCGGACGCGCTCAACCGGCAGGCCGAGCACATTTCGGACAACATTTCGCGCGAGGAGGTGGAGATCAAGACGGACGAGAGCGGCGAGTTTGCGTCGATTGCGCGCCAGATCGCGTCCTCGCTGGAGGAGGCCGACAAGTCCAAGTTCGAAAAGTCGTCGTTCATGAACCTGATGCGCCGAATCGGCAACCACGAGGTGACGTTGGACGGCGACAAGCTCGTCAACAAGGACGGAGAGGACATTCGAGAGGAGGTCCGAGACGAGATTCTGCGAGAAGGAGCGTCTCAGGAGAACGGTTTCCAGTCTGAGGCCCAGCAGGCAGCTCCTCTTCCTGTTCACCACGAGGCTCCTCCGCCTGAGCAGATCCACCCTCACACGCAGACGGGCGAGAAGCAGCTGGAGGACCCCATGGTGTACATTGAGCAGGAGGCAGCTCGACGTGCAGCTGAGTCTGGACGGTCTGTGGAGGAGGAGAAGATGAACTTCTACTCGCCGTTCGAGTACGCGCAGAAGCTGGGACCCCAGGGCGTGGCCAAGCAGAGCAACTGGGAGGAGGACTACGACTTTTGAGGAGGTCTGGACGGGCAAGTGAGTGCGCGGTTCTGTGTGCACGGTTGGCGATCCAAGATGGACGGGTTTATAGTCTAGGAGCGCATCCTACGGTATATAGCGATCAACGGTATTTATGTTTGTTTGATTTGTTTAGATGTGTTCGGCTCGTGTTTGGGTTAATTTCGTGTTACAGTACCGTAGCTACTGTAGTTACTGTACATTAGTCAAGCTTGTAAAGTGCATCATGTTAGTTACGTTAGTCGTTATATATAGTCATGCTTCCCTCTCTAGAATCGGTTCTTGTCCTGGTCAGCAGGAACCTCGTACGTGTTCACCTTGGGATACTTCTTCATCTCGTAATCGGTATCGTCCGTCGATCGGTTCACGTAGTAGTCAGGCGCAAAGTTGGCGTTAGACTGGTTTCCGTAGACCGGCTGAGGCTGGTAATTGTATGCCTGGTAAGGATTCGTCGCTGGATACATTGCTGGGTTGTTTGCAGCGGCGTAGTTGCCTTGGCCTGCCTCTCTGTTGATCTTATCGTTGCAACAGCAGGCACAGCAGGCACACAGAGAGCAGCATGCTCCAACAGCAGAGGCTCCAAAGAAGCAGCACTTGAAGAAGGCCGTGAGAATCCACAGAACGAGCATGCCAGCAAGCACGATTCCCACAATCGCGACAATCTTGCAAAAGGTGTTGTCCATGCACATATCCCAGCTCTTGAACGCCTCTCCCGTCGATCTGGCGCTTTCTGCCATTCCCCGTTTAGACAGGCTAATTAACGGCTGGGCCATCGCCTGTGGACATAGTTGGATCATTGGTGCCATGGTTGTGAAGTTGTGTAGGTAGTTGTGAGGTTGTGTAGGTTGTGTATCGGTAGTTGTTCCTGCGTAAAAACTGGGGCTGCTTCAGACTGTATGACAACGGTATGAATGACAGGTAAACACACTATATATTATCGAGATGCCACATTTCGTGTTCCCAAAATAGCCCATGCCAAGTTAGTGTGGAACCAACACACGGCTGTGCACTTTGCGTTATAGGGGCTATGCTGGGCAGTGTAGGATGTAGTGGGTGGGTAGTTGAGCGGGGAATAAAACATAGCCATCTGGTGTAAGATCACGTGATCTATTCATCAATGGAAGCACCACAAAAACCATACTAAACACCCACATTCCGCTGCCCCCTCAATCTCCCCTTCGTATAATGAAACCCAACTTTTATTATAGTCGAGATGCATATGAAACAAAAGCTTATTTGTGCTTTTTTCGTGAGCGCGTGCGTTGCATGTGGCTTAGGAATGCGGTTGAAGGGATTTGGTGGGCATCCTGAGCTTTTGGTGGGCTGCTAGTGTGTGTGCCTGGAATGCAGTCACGTGACATGTCTTGGAAGTTGGACTTTCCTCTCATGTCTCCTGTCTTCAGTGCATCTTTGATAAAGTTTCGGAACCCCACAGTCTGAGATCTGTGGCAGTCACGTGACTGTTTTTGGTGTGATACTGTCTGGAAGCAACTTTTCAGGACCGTCAAATACCTCAGCCCGCGAGAACAAGTGCGGAATCCATTTTTAGATCACTCAAGTGAGGTTCAGATCAGTGAGAGGCACAGTAAACTCTAATTAGTGAGTCCCCTGTTGTGAACCAGGGGCTATGGTGGTTACTTAAGTGAGGGTGGCTGATGCAATTACTGGGTTTGATTTGTTATACACGTGTGCTTTCTTTCATTTCTATCCATTCAGTAAAGACATGTCGTGGACCCTTACGTTCAAAGGGATGGTGAGATATGGAGATCCAGATGGTTTGGTTCTAGTTGGCATTAGCTACATGTCAATGCCTAGTTAACGTGGCTATTTGCTAAGTCTGTGTCTAGCTAAGCCACCACCTAAGCTCTTGAAACTAACTAAACCAGGTGCACTTCCCCTGGAAACTAGAGCCTGTGCCTTCCTCCTTTCTGGAACACCTTGGAGGTGGCTAGGCTCCCCAAACTGCAACTGGAGACCTGTACCTTCCTTCTACGCCTCGAAAGTCCCCCGAACTACACTTTCCGCAGATTCATTCAGGCACCAGGGGCTCCTTGTACGGACATATTGGTTTGCTTTACTGGATTGAGCTATTGGAGCGTCCAAAGTCGATACCCAGGCACCCGTCCGAGATACCCGGCTGCTGAATGTGGACACTGGAAAAGTGGGGACTCTTGATCGAGGCACTTGACAAGCCAAGGCTCCGAAACCAGTCTCTCCAGTTTCTTCTCGTGTCAAATCAGCTACTCCAGGGCCGGCTGCTTGTTCGACCTGAGACATTATCGATATCCGAAGTGCGATTCTGAAGACATATAAACCCCTGTGGCATCCCTCCAGTTCTTTAGATCATCGACCTTCGACATCGACTCTAACAACCACTCCACTCTCCACTATGAAGTTCTCCATCACTGCCCTCGCTCTCATCGCCGGTGTTCTGGCCGCCGACTACCACGATCACTCCTACGATGGTGACAACTGGGACGACCAGTACTCCACCCGATACGTGGACGAGTTCAACTACCAGTGGCCTGACTCTGACTACATGTACCAGATGAACGCCCAGCGGGACTGGGACAACCGAAACCTGGCCATGCAGACCGACGGACGACACCTGTACTTTGGCAAGAACCAGGATGTCAACGGCACTCCTCTGAAGACCGTCAACGTCTTTGTCGACATCAAGGGTGATCTAAACATTGTCCACAACCACCACCACTCTGGCAAGCGACAGAACAAGTACGTGGGTGTTGACAACGGCCGTCTGGCTCTGTCCGACCGACGATCCAACGCCATTGGCTACCAGCGACTCAACAACAACAACCGAGTCGCCTGGCAGCACGACGACGGCCAGCAGCAGTTCCAGGCCTGCCCCGTTGACTCCTACGGTCGAGCCTACGATATCTCGTACGACCAGCGATCCCACGACCACACCTACCAGGTCTTCACTGGCTCCTCCCCTTGCGCCAACCCCATTGCCGTTACCCTCAACGGTAACCGACTCAACGGCCGAGCCCAGTACCAGAACTCTCAGCTGCGAGTCCACGGCGACCAGTGGAACAACCAGCGAGTCGTCAACAACAACGGCCGACTGGTGATCACCAACGACGACCGATACGACCCCTTCCAGGCCCAGCTGTCCTACCGAGGCCAGATGGTCGACCCCAACACCGGCCGATTCGTCCAGCTCGGCAACCAGGCCTCCCTGCAGTGGACCGACCGAAACCAGGTCCGACACGGTCTCACCGGCTTCAACGTTGACCACGCCTATGACAACCGACTGACCTACGACAACCAGGGCTTCCTTGCCTGCCAGCTCGACGACGGCCACTGGGAGCTCCGACCCATGGCTGTCGAGGCTGCTGCTGCTGCTTGCCACAACGCTCGATTCGTGCAGATCTCCATGGACCCCGTCAACTAAGCGTTGTTTAATGGAGCCTGACCCGTAGCGCTAGCTGCTTTTTTTTTTTTTTTACAAAAACAAATAACCTAATAACAATTTAATTCAAAGTCGTAGGGTCGTAGTTTTACTTGTACGGATACTTGTATGTATTGGTAAAAGTACAGTACCAGTACCGTTACTGCAACTTGTCTCTGTCTACCATCTACAGAACTGTCTTCTGTCTACAAATCATCTACGATTAACAAATTCGGGTGGGACTCTTTGGTCCAAAATGTATTTACCCCAGAGGTTCAGCTCGTGGCTTACGTCCTCTCTTCTATAAACTAAAAGGTTCGGCTGGTGTACTTCCTCCTTGAGGTTCCACGCCTACATCCTTTCTGAATGCGAATCAGATCATAAGATCTCCGACTGCTGTGGTCTGGATCTGGCTCTCATCGGCTTAATAGCACCCATTGGCTCTGGTCCTAGGCACTCATTGCTCTTACCGGCTCTGGCATTTCAGCTCTGGCTCTCATTGGCATATCACACTTTGCTCTTACTGGCTCATTGGCACTTATCGGCTTATCATGGCTCTGGCTCTTACTGATTGGCTCTGGCCCATGAAAGGTGCTGGCATTCTGCTCTCACAGTTCATAGTGTCACCTTGCGCTATCGTCATCGTTTCACAGAATCAAATGCTGGCATAACTTGTCGTTTCACAGTATCACTTGCTGGCATAACTTAACGTCTCATAGTCGCTCACGTCTCCTGCTCTGGTGGCTGTTCGGCTTTCACCTGCTTCAGCTCCAGGCGGCTTTTCAGCGTGTTTGTCTCGCATTTCAGCGTGTCTTGTGTCGCATTTCAGCGTTGTGTGTGTCGCAATTGTCGGTCGGTGGCTTTGAAAAGCTCTTCACTCTGGTGGCTGGCAGGAATGGCACAACCTTTGCCCGAAGGCGGTCTTCGCAGACGCTTATACCAGGCGGACAAGCTGGATCAGGTTCGGATCGTGTGTCAGCTGTCTCTTGACCGGAATTCCTGGTGTACTGGTACCAAATCAGTATTCAGATGGAGGCAACATATGGCTGTATAACACAGCCCATTGCTCCAAAGCATTCAGGAAATGTTATCCATGCAGGGAATTGCACCCTTGGGAGCTACCCATACTGTCGGAGAGCTCATGGACAATGTTTCGTGCCCGTCACTGCTCGTATCCACGGAGACAGGATTCATGAGCGGCTTGCTAAGCCTCCAACTCGTCATCACCCTGCGTCCTCGTAGTGCATGTACTGAGGGGTTTCCTTTCACTCGGCAGCTTCGTTGCTATGCGCTCAGCTTCACGTCTTAGTTACTCGCTCGTGCGTTTGCTTCGTAGTTCCAGGCTAGCCCAGAGCTCCACATCGCACGTTTTTAATCCGACTCTGCAGTTGCGTCGTAGTGTCACTTTTCAGCTTCACTCAGCAACTTCTGGAATATTGCCTTGCGACAGGACCAGTAGAGCAGACCCCAAAGTGTTGCTCATGCTGGGAGTTTCACCCGTGGTTGCGAACCATCTGAGAAACGGGGCTCCAAGTAGATTGCGAATCTTGCTCATCATAGCTCCGTCCCGTAAATGCATGAAGAGAGGTGTGTTGACTCTCCAACTCGGCAAACTGCGTCGTGGTAGGAGTGAAATGATGTCCGCTCGCGCAAGACAAGTAGTGTTTCCTAGCTTTCGCTCAACAGTGTCAAATCTCTCGAAGTGGCCGAATCCTCTGCAGAAGCTGAGAGACTGGTCGACTTCTGATGCTGAAAACGAGGGAGACTCGGTTTATATATTCTTCAGAAGGGCGTTTTGAGTTCGCTTAGTGGCAAAAATAATGCAGATCCTTGCAGATACGAAAGGAAGCGAACTTTGTCGAATATTCGAGAAACTGTGAGAACCAGCGTGATTGTAAGAGAAAATGAATGTGAAAAAACTGAGTTGATGGATAGTACTCTTTTTATGCGTGTGTGAGAATGATTTTGTTGTTTGGTAAAGTAGCGTGTAAGAGGGAGTGTTATTGTTATTCTAAGAATTTCTGTGTAAACTCTAAATCACAATAAGCATTTGTGTCTTCAGACTAACCATGAAGAGGTTTCAATGACTCTTGGTTAGCAATGGATGCTATGGTAATATGAGAAATGATACGGTAAATTAGTCTAGTTGTTAATTTTTCATCATACTGTATCTATCACTACTGGCAGTATCACAGACTTCTAGAGAGAAACGGCACGAATCCTTCAAGGTTTTGGTTAACAGTGGCGTTGAACCTTAATAATTGATCGAACGAAAGGGAACAAAGTGAGTCCAGAAAATCGCCCCCAGCTACCCCCAGTCCTCGTATGCTAATAACTAATCTATTATTTTTATATTCCAAATCCCATCCCTGTTGTAGTTGCTTACTCAGCCTTCTCGACGACGTTCTCCTCAACGACCTCCTCGACAATCTCGGCCTGGTCGTTCTCAGTCTTGGCCTCCTCAACGGCCTTAGCAGCCTCAGCCTGGCCCTGAGCTCGCTCAGCAGACTCCGAAGCGACAGGCTTCTGCTGCTGCTGGCCTCCTCGGGTCTTGATACCCTCGATCTTGAAGACTCGGTGTAGGAATTCCTCCTTATCCTGCTTGTTGATCATGAGGTTGGCGCTCATCTTGCCTCTCCACATGGGCAGGCAGATCTCTCGGTCGTTGTACTGAGCGGTGAGGATCAGGCAGCCCTCGGTGTGGTCAGAGACCTCCTTGGCAAACGCGGGGTACTCCTTCTCGAGAATCTCGAACTTGGGGAACTCGGTGGTGGCCAGGAACTTGATGATGTCGAGGTTGCCCTTGACAACTCGAGCACCAATGTAGGGGAAGGCTCGGTTGACGGACTCGCTCTGGATTCGCCACTTGCAGGTGTCCTCGTTCTTCTGCAATGTGAAGAATCGGGTGCCGGCGTGCACAAACTTGAGTCGGTTGGCGTTGAGCTCGAGAATGGGCTTGATGCTGGGGGAGGTGTAGTAGATGGTTCGGGTGGGCTCACCGGTGTGGTTTCGGACCATCATGGAGTCTCGGGGGAACTGGTCGTTGAACTTGTAAAAGTCCCAGCACTTCTGCAGCTCCTCGTGGTTGGGGTCCACGAAGACGAAGGGCTCCTCGTTGGCGTCGTAGGGCATCTTCTTGGACTTCTTGGGCTCCTCCTCCTCCTTCTCCTCGCCCTTGATCTCGGCAACAACGCCCTCAAACTTCTCCTTGACGGCAGCAGCGGCGTCGGTAACAGTCTCCTTGACAGCCTCGGCAGCGTCAGCAACGGCCTCCTTGGCGTCCTCAACGGTATCCTTGGCAGCGTCGACAATGTCGCCGGCATCGACCTTGACACGCTTGGCGTCTCGGGTCTCCTCCTCGGCAGTTCGCTTCTTGTCCTCGTCCTCCTCAGCGGCGTCCTTGGCCTTCTCGAAGGCAACAATGAAGAAACCGCCAGTGTCCTGGGTGTGGGGGTAGACTCGGATACACTTGGTGAGCTGCTCCTTGATGGACTCGTCGGTAGGGGGGAACCAGGAGTCGGCGCATCCCTCGTCGCCCTTCTTGTTCCAGCCGTCCTTGTTGCCCTTGGCCTGGACCTTCCAGTCGGTCATGCCTCGGGAGTTGATGAGGTTGGGGATGTCGCCTCGAGACTCAATCAGGTGCACGGAGCCCTTGGAGAGTCGCAGAGCCTCGGCAACAACAGCCTCGTTCTCAATGGGGTTAAGAGAGCAGGTGGAGTAGACAAGTCGTCCTCCGGGCTTGAGCAGCTGGATACCTCGCATGAGAATGTTCAGCTGCAGCTGGTGCAGACCCAGGGCGTTGCCTGGAGTCCAGTCGGGCCAGACGTTGACGTTCTTTCGCATGGTAGCGTCTCCGGAGCAGGGGACATCGCACAGAATTCGGTCGAACTTGAGGTACTCGTTGGTCTTGGCGCCATCGGTGCCCTTGACGGCAACAGCAACCTTGGGGTACATCTGGGCGTCGTGGTTGGTGACGATCAGGTTGGGCGAGTTGAGACGCTGGACCTGGTGGATAAGCATGTGGGAACGCTTGTAGTCGGAGTCGTTGGCGATGACGAAACCGGTGGGGTTGAGGTCACCTCCAGCGTGAACAGCCTCGATGAGCTGGGCGGTCTTGGAGCCGGGAGCAGCGCACATATCGAGAACAGCGTCGGTGGGCTGAACGTCGAGCAGAATGGGAGGGATCATAGAGACGGCCTCCTGTCGAGAGATGTTGCCGGCAGTGGTCTCGAGCACCAGGAATCGGTGGAATCGAGAGAACAGCTTCTGCTTTCGCACAACGGTCTTTCGGACGTTGAACTGCCATCCGTGGTTGTTGGGGTAGAACTTGATGTTCTGGGGAGGAACAACCTCCTCGCCCTCGAAGACGAGTCCAGAGAGATGGGGGACGTAGTCGTCGACAATAGCGGCCTGGATCTCGTCGGTGAGCTCGGTGGATCCGGTCACTCGGAAAGAAACGGGCAGAGGAGACTGGCAAGCGAGCTTGAAAGCATCCCACTCAGCCTCGGAGACAATACCCTGGGCCTTGTAGTACTTCTCCCACTTCTCGTTCTCCTTGACAACGTCCTCCCAGCCAGACTTTCGTCGACCGTCGTCGTTCTTGTCTCGGTTGTTTTGGTTGTTCTTCTTTCGAGGATACTTGCCCATTTTGTGCTGATGGTAAGATGCTGTCTGAAAAATATTTGACAGAGTTTCATTGATCGCCATAAGGTTTGGGAGGTTTGAAAAGTGTTGCAACCGCAGGTTGAACTGGGAGCAACTGGGAGTGCTTAGTCATGGTCTGTTCTCTCGCTGAATCGGTGGAAGTGAAAGACCTTGTCCGTTTGTATTGACAAAGACGAAATGGTCTGGATGATATTATCTTGGCAGGCTGTTGAGACAAGGAAATTAGCAGAACCACTGGGTTTATTGTCCTCGATTCGTAATGGTAGCGACTACTGAGCGATTTTTCCTTATTATGGCTACAATGGCATTCTATCATCTTGCAATATTTCCAGAATTATTTGTCGATTTTTTACTATTTTTGAAACATTCCAATTTTGACCCTGTCTGCCAATCGCACTGGCGCTGAATGGCATTATCACATGAAGTGGCATGTGCAGGAACAAGCATTAGCCCCAAATATTTTGTGGATGATGAGTAAGGAAAATTTGCTGATAATGAGAAAAACGCGTCCGGAAAAAGAAAAGAGTGACAGCGCAATTCAGCCGAAGCCGGCACTAACACAGACAAGCAACCGTTTGTGCCTGGCACTCGCGCTAGTCTATTTATAATCCAGCCGAAGCGGCTCATGTTCGTCTGCGAGTGGATCGCTCTGGTCATACGAGTATGCATGGGTGAAGGAATTATGGGTGTAATTTGTGAGTGGAGTGACAGAGTCTTGGCAAAAAGACGAAATAAAAGTCTCAGTGACACAAACGCGCGCCGGATCTATATAATCCCCTCCTATTCCCACTAAAACGCTCCGCGAGTCTGCGTTTATTTCAGATGCTTATCGTCCAGCCTCACGCCCCTGACCGGCACTCTCTCTGCTTTTTGCATGCATGCCGCTGTATTAAAAATCAAATCGAAAACTGAAGCCGAGCAAACGTGGCGAAAACACGATTCAGACCGAAGAACTCGACCCTGGGCGCACAGACCCACCGCAACAAGTCACGCATCGATAAGAGGCCTCCAGTTTGTTTTGCGCCACCACATATGACATGAGTAGTCATCCAGGCGAAAGCCTCACTCAACTGTACGAAATGGCGCCCACGCCAATGACCAAGCTCGGCCTGCTGTCGTTCTGTGTCGCGCTCATCTTCGTCGTCTTCCTGTTTGGAAGATCGCTCCAACGCATCTTTTTCGGAGCTCTCCACCCGCGCGAAGTGGTCCATCTCCAGGAACGAGCAGTCTACACTATCTCCGAGTTCGCCATGCAGCTGTTTGTGTTCCGAGCGCAGCTGAATCGGCGGTTTGTCGGCATGTTCGCGACCCTGCTGTTCATCAAAGGGCTCCACTGGATGTGTACCGTCAGAACTCGCTATGTGTACCTCGAGTACCCGAACAGCGGGATCGTGATGCGGTATCCACGTCTGATTCTGGCGCTGGTCATCCTGCACGTGACAGACATCCTGTGGATCAGATACTGCCTGCGCAAGCTGCGCGATTCGCAGTCCATGGTGGTATCAGTCTTCTTGTTCGAGATCACCATCCTGTTCTGCTCGTTGCTCGGATCCACAGGTATCTTGCTGTTTGATCTCGTCGAGAAGGCGCTGCTCTACATGTGTCTTTCCAAGGGCCAATTGGTGAAGAGTAAACGGTACTGGCTGTTTCTGCTGGGCTTTGCGGTTACCACAGCAAAGCTGATCTCGTATCTAATTTTCTCAGCCACGCTCATGGGCGACTATTGCATTCCTCTGCACATTTTCCGCGAGTTCTACAAGACTCTACGTATCACAATTTCGGGCACTCGAGAACTCATCAAGTCTCGAAAGACCCCAAACTTCCGCGGGCTGTACTGGAACCTCCAGGACGCCTCAGAAAAACAGATCAACGAATCAAACGACATCTGCGTGGTTTGTAGAGAAAGCATGAAGGTGGGAGGACTAAACGGAGTCCAGGCTCCGGATAAGAATATCCCAAAGGTGTTGACATGTGGTCATATCGTTCATTTTGGATGCATTGCTTGTTGGAGTGAGTATTCAAACCGGTGTCCTACGTGTAGAAGGCTGGTTGAATAACTCAAGAGGGGAGGAGAGCTGTTACTTCATCAGTAACGCCGGTTTGCATTGTATTTATTTATTTTAATATCACTTAATTTTGACCTATTCATCAAACGCTAGACAACTACAAAACAGTTCAGAACAGATATACATTTTAGATTCTACGGTTTAGTTTTATTTACTCCGACTCGCCCTCGGACTTGTCGCTTTCCTTCTCCTTATCATCCTTATCCTCCACCTTGACCTTGTCCTCCTTCTTTCGCACGAGCTGCACCAGCTGGACCAGGGCTTGTCGCTCCTCCACGGCAATAGCCGCAGCTAGCGCCAGAGCCAGTCCAATGTTGATGCCAACGTCTCGGAAAGAAGAGACCTTGCCCACTCCAAAGAGCGAGGCCAGAATGGTGGTCACACCGGTAACAATCACCAGCTTGCCAGGCAGAAGATGCGTGGGGTTCACGTTCTCGGCCTTGTGGCTGACGTAGTAGTGGTAGATGAACATCACGGACCAGCCAATTCGCAGAGTCATGTTTACAATGTTGGCATACACGAGTCCTCGCGCTCCCAGATCCATGGTCTTCATCAGGAGGGCTCCAACGGTCGCAAAGACGACGCTGAAAACACCCAGAGCCACAGCCTGCCGTCGAAGGTCAGCGGGAGTAGCCACTGACTGCACAAAACTCTCCAGGGCTCCGTTAAGGGCCATGAAGGGAATGTACAGCGCGAAGGCGCCCATGACGGCAGGAGCAGATCGGGAGGGATCTCCCTCAGACCACTGGCCTCCTCGGGCTCCAAGGAGGGTGTCAAAGATGAAAGGCAGCGTGGTGGGTCCAAAACCAGCAGCAAAGAGAGCAACGTAGGTGTAGATTCTCACCACGGAGCAGAGCACCTGTCTCGAGAGCTTGAGGGCGGTCTCGGAAGGCTTCTCGCCCAGCAGGTTGGAGAAGAACGTTCGCAGACCCTCCTCGATGGGGAAGAAGACGATCCGCGCAACCAGCGAGCCGTAGTTGAGCACAATCGCGTAGACTCCCTGGTCGTAGAGCGGCAGGAAGTACGACACGAGAATGCGGTCGCCCTCGGTCAGGCAGTGCTTGAAGACGGTCTGGATCCAGATGGAGCCTGCCAGTCGCACGGTGGGCTTGTCGAGGTAGTAGGGCGACGAGTTGTGCGTGATCACGTCCCGGTTGTTGTCGGACATCTCCATCTGGCTCTCGAACGGCTGGATCTTCTGCGGTCGGAACGAGAACTGTCGGTCTCGGTTGTCCTGGCGCACCGTGTAGATGTACACGGCCGACGAGATGAGCGAGTAGGCGAGTTGGCCGAATGCAAACGCCAGCACGCCGCCGTTGAGGCCTCCGTCGGTGTCTTTGGCCAGCAGGGTGAAGGAGAAGGTGACGACGCAGCGCACGAGGATTGCGACTGCCTCGGCCGCGGCTCTACTTCGGAATCTGAGCTGTTGCATAGCCAGAACGTAGTAGGGCTCGGACGCGAGGTCGACCATGGCCGCGATGCAGATGAGTTGCACGGCCCACGAAGCGTACGCCGCCGAGAAGACGGAGTGCGAGGCTGCGGCCACGGACGAGAAGAAGACGCCCAGCAGCACGGAGATGTAGCCCATGTTGATGACGGCCTGCGACGTGCCTGAGACCGTGTCCTGGACCACGCCGCCGCCAAACACGTACACGTCTGGCTTCTTGCCTGCGAGCGTGAGTCGCTGGAGCGCCAGACGCACGGCTTCCCGCGAGAAGAAGAGCACCGTGTTGAGCACAAACTCGAGCTGCGCGTTGGCGCCAAACAGCGCCGGAGTCGCGACCAGCAGCAGCATCTGGTTGAGCCCGAAGGACGCCAGCTTGGACAGGATCTGGATGCCGATCAGCAGGGTGGCTCCCGCGGCGGATGTCTGGAGCAGCGGCTTCTCGTCGGCCTCCGGCACGGGCGACGACGTCTTGAGCTCGCTGTCGTCGCGTGGAGCCGTCGTGTTCTCGTGCATCGGCGGAATGAACACCTGCGACGGCTGCTGGCGTCTGTGTTTGCGGATCGAGGCCGATCTCTGGCGCACGCCGCCCATGGCGATGGCGATTTGCGAGGCGTCCGACGGCTCGTGGAGCGGCGACGGCGGAGCGTACCGCGCGTCCGCGGGAGATCCAATGCTCGAGCTGCGACTGTAGCGATTTTTTGGTTCGTGCGAGGGCAGTTCGTCCATGGTGAACGAGCGTGTGTGTGGGATGTGGTGAGTGAGTGGGTGGGGTGCGGTGGTGGTGTCTGTGCCGCCTGAATGCGCTCCTCTATCTGCCGCTAGGTGTGTGTTCAGTGACGTGTATCGGGAAACAAGACGTAGTCGATCTGCACTCAAGGTTAGCAACGGTATACCAGTTGAGTTATGGTTGTGTCATGAGGTGGAGCGAGAGCGGTATGAAGAGGCTGAGGGAAGATGGGGACTTGTGGATGAGTTAATTGATCTTTTTGTGTCTCTTACTAGCCTTCCAATGCTTTATATATATGTGAACACCGCCTACATCCCCTGACAAACCCCTCTGATCACGTCAACACTGCCTGTACGGCCCACTCTTAGCTGCAGGTGAGGTTTTGAGGGTGGAATCAACTGATGCCGCGGAAGAAAACTAGTACAAAATCGGGAAAAATAGTGCAAAACCGGGGAAAATTGTGCTAGCCTCTCCGGATCGTGGGCACCTATTCCTGCTATCGTGGACTTTCCAGGAATATACATCCGCACTGCGCAGATCATGTCACGTCGCAGACGCGTTGTGGACCAGGCTGAGTCAGGTTAAGAGTATGAAAAGGTCGTTCAGGGGCGCTGTAGACTGGATACTGCGTCAGGAGACGTTCCAGGCGCATATATCACGTTTTCTGGATCCGAAATATATAAAAGCCGAGTCCCCACGTTGCAATTACTACTCTGGTCACATTTGCGATATGGAGAAGACTAGGCGTTGGAGTAATAGCAGTGATTTATTATAGCGCCTATAAGAGTCAATTGAGCGTGAAGAGACATTTTTCAAGGTATTTTCTAACCTCAAGCCGTACAAAATGAAACGAATAGTCCAGGGAAGTTGATTCCATCATCGTAGACTCTCATGGAGATATTGAATAACGCGACAAGTACGGTAGAGGTTTCAAAATAAAACCACTGGATCCCTCTCTTTATCTCCTTTCAACGACCCAGTTATGATAAAACATCAGTTATAATGCGATCCACAGAATGTGTCTAATGTCGAGTCTCCACCTAACGGCTGCATGTTACATTGGATAGAGGATCAGAAGCTATGGACGGATTTCTACGAGCAACTTCAGTTCGCATTTCTTGCACAACTGACTGGATTCGATCAAATGTTCCCTTTATACCCACAATTCACAGACCTATTCCTTCAACTACATACTCCTACAGTAACCATCTTCAGCACTCAACAAACAGACCCTGCCATAAGCACACGAACATATTCCACTCTTTTCACAACGATATCAACTCTTCAAAACCTCCAAACGCTTCAATTCGACTTTTGCCCTCATTTTCGCCCCTTGCCGTTACCCTGGAAACGTCCGTGTTACCGTGGAAACCACTAACCGAAAGTTACGCCTGTTCGATGCCTGGTCGATGCCTTGGTGCCTGCATCCATGCAATGTGGATGGACCAAGGCGATGACAGGAGGGTCACGGAAACGGATTATAAGTGGTTCTATTCATTTCCTTGATAGTCACGTGACTACAGACAGACCCACCTCCTTTCATTTAACTGTGTCTCAGGCCTCCTGGGATTATTGATCAAATCCCCTTCAGAGCCCCTGCCATACGGTTAATTAAACGAGACAAGAGACGTCCTTGTTCAGGTACAAGTACTGTACCAGTACTGTACTTTTACACATACACATACTGTATCTACGCCAGACAGCGCTTTAAAACTACCACTACCACACAACCAACCTATCCCATTACCATGTATTGACTAACCATGCGTTTTCCGGTATATCTTGTCCTCCCATCTCGCCCAATAAATAAATGTCATGATCGCGCCGCTAGCTGAAGCTGGCAATCTGCTCCGAGAACGACGACAGCGGGTCTGCGTCCTCGTCCGTCTCGGCCTCCGAGTCGCCGCTGCCTGCGGTCTCGCCGATCGGGCCTCCTCCGAACGGATCGTCCGTCTCCTGGACTGTCACCTTGCTCAATTCCTCCTTGAACAGCACCTTGGGCTTCACGTCGAGACCCTCGCCCTGCTTGAACGGCCGGTAGTGTTTCTTGCCTCTGAAGTTGTACCACATGCCCGGCACCGACGGGTCTGGCTTGTCCTGGTGCGGGTGTGTGAGCGTAGCTGCGCGCGGCGAGGCTGCACGTGGCGCGTCTGGACACACAAACGGGTCCTCGCCGCCTGCCTCTGCCTTGGCTGCCGCGGCGTCCGAGAAGATGGTGAACGGCTGCGCGGGCTTGGCCTTGAGTAGGTGCTTGTGTGTCGATTTGCGCACGCGCGACGTCCGCGGCGTGGTCGGCGTGTGTCGCGCTCGTCCAGAGCCGGCCTGGACGATGTTTGCCGGCGGAAAGAGGACCCGTCCGGTCTTCTTGGTCGACTCGAGCACGTCGACGGGGGTCCGTTTCGTCGATGCGGGCGTGTCTGCGGGCGTCAGCATCATTCTCGTCACAGACGCAGGCGCCCTGGAGCTCCTTTGCCGGATGGGCGTCTTTGTGTCGTTCATTGAGGTCTGGGCCTTGGGTCTGGACGCGGACCGCGAAACGGGCTTTTTGCGCATCGGCGAGTCCTCCATGGGCCCGTAGCGAGGCGTGGGCGGAGTGTCGAGGTCCCTGGGGGCGTGCGGGGGCGTAGCAGGTGTCATTTTGTGGAGCTAGGGCCGTGGGGCTGACAGATGCTATGTGGTGACCAAAGAGTGGGTATAAGAAAAAAGGTGGGAGAGGGAGGAAACGCGTCGGGCAGGCTGGAGGCTAATTTCGCTGCTGGAGCAAAGGGAGGCTGGTCATTAAGACCCGATCGGGGCGTCAAACCTAACCCTCGCGCGCTGGGAGAAAAAACGTGTGGAAAAATCTGTGCGGAGAACTTTATTCGCAGCGAGGGGGGTTTTTGGTCTGTGATTTTTGGGCTTTCCGAGAGGGCTTTGGAGCAGTTTTAATAGGCTTATAGGGTTTAGGAAGAGGAAATAAGAATTTCTGCTATTTCAGATCTCAAATCTAGTTGATGTTGGGCGTTTTAGATGGGCCTCTATGGCCTCCTAAATTACTTACGTTTGTTGGGAGTTAGGGGCTGGAAGCTAACAAATGGGGGTATTTGTTGAGAAGAGCATGACTCTTACAAATCTTAGGCTGGATGAAATTTGCTTGCTCCAAGAATATAAATCACTTATTTGCGACCGTTTAAACCACTTGATCTCCCTTATTAGTCTCCATTGAAACCACAGAATTCCCCAGATACCACCATCTCTGCTCACCACCAAACTCAAATATTTTAGATCACCATGCCTGAATCTCACATCTTCTGTTCACAATCATGCATTCGCTAAAACGCCTCAGACCGGTCCTACCGAGAGCAAACACCCTCACACAGCTCAACCTCGGCCGCTGTACACGACACAGCCATTTTCTCACCTCCGACACACAGCCTTCGTATCGAACCAGACTCTCGCCTCTGTCACCAATCAAAGAAATCCTTTACTCCGATGTCCACTCGCTGCTGGAGCTCAAGATGGTCACCGTCGACATCGAGTCCGTGCGCTACGTGCAGGATTTCATCGGACCCAAGTACCAGCTTCCCGAGGCGGTGATTCGAGAGCTGCTTTGCATTTCCCATACCCTCACTCCGAGCGCTCAGCAAGGCAAGCCCTTCCAGGAACAAACGGCGAGCATCGAAGACACCCTCGGCTACGGATCTATCAACTCGCGTGTGCTTCTCGGCCAGCACGCCTACAAATTTGCGGTGTTCAGCTACCTGACCAAGGTGCCGAGCTGGAGTCGAAAGAAGGCCAACCTGATGAACTTTGACATTTGCCGAAGCGGCCTGGCTGATCGACTCTCCCGAGACGAGACGCTCGTGCTCGCTTTTGTCAAGAACACAAACCTGATCAAGTCGCTCTACGTACCTCTCCCAGACGAAGGTGAGCGAGTTCGCAGGGGGCAGGCGTTCAAGAAGATGCACAACACGCATCTCGCTACAAAGATGCTGTTTGCGCTGATTTCCAGCATCCAGATCGAGCATGGAGGAGACAAGGCCGAGCAGTTTGTCCACGAAGTCATCCTCGAGGGCTACATGACGTCTGGTTTGCTGAACTTGGTTTAGTCGCATTAGGAACGGAGAGAGATGTTTCATCACAGAAGGGAACGATTAGGGTCAAGATAATGGCCGTTTATATCGACGGGAGAAGTCCAAGGAGCTGTTTGTTGCATAATAGCTTTTTTTGGACGCCAAAAGGATGTCTATGACGACACACCATTCAAAAGTGGCGATAAGACCACAAGAGCAGAAAATCTGCTTTGTAAATAGACAAATGTCAATAGAATATTTATATTTTCATTAGGGCTTCTTCTCAAGGGAGAGTTCTATTCCAAAAAGTAGACTGGTAATTCGCCACACATTCATAACAGGAGCCGATATAGAGACAAAAGAATGATATTCGGCAGACATACAGCTGTCAGACTGATTATTCATGTCACAAAAAATAAAATATCCAGCTCTCTCATTCGTGTTTTAACCACCGTAGAGTCTCTAGGTTAGCCAAAATCAACCCAAGCGAAAAACTAACCGTTCCATCGCTCTCTAGAGATCTCATTTACCCCATTTTGATACCGATATATCGTATATTCCACAAACTAACACTCTCATCCCACATTCTCCCTCCACCCCGCCTCCGCAATAAAGTTCCCTTAACGTGCATAACTTCATGCACAATTTTTATTTTTCTTATCATCATCACCATGGCGCCCAAAACGTCGTCAACTAGCAAAAAGAAGTCGTCTTCGACCAAGGAGGATGGCGAGCCCAAGGAGAAGCCCGTCAAGATCCCCAATCTGTTCATCGTGCGGCCTCAGGGCGAGGCTCAGGCCGCAGTGACTCACAACAAGAACATCTACAAGATCGGTTTGCATCCCAAGATTCTCGAGGCTCTGGGCCTCAATAACAACGAGTTTGTGTCTCTGTACCGAGAGGGCGACCGAGGAGTCGGCGGAACTGTTTGTGCGATTCCCGAGGCCGTGGAGGACCCTGATTTGGTCGATATCAACGTGGTTACCGTGAGTGCAGGACTCAAGGACGCTGGAGCTCTGCTGTTTGGAGACAGAGTCAAGGTGGAGCGATACAGAAACAAGATGGACATGGCGAGTGTCGTGAGCGTGCGGATCAACACACCTAATGCTCCTGAGCAGGCTGTCATTGACGCCGTTACTGTCGACCTGAACAAGCTGGCCATGGTGTCTCCTGGACTCAGCTTGGAGGTCAAGACCGAGGCTGGAGAGTACGTGAACGTCACAGTGACGGATGTCGGAGACACAGATCTTGGATCTCTGTCGCTCGAGCAGTCTGAGCTCAAGAGCAATGTTTCATACTGGTCTCCCCTGTTTCTGCTGGATGATCTTCAGGTGGTTGTCTCTGCTCGAAACAACTGGGAGCTGCCCAAGACCACCACCTACAAGTCGATTGGTGGCCTGGATCAACACATTGTGGAGCTGAAGTCCACCATCGAGCTTCCTCTGCACCACCCCTCTCTGTTCTCGAGGTTTGGCATCTCGCCTCCTCGAGGAGTGCTTCTGCATGGTCCTCCCGGAACCGGTAAGACGATGCTGCTTCGAGCCGTGGCCCAGGAGTCTAACGCGCATGTTCTCACAATCAACGGACCTTCCATTGTGTCCAAGTACCTCGGCGAAACCGAGTCGTCTCTGCGAGCCATTTTCGAGGAGGCTCGAAAGTACCAGCCCGCGATTGTCTTCATTGACGAAATCGACGCTCTGGTTCCCCGACGAGACGGAGACGAGTCTGGCCAGGCTGAATCTCGCGTTGTTGCTACACTGCTTACTCTGATGGACGGCATGTCTCAGTCTGCTTCTGCCAAGATTGTCGTTGTTGGATCCACCAACCGACCTAACGCTATTGATCCTGCTCTGCGACGAGCTGGTCGATTTGACCGAGAAGTTGAGATCGGAATCCCCAACGCCGAGGCTCGACTGAGCATTCTGAGCATCCAGATGGCAGAAATGCCCCACAACATGTCCGAGGAGGACATCCAGTACATTTCTAGCATCACCCACGGCTACGTCGGTGCAGATCTGAGTGCTCTGTGCCGAGAGGGAGTCATGAACGCCATCAACCGAGGCCTGGAGGAGCACGGAAGTGCACTTAACGCCGTCAAGTCCGGTCTGGAAGTCACCATGCCCGATGTTGAGCGAGCTCTGCTTGACGTTCGACCCTCCGCCATGCGAGAGATCTTCCTCGAGAAGCCTTCGACCACATGGGGCGACATTGGAGGCCAGTCTGGAGTGAAGGAGAAGCTCAAGCAGATGGTCGAGTGGCCTCTTACCAAGGCCGAGACTATGAAGAACCTCGGCATTACGCCTCCCCGAGGTGTGCTTCTGTACGGACCTCCTGGTTGTTCCAAGACTCTCATCGCCAAGGCTCTGGCCAACGAGTCTGGCCTCAACTTCCTGTCCGTCAAGGGCCCTGAGCTGTTCAACAAGTACGTCGGTGAGAGTGAACGAGCCGTGCGAGAGATATTCCGAAAGGCTCGAGCTGCTGCTCCCTCTATCATATTCTTCGACGAGATCGATGCCCTCAGTACAGCTCGAGGTCACTCTGAAGCAGGTGCAGGAGGTGAGCGAGTACTTACTTCTCTGCTCACGGAAATGGACGGTATCGAGTCTCTCAACGGAGTCATGGTTCTGGCTGCTACTAACAGACCCGACGTTATCGACAGTGCTCTCATGCGTCCTGGACGTCTTTCTAGACTGCTGTATGTTGGACCTCCTGACGAGCACGCTCGACTCCAGATTCTCAAGATCCGAACCAAGAACATGTGTCTCGGCTCTGAGGTGGACCTGGAGGCCATTGCCAAGACCACTGAGGGCATGACCGGTGCCGAAATCGTCGCTCTGTGCGAGGAGGCCGGTCTGTACGCCATGTCTCGGGACGAGGACGCCATGGAGGTGTGCAAGAACGACTTCGAGCATGTTCTGAAGGGAGCCCGAAGAGGCGTGACTGAGGAGATGCTCAAGTACTTTGTTGACTGGGCTGAGGGCAACTCTCCTGCTTAACGAACAAACAGTTGCACATAGACAAGGATAGAACCAGGGTATATAGCTAAGGAATAATGAATGGCATGTGATTCACACGCTCGTAAATCAGAAGTGTAGCAGTTTATGACGTAAAGTACAGTACCTAGTTTATGGCATTTATTGAAGTACCGGTACCTAGTTTATGGCATAAATTACCCGTAGTTCCCAAATTTAATGGTGTCTAGGAAGAGCTCTGTTTGTCTCAGAAACTTGCAAGTAAAACCAAAAGACTCGTCTCTCTCAGGGCTTTATTGTGGTATGTCATATTACCATTACTGAAGACTCCTTGGTGCGTTTCCAGGATTTTTGTAGGTAGTTTATGCGGGGAAAAGGTACTCCAGCTGGTGCAATATTCGTAATAGAGGATATATTTTTGTACTCGAAGACTCTTCTCATTCATAGCTGCCCAATGATACTCTTTTATCTTCGATATTACGATCACGTGGTCTTCATATATCAGATTCTAGATATTTAGGAAAATTGAAAGAAGGATGTACAGAGATATGGTGGTTCCATGAATTTGAAAGTAGAACCAAAAGATTCGTCTCGTTAAGGGCTTCAATTTGGTGTGCTATTTTATCTCTCCTCGTAACCCCTTTCCGCTTTTCCAGGATTTCTGCAGGTAATCTATGCGGCTTGAAAGATGCTCAGAGAGCCCAATTTTGACCATGAGAGGAGATAAATATTACCATTAGATTCGTATCATCATGAGCTTTACAATGATATGCCATACAGCTATGTTCTATGGCGGCCTGGGATTTATGAAAAAAAAAATATCAAAAGGCATCTAGACAGAGATCTGTTCATGCTAGAAATCTGAGAGTGGGACCAAAAGACTCGTCTATTCAAGGGCTTTACGGTGATATGCTGGAGTATCTTTACTCATACTCCTTTGGTTCTTTTCGATGCCATAAAGTGCCGTCAGGCACTTTATACCTACAAGACACCAGTTTAGTCTTTATCAATTAATTAACTTGCATGGGATGGCTATTCATACAGTCCAATGTTCATTCCTCCAGAGTCTTCTCCCAAGAGCCCTTCCAAGTGCCCCGCACAAGTCCGTTCGATCCACTGTGCAGCAGCACCAGTCTTCTTCCGTCAGCAACAGCAACAATCTCGCCTCTCTCTCGCACTGCCGCAGCCTCCACGCCAGACACAAAGTCGTACTCCACCTCCTTGACCGACTCCTCGCGCAGCAGGGAGTAGAAGAAGGTCTTCTTGTCGCTGACAACCGCAGCGTCGTCGTGGCCAATGCAGAAGACGGCGTTTCGCAGCTGTCTGCTGCCGTACAGCTCGCCCTGCAGGTTGGGCACAGTGTGGCCTCCTCCTCCCTGGAGATTGGCGCTGCTGTACTTTCTCCACCATCCGCTTCCAAGTACTGTCAGCAGGTCGGAGTTGTTGGGACCCACGGTAAGAGAAACGGCCTTGACGGCTGCAGGGGGACCGCAGCATCCAATCTTTTTCGAGCCTCCAACCACGTCGTTGGAGTAGACGGTGTACAGAAACTGGCCCTTCTCCCAGTCGTAGACATTGAGCCGGTTGGAGCCCTCCAGGACCACCAGACGCGGTCCTCCCTCCTCCTGGAACTTGACGGCTCGTCCAGCTCCGTCCAGCTTGATCTTGTGCACCACCTCCAGCTTGTCGTTGTAGATCAGCAGCTGTCGATCGTCGCCCACAGACGCGACCATTCCATCCGCGTTCACGTCGATGCCGTTCACAAAGTCGTAGTGGCCACGCTTGACGTCTGTTCGCTCAACAGCGTCGTTGGCCAGGTTGATAAGCGAAATCGTGTTGTCGTCATGCGCCACGGCAACCCAGTAGACAGCCGTGGCAATCAGCTCGCAGGCAAGGCCCAGGTGGTACTCCGAGGGCACAAACGACCACTCTGACGCAAACTGGTTGCCCAGAACGCGAGGCTTGCGCATCAAAACCGTGACTCCCTGGTTGTATCCGTAAATCAGATTGTCTCCGCTCCAGGCCAGACACAGGGCAGGGCTCTGCAACGAGAACTCGAGCCGGCTGGGATCGGAGGAAACACCGCTGATAAACGTCTCGCTCATGGTGTTGTATGTGTATTCGGGTGCTGATGGCGTTGTGTTTGTGAATCCGTCTGGGGCTGTTAAAAGTTGGAGGATTAGATGCCATGCATGTCGAAAGTTTATTTCAGAAAGCTTATCGGCTTATGTAAGCGGATGCCGTGCGGGATAGCAAGGGCAAGTATTGTGGCTTAAAGGGGGTATTCTAAAGAATTTAGAAATGTTGAAGGAGCATTTTATGTGTTTATATTAGTTGTCACGCATTTTTAAGTGTTCTCATGAGCTCGATCGGTAGGGACCAGCTTTTGGAGGTTGCTTAGTCATTTTTGAAGTTGTGAAATGCCAACTGATGTCTCGAGACTTCAAAAATGCAGTATTTACTTGTTTGTAACATTTTACAACCCGATTCATTCACGAAGAGGCTACTATTGCATAGACAGACTGTTGATACCCCAAAGGTGGGGAGAGCTCTCAATGTCTGAAGAATAGAAAACCAATGATTCTTCAGATGATTTCTAGACTTGCTCTTTGCGACAAGAATGGAGTATTAATGAAAAATAACCGGAAGCTACTGTAGTCTTGAGTAGGGACTGGTCTTTGGAGGTTGAGATATCCTGTTATGAAGTGGTTAGCTAATTGAGCGTTGGAATACTTATATTCTCCTTGTCGAAGATCTCCAGTTTGTCGCAATTGTGTATAATACTTTACAGGGTAGTAATTTACAAACGAACTACAAGTACTTCGTACTTCTACATGTGGCTCCCTCTATTGAAACTATTTCAACGTTTCTGCTTGGACTAAGCTTGGAGGCTCAGGGTCTTCGAAGAGTTCCAAACGTTTCCCAAAGCATCGTACCAGGACTTAGTGTCGCGTGAGCTCAATAAAGGAGAAAAGGAAACCAAGATGGAGCCCTGTAACATCTAAGAACCATGGCTATGATAGAGACTACTTGCAATGATAGATCTCATCCCTGTCGTTCTAGCACTGCCATGTCAAACAAGGACAACTCTCAAACAGCCTCCAAAAGCGGAAAAGTAAACCCCAGAAGAAAGGATCGAGCAACCCGAAGTTACCCAGTCCGAATATTCATGTGAAGACGAATAATTATTTCATCTGTTAGAACAACCTTCGAGATTTTCGCTTTCTTCACACGACTTGAATGTGACTACAAGTACAGCTGTCCGAAAAATAGTCCAATTGCGGCCTGGAAAACACGGGTGTTATCCTGAGAGCGAGCTAAATCGTTTGAATAAACCAAGTCTCGCTTTAGATCCAAGCCCACCCTCGCAATCAGCCGTATAGACCCCGTTGCCCCCCAACGAAGCGCAACTTTAAATTTGCGTCATGTCCAAACAGGTCGTGTGATCGACGGAAGGGTTCAGATTTTTTTAACCCCGTGCTAAACCGTGTAGGAAGGCGCTAAAAAAAAAGCATGCTTGGCCTGAGGCCCGTGAATGGACGCATGGCGGACCCTGTGATTCTCTAGAGCACATGCTATTTAATATACGCCCAGGTTGGACTCATCCGTTTGGATCTTTTGCGGTGCTTCGTATTTCGTATCCCGTTCCTTCCTTCCGCAATGTTTCTCCACTGTAAGCTCGGTTCCTTGAAATAGAACCGGCTGTCGCTCTCTGCGCTTTTCTTATTGCGGGTATCGTTTCTTTTTCAGGTCCCCTGCCCTTAGCTGTAGGCTCCTGCAATACGCTCGGTTTATCGCGTTTTTTAGATAGGGTGTGGACACGTGAATACTTGTCGTATAGAATAGCTGAAAGTGTCAGAATGATTGTCTCAACAATTACTACATAACTAATCCGTTTTCAGATCATTCTGACAGCTATATCTCAAGTTATTCTGCTCGACATCATTTACGAAAACAGATTTTAGAGTATAACGTTTCGGCACATATGTTTTTCAAACGCTGTTCAGTGGGTCGTGTGAGTTCCGATTCAGCGTGGGACTTTGCGCAAAGAAACATTGCCGCTCCACAGAGACTCTGTGCAAATCACGATTCTACACTGTCCAAATTTCTCTTTCTACGAACGCTACAACACCATCTCCAAATCAAACAAACCTTATTCTCCAATCACGTTTTTTAGTGCGTCGTAGTTTGATTAATAAATGGGCTGGTTTAAGGGGTAGTGAGATGGAAATATTATGGACCCTAAGGGTTCGTTGGGCAACGGCCGTGTGAAAGAAGCTCACGCAATAATTGTTTCCAGAGCACTTCGTCAAGATCACAACCACCCTTGCATGTTGTTTTCTCAAACCTATATGGCGCAGTATTCGCGTGTGTTTGGTGCGTTTCTTTGTTTCTTTGTAAATTTACTTTATGGCTTGGAATGTAGAAAAGTGGACGGTCACTGGACGGCGTAAAAGTGGAGCAAAATGATTTTTAAAAAAACTGAAATTATCTTCAGAATCAACTGACTCTATTTATTCAGCTCACGAGCCCGCGTCACTACTCAATCTCGTTTCAAACCGGTTATCGCGGTTCCACGGCTGAAGCCTATTTAGGTTTGCATTCTCGGCCTAGGAAATGTTCGTGGGTTATATACCTTGGGGATATATCCAAAAAAAAAAAAAGTAACGGGTTACTGGTGAGAAGAGGGGGATTTTCTCGTGATTTCTTGGACAAATATTCGAAAACCGACGCTTTCTGGGGCTGAAACAACCACACTCTACCTGCATCAAATCTGTCCTTGGGGCTGTTACATTGCATCTCACATTTCGATATTCATATCGGCATATCAGACATCTACGACGACATATCGCACACGCGGCAGGTACGATACAAGGCAGAACAGACCTATCGGACTCTAGAACACCGATATCGACACGTCCTCAACTCTGAAAACGACACAGACAGGTCTTTTTGAGAACGCTCTAACGGCTTAACGACCATCTCTTCGACGACAGACTTCTGCTTCTGTCACTGCTACACACGTCCTTTCTCAACGTGGACTACATGAACATCACCACGGTCGCCATCCCTACACTCGCTTTACAAAAAACCTCGATTTCGTGCTGCTGTGGCTCCTCGACTTGCACCAACCTTTGCCACGCCCAGAAACACATTTCCCAGTTAGAATCGACTCTACGAACTTCGGCCGAGGTCGGACAGGCACTGCTCGCCCAGGTAAGTGTCATGAAGGATCAGATTGACCGTTTGAACGGCCAGGTGGCGAACTTGCATGCCGAAAATGATACCATGCTGGCCCACAACAAGGGCCTGATTTCGGACATTGCCACCTTGTCAGCCAAGCTGGCGGTCTCCGATTCGCAGATCGACTCGCTCAACCACGAGCTGGAAGAGTCGCGCAAGTACCAGGCGAAAATGACGCGCGTCAAGCTCCAGACGGAGTCGCTGGAGAACCAGCTCGAGCTGCTGGAGCAGGTTCGCGAATCGATGCAGAACGAGCTGCACACGTCGGACCAGGACAAGAAGGCTGCGCAGGTGCGGTGGAGGAAGACGGACATGCTGCTGGAGCGGCTTGCTCGAGACTACGAGCAGCTGGAGCAGCAGGCAGCCGACGCGATGGCTTCGAAGTCCATGGCTTCGCTGCGGTCCAACAAGACGCGCTACAGCGTGGACTCCGGAAACACGCTCGTCGACGAGTACCGACTGAACCACAAGAAGAGCGAGACGGACATTCTGCGGGACGAGCTGCTGGCTACGCGGTCCGAGGTGCGAGACCTCAAGAAGCAGCTGGACAAGCACGACGTAGTGCTCAAGAAGCAGTCGCGCGAGCTGCTGCGGGAGGAGGACGACGAGGGCGACATTTCGCCGCGCGACCACGCCAACCGAGCGTTCCAGATCAACTCCAACATGGACAAGTTTGTCACCCCGCGCAAGAGCATCAACAACATGGCGTCCTACAACCTGTCCTCGAACAACCTGCAGACGTTCAACTACCCCACTCCAGAGTCGCTCAAGGCCACTCCCACGCTGTACACGCCCAGCCGACCTGGAAAGAGGGATCTCAACGCTGCCAACGAGTCCAAGCACGCCCGAAGCTCGTCGTTACCGCCCACGCCTGTCATTGACGACGTGGCTACGTTTGACGACTCGTTTGGATCGTCGGACTTTGACGAGTCGCCTACCCGACACGCTTCCCATCTCCAGAAGGAGCTGCGTCACTTTGTGTCCCACGAAACGACGCTGCGAAACCGCTTCTCGGACCTCTACGACGAAAAGTTGCCGTCCTCGTGCACTCGCATCCCCGAGCTGTCCACCGAGCTCGGACCCCAGGCCAAACTCGTGCGATCCACGTCGTTCGAGAGCATCTTTTCCATGGCCGAGGCTGAGGCGGGACCCGAGACCGAGTTCATCCAGGGCCACGATTCGCACCTTGGCAAGTTCCAGCGAACGACCCTGGCGTCCACCTCTGCAGCTGCCACTTTCACTACGGCTACGCCTGACTCTGGTCTGAGAAACTTCGACTCGAGACTGCTGCTGAGCCAGGTGAACAGCTCCAACACCCCGAGAGTCGTCAAGAAGGAGAGCTCCGGCTGGGGCTTTGGAGGCATGTGGAGCAGAATCAAGAGCAAGGAGACGCCGGCCGAGCCTACCGAGGCGGCCTAGAAACTGCGCATTTGAACAGGAGGCTCTGTGAGAGCCCAGACGTTTGTCTATTGAGCTGTCCATTGAGACCAAGCTACCGCACGTATTAATAAGTGCATTCGGAGGAGTAAGCTATTGCATCAAACTAAATTAAATTAATATTATTTCATCTACAATTTTATCAGCTTTATGGCTGGAGCACGTGTCAGCCGCGAAAGTGTCTGAAACTCTCGCAGGGTCGGTATTCCTTTTCTTTCTAGAAGCTGACACTCACTCGTGATTTGCTAATCCAAATTGTGCCCATAAAATTGAAACATGAAGATCAGACATGACGCCGTTGTCCTGTAGAACTAGTAGATTTCTTGTATGTTCTTTTTTGGCACTAACGAGACCCGTTCTGACTACAGCTCATTAGACCGACTTTCACACTTGATCCATGCTGCCTGAGATTTAATCGAGGCATCTGATGTGCATCAGTGGAACTTTATCGCTGTCGAGATGAAACGGTTGTAGATGGTGGACGTGATTTTGGATAAATATGAGAAAATTCTGGTAATTGTTTTGTCACTTTTTGTTCTTTTAATCTCAATTTTTGTTCTTTTTCTCATATTTGTGTCTGTCTGTAGTTGCTTGAAATATCGTACGTTAACTATGGCCGAGGGATTAACCCCGGCATTATAGCTCATTATTGGCTGTTATATCATACGGAAATCACCGAAAATCATTTTAATGCACGCAAAAAGTGGTTTGACCGACGATAAGACAAACAATCAAGTGGTTTCCTCGTGCCACTTACTTTTTCCAATCACCCCATATTTCCTCGCTTAGCAGGGTTCCTACGAAGGTTCAGAATTAGGTTCGGTTTAGTTGAAGTCAACTAAGTTGATCACGGGGCGGTGAAGTGGTTGTATATTGACGAGTCGCTGGTGTGTTTTTGGAGAGAGATATACATAAATACAGCCATTTTAATATATTTTGTATTTAATATAATATTGACACCACACACAGAACCATGCTTCTCTAGCCCTCTCAAACTTCAACATACTTAGCTTTACTTAACTCTATTGGCAACCCACTTTTTCGTTTGAGAGCCGCAATCGTATAAATACTGAGCTCCTTTTGTAAATCAAGCACCTTATTCTTCCCTCTAACCACCAGCAACCCCTCTACAACACCCACATTCACAATGACTCGAGTATACACCGAATTGTCCATCAACGCATCTGCCGAGACGGTCTCCAAGATCCTCTACCAGTTCAAGCAATACCCCAAGTGGAACACTTTCATCAAGGAGATCGAGAGCGAGCTCAACGACTACTCCACCGATCCCCAGCGACTTGTTGGCCATGATATGGAGGTTGTGTACACCAGATACAACGGCAAGAAGCACTCTCCTATCGAGGTCCATGTTCTCTACGCTGACAAGGCAAAGCTCCAGTGGGAGGGCCACTTTTACGCCGATGCAGTTATGAAAGGCATCCACACAATGGAGATCGAGGCTATCAACGACAACAAGTGCATTTTCAAGAACTACGAGGACTACTCTGGCGTTGTTGCCTATGGCCTTGAGTGGACCACTTTCTACGACGACAAGGTCCATGACTACGCTCGAATGAACATGGAGCTCAAGAAGGTCGCCGAGAGCGGCGGTGCTAAGCTTTAAGAGCTTTCTTTGTATAGATAATGTATTAATTGATGTAATGATATCGTATTTCTGGAGAGGCTGAGAGGGTTTACACAATCTAACAAATGTCCCAAGTAAAACGCACGTGTCAACTATAGTCAACTATTGTCTTGGAATAGCCAAATCCGTCTGTCTGAAGCGCAGACGAGACAACTGGGGGAGCATTGCTAATGGTCTACGGATAGTGGCCATTGTAATTGGAGCACTCCGTACGACAAAATTAATACTCACTAATTAGCAGTAGCTAGAATCATAACAAAGAGTATTACGATTATTCGTGCTGAGAGATGATCTTCATATTGTCACCGCTTGATCTCACGACCGTTCAAGAGCCATACCCACTTCTTATATTAATACAACGAGCCATGATAAGTAACATCAATCCCTTCTTCACTTACACTGGCACGTGAAACATGTCACTGTGACATGCCTCTCCTAGCTCGGCTAGCCTGGAAATGATTAGTAGTAGGGTTAAGGATGTGTGGGGAAGCCGTTGACGTGGAGACGAGTGTGAAAGATCTGGCCATGCAAGAGAAGAGGATGTGGAGTGAAATTAATGGCTGAGCTGCAAATATCACACGTCGTCGTTTTAAAACACTGGTTGCCACTACTTCTCACATCACAACTCCTCGGCTGATTAGATGAACGTAAAGTGTCTCTGATTACGCTACGCATAACGGTCTTTGGGACAGTCGGAAGAGCAGACCTGGAGAAGCGTCCCTAACGCTTGGTAGATGCGACACTACACGGAAGTCGGCTCAGTAGTTGCGCCTCCGACTGTGCATGGTGTCAAGAAGCACTGAGGGCTTCTCCTTCAGCGTGATTTGGAATATTGGAGACCGAATCTGACTGATCACGATTGTCTCACTCAAGCAAGCATACCAACTTTCCATTCACCTTGGTTTTTCACCGGAAACCCTTCGTCAAGCCCACTCCAACTGCCCCTCTAAACTCTCGCCTGCCTGATTACTGATACGTGAACGTGAGAGAGAATAAGGTTTGTATTGTGTGGGGTAGAGCATGGATAGTGTGCTGGGAGTCGGTGTAGCTGGACGGATAGCGGCGGTTTTCCGCATTTAAGGCGATAAATTGAGCCATTGGGCCTTGTTTTACACACTCAGCTCTTCTCCCCTCTGTGCGCCACCCCCAACTCGCTCCAAACCCCACCACTCCTTCTCGACTCCCCGCAAAAGTCTAAAATTCGTTTATCCGACCTGAAACCTTATCTCTGCATATATACCCACAGGCCCCTTCTCAGCCACCACACCAACATGCTCTCTCAACAGTCCCTCAACACGTTCACCGAGCCCCCGGTCGAAATGGCCCGGGAGCGAAACCAGACCTCCTTCAACCCGCGCCTGCTCACCTACTTTCTCGACGGCGGCGAGAAGTACACCCAGCTCATGGACCGTCTGATGCAGGAGTACGAGCGAGATCCCGTGTTCAGAAACGACGGCGACTACGACATCACCGACGTGGCGGGCGCGCGAGAGCTGGCCTTCAAGCGAATCGCCAAGCTCATCGAGTACGTGCACACCGACGACGAGGAGACGTATCTATACCGATGCATGCTTCTGTCGCAGATCGACATGGGCGCCTTTGCCCGGTACGCCATCCACCATGGCGTGTGGGGAGGCGCCATCAAGGGCGCGGGCACGCCCGAGCAGTACGACTTCTGGGTCAAGAAGGGCTCGCTGTCGGTCAAGAAGTTCTACGGCTCCTTCTCCATGACCGAGCTGGGCCACGGCTCGAACCTGGTCGGTCTGGAGACCACCGCCACGCTGGACAAGAACACAGACGAGTTTGTGATCAACACTCCGAACGTGGCCGCCACAAAGTGGTGGATTGGCGGTGCTGCCGACACTGCTACGCACACCGCTGTCTTTGCCCGTCTCATTGTCGACGGCGAGGACCACGGCGTCAAGACGTTTGTCGTGCAGCTGCGAGACGTCGAGTCGCACAACCTGATGCCCGGCGTTGCCGTTGGCGACTGCGGCAAGAAGATGGGCCGTCAGGGCACCGACAACGGCTGGATCCAGTTCACCCACGTGCGCATCCCCCGACAAAACATGCTCATGCGATACTGCCACGTCGACAGCGACGGCAACGTGACCGAGCCCATGATGGCCCAGATGGCCTACGGCGCGCTGCTGGCGGGCCGAGTCGGCATGGCCATGGACTCGTACATGACGTCGCGAAAGTTTCTGACCATTGCGCTGCGATACGCGACGATCCGACGAGCCTTCGCGGCCGGAGGAGGCCAGGAGACCAAGCTGATCGACTACCCCTACCACCAGCGACGTCTGCTGCCCCTCATGGCGCAGTCGTACGCCATCAAGTGCACCGCCGATAAGGTCAAGGACCAGTTTGTCAAGGTCACCGACATGCTGCTGAACCTGGACGTGTCCGACCAGGAGGCCGTGCCCAAGGCCATTGCCGAGGCCAAGGAGCTCTTCTCCGTCTCGGCCGGCGTCAAGGCCATGACCACCTGGGCCTGTGCCAACACCATTGACCAGTGCCGACAGGCCTGCGGAGGCCACGGCTACTCGGCCTACAACGGCTTTGGCCGAGCCTACTCCGACTGGGTCATCCAGTGCACCTGGGAGGGCGACAACAACATTCTGTGTCTCTCTGCTGGCCGAGCTCTTGTCCAGTCTAACCGAGCTGTCCGAGCTGGCAAGCCCGTTGGAGGCCCCACTGCCTACCTGTCTGCCCCCGCTGGTCCCCCCAAGCTTGCTGGCCGAGACTTGTACGACCCCAAGGTCATGATTGGCGCGTGGGAGACCGTGTCTCGAGCCCTGATCAACCGAACCACGGACGAGTACGAGGTTCTGGCCAAGAAGGGCCTGTCCACGGCCCAGGCATACGAGGAGCTGTCGCAGCAGAGATTCCTGTGCACTCGAATCCACACCAAGCTGCACATGGTCAAGAACTTCTACGAGCGAATCGCCGAGGAGGGCACCGAGTTCACCAAGGAGCCTCTGACCCGCCTGGCCAACCTGTACGCCTTCTGGTCCGTGGAGGAGGAGGCCGGCATCTTCCTGCGAGAGGGCTACATCACCGCCCAGGAGCTCAAGTACATCACCGCTGAGATCCGCAAGCAGCTGCTGGAGGTGCGAAAGGACGTCATTGGCTACACCGACGCGTTCAACGTGCCCGACTTCTTCCTCAACTCTGCCATTGGCCGAGCCGACGGAGACGTGTACAAGAACTACTTCCACGTGGTCAACACCCAGAACCCTCCCCAGAACCCCCGACCTGCCTACTACGAGTCCACCCTCAAGCCTTTCTTCTTCCGACCCGACGAGGACGAGGACATTTGCACTCTGGAGGACGAGTAGGGGCATCCCTATTGTTACTAATGGTTGTTATATTGTTTTTACGTGTTGTATTGTAGTGTGTATCTAAATTGGTTCCAGCTGAAAGACTTGTGTATATTGTTCACTCATCATTCTTCGGTATGTTTATGCACCTCAGATGCACTTCCGGAACACCTCCAAACTCAAATATTTTTTTTCTCCATCAACTTTCGTTTTTCACCATGAATCACTACACGATATTGGGGCTGTCGGAGCCTCCTCACGTGCCTGAACTGACTGCGGCAGACCTCAAGAGGGCGTACAAAGATGCTCTGCTCAAAAACCACCCCGACAAGCTGCACGAAAAAAAGATGTACAGCGGATCCGTCCAAATCACAGCCATCACGACGGCATATGCGTGTTTGAGCAACTCAAAGATGAAGAAGGAGTACGACCAGAATCTCAGGAACGGTGGTAAAGGCGTCAAGACAGGTCCTGGAAGCGAGGTCTTTGATTTGACGGAGCTGGAGGAGCGGGAAGACGACCAGGGCATGTTTTCATGGTACAAGCCCTGTCGATGTGGAGAGGCTGGAGGATACGTTCTTACCGAGGCGCATTTGGAGAAGAACGAGGAGTACTACCAGGGTGTGGACGTCCAGTTTCACGAGATTGTCGTCCAGTGCGGAACCTGCAGTTTGTGGATCACTGTTCAGTACGGTGTTGAGGAGGACGAAGAGGAGGAGGAGCAGGAGGAATAGGCAAAATTCTGCTTTTGCGATCGCATCGAAGAGGTCAGGTTTCAGTCAAGGACTCTTCTACTAACATCAACCTGGACACACTACACTCGACATATGCATCGCCAGAGCACGACAGTTGTCCGACATTAAAACTAGGCATTATGTCCATCGTTGTGGTAACAACAGCATCTTTCAAAATAACACATTGTAATATGTTTCATTTCTTATCCACTATGTATCATCTTGTCTTCGATAACAACCTGTACTCCACCCTCTTACACCAAGTTCCGTCTTGTCATATACCTCTTACTTACAGTACAGAGTAGAGACAAGTCCTACAGTACAAGTACACCCTCAAATAGTTATTATCATACATTAAATTAATTAGCTATATTAGTTACGTTTAGTTATTAATGAGCAGACCCTGGGAAACAAGGTGAGCCTTGATCTGGTCGTAGAGCTGCGTGAACGAGCCCTGCGAGCCTCGATCGTGGAAAAAATGAGCAAAACTATTGGTGTGCTTGAGGGGACCAATGTCGATATGCAATTTTGCGGATTTGATTTTCAGCGCGTTTCGCGAGCTGATCTGGCACTTGATGGACGAGTGCGACACCGACAGGTTCGAGATACCGTACTTTCGCCACGACGCCAGCAGCGCCACAATCTCGTCCTCCAGCTGCTGGCTCGTCAGCGTCGAGTAGAGAGTCTGGGGAGGCTGCTTGGCAGCAGGGTTGGGTCGCGAGAACATTTTCATGAACCACGACTGCGTCACGTTCCAGGGATCGCCAGTGGCACCAGCGGCAGCATGGGGAGCAGCCTGAGGAGCCTGGGGAGCAGGAGCAGCGTGTGCGGCAGGAGCGGGAGCGGGAGCAGGAGTGTGGACGTTGGCGTGTCCAGCTCCGGGAACTCCACTCACTCCGCCGTAGTCGCTGGACTGGATCATGGTCACCTTGGAAGGAGCAGGGGGAGCCTCTCGCTTGGGCGCAAAGCCAAATCGTCGGATGAACGACTTGGTTCGGCTCGACTTGGACGGCGGCTGCTGCTGCACAGGCGCAGGAATTGTGAACTGCGAGTTGTTCTGCTGCTGGGGCGGCATCATGGCGTCGGCAACGCTCTGAGCCGGAGGAGCAGGAGGAGCAGGAGCAGGTCGTCGAGGAGCAGACACCACGGGCTTCTCCCGGAAGACGGGAGCGGGCTGCAACTGAGGCTGCTGCTGAACCTCGGCGGGTCGTCGCTCGTGCAACTCGGCTGCGGCCTGGAGCTGCTTGACGGGCTTGGCGGCCTCTCGGGGAGACGAGGCGTGTACGTTCATGTCGCGCGACACGAGAGGACGTCGCTGGGAGGCCGAAGTCGTCTGTCGAGACAGGTTGCCCTGGCTGAGGTGGCCGTTGAGGTTCATGGACGACGGCCGCTTCATGAAGTTGTCCGTCTGCATCTGGCCCGAGATCTTCATCTTGGACTGGGTTCGGGGCACAGAGGCCTCCACGGCAGTCTCGTCGCGGTCCACAGCGGGAATCTCGGGGAACTGCAGGTCCTTGTACAGCTCTGTGGACTCTCGAACGCCGTGGTTCGCAGCCACGGGAGTAGCATCGTTGTCGCGGTGGAACGAAATGTCCAGCAGCGAGTCGTCGCCAACAACGACCTGGTCACCTCGCTCGGTGAAGTCAAACAGGTTCTCCCACTCGGACGACTTGCGGTCGCCGCCCAGCATGGGCGTGGTGTGGTTCGTCGACGGCGCAGACACGGTGTTGTCCGAGATGTTCAGGTGGAACTCCTCCTCGATCGCGTCCGCAAACCGGTCGCCCTCCTCGAAAATCATGGGCAGGTAGTTGGGGGTATCAGAATGGGCTGCCGCACGCTCGCGCGAGTGCGTGTGAGTGTGCGAAATGGTCTGAGCGCGCGACACGCCGGCCTGCTGGCCTCGAGTATCGCCAACCTCCCGCGGATCAAACAGCGACATGGGCCGCTCGAACTCAAACTCGTCGTTGTACGCCATGGTGACTGCCCGCTTGGATGTGTTGGCGGCAGCGGTTCGCGACGCGATGGACGCGTTGGCGGGGTCCGTGACGGTACGTCGGCCGTCCACAGGCGAGCCCAGCAGGCTGCCGTAGCTCTTCTTGGTCTTGACGGGCTTGTTGAACGCCGAGTCCAGGAACGCCTCGAAGTCGGCGTCCTTGCTGCCGAGCGGCGATCTTGTGAGCCACGAGGGCGCCTGCGAGAGGGGAGTGCGTCGAGAAGGGATGGGCTGTGCCGTCTGTGTTGGCGCAGGAGCCTGTGCTGGAGCCTGTGCTTGTGTGGGTCTGGAGACTGATGGCGTCTCCTGTGCGGGTCTAGAGACTGTGGATGGCATCTCCTGTGCCTGTGCGGGAACGTTGAAGGGGATGGGAGCTGCTTGAGTGGGAGCGGCTGCTGGTGCGGAAACGGGCTGTTTTCGTGGCGACGCAGCGACCGAGTTGCTCGCACTGCCTCGCAGACTTCGCATGCTCTGCTGAGACCGCTTCTTGACGTGCGTGAAAGACACGCCTCGCTTGTGGGCCGACGACACCGACACCAGCGAGCTTCGCGAGCCCATGCGGTGGCTGTTGTGGCTCGTCTTGCGCTTGTGCTTCCTCGACGAGTGGCTGTGCGACTTGTGCATTGTGGGTTGCGTCTCCGGCTGCTGCTGGAGCATGGGGGGAGCGGTGGCTGCGACGGCGGCAGCATGGTCGTGCCGGTACTTCATCAGCAGACAGTAGAAGGTCTTTTCGGGGTTCGCGTCCGGCGACAGCAGCTTCTGCATGATGATCTCGGCGTCCTCGCCGTGCCACAGAATCTGCAGGTTCTTGAGAATCTCAATGTCAATGTCCTGGACGGAAGCCACCGGTCGGGCTACATGCTCGTACGAGGGCGCGTGGATGTGCGTGGGGGTCATGCCGCCGCTGTACTTGCGCACAAACGGATGCTGGAAGATCTCGGCCATGGTGATTCGGGTCGTGGGGTCTGTTCGCAGCATTCGCCAGATGAGGTCCTTGGCGTAGGGGCTGAGCTCCGAGGGCATGTTGAACTTGCCGGTCTGCACCTTGAGCAGCAGCCGTCGGATGTTGTCGTCGTCGAAAGGCAGGTGGCCTGTCAGCAGCGCAAACAGAATGATACCACACGACCAGATGTCGGAGGGAGCTCCGTGGTACGTCTTACCAGCTACAATCTCGGGAGAAGCATAGTGGGGAGATCCACACGAGGTCTCGAGCATGCGGTCTGTCTCGAGCGCAGCCATGCCAAAGTCGGCAATCTTGATGTTGCGGTTCTTGTCCAGCAGCAGGTTCTCGGGCTTGAGATCTCTGTGACAAATGTTGAACCGGTGGCAGTAGTCGACTCCATTGATGATCTGCAGAAAGTAGGACGCGGCTTCGTACTCCTCCAGCCGGCCCTTTTTGATCAGGTAGTCAAAGAGCTCGCCGCCCTCAATGTATTCCAAAACAAGGTACCTGGGTTAGTATTGCTGAGTAATCTCGCCGACGCGCTTCACGCTGTGTATACTTGGCCTGCATAGGGCCAGGGATGCATATACAGCGTCTGTACAGTGCGAGCACTGCCTGGAGTAGTGGAGGCAGGAGAAGTGTAGCACAGCCTGGGATATTATGTCTAGACTGAAATATCTCGCGTGTGGCCGTGTGCTGTACAGTGCTCACCATACAGTAGTAAACACACAGTATGAGCGATAAAATCTGAGTAGGTGTAACTGAAGAAGTCGGGCAATATTGAGGCGCGCAAATCATGTAACAAATAATACGGCTCTTGTCATTGCCATCTGCTTCTGTTTGTACTGTCTCGAATGCTGTGCTGTGTACCGATACTGAGTGCTGTAGGCCACTGTATCGTCCTGAGACTAAGATGTCAGAAGATAGCAGGCTGTTCCGAGTGGATTCAGGCTGTTTCGAGTGATCCAGGAGTGCCTCAGGCGAATCCGAGACTTGAAGACGTTGTCTTGGACGCGTCTGAGACGTCTGAAAGGAATGTACGAAGAAAGAGACGAGAACGGGCTGTGTTGACCAGACCAAGACGAGTAATGTCTTGTAGTGCTTGTTGCGCCGTCTGGAACACCTCCACACCATCTCCGAGCTCTTAACGCGTCCATTCCTCTGAACATGCCACTCCAACCGTACCATAAACACCGTACCATAACCCTGTAGCAAAACACCGTAGCAAGTCACTGTAGCAAACACCGTATCTGCCGTAGCAAAATCTGCCATATGAACCACCAATCCACACCACCACTCCACCACCACCTCTATACTCACAGTTCGCCCTTGTTTTCCCACACGTCGTACAGCGCCATGACGTTGGCGTGCTCGATGAGCTTCATGATGATCACCTCCCGCTCAATCCCGTACGGCAGCCCCGTGGCGCCGTGCTCCTCTCCGTTGGCCGCGCTGACCGCGTCCGCGACCACCGCCTTGGGCACAATCTTCACGGCCGCAAGCTGGCCCGTGTGCGAGTGTCGAGCCAGTCGCACACGTCCCGACGAGCCTCGTCCGAGGGTGCGGCCCAGTCGCCAAGGGCCGATGTGAGTTTTGGTCTTCTTGTTGGACGACGTCGACGTCTGCGACAGACGCTTGGTCGTGGGGTCTGTTTGCGCTCCAGGCTGAGGTGCTGACGGAGCCTGGGCGGCGTAGTTGTCGTACTGCTGCTGTATTTGCTGCACCATGGGGTCCGTGGGGTAGGCCCGCGAGGCTGCGGCAACAGCGGCTGGGTTGTGCATTGTCGCTGGATGTCGGGTAGAGGAACAACTGGACGGAAGCGAACAATCTATCTCCACGAAGGTGTAGCACCAACGATACACTCGGCCTGCATGTTGCATTGTTTGACAGAGTTTGGCTTGTAGAGTTTCTTCGGAATGGAGATTTGGCGTGGTGTGGGGGAGTGTGTAGCAGAGGTAAAAATCTGGTAATTTGTGGGAAATTCCATAATACCATTCATTGATATTTCTGTGTATTTTTCTCAATTTATTTCCACCCGCAACCACCCCAATACACACATTCCACACGCGAAGAATGCACAAACAAAGTTGATGCGCGGCTGAGCATCCTAACAAACAATACATGTGGTTTGAGGGAAATATGTAGAGAAAAATGCGATTTTTCAGCATTTTAGCCCCGAACACGGCTCGAGCGCCCGCTCGCAAGGCGCCCGGCTGCCAAAATCCCGCTTTGTCGTATTTCGACCCTGCAACACCTGCGCCGAAAAGAGCCTCATCATGGCCTAATCTGATGGCTCACATTCCTTGCCGTTTTGGGATACGCGACACGCGAGTCAAGGGTCATTTTTGTGCTGAAACCCTTACCCAAAGGCAGCAAGAGCAGGCCGCCGGAGACAGTTGGGTCACGTGATGTCCACAATGGTTGTCATGGAGACGCGGCCGTGCGAATATATCCTCTTTTCCGCGGTTCAACGCGTGGGGTTGATGTATCAAGGGGCTACTTGGGCTGTAGTTGATGTACGAAATACAGTGTAAAGCGCAGGATATTTTCTAGCGGCTCGTTTAGTCTGAAGCTGACGACACGTTACGAGCTGTGAGCAGTCTACTGTTGGCAGATGCAAGGGTTCTTGACCCTGAGCGGTGGGGTTGGCGCCTTCTTGGGGCGATTGGGTGGCATTCCTTGCGAATCAGCAATGTTGACGCTGTTTTAAAAACGGATGTTGCTGTGTCGATATTATTTCATCTCCATCTTTAAAACGGTTTCAGAACATGAACCCCCACCCGTGTCTTGGATGTGTTTGGCGGTTGTACATGGTGGGCCGAATTAGTATCTATAAAAACACAGGCTAAAAATATAGCAGGCCACATGGACGTGGTGGAAGCGTCGCAAAGACGCCAAAGCTGCCGTCTTTGGATCTGCTAGAAGCGCGCGACCGAGAGCGCCAGAATGGACCCACTTGCGCGCAAAAACACCCCACATTCGCTGACATCTACACTCGGCTTGTGTTTAGTAATTATATATACAGGCCAGCATCGCACCCTGGAGGACTATTTGCACGTTCGTAACAGGCTACTGTGTTAACAACACGCCAGTCGAGGCATAAAAATGGCCAAAAATAGATGTTGGCAAGGCCTGGGGCCCACGTGAACGGTACATTTCGCGGCGTCGATCTCCGATATTAACACGGTGCTTAACAATAATATCTGCGTTGTCTCATCTGCCATTGGTGTATAATTTTGGCACGTCACCGCGAATACAATTTCGGATGCCAAGCCAATATCACGGATGGAATAACCACAGCCGTAATAGAAATATAGGTTTATGACTGTGCTCATTTCCTTATTTTCCACACAGCAATAATATAAACAACACGACGGCCATACAAATAGACCCGGGGCCCTAAAATAGCCCCAGGATCGGAACCACCCTCCCGTTTCATATGGGGCGGTTACGTCACCGTGCACTGCGGCACGTCACGTGACTGCGTTTATCCCGCAGGGGTCGCACGTGGACACGTCCGCCTTTTGTCCGGCCAGTATATATTTTTCTCTCCAGGCCATATATTCTAGTGAGGCATTAGGTGTCGAACCCCGGCCTTTTTTTGGGGGGCCTGCAGGCTGCTGCGGCAGCTGACACGTTTTGTTGCGTGAGAGAGTATTACCGGTGTTGCTGCAGCATGGTTCCGCAGCTGACTCTGCAACACGTTAGTTAAACGTGGACTAAACTAGCTCACCAACACCTGATAGACAACGATACACGACCGGCAATGTCTACGTGGAAAAGTGAGTACTGCGGGACAAGAGACCGCGCGAGCGTGCACACGTCTGTGCTCTCGATTTGCTCCGGGCTGCTTTCGCTCAGCCGTGATTGGATCAGGGGTGTGGGGGAGACGAGATGAGGTGGTGATGTGGTGATGTGAGGGAGTGGCGACGAACAAAGCGACGAAACGACGCCGTTGCAGCCCGTCTGTGCTTGTCCGAGCTCGCTGCGACGTCTCGACGGCACGTTTCGTCGTGTGGGGTCGATCGATACACGGCATCAACGTCTCCTGGCATCAACATCTCAGGCATCAACGTCTCCTCACATCAAAACGCGCACTCCGGCCATATCGACTATACTGTTGGCACCATACTAACGCAGAAATCAAAGAGGGCCATCTGTCCGCCTTCTCGTCGCGGCCGTCGTCCAACTCCACGGCCACCATAAAGGACGCCCCCACTAACGCCAAACGAGACACGCTCAGCCTACCCGCGGTCTCCACCAACGCCCCCGGCGGCTACGAGACCTCCAAGCTGACCCCCACAAGCTCCACCAGCTCCAAGGCCCCCAGCGGCGAGTGGTCGCGCGAGTCCACCCACAGCTACACTCCGCGGGACTCGCGGGACTCGCGGGACACGGCCTCGACGGCCTCGTCTTCCTGCGCTCCTCCTGCCCCGCCCACTCCGCACCTCTCACACTCGTTCAAGCCCGGACTGCTGACGGTCAACATTGTCGAGACCAAGGGCCTGTCGCTGCCCCCCAGCTACGCCAAGTTCTCGAGCCTGTTTGCGCCCGAGAAGCAGCTGGTCAAGGACTCCAACACAATGTCGTCGGCCCGGCGCATGACGCCTCCTCCGGTCTACCTGGTGCTGGAGTTTGACAAGACGCAGCTTGTCCTGGAGGCGACCGGCGGCACGCTGGAGAACCCCGTGTGGAAGGCGCAGTCGTCGTTCGACGTGTCGCGGCCCGAGCCGCTGAGCATCAACCTGTACGCCAAGCTGAGCGCGGGGCTCGTCAAGCCCAGCGAGATGGAGGGCCTGGGCCTCAGCAGCAGCATCGGGGGCAGCGGCAGCATGAGCAGCGTGGGCTCGTCGTCCAAGCGGTCGTCGTCCACGCCCAAGTACATTGACATCTTTCTGGGCTCGGTCAAGCTGACGCCCAGCTTTGCGCCGCAGTCGTCGTTCGACGGCTACCAGCAGCTGTCGTCCGGCACGGGCAAGATCCACCTCAAGCTGGACTACAAGCCGACCCGCAACGAGCCGCTGTCCATGAAGGACTTTGAGCTGCTCAAGGTGATTGGCAAGGGCTCGTTCGGCAAGGTGATGCAGGTGCGCAAGAAGGACACGCAGCAGATCTACGCGATAAAGACGATCCGCAAGGCGCGCATCGTGTCGCGGTCCGAAGTCACGCATACGCTGGCCGAGCGCACGGTGCTGGCGCAGATCGACAACCCGTTCATCGTGCCGCTCAAGTTCTCGTTCCAGAACCCGGACAAGCTGTACCTGGTGCTGGCGTTCGTCAACGGCGGCGAGCTGTTCCACCACCTGCAAAACGAAAAGGTGTTTGATCTGAACCGCAGCCGGTTCTACACCGCGGAGCTGCTGTGCGCGCTCGAGTGTCTGCATGAGTACAACGTCATCTACCGGGACCTCAAGCCCGAGAACATTCTGCTGGACTACGTGGGCCACATTGCGCTGTGCGACTTTGGCCTGTGCAAGCTCAACATGGAGGGCCAGGAGAAGACCAACACCTTCTGCGGCACGCCCGAGTATCTGAGTCCCGAGATTCTGCTTGGCCACGGCTACACCAAAACCGTCGACTGGTGGACCCTGGGCGTGCTGCTGTACGAGATGCTCACCGGGCTGCCCCCGTTCTACTCGGAAAACACCAACGAAATGTACCAGCGAATCCTCAACGACCCGCTGCGGTTCCCCGACGACATGGACCGAGAGGCCCGAAGTATCCTGACGGGCCTGCTCAATAGAGATCCCAAGAAGCGTCTGGGAGTCAACGGCGCGGCGGAGATCAAGGCGCATCCCTTCTTCAACGAGATTGACTGGAAGCGGCTCATGGCCAAAAAGTACACTGCTCCGTTCAAGCCCAGCGTGCGGTCTGCGACTGACACGAGCAACTTTGACCGCGAGTTCACCAGCGAGGTGCCCAGCGACTCGGTGGCCAACGACTATCTCAGCGAGAGCGTGCAGAAGCAGTTTGGAGGATGGACGTTTACCGAAAAGAACGAGCATATGCATTAGTGTGTATGGATATATAGCATGAATGAATAGTTATGAGAGTGATACGGTGGATATCCAGCACTTGCCCCTTTGGTGGAGGTGGTGATAGGGGCGATCTTATAGGCAATGATCGGCGATAAGGGTTTGAGGTGGTGTAGGTGGAGGAGGCTATGGCTGTTAGTGCGAGGTTTGTACGGGTTTGATATGGACTGGTTGCATATGGTCTCCCTTTCAAAGGCTGGAATGCATATTGGAGGTGGTATTGGAGTGGTGGAGGGGTAGTCCGTAATTAGTTGTACGAGTATGAAGAGGGTGAGAGAAATGAGTTCAATATCGCCGAGGGGTAGCTTTGGATTGTTCAGATTGAATTCAAAGAGTAACAAGAGCCGAGGGGACGAATTCCAAGTGGATCAAGCGCCAAAGGCTGTCTTTAAAGAGCCTCCAGCGTATAATACCAGGAAGAGATCAAACAATGCAGTGAGACCCTGCATCACCGGTTATTCTCGTGGATTTGTACTTAGAGGAGATGGTGATCTCGTAGAAGCATAGATGTACAGTACCAGTAGATGTGCTTGACGCTACCGGTACTTTTATCAACAGATCTACTTGTACGGATACCAATACTAGATCATTGAGCTGCAACAGTAGCACCGAAAACCTCCAAAGAGACCGGACTTAGCCAGAGACTGATACGGCTCGTACGTTGGGCCCGAGAACCTAATGGTTTGTGCGGTTGCTGCGAATGCAGAGGAAAGAGAGGATATGGTTAGTCTGGCTGAGCTGTCCTCAGTCTACTAAAGTCGCTCTGATCCGAAAGTTGGGCGACTGTCTCCACTTGGGCGGAAGTTTATCCACTTCCGATCCGTTCTCGTGTTATCGTGGCGGATTATCCAGATCTTATGTTATCAGTACTCGTCTTTGTACAACTGCTGTCTCTTCGTGAATACCACTTGATGATCTCATGGAACATGAATTAGGCGAATGACGTCATCCGGATAAACTCGCGTTCGGAACAACCGTGCATTGGCTAGTCTGTGGCGTTCACTTATGCCAGCAACCGAGAGTGAAACGGCAGAGTCCCACGGAAGCGCTGAATAACCCGAGAGAGTTCCTTTCGACTCTCGTCGCAAATAAAATTCCATATGACGTGGCATCTCCCAACGGCGGATGACTAATCACGCGGTCTAGACCTAAAAAAATAGTGTTGGGACGTTGAGCAACTCCCCTGACTAGAAGTGACAGTTGAGAGGTTGGGCTGACAGGTTGGGGCTCTAGGCCTCTTGTTGCACGTGCACTCAGCAAATCTCGACGCATGCCAGCGATCCTTCTTCCTCCGCTAACTTTGCTGACGTCAGGGGACGGGACAGGTGCAAGGTGGGTGTGAGGGAATACGGTGTCTTGGGTGAAGGCATAGCCGGGCGGTATTTAGCGGCGGATGCTGAGTCGGAGCTGACAAAGCTGTAGATGGCCCGCTGCTGACAAAGAGAGCACTTGTCTCTCGCGCGGTTCCGAATTCGGGATCCGGGTTCCTAGAATTACTACCCGCTGACTGTACACCGATGTCGCTGACACGATAAGGCATCAGCAACCTTAGTATCGAGCAAGTGTGTGTGTGGGCCGAGTTTGCGCGCGAATGCGCTGCGGAAGCTGACTAAGCACTTACGTGGGCCAATTGAGCCGAGCGCGCACGCCCCAGCGCGAATACCCCGTCTCCGGCCTCGAAAATGCCACCTCCAACGGGTCGTAGCTCTCTCTGGTCTGAGGTTGCGAAAAGCTAGTGTCGTATAAGCCTCAGAGTTACTGGATTGGGAAAGTTACCCTGGGAAACAAGGTGTGGGCTTGAACCGAATGGAAGAGCTAGGAAAACTTTGGGTCTGCTGGTATATATACCCTGCTGGTAGCTTGCTGGACCGGCATCTTTCAAAATGGCTCCCCAATTTACAAAGACTGACGATACTGCCATCAACACCATCCGAACCTTGGCTGTGAGTATACGACGAGACGCACAGAACTTGACCGTGTCTCCGATCAATTGTTGCCACTCAACAATTGTACAAATCAATTGCCCGTGTCTGGGGAGGTGACACAAACCCCACAGCCAATTGCAGGGCCCGCCTCGTGTTTGTCCTGCAACCCGCTGCACTGTGCAAATCAGGCTTTTCCTGCCCCTTTGGACGCCAAGCCTGAGTCACAGCGACAATTGCGCATCCCATGTGACAAAACTAACCCAGATTGATGCTGTGGCCAAGGCCAACTCCGGACACCCCGGTGCCCCCATGGGCCTGGCTCCCGTGGCCCACGTTCTGTGGAACTACTACATGAACTTCAACTCGGCCAACCCCGAGTGGATCAACCGAGATCGATTTGTTCTGTCCAACGGCCACGCCTGCATGCTGCACTACGCCCTGCTGCACCTGTTTGGCTACAACATCACCACCGATGACCTCAAGAACTTCCGACAACTCAACTCCAAGACCCCCGGTCACCCCGAGGCTGAGACCCCCGGCATTGAGGTCACCACCGGTCCCCTTGGCCAGGGTGTCTCCAACGCCGTTGGTCTCGCCATTGCCCAGGCCCACCTTGCTGCCACCTACAACAAGCCCGGCTTCGACATCATTGACAACTACATCTACTGCATCTTCGGAGATGGTTGCATGATGGAGGGCGTTGCCTCCGAGGCCATGTCCCTTGCCGGCCACCTGCAGCTCGGCAACCTCATCACCTTCTACGATGACAACCACATCTCCATTGACGGTAACACCAACGTTGCCTTCACCGAGGACGTCACCCAGCGACTCGAGGCCTACGGCTGGGAGGTCATCTGGGTCAAGGACGGAAACAACGATCTTGCCGGCATGGCCGCTGCCATCGAGCAGGCCAAGAAGTCCAAGAACAAGCCCACTTGTATCCGACTCACCACCACCATCGGCTACGGTTCCCTCCAGCAGGGCACCCACGGTGTCCACGGCTCTCCCCTGAAGCCCGACGACATCAAGCAGTTCAAGGAGAAGGTTGGCTTCAACCCCGAGGAGTCCTTCGCCGTCCCCCAGGACACCACTGCCCTCTACGCCAAGACCATCGACCGAGGTGCCAACGCCGAGAAGGAGTGGAACGAGCTGTTCGCCAAGTACGCCCAGGAGTACCCCAAGGAGCACTCCGAGGTTGTCCGACGGTTCAAGCGAGAGCTGCCCGCCGGCTGGGAGAAGGCTCTGCCCACCTACACCCCCGCCGACAGCGCCGTGGCTTCCCGAAAGCTCTCCGAGATTGTTCTCACCAAGATCCACGAGGTTCTGCCCGAGCTTGTCGGAGGTTCCGCCGATCTGACCGGCTCCAACCTGACCCGATGGAAGGACGCTGTTGACTTCCAGCCTCCTTCCACCGGCCTTGGTGACTACTCTGGCCGATACATCCGATACGGTGTCCGAGAGCACGGCATGGGTGCCATCATGAACGGTCTCAACGCCTACGGAGGTATCATCCCCTACGGAGGTACCTTCCTCAACTTCGTCTCCTACGCCGCTGGAGCCGTGCGACTGTCTGCCCTGTCTGGCCACCACGTCATCTGGGTTGCCACCCACGACTCCATTGGTCTTGGTGAGGACGGTCCCACCCATCAGCCCATCGAGACTGTTGCCTGGCTCCGAGCCACCCCCAACCTCTCCGTGTGGCGACCCGCTGACGGTAACGAGACCTCCGCCGCCTACTTCAAGGCCATCACCAACTACCACACCCCCTCTGTCCTGTCCCTGACCCGACAGAACCTGCCCCAGCTTGAGGGCTCTTCCATCGAGAAGGCCGCCAAGGGAGGTTACCAGCTCGTCTCCGAGGACAAGGGCGACATCTACCTTGTCTCCACCGGTTCCGAGGTTGCCATCTGTGTTGCTGCCGCCAAGCTCCTCAAGGAGAAGGGCATCACCGCCGGTGTCATCTCTCTGCCCGACTGGTTCACCTTCGAGCAGCAGTCTCTCGAGTACCGAAAGTCTGTCTTCCCCGACGGCATCCCCATGCTGTCCGTCGAGGTCTACTCCGACTTCGGATGGTCTCGATACTCCCACCAGCAGTTCGGTCTCGACCGATTCGGTGCTTCTGCTCCCTTCCAGCAGGTCTACGATGCCTTTGAGTTCAACGCCGAGGGTGTCGCCAAGCGAGCTGAGGCTACCATTAACTTCTACAAGGGCCAGACCGTCAAGTCTCCTATCCAGCGAGCCTTTGAGCCCATTGACGTCAACACCCGACCCGGCCACGGTGTCTAAGTGGGTTGCCCGTCTGATATAAGTATTGATATAGAGTATATTTAAAATGGAAAAAACATGTGAGGGCGTAGACATTATCATGTAGTGTAGATCAATCAGCTGATGTATTGGATCATTGCTGAGATCCAAGACATCTGGTTTGCTGCAACTGATTGAGATGGAATTGAGATGTTACTGAGGTTCTAATATTATTAGTGCCAAACTAGAGCTTGGGGTGCTGTGCTACAAGCCACCAAGGTGACCAGATAGTGGATCAGATAATCTATGCTTCGATGAGATAAGATAAACTACGCTAGACCAGGTCGTAACCACTTCAATATGAAGTACCGCCAGGTACTACTTTATGGCATAAATTACCTGAAGGGACTGTATCGTTTCAGAGGTCACGATGACAAGAACCAGCTGGTATTAATCTCACATCTCTAACGCCAATATTCCATTTTCTGGGCTTCTCTAATGCACATGCAACAGGCAAACACCGTGCAAAAACACAAAGGCTTACCATATACGGGAGTGGGCTACGTCATAATGAAGCGTTGAATGTGACAAGTCGTTTGGTACTATTTTCAAGTTCATCGTATCAGCAGATCTCTGTCTAGCCTTCTTTCAATTTTCCTGAAAATCTAGAATCGGTCGGTAAAGATCTGGTTGCCATATTGTCGAGAATAATAGGGTATCATTTTGAAGCTCTTGATATAGAGAGTCTTTGAGTCCAACAACGTTTCTCCTAACATTGATATTGCACTACCTGGACGTGTTTTTCTCCGCATAAACTACCTGCAAAAATCCTGGAAACGCACCAAGGAGTCTTCAGGGATGGTCATGTAGCATATCATATTAAAGCCCTGGACGATACGAGTCTTTTGGTTCCAGTTACAAGTCTCTGCGATGAACAGAGCTCTTTCTATACACGTTTCAATTTGGGAGCTACGGGTACTTTATGCCATAAACCAGATACTTCATGCCATAAACTAGGTACTTTATGCCATATACTACGGCACCTTTAAAGCACAGCAACACAAGCGCGCCTCCATTAGTGGTATCTATTATCTAATTGTTCTTCTTCTTATCAAAAGCTAACTCGGAGTCCCGTCTCCCGGAACTGCTCAGGCACTCGGCCTCGCCGCGGGAAGTATCCCTCGAGATACTTCTCACATTCGTTGTTGTGGTTGCAACCGGCCAGATGCAGTGCCAGATCGCCCTCCCTGTACGTCCACACATCGTTGGGCTCGCCCGTGTACGAGTTGAACAGTCTCTGGGGGTAGATGCCCGTGTGCGACAGGATGGACTTGTGTCCGCGGATCAGGTTGTTGAGGGCCTCCTGCTCCTTGAAAGTGTAGTCCTTCTCCACGTGGACAGGGTCGTACCACAGATCCAACAGCATGTCGGTCCAGGGCGACCGCTTGATGAAGAAGGAGCCGGCGTTGATACCGAAGAAGTCCTGCGACAGCAGCAGGTTGAGGTTCTCGGCCTTGGGGGGCTGGTCCTTGGAGGGGTAGACCTCTCCGGCGAAAAAGGAGTCGGCCTTTCGAATGGGACGGCCGTACGTTAGTCGCTCCACGAGAGCCCGGTCACTCAGCAGATGCTCGCCCAGCTCGATCTCGGGGTTCATGAGGATGATATCCGTGTCCATCCACCAGACCCACTCGACCTCGGGATGCTCGTCGAAAACCCGCTGGATGGCGCCCATCTTGGCCCACACAACGTGATCCGAGCCCGTGTCGACGGTGTTGAGATCAACAAAATGGCAAATGTAGCCGTGGTAGTTGCAGTACTCCTGTCTGTTGGGGAGCACGAGCTCCAGCATGGCCATTTCGTTGTCGGTCTTTCCGTTGGAGGCAGACAGCAGCGCAATCTTGGGTCCGTAGGGCTGGACATGGCCGTCCACCTTCTCCTCGTCCGTGTACGTGAGAGGGTTGTTGACGATCTGGCCGATCTCCTCATCTTCCAGCTTGTGGAAGATGAACTTCAGCTTTTCGCTCTTCTGCTCCTGGGCCTTCTTGCGGCGCTCGTCCTTGCGCTTGCGCGCCTCCTCGAGCTCCTCCTTCATGGATTTCGCCTTTTCCTCGGCGGCCTTGAGCTTGGCCTCTGTCTTTTTGAACTGCTCGTCGTCGTCGGCCAGACGGTCGATGCGGCCGTTCTTCTCCTCCTTCCGCAGCCGTTTTTCCTCCTCCTTCTTGTCCTCCTCAGCCTTCTTCTTGTCCTCGTCGGCCTTTTTCTCGTCGGCCTTTTTCTTTTCCTCCTCGGCCTTTTTCTCGTCGGCCTTTTTCTTCTCCTCCTCCCGCAGCCGTTTTTCCTCCTCCTTCTTGTCCTCCTCAGCCTTCTTCTTGTCCTCCTCGGCCTTTTTCTCGTCGGCCCTTTTCTTTTCCTCCTCGGCTTGCTCTGGGCTCTGCTGGGGCTTCTCCTCAGGCTTCACCTCAGGCTTCTGCTGGGGCTCTATCACCACAGGATCCGCGTGTTCGATGTGCTCGTGATGCTGTGGCGCCTCCTCGGCCTTGGGAACCTCGTGAACATGCAATTTTCCGTCCGTCACCTCCTTGGACTTCCGGTAGCCGTGGTAGGAGGGCACATCGAGATCCAGGCGAGACTGCGAGGCTGCCAGAAAGAGCAGAAGCACACAGACCGCCAGGAGAACAAGCGTGGTCGAAAAGCGCCGGCAAAACATGGACTTGGGCTTTGGCAGCGGGGGTGATGAGGAAATCAACCGTGCCTGGCTAGCAGGGTCCATCATCCAAGGTTAATTTTAAACGGCCTGTAAAAGAAAAAGGGAAGTGAGACAGAGCTGTCGTTGCTGCGACGTCTGTCGAGAGCTCCAGATGCCGCAAGGGTGCGAAATTTGCACCGCCTAGCGCCCCGCCACGTCTGCTCGTACACTAGCCCATCTTAGGACTACCCCTGGCACCTATAGTGCCCCTATAAAGGACCCTAGCCCTCTGCGCAGCAACCGTTAGCGCCCCTGGTTGTCAAAAGAGATCGACACAGACCTTAACCCAACTGCGTATCAACAACAGTGTTGGGAAACTTGTACGGTTGTACTTGCCGTCCGTAATGGGCAACGCCAAGACCGGTGCACTGCAGAGCTTCTGTTTCAACGTCTCCCACGCTTCGGACGCCTCTGGATCGGCCTGCCCAATCCGGCGTGAAGCAGAAACCTAATTTTTTTACATTTCTTGATGGTCGCGTGCAGTGGTGCCGAGATACCACTGAAGTTGGGAATGTAATCATGGTAATACCCCACCGCACCCAAGAAACTCGCCATGGCCGAAGCATTCGCGGGCTGTGGCCAATCGCGAATCACCGCCAGTTTGTCGGCCAGCGGCTGCCTGCCGTCTCTGGACACATGGTGACCCAAAAAGTCCAGGCTCTCCCGGAAGAAATGACACTGACACTTACTCAGCTTCAGTGTCAGTTGATACTCCCGGCAAATGTCGAGCACGCGCCGGACGTCGGCCACATGCTCGTCCCGTGAGCCCTTGCCAACGATGAGAATTTCCGCGAGACGATCAAACTGAGTTAACGACGGCAACGGGCCGAATTACTCAGAGGACCACTACGACGAGATATTGGAATCTGCTCTTCAGGCATAAGACTCAGACACCGACTCAGACACTCGCGCTTCCGCTCACGCACGTCTTCAGACCCCTGAGGACACCGCTGCCGAGTCCACGTCCGAGAACGCCGCGAAGTCTCATCTCGCTAGTGAAAACGAACAAGACCGTGCATTGGATATTGCACGTGACGGTTCAGTGCCAGCTGACGAACAAGTTCGAGCTGAAGAAACAGTGATTGCACAAACAGCTGACGACGTTCCCGGGGTCAATGGTTACTGAGTTAGTTGCTGAAATAAACGATCATCGTGTTGATTATACTCACCTGAGTTAGCTGCTGAAATAAACGATACCCTCCAAACATGGGCACCCCGTCTTATTTAAACAACCCCTCAGGCTTCTTTACATAAACCATATCTAATCCCTCAATCAGCCACCACGTTATTCCTCCTTAGCACCGTTTGTTAGATCCCTTTCCCACTACCAGAACTAAAGCTGAATAAGCATTTGGTACTCCGTAGCCCATCACTTTGAACTTAACAGTACACAAACCGCCACTATGACAGGGAGGTCTAAATCTGAGACCTTTTTAGCCCGTCTCCGCACCACGAGACCACGCTATAGATGCCTGGTAATAACTGCACTAAGCCTGCTGCATACGATTACGTCAGGTATTATGTAGCCTGGTGTTAACCGAGTCTTGGCGCGTCTGGTTGGTCAGAATTCATAACCTCCGACCTATTATTCGCATCCCTGGATTGGTTGCTACTGTATGGACAAGGTTCATTTCAGCTCAATCCGGCGACTCCAACGTGATATGAATCGCTTCCCACGTTATGCCGCGCCGTTGCGCGTTATTAACTAGTGTTCCGCTGTCCCTTTGTTTGCCAAGTACGCTGTCCCTTTGTTTGCCAAGTAAACAGGGGCTGCCTAGTTCAACTCTACTTGCAGTGTTTTGACACGTGTGATGTTTGCGCAAATGCCGCGGCTCCCAACAACGCTGACTAACGGCGCTGACTAAGCGGATGACTAAGCAAGTGATTTTTTCCGTGGCATTTTGCTCACCCATGCCCCAATTCCCCCTTTCCCAGCAGCTCCCAGCCCTCTCGTTTCTCCACGCCAACCCAATCGCATATCAACGCACTCCACATATTATCGCCAAACTCTCAAACAACATCAACATCTCCCAACCACCATGATGAAGTCGATAGTGGCCCGGGCATACTCGCCCTTCTGCTCGGTGTTTGCCACCGAGGACTGCGACAAGCTGGCCAACGATCTCGGCTACGAGGACTGGATCACTCTTCTGGCTCCCCATGGAGATTCGGTCGGCAGAGCGACGGTTCGCGACTCGCAGGGTATGACAAACACATACGACGACTTTGCCATTCGTCTGGGCGCCAAGCGACCTACCGAGAGAGACTCTGGCGGCATGCTGTTCAACCCCGACGCCATGGAGGCTCTTCTGAGAGAGTACATTGGCCACTACAACTCTGACGACTCTGCATTTGCCCGGTTTTTCGCCAAACTTGTGGCTGCTCCACCAGACACGGCGTTCGAGACCTTCTCGCAGCCCGCGGCGCACCTCTTTTGCGTCTCCAGCAGAAACCCGCATCCCTTGGACACCCTACAGGCTCTGGCGCAGGGCCAGAAGCGCGACAAGGACTGTCTCAACTTCTACGTTCTCGTGCACGATTCGCGGGTGGAGGACGCCGAGAACTCGACTCAGCGGACGATTGCGCTGCTGGAGCGCGCCAAGAAGCGGTTTGGGCTCGCCGGTATGATCAAACTGGGCCAGGAGGGCATTCCCGAGACGATTCCCACGCCGCAGTTTCTAACCGTGGGCGACGAGCTGGTGAACCTCAAGACGGGCGTGGGCTTTGGATCGCGGACGCTGTCGCAGCCCGACAAGGAGAGCATTCGGTCGCTGCTGCGCGAGTTCACCGTCCAGCATCTGATTCCGCACATGGAGCGGTGCATCATGTCGTGGGACACGGTAGCCGCCGGAAAGCGAGGTCTGACGGGCCGAATGTTTTCCGCGGGCAAAAAGTGGCTCAAATTCGGAGGAAGCGAGAAGCAGGAGGGCTCGTCGATCCAGGCGTCGGGCATCTACCCCCAGGGCTCGCCAGAACAGACGATCCGGCGCTTGGCCGACTATGCATTCATGTTGCGTGACTATAGATACGCATACGCGACCTACGAGCTGGTCAAGCGGGACTTTCTTTCGGACAAGGCGTGGAAGTACCTCGCTGCGTGCCAGGAGCAGGCTGCAGTCGCTCTGCTCATGTACACGACGCGGCTCACGGAAAAACAGCGGGTCGAGGTGCTCAACCCGCTGCTAGACTCGGCATGCTACACATACATTTCGCGGTTACAATTGCCACAGTACGCGCTGCGAATGCTTGTTGTAACGTCGGATTTGCAGTGTCTGCTCGGTCCTGATGCTGCTTCACAGGGAGCGACCCAGTGGTTCCAGAAACTGCTGGACGAGCGTCTTGTGGGACGTCTGGGCTACGCTCTCATCATGCTGCGGGTCTCGTACGCCTTTTCGCAGTCACCAAAGGGCAGAAAGGCCGCTCTGTGGCAGCTTCTGTCTGCTCGAGAGTGGTCTGACGCCAACCAGAAGGGAGAGATGGCCAAGTGCCTGGAGTTGACGGCTCCTGTCTACGACGAGCTCAACTGGCCAAACAATGAGGGCACGCTGCTGACCAGACTCAAGGGAGAAACAGCAGAGCGAAGCGAGGTGGCTTCCAACTAAGATTAAATTAGAACACACATTTAATGAATTATGATTAGCACTGAGTGGAGGCGTGGACCTCACAAGGCATGAACGTATATAACAAGAAGTTGTAGTCAACACAAAAGACAGTACTCTACTTTATCCACACACTCCTGTATAATAACATGAATTGACAATAAATAAACTATGTATACATGGACAACGCGACGCTCTCTACAATCCCGAGAGAGACGAGTCGTCGTCGTCAACAATGAGCTCGTTGGTGTTGAGCTCGACAATGAGCTGGCGGCCATACACGTTGGGGTTGGCCATGCACAGCTTGATTTGGCCCTCGTGGTCGTCGATGAGCCGCATATCCTGTCCGGGAATCACCTGCTTGAGAGTACCGTCAATGTGCCGAATCTCAGCCATCTCGTCGTCCACAATCACCAGGTAGGGGTGCTGCAGAGCCACAGCCTTGGCCTTGACCATGATGGGGATGGGCTTGGAAGCCAGGTTGCCAAAGTGGTCCGTGTACACCAGCAGCTCGTCGTAGCAGAGCATGAACTTGGAGTCCGAGATCTGGAACATGGCCAGAGGACGTAGACCCTCGAGACGCTTTCTGAGGTCCGTGGAGCCCACGGAGATGATGGGCAGCGTTCGCGGCACCTTGAAGTCCAGACTCATGGCCTCAAAGCCCTTGGTGCAGTGCACGGAGAAGTAGTTCTTGAAGACGGAAATGCCCCAGCACTCAGAGGGCACGTAGAACCGCTCGGCATCCCGGAAGTACTCAGTGGAGCCAATGTGCGATGAGAAACGTGACAGCGACATTCGAGACCGCTTCTTCTGCGATCCCTTCTGCCGGATGGGCTCGAGCACCTTGAACACGGAGTTGAGACCATCGCGCGACTTGTAGAAGACCAGCGTTCGGTTCTTCATGTTGCCAATGGTGAAGAAGGAGGCCGACGACGACAGCTTGTAGCCCATGGGGGTGGCTGCGTCCTTGGTCATGCTTCGGTTCAGCAACACGTCCAGATGGTAGTAGACGAGGCCTCGATGGCACAGAATGATGACGAGGTTGAGCGTCTCAATCACGCCAATCTGTGTCACCTTGTGCAGATCCACACAGCGCTTGTACTTGTTGGTTCCGCCCTTGTGACGCGTCTCGGGAGACAGCTCCGACACGAAAATGCCGTAGTCCGTGCCGACAAAGACAAACTCACGCGAGTCAAACATGAACGACGTCGCGCAGTTGACCTTGCTTCGCGTCGTCATGGTCGCGGAAGAAGGCTGCGTCTTGAGATGGACCTTTCCACCCATACCGGCCTTCTCGATGGCTCGCTGCAGCGTAGAAGCGTTGTTGGGGATGGCCAGACGCACAGGCATCTCGTAGCCAAAGTCGAGATACGACAGAACTGTCAGTCGGAAGGGCTCAGCGTTCTTGGCGTACACCTTGCTGGAGTACTGGCGCTTGGCCTCGACCATGGCGTTGTGCCACCGGTCTCTGTCGACAGACGAGGGGCAGAACAGGGTGTATGTGATGTTCTGGCCGAGATGGCGGATGCGGAAGGGGTACGTCGTCTGGTCGGAGTCCTCGTTGAGAACAGTGACGGTTCCGCCGCTGGAAGAGCTGCTGCTGTGGTGGTCTCCGCCGATGAAGCTCATCCGCTTGTCTCGCACCTCACGGACATGCGAGGTGATATTGTGGATTCGGCCCTTGGTCTGCTGCTCGGTCTCGTCAATCTGCTCGACGCACAGCAGCTCCAGAGGAATCGGCTTTCGCGTCACGTACAGCTTGGGGCCGTGCTGGCCGGTCTGATGCTTGCAGAGCACCAGAAAGTTGTCGAGAAGCACGAGATGCGCGTCAATCCACTCAAAGCCGTAGTCGGACTTGCGTTGCACGTCGCCTCGACGCAGAATCTTGCGCTGAGAGCTCTCTAGCTTGAGGTCAGCGCCGCAGTCGGACTTGAAAACAAACTGGCTCTTGAGATCCAGCAGCTCCACCTGCTTCTCCACGTTCCCAATGACGAGGTTGCACTGCCGCGTCACGTCGTCGCACTCGGCAATGGCTCGAGAAAGCAGCTCCAGCTCCATCTCGTTGGTGGTGTGCTTGGAAATGGTGCCGAGAAGCAGCGAGTACCGAGCCAGACGGGGGATGACTCGGTGGAAGTAGATGGAGTAGGGCTTGCCGAGCGTTCGGGGGTCCTTGGACATGTCGCCCAGCCACTGGGAAAAGAGGACGTTGTCCTCCCGCTCCTTGCGAATACGCCGATCGGCATGCAAGTATCGGTTGGCATAGGCCAGGAAATGCGGACGCGCCACCTTGATCCACTCGATGATAATGTCGGCAATGCCGGTGACAAAGATGATGTGTCTGGCCTTGAGACGGCCCTGCAGCAGCTCCTTGGAGCACTGGATGATGTCCTGCACCGCAAACATGTCGCGGAACTGCTTGTCGGGCATGTGCGACTTGAGCGACTCGCCGTAAACGTTGTGCAGAATCTCGAGGTCGCGGATGAAGTGCTCCTCGCCGACAATGAGCTCGTGCATCGCGTACTGCCGCTTGATTTCTCGAGGGTCGATACGCGCCAGCTGGTCCTCCGTGAGCTCCCAGTACTGCGCCCAGTCCATCTGGTCGGAGGACGTGGACCCGGTGCGCTTCTTGCCCTCGCGCTTGCGCGTGTCCGACTCGTAGGGGCACTTTGTCGAGTAGCAGGTGTATCCCGAGTCGTGCGACGACTTGCTGTAGCACATGGTGAGCGCGGGAATGACGCCTGAGACGACTCCCTCCTCGCTGAACATGAACGAGCCTCGCTCCTCGTCGTGTCGAAGCACGTCGCCTCGACCAAGAGCGCTAATCACGTGCTTTGCGTACTGCTCAGCGTAAACAGGCGAGAGGGTCTTGTTGGCGGCAAAGAGGTTGGACAGCGCCTTGTGCAGATCCTTTTCGGGGACCTCCTTGTCGCCGCTGAAGAAGGGACGGATCCAGTTGCGCACTCCGGAAAGCGACCACATCTCCGGACACGCGTAAACAACGTTGGAGAGGTCGACCTGCGGACGCGTGGGAATAGCAGGGAGGTCCAGCTCGACCCACGCCGTGTCGGAGCGCATGCTCTCGGACAGAATGTCGTACTCGGGGATGTCGAGCTGCTTGACGGGCGTGTTGCCTGCAGACACGGGAACAGGCCGCTTGTTGGGCATCGAGTTGAACCGCGAGGGCGACACGGACGGCAACTTTTGCTGGTACTTGGGCATGCCGTTGGGCAGGCTCATGCGCTTCTCGAGCTGCGGACGCATGTCGACCGGACGAATGTCCATCGACGGACGCATGTCCATGCGCTCCATGACGGGTCGAGGCTCCATGCGCTCCATCGCAGGCCGCATATCGAGCCGCTCCATGCGCTGCGCCAGCTCTCGTTCCGAACACTGCTGCGGAGTCAGCGGAGACGAGGCGTAGTGCGGCGAGTACTGCAGCGACGAGTGCGACGAGTGGTGGTGCAGGGGAGACTGCTGCATGGGCTGCGGCGAGTACGTCTCGATCTTGAGCGGGCTCGGCGAACCCGGGGACATGTACGCGTCTGCCACGGGCATGCGCACGGGCGACTCGTAGGCGTACATGTTGTCCGTCTCGTAGGCCGAGGCGACGTGACTCCAATCGTTGGTGTCGAGGGCCGGAAGATGCACCTCCGGCGGCGTCTGGTACGCGCTGCTGTGTCCCGGGCTCAGGTGAGCTGGGATCTGGTATCGGTCCTGCGGGTTTGGGCTTGGGGTGAACTGGCGCTGGGGCTGTTCAGGCGTCTGGCTCAGGTTTGGGTCGTAGAACTCGTTCTCCAGGTAGTCCTCGTACTGCTCGGTGTAGTTGTCGTAGAGCGGGATCTGCGGCGGCAGAGGCGGCGGGGTGTTGTTCTGTCTGGGGAAATGCGTGCGGGCTGGCGAGGCCGGGTTCGATCTGTGGGAGGTGTTCAATGCGGGTTTTTTGAGCGGCAATGGGGGTGGTCGCTCGTTGTCGGGCCGCCACGACTGCATCGAGCTGGTCCGGCTCATGTCCGAGTACTGCTGCGCCCAGAACTTGTCGTAGTCCGCGGCAATGTTGTTGCCGGCGTTGAGGTCGTTGTAGAAGCCCGCCACGCCGCCGTGGACGCTCGTGCGGTCCGTCGAGAAGGACGAGTAGCTGCCGCGGTCGGTCGTTGAGCCACTGGTACGGTCTGAGGCGTCCGTGTTGCTGCGTTCCACGGGCCTGTCTTCGTCTCGCCAGTTTGGCGTCTGCGACGACGAGTACACGCCCAGGTAGCGATTGGTATGCTGGGGCGCGTCGGAGTTGAGTTGTCGCGGTCCCAGCGGGTGGTAGGACGGCCGCTTGTCGACCAGAGACGAGACACGCTCCGGGAGCTTGGCTCGAAACTCATCCGTGACCTGTGTGCGTCTGTTGACGACCTCTGCCGGGGGCTTTGGAGGTAGGGGGGGGGGATGCACTGGGTTAGTTGGCTCTGGGGGCGCTTTCCGGGGTACTCACTGCCGAGATGGCGTCTGTTTTGCTGCAGAAAGTGAATCGTGAGGTTCCAAGATGGCTCCAGCAGTCTGTATGTATGGGTGGCACGCGTCACGTGCTCACAAACAGCGTGCGAAAGGCAAATCTGTGGGGCTGTCAGCTGGGCTCGGACGACTTTAAGAGGAGCGAGACGGCGATAACAGCGTGCGCGCGAGCGTTCTTTCCGGATGGGCTAGTGCTGTCAGCTAATCGCTCTCGCATGAGCTGCCATGGTTGGTTCCTGGTTTATGGGCTTATTGTGGGCCAGGACCACGTCCAAAGCTTAAACTGCCGTGGACCTCTTAACCTGCGATAGTGGGCCGTTTAGTTGACTTTGCCGGCGGGCTACTTAGGCAGTCAGGGGGTACCGGAAATAGCGCTATAGCGTGGGAGAGGCTCGTTTGGGTTTGCGAGCACGCTAGCCGGCAAATTACCTGCCTCTTTGGAGCCAGGAGCCGCTCCGCAGAGCCAGCCACGTCTTCGCCTCGGAATAATACGCTCGTCTCCTATTCATGTCAAACGCACCGCACCCATGAACTTTTCCAGATTAGCTTTGATTAGCCGATGTAGACGGGTAGCTAATCTTTGCGTGGCTTAGACCGTGGCAGCCGACGACTGCAAACCTGGGCTAGTTTGGCGTGAAAAGCCCGAAACAAGCGAGCCAGCTCCCGTTCCTCTCGCACAATGGCTTGTTTCGCTAGCTCCGGTCTCGAGGCGTTATTATGGAGACTGCAATTTCGGGCGTGCGAAATGACAATGTTCGCGGCAACAATGGCTCACAATCACCTTGTTCGGCAGGCCCACGACGAAACTGGCCACTTTTATACGTCAGCACAACCATTGTATTACAAGTACAAGGACGGAGTACGTACTCCTTGTATCATAATCATAACCAGCAGCCTATGGTGCTCAAGCTTAGTCAGATGACGTGACAGGGCGCCCCTCGTAAAACGTGCCTGGACGTGAGCAAGCGTCTGGGCAGTGTTCCTGGACGTGTTCCACACGTTTTCCGGATGCGTCGCTTGGACATGCCCTCTCCGTTGTTTTCCAGGCTTCCCATGGCTTGTCTAATAAGCTCCGTGGTATATGCTCTCCAGATGAGCAAATTGACCTCCAAGGTATGGTGGTATAAAAGGTGCTGGTAGCCCACTTGTCTTGTCTACTTTGTTTCGCCTTTTTGAGGATGGCAAAGGCGTCTGCGACCGCTCAGAAGCGCAAAAACACCCTTTGCGACCCCACACGCCCTCCAGCAGACTCAGCACAGCCTCCACCTCGGTGATACCCGATATTGCGTCCCAATTGGGAGATATCCCCAAACCCATTCGGGACATAAGCACGATTCCAAAAGGGGAATACGCGATACCGCAAACGGACACCATGTGCTTTCGCACGAGATATCACACAATACCCAACGCGGGCCGGAGTATACCGCAAATGGAAAAAATTGACTCTGGCTCATGAATTAATAAGCCACTGCGTTCGGGCGCCAGCAAAATATATAAAGTGCGGAACCTGGCATTGCTCTCCACCCACTAAACACACACTTCAAAAATGGTCAAGGCTGGTGAGTACGAGCGCAAGCCGCGGAATTGGGCGGATTGAGCCGCTGGCAGGCCAATTGTGGGCCCTGCGACCTGTCCCGAGCCCTGGGCGACTGGTTCTGCCTCTGGAAGGTGGCGGAACGTTGCGTTGAGCAGCAAGTGACAAGTCGCCTGTGACTCTTCAGGCAGTTGGGAGAGTTGCAGGAGCACAATTGAGGCCACAGGGCGTATTAATACTGCCGGTGACTCACCCGCAACAGGTCTGCCGTTGTTGCCACCTACCCCACAACCGACCCCACAAAACTAACTCAGTCGCTGTTCTTCGAGGAGATTCCAAGGTCTCCGGTACCGTCACTTTCGAGCAGGACTCTGAGTCCGGCCCCGTCACCGTCACCTACGACATCAAGGGCAACGACCCCAACGCCGAGCGAGGCTTCCACGTGCACGAGTTTGGTGACAACACCAACGGCTGCACCTCCGCTGGCCCCCACTTCAACCCCTTCAAGAAGAACCACGGTGCTCCCACCGACTCTGAGCGACACGTTGGTGACCTCGGAAACGTCAAGACCGACGCTGACGGCGTTGCCAAGGGCGTTCTCAAGGACACCCTGCTCAAGCTGACCGGCGACAACTCCATTGTTGGCCGAACCGTCGTCATCCACGGCGGCGAGGACGATCTTGGAAAGGGCGGCCATGCCGACTCTCTCAAGACCGGAAACGCCGGTCCCCGACCCGCCTGCGGTGTCATTGGTCTTACCGCCTAAGTTATGAATAGTATACCGAGACATACTCTATGAATGAATGACTTGTTAAGAGTGCTGTACCAGTAAAGTACAAGTAGCGTAGTTTCACTGATACTTCTACTGTACTTGTAGAAAAATAGTGGAAGCGCCAATGCGATCAGAGAACGTCTTTTATTCTGACATGTCGCAAGATCGTTTAGCGCGTGTGAAATGGACTGCACATGCCATCAGAGTTGTTCGCTCAGAACAATGTGCTTTAGACCGGACGCCAAGGGCTTTGGTTGCAAAAGCGACCTGCTCAAGCGACACACGTCAAATCGGGCCAAACCAATCCCTTGTTTATAGAAGCACTCCGGCTCTTGTTTCTACTGGAAAAGGACATTCTTCGCCAAAGCAGATAGACTCCAATAAGCGAGTGAATACGCTGTCTCAGAAACCAATTACTTCGGCTGACAGCACATGCCAGTGGCTGCCCTTGGGGGTTATGCAAAGGCGGGAGTTACATATAAATAGATTTACAACCCCTGCGAAAATGATGACTAACAAAACTCGTCCAAAGCAACCTCGGCTGAAGACACTAGCCAGCCTCGTCTCTCACTCCACTATCAGCGGAAGTGCACTATCACGCGCATGAATTAGACTCCACAACGGTTACCCGGCCGCAATTAGCAGACTATGGGGTACAGCCTAAGGTTAGGGGTTTGTCAGAGCAGACAAGGTGGAGGGGTTCTGGTGGTTAATGGTGCTGCTTCGGACGTTAATTTTTCAGGGTGGACGCTACTCGGTAATTACCGATGCGACGCCGTTTTTAATTATCGAAACTTTGCCTCGGTATTTCGACCAGTCTCGTAAAGCTCTCCACCATTCCCACTATACAGCACATTGCATGGCAGAGGGCCTGCAAGGGACGATTGCAAAAAAACAGAGCAGCGATACAGCACAGGATGTGGGCAAAAACAGAGGCCAAGCTGATATAGAAGCAGCTATTAAGGAGCCCGCAGAGGAGGAAGAAACTGGGTGTGCTCCTCTAGTGCGAGTAAAAGCTGACATTCCAACCTTGCTTCCCCACAAGGGTGTCCAATCAGCTGAGAGTTTCAAATGAGTGACGATATTATCGGGGCATGTGAGTGACAGATGAATTTTGAGTGAAAATCCGAGGCTGGCGATTAGGTGTGAGCAGACGCCTGACACGCACGATGTGACGGCCAGGGGCATGCAAAAAATGCGCGCCACACGTAATCGCTCTTCTAGCCCAGATATTCTCGCAGCTCCCGTGTCTTAGGTCTCGTGCGTCTATGCTCTGGTTACGTGTTTACCAAAAGTAGCCTGTCTCAGGAGCTTTAGAGTTCACACAGTGCGAACTTTGACGCAGCGCCTTAAAAGTACCGTTGGTCCCAACTGCAAGCCTTCTCTTCTCCGCAAGGCTACAGCCCACACACCCGGTTAACACCACCACCACCTCGCAAGCCTCCTTTAGCAGCACTCACGACCGGCGGCCATAGTCAGACAGCTCTCCTGACATGGCCTTTCTTCGATTTACCGGTCGCCAGAGCCCAGCCCGCCACGAGGACCACAAATACTTTGTGTCCACACGGCCCGGACGCCCCCAGTCGGTGCTCTCCGACGAGACCCTGGTTTCCAGGACCATCGTCAGCGCCGACAAGGTGGCCGGCCGACGGCGTAAGTTTGGTGATAAGCTGAGGAGTCTGTTGAGAGGGGACAGGGACAAGGCCGACAAGGCCCGAGTCGCAGGCAAGACCCTGCCCAAGACGAGCCCTGTGTCGGCCCCCAAGGCGGCCGCTCCTGCCCCCGCGGCAGCAGCAAAGCCTGCGTCACCCTCTCACTCCCCTGCTTGTACCGACGGGTTCATGTTCTGGCACGACCCTTCAGACTCGCTGACCCCCGTGACGTCGCACGAGTCGTTCGCGTCGGTCGACCTTTCGACCGAGGACACGGACGTGCTCGAGCAGCTCGCAGAGGTCCCCCGATGCTCCAACCGCATCTCCAAATCCACCTCCCAGTCCTCCATGGCGTCCCAGCTCACTATTCCGAACTCAGTCAGCTGCACGTCTCAGCTCAGCGCTATTGCCGTTTCTGCGTTCTCCGACTCCGGTTCCGACTCGGGCATGTCCGATTCGGCCACTTGTTTCGGTGCAGAGGAGCTGGACTACGACACCAAGGATGCCTACAACCTCGGAGACTGGGGCCTGCCCTGCGGTCTCACCGATGGCTACTCTGACAGCGAGGACGAGGACGACCTGCTCGACGACATTGTCGACTCGGTCGAGTCCGTCTACGCGCCTGTCACCGCCAAAACCGTTGGATACACCTTCTGCCTTGCCATTTGGGGCAAGCCCGAGGTGCGATCCAAGTTTCTTGCTCTCCAGGACCGAGTCAACAAAAACAAGGCTCTGGAGACCCCAGTGCAGGAGCCTGTCACCCTGGCCATGTTCTGGTAATCTAACATAGTTAACGTATTGTATGTGATACTGCAAGTAATTTATATCGATTCGCTATCCTGTGTTTGTGCCAAGTGTATCACAATCATGTACAAGTTCATTCGTCTAATGTATTGTAGTTTCTGTATAAATAGTGAGGCAATCACTGAAGAGCGTCCCACTGTTCTCCAAGATCGCTCTTCTCGCTCACGTCGGCCGTGACCGTCTTCTCGGAGCCGGTGCCAAACGTCTTCTTCACGTGGTTGATGATGTTTCCAACGCCAAAGCCCACCACCAGCACAGCCACCACGTCGACGACAATCAGCGTGATGCCTCCGAGCATGTATCGGGGCGCGAAAATCTTCCACACCATGAGATGTCGTCGGAAGTGCGTCGCAAAGATGGCTGCCGAGAGAGTCACAGCCGTCTGGTAGGTCATAGACACCAGCACGGCCTGGCTGCACGAAGCAAACAGCAGAGAGGGCTTTCGGACGGGAGGAATCTTCCACAGAGCCAGCAAGGGAGTGGCAAAGGTGGAGAGAATCTGAGGGCCCAGAGAGTTGAGAACCAGCGCGAGATGGGTCAGGGGGAAGGAGATGGTGTTGGTCGCAACAAAGCCGATATCCCACTGGACCGAGGGAATGGTGGCCTGGTGGCCAGTGGAGAAGAAGTAGGCGTTTCCAAGGACCGCAAGAATGACGGGGCCGATGCTTGCGGGCGTCTCGAGAATGTGCAGCAGATCAATGGTGGTCATAATATGGTACATTTGGATGGTGATCATGACACCTCCCAGGGGCTTGGAGACCAGCAGAATGGCGCCAAAGAAGTTGAGCACCAGCAGCAGGTACTGCGCGCCGTAGACGTTGCCGTACCCCAGAATCTGCGCCTGGTTGACGCCGTCCTTCTTGGTGTACTTGATCTCCACGCACAGCCCAAAGAGCCAGGACACGTTGGCAGCCAGCAGAGTGACTCCCAGCACGATTCGCGCAATCGTCAGCTTCATGTTCGACAGCAGCTCAATGTCGCCAAACAGAGGATCGGTCCACTTGAGCTGCTCGGTGACAAACAGGTCCAGGAACCAGTACATGGCGACAGACAGCATGACGCCAAACAGACCCCAGATGTGGAACTTGGCCGAGCCGTGGTCAGAGCCGCCCTCAATGAGGAAGCCCTTGACCAGCAGAGGCAGCAGGAAGGCTCCCAGAGCCAGCAGAGCCACGGTGTAGGGCGCCGAGACCGAGGAGGAGTCCGAGGAGTAGAAGGTGGTCGCGCACTTGTCGCCATGCTCCTCTCGACACAGTCTGGAGACAGCAGAAGCTCGGGTGAGGATGAGGAACATGATGGAGTGCGAGATGGCCTTGGCTCTGTTGGGGTTGGACGAAGGCAGCTGGGCTGCGTTGATGAGCAGACCGAAGCCAATGGTGCTGAGAAGGAACGACAGAATGTTGTCCTCCCAGATGGTGAAGGAGTTGGAGGTGAAGAGAGCCACGTGGATGAGGGTGATGAGAATGACGGCAATAGTGCCGACCTCAGCCCGCGCAAGCTTCTTGCTGAAGTGTTGGATGTAGTAAATGGAGTAGCCGAGAGTGGTTCCAACGCAGAAGCCCAGTCCAGCAGTCCACATGGGGTCAAAGGGCCACGACTGTCCAAACGCTCCAAAGTTGGCAAGAGCGTAGAAAGCAGGGGCTGTCACGAAGGCACTGAGACCAGAGTAGTGGCACAGCTGCTCCAGAGAGCCCTCCACGTCCAGAATGGGCAGTCGGCTGTACAGAATCATGAGGATCAGAGAAGATCCAATGATGGCGAAGCCGGCAAAGATGGAGGCAAAGTCAAACTGGGCCCACAGCGACCGACACTGCTCGAGGTTGGCTCGCTGGAAGTTGTAGTGGTTGGACACGATCGAGTCCCACATGCCGGCCTTGGAAGAATCGACGCTGACGGTCTTCTTGTACAGTCCTCCAAGGTCGTCAAAGCCGTACTGCTGTCTGTAGTTTTCAATCTGGGCAGAGGTGAGCTGCAGAGCGTTGGCCAGAGCCTTGGGGTCCTTGTTGGGGCCGAGGAAGGCCTCCGGAATAGGAGAGCCCAGGTTGTTGAAGGGGACAGGCAGACCCATGAGCAGAGACAGGGTGGGAACAAGATCAATCTGGGGAATGGAGGGGTAGTCGCCCTTGAGCTTGTCGTGGGCAGCAACCCAGTCCTTATTGGAGTACATGAACAGAGTCGCGTCGACCTCCAGATCGCTCTCTCCTCCGTGGTCTCCCTTGGAGTCCATGCCGTGGTCGCCAAAGACAATCAGCAGCGTGTCGTCGTCCATAGAGTCGATGATCTCCCGGATGTACTCGTCCATCTCCTGTAGCTTTTCCGTCATCTTGGGCGAGTCAGGGCCATATCTATGTCCCGCATGGTCCACTCCGAGGGTGTGTCCGATGCTCATCCGGTACTTTCCGGTCTTGTAGGCGGGCAGAAGGTGCTCCTTGACTCCGTTGTCGACCGTGTACAGGTCCCAGACGTTGAGCGACTCGTAGGGGTTCGCGTCGGCGAAGTACTTGCCGAAAAGCGCGTCCCAGGTGTCGTCTCCGCACTGGTACACCGTCTGGTTGAGGGCCCACATCTGGTAGACCCAGTTGTCCTCGTCGATTTCCGAGCCGGCAAAGTTGCTGCCGGCGTCGATGAAGGTCGGCAGCGAGCCCGTGGTCAGTCCCTTGAGCCGCTGCAGCGTCGTGGTGGGCGGATCAGCCACGAACTGCGACAGGTACGCTCTGTGGGGCTCCTTCTCGTTCAATTCGCTGAGCACGGTCAGGGCGTTGTGGTAGGGCTTGTCGGAGCCCGGCTGGGGCGTGGAGAAGTCGAACCGGAGCGCGTCAATCACCAGCATGATGGCCTTGTCGAACTTGGGCTCGGTCCAGCATGCGTCCACGTGGGCCGTCTCGTGGAGGTCGTGGAGCTGCCAGTCGCACGGAGACACGTCTGTGAGGACGCTCCGGCTCAGCAGAAAGCCGCGCGTGAAAAATCCCACGCCAATTGCGTCGTACAGCACCATCCACAGGAACAGGCCGATGAAGTACTTCCACGTCCAGTGGAAGCTCATGGTCCGGGGCACGTAGGCCACCGCGGGGGTCTCGATGCTCTCCCCGTGCGACATGGCGGTGTACGCGCGCTGCGCCGCGGCCGTTTGGCGCTCTTCGGGTCCCAGACGGTCGCTCATGTTTCCCTAGGTGTTTTCAGGCAGAAATCCGTGAGATATTTTTTAGGTTGTCGGCCGTGGTTACGCATGCTGGGGCCGTTGCTGGGCAACGCGCGGGCAGTTACCCGGCTGTGGGACAGGCGCTTTTCCGCGGAGACGCGACAATCCGCCTTTTCTCCGCCGCGGGCGCTCTTTCCAAACGTCTCTAAAGTTGCCTCAAGCTACCGTGGCTAAACTATGGGCTGCCAACTCAACTAACTATGCCTGTCAGTGCAAGCAGAGGAGGAGCGAACCTTATTGCCAGGGCAAGAGGGTCACACTACGCAGTGCGCCACAGCTGAGAAGGTGCATGTTGCGCAACTGATAATCCGATTATCCCACATACCACACACATAATCGCCAATCATGAGGTGAGTAGGTGCGGGAAGAAGCGGGGAGGACGGAGGAGAAGATAGGAGACGTTTGCGGGTGCCCCGAGAGCGATACGGGGCCTCCTGGAGCTCCTCAGAGACTGGTGGCGCCCTGACAGATTAGATAGTGCTAGGAGGTCCAGGTAGTGCTTGGTACCGGGGCTTCTGGAGGGCGAAGCTGAGGAGCAGCTGGGGAGCTCGGGGGCCTCTTCGGGGCCTGTACAGCGCTTGGACGGCCTCTTATAGCCCTGCCGCCGAAGATTCGACCCTCCGGTTATTTCTGATACGCTGAAACCACTATTGCGGGGTCCAGACCGCGAAGTCATATGGCTAGGCTGGAGCCAGGGGTCGTTGCACGTTTGGGCTGCGGTCCGATCTTGACAAAGGAGCTATCTCCGAGAAGAGATCTCTGGCAAATCCCGGATTATTGCTCACTATCCCGCCTGCCTGAAACTGACCTGCATGTCGTCAGGGTGGAGACCTAGGGAGGTGTCATGATACGGGATGTGCTGCATGGAGTCATGTGGTTGGTACGCAGTGAAGTCGCTGTTCACCAGGACGTCAGAGAATACTTCAGACCCTGGAATCACCCTGAGACTCCAAATCACCCCAACATCATGACTCAACCCAGTTTACCTGTCAGGATCGCACACGGATACAAGGCCAAGCAGTGTATCTACACCTACCATTCTCCAACACCAACTAACACAGTTCCCCAACAAGAAGAAGAATCGAAACAGATGTCATGAAGTTGCTGATGAGCGACTACGAAGTGACGCTGGTCAACGATAGCATGCAGGAGTTTTATGTGCGGTTCGAAGGACCCGAGGAAACACCGTTCCAGGGAGGAATATGGAAGATCCACGTGGAGCTGCCAAACGAGTACCCATACAAGTCGCCCTCCATCGGCTTTGTCAACAAGATCTTCCACCCAAATATCGACGAGCTCAGCGGGAGCGTGTGCCTGGACGTCATCAACCAGACGTGGTCGCCCATGTTCGACATGGTCAACATCTTTGAGGTCTTTCTGCCTCAGCTGCTGCGATATCCGAATCCCAGCGATCCTCTCAACGGAGAGGCTTCGGGTCTGCTGATGCGAGAGCCCAAGCTGTACGAGGAGAAGGTCAAGGACTACGTGAGCAAGTACGCCAGCAACGACTCTGTGTCGGCAGAGAAGGACATTTCCGACGACGATGATCTCAGCAGCATTGGGTCGTTTTCCGACGACGAGGACGAGCCCGCCGGAGAGCTGGAAGTCTAGTGCATATTTATATAACATTAAGAGTGCGACTGAGAGTCGTTACGACCAACAGGAGCTGACTGTATACGTCTACAAGCTGGCTGCCCTCTCGAGCTGTGTTAGTGACACATTTTGGAGTCATTTTGGTGCTACTACGAGCAGCAGTTTTGTAGACCTTTTTGTTACGAATTGATTTTAAATGATGATAATGAGGCGTGAGTAAGACAAGAATAACGTGTAACCTGTTCAATAACCGTAGCCATGTGATTAACCTGCCAGTCCAATATGAGAGTCCGGACTCCCACATGTTAAATGATGCTGCACATTGGGTTTAATTATCGGAGGTCATCTGGCTGGGCTACTACTGGTTTGTAGTTACAATACCCGTACCGATGTAGCAATATTTTGTCCGCGAACGGTATAATACTCGTCTAGTCTATCTATAGATGCTATTTCTGAGCACTCAACAAAGAGGCGTACTCCTTCAGTCTCTCCTCGATGGCCGTGCCATTCCACAGCTCCTTCTCTCCCTCGTAGGCGAGAAGAGGAACCCCCACCTGCTCCACAGCTAGTCCTGCAGCAACGTTTCCATACGAAGCAGCCGTGTCCAGATCTCCGTTACTCTCCAGGTATCCGTACAGGAAGCCTCCCACAAACGTGTTTCCTCCTCCAGTGGGATCAATCACCTTTTCCGAGCTCTGGTGGTAAGCAGGGTACCACTTGAGCTTCTTATCGCTGTAGACCAGCACACCCAGCTTGCCGCATCGCAGGACAAACACTGTTTTCAGCTTGTCCAGATGCGGAGCCCAGTGGTCGTAGACCAGCGACTCGATTTCGGACACCGTAGTGGGTTCAGGAAGGCCAACGAACAAAGCAGCTTCGTGACAGTTGGGAGAAAGAACCTGGACGGAATCGAGAGCCTGGAGCATAGTGGGAAACGTCTCCGGACAGCAGCAGTCAGGGACAGGCTCCCACAGAAACACCTGCTGCTCTTTTCGAGGTCCGTTCGCCAAATCCGAACAGATCTTCATGCATCGATCCGGCGAGCAGATCACATGGATACTTCGCGACGAATCCAGCCCGCACTCCTGAAGGTCAGACACCTCGATTCGCTTTTTCGGCGTCATGTACTTGAAGCTTCGCAGGTCGTTGTCTCCGTAGGAGTTCCATCCTCGGGTAGTCTTTCTGCCGGAATCCCTCCGCATGACAAGGCCTGTGTCCCAGCTGGTGATCTGGTCTTCGACTGATTGCGGGAAATCGTTTCCAGCGTCCACAATCCATCCAATTTCCTTGGCTTTCTCCTTTTTGGCGAAAAATCGAGCTCCAAGCACGCCGTAAGTTCCTGCTCCTCCCACAATGTCGTATACTGAATGCGTGCCAAAGTGGATTTCATCGATGATGAACATCCCCATGGTGGTGAACCAGGTCATGGTGGTTGGTGTGAGATGTAGATGGCAGATCACAATCATGCACCTTCAACTCAATCAGCGCATCTTAGATGACGTAAGCATTGGGGGTGTCCTGTTACGTAATCCGAGGACGAAACTGAGGGAGAGGGCTGCTCTTTGTACAAGTATTGCTTTTTGCTTGCGGCATCGTCCCCGACGGTACCACGGAGCCACTCCAAACTCCGCGCAGTTAGCAAGTCTGTCTCAGATGAATTAAGCTGTTGCATTTCCGTTTTAGATGAGACAGAGATGGCTGTACACAGATAACAGGCCCCAGGGTGCGCGCCTTTGAGACACCCTTAAGACATTTGAAAACGTATCTTCGCGTGGAGTGCAGATGGCATGTCCGGGGTTTTAGTCACGTATAGCGAATACGGGTAGTAGCGAGTGTAGCGCTGAAGCTCTTGATTTGAGGGTTTAATTGACGATGCAGCGGAGGGTTCGCAAAGTCGACAGATGGACGCATTTCTTTTCTTTTACCTAATCCCCCCATCCAAAGCAAGTCTCGATGAAGCGCAAGAAAAGCAAGTTTCGAAAAGCAAATATTGCCTAAAGAGGAGGTATTATTTATGAACAGACCACTTTGCGGTTGCATAACAAGCAAGTAGCTGGCCGTGGGGGTAAACAATCGAGAATTCAAGTCTGTGGGGTTTCATTCTTGTTCCGCCGTTTTTTATATGCCTACCTGTGCACAGCCCAACAACAGTGTTTTACAATCTTCGCGAGGACGACGTAATCGCTAGTTAAAGTCAATGTAACAGTGAGCATAAGTACGAGCACAGATACGTCGCATATTTGAAGACAATGGCAAAAGCAAATATTATTCAGTGGCCTGACCATCTTCAGAGATTGGGTCATAGGGGTCGTGCTGATCAGGGGCTGGGGAATCACTTCCAAGATGCGATTAAGACCAGATTCGCGTGGAATACGTCGAAACGCAGCATAGCCCAATTGTTGACACAACAACAAAGGGGTTTCCCGTGACCTGAAGATGAGACTGGGGTTCACACAAGGTGCGGAATAAAAATAGAAATAGAAAACGTGGTTATTCACCTAAGACGCATAGGACGACTGACTAAATCTGATGAATAGCAGATTGGTTATCCAATGATCTAAAAAAGCCCATATAGCGAGACCACCATAGTGTTATCAATCCATAGATATTCGCATGTTGTTTCTATGGAAACGAAGCTAAACCTTGTCGCACAAGCGAAACCTTATTATTTTCCAGACATTCCAAGGAAGGCGGCAGACAAAGAAATAGGGACAGTCTACGGTCGATCATTTACTGATTTGGCTGTAAACCATCGCTTTCAACGGCGAGCATATTTTTCGTGTTTGTGCTCGGTACGACCGCAGAGGGAGTACGAACGTGACCCTGCGTGAGGGCATTGACAAGAGTACATGTCCGCTCGCCTAGTGTTGGGCCTCTAACGGCCGCTTGTGTACGGGAGAAGTGACACGAGCACGGCATCAGCTTGCTACTGCGATTCTAGGTCCACTGGGCGAGTTTTAGGGGGCTTTCTTAGCATGTTTACTTCACGTGGACAACCTCGGATCACGGCAGCCAAGACAAGGAGACCAAGGGATTTGCAATAGCTGTGTATTTGTACGTGAGTAAGGTGACGCGCGGCTAAGAAAGTTGCGGAAGAGAACGCAGAGGATGTGGAGGTGGAGGTATGGTGGGTCCAGGCTCTGGAGCCGGCGTTTAGGGGACAAGGAGTGCGCATGGAGCTAAGAGCTCGTTTTCGTAAACACGGGAGTGCCTAATCATGGCTCTTGTGCCTACGTGAGCCGCTTGTTCCCATTTCAGGACTAGAGCTTCAATAGCACAGCTGATCCCAATATACTACTCTGCTTAGGAATGCACAGGGCCGGATCTGGAGACGTCGGCTTCCAGGAGCGTGCGTGATGGACCAAAACACACTAAGCAGGCGCCTCCACCCTTGGCCACTGTCATTTTTTTTTTTCTGCGGTTGCCTCTGAACTGAGACCTCCGGAGAGCGGTCCAACTAATACTGTTGGTGGTGAGGAGACGTGAAGAAAGACTAGTTAATAGGCCTTCGTACATTCCATGCGAAGCTAAGCACTTTGGGTTTGGCATGTCAAGACGCGTTCAACTCAATCCACGTTGTATACGAGTAGCCAGACGGCTAGTTGTAAAATATCGCGGCCGCTACCGGGGCCGTAGATCGTCTTATTATTTCTGGCCTCGGAGACGTTTAGGGGGCGGGGTTTTCACGTTTCGAGACCCCTTTTTCTCGCTAGAAGCATACACACACCCAATCTTGCAGACTCTTTGGACAATAGCAGGTTGTTATTTGTATACATGTTAGACTGAGTCTAAAATACGTTACCGGCACTGTCCGTGGGCCAACGCAGAGAACACGGAGATATTGGACGAGCTATGCTAATTTCAAGCCTTGCGAAATCATAACAAACGGAAACAGGTCGGCAACCGCGTACGAAACCGACCGCAGGTTCTGCAAACGGCTGGTTGCCTTGTCGCGGGACCATTGGCCCTGACATGTTTCCAATTGTGCGATACTCACTATTGTTGTTCATCCGATCGACGCCCCTAGGGAAGATCAGATGGGCGACGTGACACCGAAAGAATGGCGGGGTGCGCGGTGTGTATTACTTGCTGTCATTATCTTTGGCTGCTTCTGGCAACTCGCGTGGTGCTATTGTTTGTTTTTATGGCCCTGTGGCATCTGAGAGCACCGTTGGAGCAAGGCGCTGTCTCCCCACTAAAAGAATCGACAGGGCACGAAGACTGTGATTATGGTATGGGAAGAAAGACAAAGTCTAACATTTTCTGTAAAATGCGAGGTGTGCAGCCACAGACAAAGAATCGAGCCCCGATCTTAAACGTTATACTCTAATAAACTAGTTCCACCTGCCTAACTGGGAAACAGTGCACTTTGGAGTTATGCTAACTGATCGGCTAATAATGGCTGAAACCACCACTCCACCGGGTCGGCAACTTCTCATAGACACCTCTGGTCTTTTCTCACAACGACACAATGTCCTACAACAGTCTGCCCCCGGCTCCACCCAAAGTTCTCGTGGAGATCTGTGGACCGGCTCTGGCTGTCGTAGAGCCCGACTCGGCTACTATCTACACCCATGACCCCTCAAACCTGACTCGAGTGCCCAACACGGGCTACAAGGTGTCCGACGACACCCGTATTCGCTTCATGGCCGCTCACAAGACCCAGCTCGCGACCCTGGACACGGCTAACGTCCTTCACCTGGCGGTATTCGACGTGACCAAGAAGAAGGACCACTTTGGCCGGGTAGCCGAGTGGAAGCTGCCCAAATCTGAGATTTTCACCAGCGTGTGCTGGAACCACGACGGAACTGCCCTTGTACTAAGCACAGGCAACGGAACGCTCTACAGAGTCAACACAGTCACCCACCAGCTGGACCCCTTTGGCGCCATTATTGGCGGTGCTGTGACCTCAGTGTCGGCTGCTCCCTGCGGCGACAACATCTTTGCCATTGCGCACAAAAGCGGCTCCATCTCCGTGCTGCGAATCACACACCAGCTCGAGGTCTACCACACCTTCAAGCTGAGCTCTCGAACCTCGGGGTCGGATTTCTCCAAGGAAAGCGAGCCCGAACCCGCCACAGCGCCCGTCTACGCGCTCACCACGGCATGGCACTACTCGTCGAGAGACGCGGCCAACCAGTCGCTGGCTGCCATCGACTCCAACAACAAGGTGCAGGTGTGGTCTGTGAGTCTCAAGTCCACGGTTCGAAAGATTCGGTGCTTTGGACTGCCCGACGGAGCCCACAGCGCGTCGCCCATCTGGTGGACCAAGGGTGGATCTCTGTTCCACGCGCTCAACGACTCCAGAGTGTGCATCCACAACGTCAAGACGTCGAATGTCTCCTCGAAGATCATCTCCACCGGCAAGGTCGTGTCTTGCAGCATCAAAAGCAACCGGGGCAAGGCCTGGCTGGCGACAAACACGGGCATCGAGTTCCTGGACCTCGTGGCAGGAGACAAAAAGAGCGACAAGAAGAGAGGCAGCGATAGCAGCCAGGAGAGCGTTGAGCAAGTCAAGACAATCACCCCTCCTGAGCCTGAGCTGCTGCCTTCTCCCCCGCGACCTCTTCCCCGACGAACCCCTCTCATCCCCATGCCCACAGAGGCTCCTCTTCCTCCCCCTTCAGCTGGAGCTCAGTCCGACTCCTGGGATGACGACTCCGACGGACCTTCCTCAGCATTTTCCAACACCCGCAGCAGCAACACTTCCGCCGACACGCTTCCTGGATCCGAGTACGACGTTCCCGTCAAGCCTCTGCTCAACTGCCGACCCAAAACGCGATTCTCTGGACACACCACGCCCACACGAAACGAAATGCTGCCCATCGACACCTCGCGAATCTCCCTTTTCCACATCGACATGTCCGTGTCCGACCCCACGGCGGAAAGGGCACTCTCCCCCAACCTGTCCTGGGAGTCGCAGGCGCTCAGAGTTCTGTTTGACTGGGAGTCTTCCTGCTACGAGCTCATCCAGAGCCAGCGAACGGAAGACAACACAATCGCCAACTTCTACCTCGGACAGTGGCTCAACGACAGCGAATACACCCTCAACATCGACTCGCTGGAAAGCACACTGTCACCCACACAATCTACGGCACTGCTGTGCCTCTCTCTCCTGGACAGAGAGCCCACCAAGGTCGAAAAGGCCATCTCTGTCCACATCAGCCGAGTGAGAAGACGCCTGCCCTCTGCTGCTCTCGATACCCACTACGTTTGCACCACTCTGCTGTCTCTGGGACTGGCTCACCAGGCCATTCATGTCTACCAGCAGCTTGGTTTCTACATGGAGGCTGTGATTCTCGGCATCCTGTACGCCCAGAGCATCGAGGAGACCCTTGACCTGTGGATGTACTCTGCTGCATCCAGCGATCTCTGGCCCGATGGAGTTGTCCACCGATGCTCTGTGCTCATGTCGCTGGTCAACCCTCAGGTCTCCTACCCCGTCAACTTCGAGGACCGGGATCTTGGAGGCAACCTCCCTCCCAGTCTTCGAAAGCTGTCTCTGGACGATCTTCTCAAGTCCTCTCAGAACAGCAACGTGATGCTGGACTCTCCCATGATCCCCCATGAGGAGTTCTCCGTGGGAATCGACTCTCCGACACTCATGCCTGTCGACTTCGACTTCAACAAGCCCCCCAACTTCAGCAGACGAGGCAGAACCCCCAAGACTTCTCCTAAGCTGATTTAACCCTTTTATTTATTGCCACTAACGCACCTGGCCCCATCTAGTTTCACTATTTGAAGACGACTATGAAATGTAAGCATCGCGAAATATATGTTCGCCATGGTATTTGAAGATGACAATGACATGTAAACATCGCGAAATATATGTTCGCCATGGTCTGACAATCAACATTCCACCTCGTAGGTTATGTATTTTACAGCAAACCCCGTAAGACTCAACTTGAAATTAATTATGCTATGCTATTTTGAGTGATGCTAATGCCGACTGGAAGAATGCAAATTCCAGCCTGTCCCGCGTCTCTGGTCTATTCTCCCTCTCGGTAGACACGCACGGTTCCTGCCCACTTTTCAGCCACCTTCAGGCCTCCCTCGCTCGGCTGGGTGAACGCGATCTGCTTCTTGTCGAGCTCCATGCCGTAGATGAAGTCGCTCTTGGCCAGCTCCAGCAGCTTGGTCACGATTCCCTTGCGTCGAAACAGCTGCGACACGTACATTCGCGAAACTCCCATCACCGCAGGGTACTCCTTGGGTCCCAGAGTTCCGGTTTCGACGTCCACGTGGCGGCATTTCGTGACCCGGTCCACCAACACGCACCCCACAGCTCGCTGGTCGACCACGTACACGTACACAGCCGCCTGCGACGACAGAATGGGCTCCGGCGCGTTGAGCTCCGAGTTGACGAGCTTGAGGAACTGGCTGACGCAAGGATGGCTCATCAGGCGCGACTTGTACACCGTGTACGTCTTAGCCTTGTCCACCACGACCGACGACACAGACGGCTTCCACTTGGGTCCGTTGAGAGCCGTGTTGTGGAAGCTCTTGTGGGCGGAAATGTCAGGAGCGTAGGCCACCTGGTAGGTCATTCCGCAGGTCTGGCACGTTGTCGAGGTCGTCTGTCCGAGCGACAGCGTCAGCTGAACCGGCGCTTTTGTTTTCGTCGGCTTCTTCGCGACCTTGGCTCGCTTTCGACATGGCGAAACAGCCTCTGCGGCCTTGGAGTTCAGTTTCGCCGCGCTGGAAGGCTGGAGAGGCGACGTTTCTGGCGAGTGCGACGGCGACGAGGAAAACACGTCGTCTTCCGAGTCCGACAGGTATTTTCGCTTGGCCCGGTATGTTTTCATGTGATGCTGGAGATGGGTAGAAAAACAAGTCGCGTCGCGTAATACATTTACATAAACTCAGCGTGCATGACACTATTGCAGGTGGTGATGACTAACGACGGCGAGGAGTAGCAACTTTGATAGCACCGTTGCTTTGCGCGAGAGAGAGTGTTACCGTTGGCTATCGCTGATAAACAATGCCAATCCATTCCACGGCGTGTTTTGAGACACGAAATGAGCAACATTGGGATAAGCATAAGCCAGCAAGTGGTGTGGTTGTTGAGAGGGGCCATAAATCGCAGAAAAAATAGCATAAAAAGGGAAAAAAAAAGGGAAAATTCTTCCGTCTCAGGAAAATGCGCCCACGCCAATATGTACCCCCCAAGAGCGAGGGCTCTCACCGTTACACTGTGGCTTGTATTCTTGAGCCATCAAAGCTTATCAGGATCTGCAGGTCCTAAATATAGCTGACGTCTTTATTAATATTAAAAGATAATTAAAACCGGCTCACCTCCTAAGACCCAATAACGTGCCCCAAGCCGCCTAAGAGGGTCCGGAACCTGCTCCGGCTAATGTGGCTAGAAACGCAGATACCTGTGGGCTGCACCGTAGCAACATGCATCCGAACTCTGCCATCCGATTACCACCTTGATTTCCGCCTCAGTCTCGTGCAAAGTCTACTTTTTTGATTACACCTTTGGGCTGCTTACCATTGGCTGAGTCATCGCACTTGGTGCCGTAGCCAAGCCGCGAGCGATGGAGAAAAATTGCCGAAATCCGGGGCCGCGATGCAGACGAAAAAAACTGCACGCTCCAATATATAACGGTCGGTAATTATGCACCAGTTGCGAAATGAAACCATGATCGCGACTAGCCCGATATTAGACAGGTGCGGGTCGTGCTCCCTTGCGAGCTACACACCATCCCGTAGACCACCTCGCCTGTTGGTGAGCCCACTGACATGAGGGGAAGCCGTCAGGGCGGTTCCGTATTGTACCAGCTAGCATTGGGCTAGAGGCGTAGCTAGGTTTGGCTTCGGCTCATGTGAGTAAGCGCAGGAGGAAATGAAGCAGGTGGAAGTTGGCGGTGGCTCTGGGAGGGGTCTGGGGGATCTGGAGAGTGCTAAGACCGCTGACAAAGGTATGCGCGGCTCCGTTATGCTGTTTGCGAAAACTCCAGAGCCTCCAGACGCCCCAGCAGCTGCTCTATGTTGCCGGGCCCTAACCCGTCAATTGCACCATCCAAACTCTAAGCCTTCCCTTCCAGCACACTACTGACGGAGTGTAAAACAAGCAGACCCTAAATGCGAAAAGCTTCCGTCTCCACCGCGATAGTGAAGATAGTACGCCATCCATCAGCGCAACCTGAGGACCGCCCGGCTACACACACTCCTGGTGACCTGCTCTCGACACGGCGCAATTCGCGGCCCCGGAAGAAAAAAACAACGGACGACCGCCAGACGCTGCATTTTCCACCCACACGCTCCTCGGAAAAGTACGCAAGCCCCGTTCCCATAACCACGGGCCCCATAACATGGCGAGCACCACCTACACAGATACAAATAGCCCCTACCCGGTGAGTAGCCGCCGCACACGGACGCCCAAGCTGCTCCTTTGCCCTCGCCCGCAGCTCTCCATCAGCCCAAGACTAACCACAGAACATGACCGGCCGCGCCCAGTCCAACAATTGGGACCGGTCTCCGCCCTCCAGAGGCATATGGGGTGAGTATCCCGCGCCTAGTCGACCCGCCGCAGGCCCCGCAACTAACACAGACACCCCAACATGGTCCCGAGCCCCGTCCTTCCAGCAAGAGCGCGACCTAGCCCCCGGTGGCGTGGGCCGCAAAAACTCGCAGGGCGAGGAAATCAACCCCGCCTACAACCCCATCCGCAGCGGCTCGTTTTCCGGCGGCATCTCGCTCATCCGCTCCGGCAACGACCTCCGCAGAGACTCGTCCATGCTCCCGCACCCCGACCAGTTTGCCTCCAAGCACTTCAGCTTCAACGACGTGGAGCGGCCCCATCTGCAGGCCTCGGAGATCTTCAACCAGCCCCAGGCCCCCGTCTCCGCGGGCGGCTCCTCCTTCCTCTCGCGCTTCTCCAACATCGGCGACGCCACACGGGACGCCGAGCTCAACCTGGGCTCTCGCAAGGCCTCCCCCGAAGACGCCTCCGGCTTTGGCCTCGTGTCGCGACGCACGTCCACGTCGTCCGCCAGCCCCATCTGGAACAACACCGGGTCTCCGCCCGCGCAGCAGGCCAAGCTGCACATTGACGAGGTCACCGACCAGATGCAGTCGTTCACGCCGTTCGTGCCCTACGAGCGGTACTACGACTACGGCGCCGACATGGGCGGAGGCCTCCCCAGCGGCGCAGCTCCCGGAATGCCCGCTGCAGGCGCTCCTCTGGGCCCCGCAAGCATGGCCATGGGCGGCATGGGCAGCATTGGTTCCATGGGCGGCCTCACGCAGTCGCCCCAGGCCGCGGCAGCCTCCGTAGCCAACGGCCACGACTTCTACGGCTTCCGCGGCCGCCCCTCGCCCCGCAAGTACGGCGTCAAGGAGTTCTTCCCCAACGGCATGGACGACGAGGTCGAGGCGTCCAAGAAGAAGGGCTCGCCCGAGCAGGTGGTCGCCAAGCCCGTCGCCGCGCGCACCCCCAACAATAAAGCCGCCGTTGCCGCAGAAGCCGATGTCGCTGCTGCTCCAGCCGTGGTGCCCACTACCCCCACGCCTCCCCGGGTCGAGCCTCGAGACACCAACAGCGCTACCACGTCTGCGCCTCCCTCGTCGTCGCGACGCAAGCGGGACGGCTACAGATCGCCGCTGCTCGAGGAGTTCCGCAACAACAAGTCCAAGAAGTTCGAGCTCAAGGACCTGCAGGGCCACATTGTGGAGTTCAGCGGCGACCAGCACGGCTCGCGGTTCATCCAGCAGCAGCTGGAGTCCGCCAGCGGCGAGGAGAAGAGCGCCATCTTCGAGGAGATCCGGCCGTCGTCGCTGCAGCTGATGACGGACGTGTTTGGCAACTACGTGGTGCAGAAGTTTTTCGTGCACGGCAGCAACGCGCAGAAGGCGGTGCTGACCAAGCAGATGGAGGGCCACGTGCTGAGCCTGTCGCTGCAGATGTACGGCTGCCGGGTGGTGCAGAAGGCCATCGAGTACGTGGACACGGCCAAGCAGGCGCACCTGATCAACGAGCTGGACAAGCACGTGCTGCGGTGCGTCAAGGACCAGAACGGCAACCACGTGATCCAGAAGGCGATTGAGAAGATTCCCCCGCAGCACATCCAGTTCATCATCAACGCGTTCAACGAGCAGGTGTACCAGCTGGCCACGCACCCTTACGGCTGCCGGGTCATTCAGCGAATGCTCGAGCACTGCGAGGAGGCCCAGGCGGCCATCTTGGCCGAGCTGCACAACTACGCCTACCACCTGATCCAGGACCAGTACGGCAACTACGTGATCCAGCACGTGCTGGAGCAGGGTGCGCCCGACGACAAGGAGGCCATGATGCTGGTGATCAAGCAGCACGTGCTCATCTTTTCGCGGCACAAGTTTGCGTCCAACGTGGTGGAGAAGTGCGTCATCTACGGTAACCGACGGCAGCGTCGGGCTCTGATTGAGGAGATTGCTACCGAGCGAGAGGACGGCACTCTTCCCATCACGGTGATGATGAAGGATCAGTTTGCCAACTACGTGATCCAGAAGCTGCTGGATGTCAGCGAGGGAGAGGATTTCGATCTTTTGGTGAGCATCATTAAGCCTCATCTGGCGTCGTTGAAGAAGTACAGCTACGGCAAGCATCTGGCTTCTATCGAGCGTCTAGTTCTTTTGTCCGAAGGTGGCGAATAGTATGTAAATAATGTAAATAAATCTGTATCTAAAGAGAAAAATTGGGTGCGTGTAGGCTACGAGATGGTGTCATTATAGAATAATGGTGCGTGTAGGCTACGAGATGGTGTCATTATAGAGTATTTTTTGTTTACAGCTTGCTAACGTCGATGCCCTGGATGAAATCGTCCTTTCTGGTTCTGAGGATTCGTCGCAGAATCTTACCAGAGGGGTTCTTGGGAATCTGTTCGTTCTTCAGGACGACCACTCCTCCATATAGTCGCTTGTACGAAGGAACCTGTCCATCCAGCCAGGCCTTGATCTTGACAGCGTCGTAGGACGGGTCCTTGAGCACCAAGAAGGCACGAGCACTTTCAGTAGCCTTGGCTTCCGAGTTGACACCGATGACGGCACAGTCAATGACCTGGTCGTGGTTCAGTAGCAGCGATTCCAGTTCAGCTGGAGCCACCTGCTTGGACATGGACTTGATCATCTCCTTGTTTCGGTCCACAATCATCAGTCGGCCCTTCTGGTCAACCATGCCAATGTCTCCCGTCTTGAGCCACTTGTCCTGCCAGTGAATGAGTGTCTTGGGGTCTTCCTTCGATCGGTCAAAGGAGGCAGCTGAGGACTGCAGGTTCTTGTGGTAACCGTCCATGATCATGGGTCCTCTGATGAGAACCTCTCCCACAGGCAGGGGATCGTCTCGCTTCAGCATGCCATCGAGATGCGAGAGATCGTCAAGCTTGAGTACGGGCTGGTCGACTCCGTCTTCCGAGACAATTCGGATCTCGACATGAGAAGTGGCTTTGCCAGCTGAACGGTGGTCGACATCAGGATCAAGAGGATCGAAAACTGCACACAGAGGAGACGTCTCGGTGAGACCATAACCTTGAGAGATGGTCAACGGGGGTCTGTTCTTCTGCGAGGTTCTGATTCCTTGCGCGTTACCAGTAATTCTAGTCAGCAGGTTGGTAACAGCAGATCCAGGAAGAGGGGCAGCGCCTGTGGTGATGAAGTCAACATGCTCATACAGAGAAGGAATGTATGGCTCCACAGCTGGGTCCTTGGCCATCTTGACAATCACAGGAGGCACCAGCATGAGTCTGTTAAGTCTGTATTTCTTCTGAGACTCGAGAAGCTTGACCAGATCGAATTGTCTGTGCACAACGGTAGTGGCATGAGAAGAGCACATGTTGAAGATGAACTTGGTGAGGCCATACTGGTGGGTCATTGGCACAATAGCTGCCACTCTGATCTCGTCTCCGGTTGAAAACGAAGGAGTAGAGAGTGTTCCGAGGGTGTCGCAGCTGGACATGTTGAAGTGAGTGAGTCTCACGGCCTTGGGGATTCCACCAGTGGTTCCAGACGACATGGAGAGGTACGCGATTCGCTTGGTGCACTCTTCGGGCGAGTAGAAGAACTTTCTCGACATGGCAGACTCGATTTTCTCATCGGAGATATTGCAGGCCATAGTGAGCAGGTTCTCAATGAGCAGAATTCTGACAGGATGGGTGATTCCCGGGAAGGCTCCGTCTTTCTGGGCCTCCTTGATAGCCTGTCTGACATTGCTTTCCTTGTCCTGGTAGCACAGAACTAGACTGGCGTCTGTAACTCGCAGCTGGTGGGCCAGATCAGCCACATCGTAGGACACGCTAGCCGAGGTAATAGTGCATCCCATGTCGAGCATTCCGTAGTGCAACGAGGGAAAGAAGCGCGAGTTCGGTGCGTGTAGCATGACTACGTCTCCGAGAGTGTGGTCCGAGGGAATCGGAGCTCGGGAATGTCCAACATCATAGTAGTGATACAGCACAGCAGAGATTCCGTTAGCCAGCTTCCACAGCTGTTTGTAAGTGATTCCCTCATCACTTTCCGCGTCAATGTAGCCGATTTTGTCGGATCCAAACGACTTTTTCGTTCGGAGATAGTCCGTCACGTTTCCGTAGTAGAAGGTAGACAGCGGGATGTCTCCCCAGGCTGATTTGTGAATGATCTGGGACATGGAGAAGAGAGAGGAGTGGCGATTGAGGTGAGAGGGGCCTGGCGAAGAGAAGGAAGGCTACGGAGAGCAACAGAAACCGCTCCAAAGTATATATACTCGTAGTCCGAAAATGTGGGGTAACGTAGGTTGTCTAGAAAAATAGGTTGCCAGGCGCATATTGGGCTGCAAGGACGGAACCCCCGCGACCTTAGCAGAGGTGAGACACAGAGTCGGTTTGTGGACGTGGGGGTCACGCGTGGGGGTCGCAAGTCGGTGGCAAACACCTCTCGTGTTCATCTGTCAGAAACAGCTTGACAGCTGCCTTGCGCACTGACACATGTGTTCGTTATACGACAAGACACCTCCACCCAACCTTGATGCACGGACATCTTATCTTTGGGTGCGAGTTGTTGGGGGTGTGACGAGGTTGTAGGGGTGAAAGCAGCTCAAAGAGACCGCATGATTGCTGAGCGGGTCTATTTCGGTTGCTTCTTTTAGTTTCCACGTCTCTTTGGCGCGATTTAGTCTTGCACTGAACGGCAAGTTGTTAACACGGTTACCTGAAACAACATGTGGACGGCACGATCAACATCAAATAGGTGGAGGAGAACTGTATCTTGCCAATACGACCCTGGCGTGGCTTGGCATGTAGATACGATGCCTTTGGTCCCCCTTGGCAGGTCACGTGCCACATTCCTGTGTTCTTCCAGCGAACGAGAGAAGAAGGTGGAGGCGTTCCTAACAAAATATCCAACAAATTGCGTCCATGTCAACAAAACCCAAGTATAGGGATGTGGTTCAGCGGAGGCTAGCATTACACAGAAGGAGTATGACGGGGAGGAGCAATTCAGCATATATATCCAGTTCAACATAAAGTAAGAATTCAGCAGAGAGTATGGATTTGGCGTAGAGTAGGAAGTCGCCTAAAGTAGGAAGTCGCATAAAGTAGGAAGTCGCATAAAGTAGGAAGCCAGCATAAAGTAGCCTCAGCATAAAGTAATTAGGAACTCATCCTTCATTTTGTATATGATCAAATAGCTGTAAGAAAGCCTTCGAGTAACAATATGGTCTTTTCCCTTCATCATATCTATTTTATTTGATTTTTGCCATAACATCTGCTTTATTCATCCATTTCTGTAAGCATGCCCTAGAAACTTAGATCAAATATTGGAAAATTCTAATTAACCACGAACAAAGACACCACTCACATCCCACGATGGACGAGATTTTGAAGAAACAGGGGTTCCCCGACATGGGGGAGATCACGATGGAGCAGGTATGGGACGTGTTCAACCAGCTCAACCCGATGGAAAAAAGATCGCTTTCTTCGGCGCTTGAAGTGCTTGTGGAGCACTCGAACGGCAAGGTCGAAGAGGTGGATGAAACGACAGAAGGAGGCTACGAGGAGGGCGAGCTGAGCCAGCAGGAGATCGATCAGCTTTCACACACCATCAAAATGAACGGCAGCGACGTCCCAGATCTTATGGGGCCAGATCGCGACTCCAGCATGCATTCTTCGTCTGATGGAGAAGCGATTCTTGGAAAGACGATAATCATCCACGACGACCAGCTTGAGAAGACCTTTTCGATGGTGAAACTCGACAACGACGAACCACCGTTTCCGGCAGACCCTAAGGCTTTACACATCCCTTTCACCTCGGAGCAGCTGAGCGAGACCTCGAACCTCATGAAGTGGGTTGGAGCTACCGATATGAGAACTTTTATCTGGGAGTACGAGGCTATCATTCGTGCGATATTTGCGGCGTGGAACGGCGATCACGACGTGGAGAATCTCGAGTTCTATCTCGTCTACTACCTCCCGTTTTTCGTGTCCCTAGGAGTCATCTACAGTCTCGAGGCGGAATTCGGATACAGAACGTTTGAGGTCCAGGGTCTGGACAAACTGGACATTGAGGAGGACGCCAGGGAAATGCACCAGCGCTGTTTGGCAGGTTCGTGGCGTGAAATCAGACGATTTGTGGTCGGTGAGTTCGCTGCCATCAAGGACGACGAGGAGTTCATCTCCCATACAATGTCTCTGCTCGAAAATGTGGCAGTGTCGAAGCGTGGAGGACTCAAGCGGTACCTTTCGTACGTGGCTCGTCTTGTTAGCAGGGCTCAGTCTGAACGAGAAATCAACAAGTGCCTCTACGGAGAAGCTGGAGCAGGAGGGTTCATTGACATTCAGGACGTGTACAATGTGGTGGTGATGCGGCTTCCGTTCAAGTGGCGTCTTGAGGCAGAGAATCTCGGCAACAAGGCTACTTCGGCGGTGGAGTTCGCTACTATTCTCGAACATACATTCAGCAAGGACCAGGATTTTAACGCTCGAAACGAGGAGCTCATGGGCGGATCTCTGTTTGAAAAGAACCGAAAGAAGACCAAGGCGAAGAAACCCAAGGAAGCAAAGTCGAAGGACAAGGAGGTCAAGGGCAAGGAGGTGGAAGAGAGCAAGAAGAAGTCCATTAAGGGACCTCTGAACGCGGAAACTCTGGCCAAAAACAATTCGAAGGAGGTGTTGGAGGAGAAGCTCGACACCGTCATCAAGGCATTTGCCACGTTAACGGTTGAGTCCTCCTCGCAGGGTTGGTCATGTGTGAAAGACATGAAGCTCGATGTGCCCGACAAGGCACCTTCAGCGCCTCCTGCAAAGAAGCACGATCCTCTCGAGAGTCTCAGAGGCAATAATTATTTCTAGTATGTACAATACAATATTTATTTATAAGACACAAATGCGTTAAGAAGCATCGATACAAGTATTTTGGGTCGACATACGGCACGGACACGTACCCAATGTGACTAGGGGTTGACAAGGCTAAGATACGAATAAACACGTCTGTCTATAATACAAGGAGTGCAAATTCTCCATTTCCAATCACCTTCGTAGCACTCCAATATTTTCCCCTACGTGTGACAGATTATGACATGCAGGTTCATGCACGACGCGTAACATCTTATCACGACCATCAAAACAATGTCGCTAAAGGCAGCTCTGGCCAGATGCGTGCAAAAAAGCTACGAATGGGAAACGCGCACAGACACCACGTTGAGTGGCGTGTTTGCCTCTGAGGGACAGGAACTGGACGACTTCCTCGACACTGTTCCAGACGAGTACCACTCAGAGAGGATCCAGCCATTACTACAGAAGCTGACACGCGAATGTGAGGCTCTGAAGACCGCCCAACCGACACAGAAGAAGGCCAGCGACGAGTTTGGGTTTTCTGACGAAGAGGAGGGAGAGTCTGTGGAAGTTACGCCAGCGAGAGAAGATGATCCTCTGACAGCACTTCAGAAGCGGTATGTGGGTCTTGAGCGGACATTGAGAAACATTGAAGGGATCAACAAAGACGACGTTGGCACCTTGTCGTTTCTGTTTGCCGGAAAGGCCGTCGAGGACAGCATTAATGACAACATTGCGTTGGAGAGTCAGCTGGAGAAGGAGGGCAAGCAGCTGAGAAAGAGCATTCGCGCAGAACGGAACCTCAAGCAGGAACATGCCAAACTGACTGAAATGCTGAATGCAAAGCTCAGAGAGACGCGTGAGAGAAGCCGCAAGGGCCCAAACTACGAACTGGAACAGCTCCAGGCCCAGTTGAAGGAACAGAGCCAGCTATCTGGAAGTGAGATCTCCTCTGGCTTGAGGTTTATTAAGAAGACTCTTGCTCGCCTGATCGCTGATTCCTACCTCAAGAAAAGCACAAAGATCACAGAAGAGGAGTACGAAGACCTGGTGGACATTTATGGAGATCGAATCAAAATGCTGATTGACGATCTGTTCTACGCAAATTTAGTGGCTGACGAAGAGTCGCTTGCTCCCGACGACGAGAAGCGCTACATTGAATACTACAAGGAAGACATCCCGATTGTCCAGTTCTTTCTGACGTCCAATTTCGTGGTCCCTTACCCCAAAGACGGTTTTAAAATCAAGCTGAAGATGCAGCTGGAGTTGTAATTGTATTTATTTATTAATGTATTCTAGCAATGTACTGATACACGATGATTATTATCCTATTGTTCTATTTGTCACATTTATTTACTGGTAGTTATTTATCATGGCTGGAGATATCCAACTAAGAACTGCACTGTCGCTCATGCTCGATGTAGTCAATGAGCTCGGCAATGATCTCCACAGTCTCGGAAGGATTGGCAATCCAGACTGTAGTGGCTGCCAGACGAGCCTTGAAGTCGTTAGCACCAAGGGCGGCAAACTGGTCTCCCACATGGAGAGTCTGGGTGCCAGTGATGTTGCCCAGGTAGGCCTGAAGAGAACGAACACCCAGGTCCTTGTCTCCGATATCGACCCAGACGTCGGAGCCTCCGTTGAATGCGCAGAACTGCACGTTTCCGGTAGCTCTGGACGTCTCGAGGGTCTTCTGGGCAGCCAGAACCATCTCCTCCAGCTGCTCTCGCATGATCTTCTTGCCAGGGAGAGGAACGATACCCACGCCTCGCACCTTTCGGATGATCGTAGCGGGAAGACTGCACTTGGTCAGTGCGTTGGTGAAGACACGCTCTCCAATGTTCAGAACGCTGGTGATGTCCTCCTGGGACCAGGTCTTGACCTCGGGAAGCGTCCACTGCTCAGGGTCGATCCACTCGAACCGGTTCTCGGAGGCAATGAACTTGAACAGGAAGTTGGACTCGCCTCCCATGACAAGCAGGTGGTTCTTCTGCTTCTCGGTCAGCGTGTCCGTCTTGACGATCGCCTCGAGCAGTCCATAGAGACGGACTCCGTACTTGGCTCCGTCCTTCTCGGAGTAGCCGGCGGCAGTGACAATTCCGACGTAGACGTCGTTTCGCAGCAGTCCCAGCAGCACCGGAATGATAGGACTGTCGGGGTCGATGTTGCCTCCGTCGGCATACAGCGTCACATCTCCGTCGAAAGTGACCAGTTTGAGCGGCTGGCGTCCTGTGGCCAAAGCCATTACCTGCGCGGTGTTGAGAATCATCCGCACGTCGTTGAAACTCGGCGACACAAACCGTCTGTGGGAAATGGACCGGATTTCGTCCTGGGTGTAGAAGGCTCGCTCCAGGGGCAGTTTGGTAAAGAACTGGCCAATTGTAGGAACCAATTGACGCAGCCGAGCACGCTCGCCGCTGCCATTGTTGTCGTGGTACAGCTGGTTCTCGATCAGCTTCTCCACATCGTAGAAGATCTCTGCGTATCGTCGTCGAGTCTCCACCACAGATCGGTTTTCGTCTCCGGGTCGACCGTCTCCAGTAGAGCCTGCGTGCAGCACGAAGGGTGTAGCCAGCAGCGTCTTCATCCACTCGATGAACTCATCTCGTCGGTGCTGTTTGAGCGAGTACTCCACTCTGTATCGTGAAGTCATTGTGTGTTGTTGAGGAGGACGAGACGATACGGCTCGGTTAGGTTATCGTGCATAGTGTGGCAGTGGGAGAGGAGGGGGACTACGTGTGTGTGAGGAGAGCGGGTATTGGTGTAAAATACGGGTAAAATAGTGGGTCGAAAAATACATATTTTAGTGAATTTTGCAGATTTTATAAAATTGTGGAATCGCCACTTATGGTGCTCATCGGAAACAGGCTGATCAGAGCAACAAAGTCAAGTAAAGGCTGCACCACAGCTGCCTGTTCGATCTCTGTTCAAGAGCATCCGTAATACACACTTGTGGCAATTCTGAGCTGAGAATATGACACAGAAACAAATTTTATACTCATGATGACTCTTCCGCTTCATACTAGCAGCTCTTCTTACTACAAGCCGTGCTGCATGTTCGGTAGTACCGTCGGTAGTTCCTACAGTAGACTGCTGTAGGGAAGCCATTCATGGTAAACGTTCCTGGTGTATGGGATATAACAGCGCCATAAAGTACCTGGTTTATGGCATAAAGTACCTGGTTTATAAAGTACCTGGTTTATGGCATAAAGTACCTGGTTTATGGCATAAAGTACCTGGTTTATGGCATAAAGTACCTGGTTTATGGCATAAAGTACCTGGTTTATGGCATAAAGTACCTGGTTTATGGCATAAAGTACCTGGTTTATGGCATAAAGTACCTGGTTTATAAAGTACCTGGTTTATAAAGTACTGGTTTATAAAGTACCCTTCGGGTACTTCACGACCTACAAGTTCTACACATCTTACTCAATCATCATCTAATATGCTATTTGGGGGCGGCGGTGGCAGTGGCAATGGGAACGGCGTTGATTCCTCGTCCCTCGCCAAGCTGCTCGACGGTCAGAGACAGAGGTCGTCGGTGGACAACCTCCCAGAAGGTCTGGTGGGTATCCTCCTGGACGAAGCCCTTGGGCGACTCCTCCAGCGAGGCCTTTCGGTCGGCGTTGAATCGGGCGCCGGTCCAGCCAAACAGGCCGCAGCCGGCAGCTGTGAGCACGCTCCAGCCGAAGAATGCGGGCAGAGACTTCTTGACGGCTCCAAGCACGGCTCCGGTGGCAGCGCCGGCCCAGAAGTGGTTCCAGCCGTCCTTCTTCTCCCGCAGGTTGGCGACAGAGCAGTAGGTGAACACCCAGGCGACGGAGACGCCGGTGAAGATGGTGACGACGCCTCCGGCCTTGGAGAAGGTGGTCATGATGTTTCGGGGGCCGGCAGCCAAACTGTTTCGGGCGGCTGCGGCAACGGTGCCTGCTCCCAGACCGACCAGGGCGCTCTGGGAGGTCAGGCCGAGGGTGTCGTAGGGGTGGAACTGCTTGCCAGCAGTGCTGGAGTTGAAGGTCGGCGAGGGAAGGTGAACGTGTTCTTCAGACACTGCGTTAGTACTCGTCTGGGGTAGATCCGCAGAGTAGGAGAATGATGGGGGTAAGAGAGGGAAATAATTGGAAACATCTGCTCTCGATAGCAGCAGTTTCGCAGCAGCATCTGTACTACGACACGTCTTGCTGTGGATAACGTAGACTGTGTCTCTCAATGTCCTTCATGATCAGGTCGTATAGAACACCAAATGCTCCATCTACACCGTGGACACAATTCTGACGCGCCTAGACGCTGTTTCACGTCTCTTGCTTCCGAGCAATCTCTCACCATCCCTGTCGTAGTCTCGTATCCAGTCCTGGTGATGTTGGAACAACATGGCACCACTGTCGTCGATTAAAAGTCACGTGTCGGTTCAAGTCGTTTCAGCGGTGTAGAATCTCCCTCTCTGTCTCCCTTCATGCTTCCCGCCGTCATTGGGGCTCTTTTCGCCGTCTCAGTACTCACTCTTTTGTCGTTCCGGGCTTACTCACTGTCCAGAAATTCCAGTAGTATGTGCAGATATTGACCTGCCGTGATTGGCCCTCCCAAATGAGGGCTAGGGTTTCTGTGTTGGGACTGACGAAACCTCCGAACCTTAACTGACGAACAAGAGCAAGTGCTGTGCATTTTTGAGGTTGCCATACATGCAACTTCGGGAGTTGGTTAAATACCTGTCTCAAATTGATTTGTTATTTTTTTTTTTGTTTTAGAGACAATTGTTAGAAAAAGAAATAAGAAGAAGAATAACAACATTTGCTATATTTCTATGACCAATTCAAATTCTCTCTAAATGATGATGTCTAAATGATCTTAGAGAAGACTTCATCAGGCCACTTGTAGAGAGCCTTCAAGTAGTTTACTTGAGTACTAAGAGTAAGTAAAGTACAAGCACCATCACATCTACTATTTGTACTACAACTACATCACCAAATCATATCAATAAATCCATTAGTATTCATAAATATCCGTCCTAACCAAAAATCGATGCCATGTCCACAAAGGCCCGTCCAGAGTCCTTCAGGTACTTGTCCACCACCTGGCGAGGGTACACAAACCGCTCGCGGTTCTGGCCAGCAAGAACAGACAGCTTCATGTCCTTGTCGTTCTCCTGGCATGCCTTGTCCATGTTGAACACCGTGTCGAAGTACAGCAGCTGTCGGTACAGGTCCTGGTCGTTGTACTCGTAGTCCAGCGTGCCTCGGTTGCACGTGTTGAACCGGCCATCCGAGCCCATGCATCGCTTACCAAAGTTGGTGAGCTGGGTGGTTCGAATGCCACAGGCAGGGTCCGAGCAGGTGTACCACGTCTCGTAGTACTTGGAGATGTGTCGTCGGATCTGAGTCTCCAGCTGGGCACACAGTCGAGTGAGAGGGAACACGTTGGAGCACGAGGGGCAGGTAATGCCGTGCTCGGTGGTGTTCTGCTTGACTCCCTCGTAGGCGAAAGAGTGACCGCACTCGCAAGCCAGCTCGAGCTTGACGGCGTCCTTGAACCGCTCAGCGTCGGAGATGGTCGACTCGAGAGGATGCAGCATCTCCCGAGACTCGTGCGACTGGTGGGTCTTCTTGATCTCGATGCCCAGGACCTCAGCCAGTCGAGCAGGATCAGTGCCGGTCACATGGGCAAGCAGACGCTCAATCTGAGGGTACAGCTGCTTGGAGATGTAGTACTCGGCGTCGGGTCGGAGCTTGCCGGCAGACTGCTCCACGTCCAGGGTGTTCTGAGCCTTGGCGGACTCGTCGGAACCCTCGGAGGTGATGACGAACGACATGACGTCGCCCTCTCGAACCACGTCGCCTCGCTCCAGACGTCGCAGCGCAACGGCAACAAAAGGCATGATGGGCGGGTTGTAGGCCTTGGGGTCCTTACCCAGCTGCTTGAGAATGGCGTAGTCCTTGACGGGGAAGGGAGCAGACTTGTCCTTGGGAGGCTCGGACCGCAGCTTCTCGGCCAGCTCAAACAGGTACTCGTGCACGTTGTTCAGAGCGGTCTCCTGGTCTTCGGGACCCAGCACCTGCTCAAGCACGTAGCTGGAGGCGTCCTTGGAGATCTGGCACGTCTCTCGGCGCTTCAGATCCAGACCCTTGACCTCAATCTCGCCCATGCCCTCCTCGGTGGCATGTCGCGCGGCGTACTTCTTCTTGTTGGTCAGCAGAAGACGCGCAAACACGCCGTCAATGTCAATCTCCAGCTGCTTGTACAGACCGTTGACCTTCTTCTTGAAGTCGTTGCCCACCCGGATGGCGTCCTTGTAGGTGTCCGTGTTGGTGTTGATCATGACGGAATCGGTATCACCGTAGACAACCTGCAGAGACTCAGCCTCAGCCAGCTCCTTGGTGGCTCGAAGAGTGTCTCGACCAATGGAGGTGGTGAGGTTGGCCAGGGGCTTGGCGTAGAACCGAGAGCCCTGGTATCCCAGACAGCCGTACATGGAGTTGGCGGTCAGCTTGAGCGCCATCTGCTTCACGTCCCACTGCTTCTTCTGAGACGCCGTCGCCTTGGGGTCCTTGATCAGCCGCTTGACCTCGCGTCGACGCTGGACTAGAGTCCTGATGAGCCGGGGCAGAATACCCTGCTCCATGGAGGCGTCGGGCTGAGCAGGAGGCTCAATCTGGTCGTCGGGAATGGACGCCCAGTCGACAGTCGAGAAGCAGATGTTGTACTCCTGGATAATCGAGGGGTACAGCGAGTTGAAGTCCATGACCAGCACGTGGCGGTCGTACAGGCCCTTGACGGGGTCCAGCACCAGACCTCCCTGGAACTTGGCCTTGCCGCGCTTGTTGGTGCCCTGGCCAGCCTCCTTGTCGGGTACAATGTAGCCCTGGCGCGTGAACTCGTGCAGAAGAATCGACTCGTTTCGGCCGGATCGCGTACCCGCCAGAGTCTTGCTCCACGCGTTACCGGCAAGGTTGGTCAGCTGCTTGGACAGAGGAATGGCCTGGGTCTGGACGACGATTCGGGCCACCAGAGAGGTGTCCTGGATGCAGTGCTTGAGGTACGACAGCAGAGGCTGCGCAAAGCCCACCATCTTGTTTCGCGCGGCGTCCATGTCCATGTCGAACCGCTTCTGGTTCAGCACGACGAGCGCCATCTCAGAGAGGTCGAACGAGTGGCAGCCCTGGACGACGGAACGGCCGAACGAGTTGTCCAGATCGAGCAGCAGACGGCCGTCCATAACGCCGTAGTTGTTGTGCGGCCAGTGGGTGCGTCGCAGGCGGCCCATGGCGTACCAGTCCTTGACGTTGAGCTCCTTGAGCCGGTGCAGCAGCACGTCCATGTGCATGGCCTCGAGACGGTGGCCGAGGACGATGTCGGGATCGACGCGCGCAAACAGACGCACCATGTGGCTCAGAATGTCCAGCTCCGAGTTGCAGGGGATGATCTTGTCCACGGTCGAGTGGGCGTTGTGCTCCTGCAGCTTCTGCTTGAAGCCCACGGGAGCCACCTTGCCGGGGTACCGGAAGAAGGTCATGGACCGGTGCTCCAGCTCGCCAATGCCGGCCGAGGTATCGTGCGGCATGTTGTGGATCATCCGCACGGTCACGGCGACGACCGACTGGGACTTGCCCTCGGTCATGGTCCGCACAGCCAGCGAAATGACGGACAGGGGAGGCATGGGTGCGTCCTGGTTGGCGCAGACGGATATCTTGGCTGCGGACTTGGCAGTAACGTCGATACCGGTGGTCGAAATGCGTCCCTGGCCGGCAGAACCAAACTGCGGCTCGTCCAGCTGCATCCAGCACGGGCCCATGACCTGCTGGTTCAGCACAAACTGCTCGAACAGCGACTGGTTGGCGCCAAAGACGTGCGAGAAGGTCTGGCCCGACGATGGCACCTCAAAGTTGCCCTTGGGCGGCGTGTACAGCACCTCGAGGTACTCGGCCTCGGCCGGCACGCCGGGGAGATGGAAGCAGTACTTTTTGGTGACGGGCTTGGCCCGCATGCGGATGCCGCGCGCCTCCATGAGCCCGTCGAGCTCCTCGTGCACGTCGGACGTGTCGCACTCGCTCTTGGGCAGCACGAACATCTGGCGCTGCGTGCTGTCGATCTTGATGGCGCACGAGACAAACTGGCCCTTGTTCGCGCCCGTCTGCACCATGGTCTTGCCGAACAGGTAGAGCGTGTCGCGCACCACGGAGTGCTCCATCCAGAAGAACTTGAACTTGCCGTCCTCGGCGGTCACCTCGCGGGGCTCGACGGAGATCTTGGCGGCCTCGGACGTCGCCTTGGACGACGCCAGCTGGATGTCGCTGGCGATATCGGGCACCACCTCGGGCTCGGGCTCCTCGGGCTCCTCCTTCTTGACCATCTCGATCTTGATCTCCTTCTTGATCTCGGCCACGGGCTTCTCGCCGCGCATGTTGACGACGGCAGCGGCCTGGCCGGCCTTGGGACGCACAGCGACCTCCGGCTCGTCCTCGGACTCGGACTCCGGCACGTCGGGCATGCCCATGTCCTCGTCGTCAAACTCCATGCCGTCGGCCAGGGCCTCCTCGCGGACAGCGTGCACAATCTCCGCGGGCGGAGACGACACGGGCTCCGGGCTGGGCATGTCGTAGCTGTGGTCGTCGACAAACACGTCCTCCTCGTGCTTGACCCGCGAGCGCGACTGGCGGTTCAGGGGCTTCTTCTTGTGCTCGTTCTTGGGCTCGGAGCCGCCAATGACGCCAATCAGGTCGTCCATGAAGTCGTCGGGCACCGCAGCGGCCTCGGCCTTGGGCTTCGCTGCCAGGGCCTTGAAGTTGAGCTTGCGGTTCTTGATCACGTCGCTGTTCTTCTTGGACCGCTTGCTCTTGGGCGAGCCGTCCTCGTCGCTGGAGCCGTAGCGCTTGCCGGTATCCTCCCACTCGTACGCGCCCGTGTCGGCGTAGCCCTCGCCGTTATCGCCCACCACGAAGTCGTCCTGGAGCAGCTCCTGCTTGCGGTGCTGCTTGAACTCGTTTTCGTCGAGCTCGTCGTACACGTCTTCGGCGTTGAAGGTGAGTTCTCGCTTCTCGCCTGCTCGAGCAGCCTTGAGGGCGGCAAGAGCGTTTCGTCGCGACATGTTGTGATGTGTGTGTAGTAGTAAGGTGGTAGGAGCGAAAGACGGGTCTCAATTTGTTAACCCAAAAGAGCTTAATTGGGTGAATTTCAAGCTGCAGACGCGTTACCAGCCCCGACGCGTGTTAGAGTTTGCAGAAGAAGAGAATTTGAGGGGGCTCTAAAAAGCGCGGGAAACGAGTAATTGCGATTTTGAGTTTTGGATCGCGTTGTTGAGAGCAGAAATACTACGGGCAATTCTCTTCTTGGCGCGCTCTAATTGCCACCCACCGTCACTACTCATGCCCCTTTCTACGCCTCTCCAAAAATGCTGCCGCTTAAGGTTGCAAATTGATTTAGGAAAACCTTAATACGCGTGGTAGGAGACACCCGCAGACATGCACACGCTGTACTGTGTGCACGTTGAGAGTGCTGTATAGAGCTGTTTTGTGGATGATGTGGAGATGCCATTGTTCTTTGTTTTCTTTTTTCCGGTTTTCTTCTGATTTTTTCTCCGTTTTCTCACAGCCTCTAGGTCCATATCGTGTCGATGAGATGGTTAGCATATTGGAACTTTGCTTTTGTTCGTGTGCGTAATTGACAATTAAAATGAGCTGAGTTGTTCAAGGCGACCACTACGTCATCAAGAAACATCGCATCTACAACTCAGTTATTAACATGCAAAAATCAATTAGTAAATACTACTCTCCAAGAGGCTTCACGTTGCCCTGAAGCAGCTGCGCAATCTTGACCAGCAGGGACTCCTCGAACCGAGGAGCGACAATCTGAACGCCAATAGGCGCATTGTCGAACTTCTCGGGCGCATACAGGTCCAGGAACGCCTTGTCCAGCTCGCTAGCAGGCTCAGCAAGGGCTCCGTAGTCCTTCTGGGGATCAACGGTGGTCACAGGAAGAGAAATGCCGGGGTAGTCCAGGATGTTCCACAGCATCGAGTACAGACCATAGTTGGGGGTTCGGATCACCGAAGAAGGCGAAATGTAAGCGGGATAGACTACAGCATCAATGCCCTGCTTCTTCCAGTCCTCCCAGGCAGCCTGTCGGTACTTGTCCCGCTTGATGTTGAGGGCAAACACATCCGCAATCTCCAGCTTCTTGATCTCAATCTCGGTGCCCAGATCAACCTTCTCAATGGGCTCCTCGAACTTCTCAGCCCACTTTCGGATTCGCTCTCCGGCGTCAGGCATGAAGCATCCCACGAGCGTTTGAACGATGTCGGCAGGAATAAGAGGGGTGAACTTCTTGAATGTGAGCTCGACACCGTCAACGACCTTGCCGTCGAACTTCGCAACAAGCTCTTCAATGGTGCTCACAACGGGAGGATGAGGGTGGACGAGCCCGTCAAAGGTGGTGTATCCGAGAGTAAGCTTCTTGGGCTTGATGGAAGAGACAACTTCCCAAGGCACAGCCTCGAGGTACACGTCGTCCTTCCAGGGCTTCTGCACGATAATGGTCTCCATCAAGAGCTCAATCAGACGCAGATCGCGAGACATGGGGCCTACAACAGCCTTGATAAAGTCGTTTCCGGGGTTAGATCCAACGCTGCCCAGCAGAGAAAGACGACCCTTGGTGGGCTTGAGGCCGTAGATGCCACAGAAGGAAGAAGGAACACGGATTGAGCCTCCAATATCAGTTCCCAGGCCGATAATGCTCGCTCCAAAGGCAGCCAGAGCTCCCTCGCCGGAAGAAGAGCCTCCAGTGGTCAGACCAGTGTTGTAGGGGTTGAGGGTTGAGCCGTGGACAGGAGAGTAGCTATCAAGAGAGTTGCAGAACTGGGGACCGTTGGTTCGCACGAAGATGGTTCCTCCCTGTCTTTCAACCTCCTTGATCAGAGTGCTATCGTCCTCCTGAGGCTCAGAATCCAGAAAGTAGGAGTTCTCGCAGGTCGAGATGTGACCCTTGACAGCCAGGAGTTCCTTTACGGAAACAGGGAGTCCGTGGAAGGGTCCAACTGGTCCCTTCTCCTTCAGATGCTCGTCCAGAAACTTGGCACGCTCGTAGGCTCGCTCAGCGAGGAACTCCGTAGCGCAATTGACAAGCTTGTGGGCCAGAAGAGCGGCTCGAATGAACGCTCCGGTGACTTGAACGGACGACAGTTTGCCAGTTGCAAGTTTGTCAAGCAGCTCAATGCCTCCAAGCGTGACAATGGCGTAATCTTCATCGTGCAGCAGCTTGAGCAGCGGTCTGACGTTGGTGGGGACCTTATCAGGGAGGGGCTTGTGGCCTCCGGGGAAGTACTTGTCCACGTCTGCAATTGATTTCTGCAGACGCTTGTTGTAGATGTCTTTGGCTTTCTGGAAACTCATGGTCGACGATACTCCCAGACGGAGGCCGCTCTTATCTTATATAGCCTTCGAGATAGAGGCGGCGGCTTTGGTGTGCATCGCCGACAAGCTCCGGAGGGGATGGGGCGGTTTTAGTTAACTTACCCCGGTGCCTTGTCCAGATAGGGTGAAGGTGCGGATCGGATCTTTTTCATTGACGCTTCCAGATCCGTAGATCTGGGGAGAAGTCACTTTGGAGGGCATCTATAACTCATAGTGGAAGTCATAAATGTGGCTTACGGAGATCTGGGGAGTGTGGCTTACGTCGTGGCTTGCAATCGTGGCTTCGAAAGGCGGTGTATGGCGTCTATCGGACTCCTAAACTATCGCATGTACGGACGGGCTGTATGTATGTCGATATCTTATCTGTGCATGTGCTTGTACGAACCCGTGGTTGCTTATAGGTGATTAATTACGGATGGCTGCTTGGTGGTCTCGCTTCAGGGACGTTTCTTCTTGACATAATCTCCGCTTCATAGCTCCAGTCAATGGCTAAGCATATCTCGATTGTTAAGCGAGCCCCTAAATTGGATGTGGCGTTGCGGCTCATATAATTACATTATTGCCGAATACGCCTATTTGGACACTACGTATCGCTTCTGTGGGGCTACGATCCGTCCAGGGCGTGTACGACACGTTTCAGGCGGTCACACGACCTCAACGGCCCGCAGACAGGCTAAAAGTGTCATGGATCGGCTGCTATGAGTGACAGGAAAATTCTCCGGTTCCGCTTTCCTTCCCCGAGTCAATATCAAAGTGTGGCTTGGCAGGCTCAAGCTCTAAGAGTTCCGTGACGTGAAGGGTTTCAGAGAGCGGGGTGCCCCATTTTAGTCTTTCTCGCGCGGCTTTTACGCCCTGAGCCCCCTTTCTCCTCATCCACCCTTTCACCCCTTTGCGCCTCCTATTCTCAGCCCCATTTATCATACCCTTTTTTTTGCATGCCCGCACGCATACACAGAGTTTCGTTTAACTATTAACCTCTATTAGTCACTGTCGACCTGTTAAGCTAATAAATTATTTTTTCCCTCCACCTCCTCACCACACACCGATGGACCTCGAAAACCAAAAAGTGCCGTTCCCGCAGGTCTCCACAGACCTCTCTGCCGAGCTGCAGACCGTCTCTGCCGACGTGGCCAAACTCGACCGGTTTGTGTCCTGGATCGGAACCCGCAAGGACGGCGACACCAACCGCGGCAGAGTCACTGATCTCGCCGAGAAGATCACCGCGGACATCAAATCCATGCATGCCAACGTGCGCCGCCTCAACATGTTCCCCGAGGCCGAGCTCTCGTCCACCGAGCAGTTTGCGCAGAAGCGTCTCAGCAACGAGTTTGGCCTGCTGCTGAGCCGGTTCCAGAACCTCCAGCACCAGAGCACAGACGCGTACAAGCGCCAGGACACGGCTGCACGAGCAGCCCTCGAGGAGGAGCGCAGCGAACAGGACCGTCTGCTCGCAGCCAAGCCCGCAGGCAACTACGGGGGACTCCAGGACCAGCTGCTGGACGTGGTGGACCAGTCCGAGGTGGACCTGCAGCAGGTGCTGATTGCGGAGCGCGAGGAGGACATCCGGGGCATCGAGCAGGGCATCAACGACATCAACGGCATCTACAGAGACCTGGGCGCATTAATAGCCCACCAGGGCGAGCAGATGGACTCGGTGGAGAACAACATCTCCACGGTGGCAGACCAGACGTCTGCGGCTGCCGGCGAGCTCGTCAAGGCCAACGACTACCAGAAGAAGCGCCGAACGTGCTCGCTGATCGTGCTGGCCATCATGATCGTGACGCTCGTCATCGTTCTCGCCGTGGCAGCATAGCCCCTGTACCTCTCAGTGTACACTTTCAACACACAAACACACTAATAATCGACTCACGGTCGCCCTTCAACCAAAAACAACCGCTCAACGCGCCTACTAACGATATCAACTCTCAGATAATGCATTCACATATGGATTTGTGTAGAGTAGTACAGACTGCTGATCTGACAGTAAATGAAGGTGTGCTATGAGCATGCTGCTTGGAGTTCCTTTACTTCGTTCGGGGTGCTGAACATCTCCTTGATCTTCAACATCAACTGGTTCTATCAGGTTGCACCAGGCATCTTCCTATAACGAACCAGTAATGATACAGGTCTTACTACAAGAGCTATTGTTTACAAGTACTGTAGAACATTTGCATGTATATAATAAGTACTAAACCCCTGAATAGAATCCTGTCATGAAGTCATAGCACCTCTAACTTGTTATGGTTCCCTCCACTAGCCATTATGAGTATCAGGACCCCTCATGGTAACTGTATACCAGGAAATCGATGCTGTACACCACTCCAAACACTGGCTTATTCTATAACTCGTCCCACTTCTATCGCACAACCAAAAGCTGTTCTAATGTACGGAGTACAACCGTCTACAGATCTCTGTGTATCACATGCTTGTCTATAAATAATGAATGCTGTTAGGTCTTTCGGTTGGCAATGAGCCACTTCAACACGGCGCTCAGATTATTGGCCTCCTTGACGGAAATGGAGTAGCACGAGACCTCGCGGTCGGTGATTTCCTTGAGACCCAGCGTCTGGATCACCTTGTCTACCGGAATGGCGTCGGCAATGTCGTTCTTGTTGCCCAGCACCAGCAGCGGAATGCCCTCCATGCTCTCCTTGTCCAGCAGCGAGTGCAGCTCGGTTTTGGCCGTCTCAAACGTCGACGGGTCGGCCGAGTCCAGGATGAAGACCACCGCGTTGACTCCTCGGCAGTAGCGCTCCCACATGCTTCGGAACCGCGGCTGCCCGCCCAGATCCCAGCACTTGAGCGTCACGCGGCCCACCTTGACCCGTTTCATGGCAAAGCCGACCGTGGGTATCGAGTCTGGAGTGAAGTCTGAGCCACAGATGGCCTTGAGCAGCGACGTTTTGCCGGCGTTCTGGAGGCCCAGCAGCGTGATGTCCAGCTCCGTGGACCAGAACAGCGACAGGAGCCACTCGTAAATGTTCTTGAACCACTCCATCTTTGTCGGTTCTCGTTTTCTGAAGCCTGGTCAAGCTTCTCTATCGCTCTGCATGTACAATAATAGCCACACCTAGGATTGGGAGGTCATGCACGCGCGCGAGGCCGGGTAACCGCAAATGTAGGACCCTTGTCGCACCGTTATTGGGAACGTGATTATCTCGCCACCTTGTCTGGGCCTTGGGCGAGCCTCCAGACTAGTCCGTTGCGAGTGTAGCCACGCAAGCCGCTCATAGTTGGCCCAGTCTAAATCCTGACACATGTCCGTTCCCCTGGCCTTCCGCATCCGTCCTATACTTATATGCACATAGCAGCTAAGCGGATTAGTATTCACATCGCTATCTCGAGAGCGACTGGAAGAGTCGAGCGCAAGTTCACAGACGAGATTCGAAGCAAGGCACTACCGCGAGAAAAAGCACACGCTCAGAAAACCAGCCTCTCGACGACAATTGCAGTATTATGCCGTATCAATGCGGCCCGAGTTTAGGGGTTAAATTGCTGCTTGGAGAGTCGAGGAGCGCGAAAAAATGGTGTTTCAGGACACTCGAGGAATCCAGACATGTGCGCATCGTGTAGACTGTACGACTATCGCACACATGGCCGCCTAACGTCTCAGATCTAACTTTGAGAGCTGACACCACGCCATTGTTTGGTTGACACGGGAATGTCAACATAGCAAGTATTGGTAGGAAACATTCCGCAAGACGGTCCTGTCTACATGCTCCAGTGGAGACGGGATCTGTGTGGGCGTCAACCAGCATGCTGACAGCTGGCCTCATACGGTGCAGGATCCACACTGTTTACTCCATGCAGGCATACCCCTGAATGTCGATCGCACCCCTATTTATCAGATCATCGGAAAAAGTCGAAAAAAACAACCCCCCAAAATCGCGCGTTTACAGCACTGTAGGCGTGTCCAATGCCGCTGATTCGGTAATTTTGCACGCCGACTGTGCCCTTGAATCGCCAGAACCACGAATAAATACTCGCAACACGGCCAAAAACGGGGTTGAAAATTTCGCGGTCACGTGAGTCTGATATCCTCGGGTATCCTGAACTTTTAGGATTTTTTGGAAATCCGGCAATTTGTCCGAGTGGTTTAAGGAGTTTGACTTGAATTTGTATTCAGCTATCAAATGCGGTTTCCGCGCGTAGGTTCGAGTCCTGCAATTGTCGCCATCCTACTTTTTGGTTTTTTTTGCCAAAAACGTAAATATAAATAAATCAACTCAGGTATATGCTATCTGTCTATCATTTTGTCTCTTCTGTCCACTCGGTGGCCTCCTCGTACGTCGGCAGCCCCAGCTCGACGCCTGGAGGAGGAGAGTGTGCTGGAGGGGGAGAGTCGTCGTCTTCCCCTTCGTCCGATCTGCCTGGGTACACGGGCAAGTTCTGGTTGGCGTACAGCGCCGGGTCGTAGCCGTCGAGGAGCTCCTGCTCTCGTCTATAGTGGTTGTCTCGGCGGCAGAACCTGCACTTGTCAGGGACCGTGAGTGGAGAGGGAATGCAACTTGCGTGCGCCTTGTGGCCGCAGGGCATGGTTCTGACCTGCGTGGGCGGGTTGACGATGCCCTGGCACACGAGGCAGTAGGTCACCTCGCTCTCTATGGGCAGAAAGCGGGTGACCGGGTAGTCGCGCTCAAAGTCCTGGACGGTGAGGATCACCTTGGGCAGCGTACTGGAGGTATCAGAATCGCTGGAGGACGAGCATTTCTGAGACATGCACTTGGAGGGGAGGTCCGTGTCGCCCGTGGCACACTCACTGTGTATCACGTGGTCCTTGCACGGCAGCGGGCGGACCTGCACGCCATGCTTGACCACCTTGGAGCACACTCCGCAGTGGAGCACGCCCCGGTACTTGTGGACGTTGTGGGCCTGCGAGGGCGACAGCTGCGGCTCGGCGTCGTTGTCGGACTCCGTTTCCGTGTCCGAGCCGTCTGTGTCGCGCTCCTGCGTCTCTGTGTCGTTTGGTGCCTTGAGGTCGTCCTGATCGACATCACCATCCTGTGGGGAGGTGGCGTCAGTGGCGTACTGCTCGTGCGGGTCGTCTGCCGTGTCTGTGGCGGTCGCGTCGTCGGGCGTCGAGTCCGTCGAGTCGCCGTCGCTGTCCGTTTTGTTCTTGTCTCGCTTCATGCTGAGAGAGAGAGTCCACGTCTTTTTTTTAGTCACCGTTATTTGGCACTCGCAGCGCCTGAACCTTCATACCCTTTATGGAACCCAAAGTGGGGGCGCAGCCTGGAGGTTTATGGAGCGGTGGGATCTCGCTGGACGCTTCATAGAGTACGCAAGCGGTAGAAATCGAGAGAAATCGGTCCCAAAACTGCAGTTTCTCAAATCGGACGCTTCCATGCCTCTAGCTCAGATCTGATGGGCAGTCCAACAAGGCTCAACGGTCAAAAGTTAGATGTGCGGGAGAAGACGCTGACCAGTCCACTTTTGGACCTGTTTCCGCTGTTTCGGGCGGGCTGTATATTATTCCACATTACCAGCCACGTGTTTTGCCCCGATTCGGATTTTCAATGGCGGTTTCACATTCCTCGCTCTGTTATATACCTCTCTCTACTCGGACCCCTTGATGCATCCTCTTTAGGCGAGGTCAATAGCTGAACCTCAGAAGATGAAACACCACAAGGAACCTCACGAAATGTATATAGATGAGCTTTGGGAATGATTTGGAGGCAACAACCATCCCCGACTATGAAATCCACCTTCCTACTCGCCACACTCGCTTCTCTCTCCAACGCCAACTACATTCGAGCTCCTGCTGAGTACAGCGACTTCAGAAGCTTCGACGTGAGCGTTGCTGTAGGTAACCCTCCCCAGCAAGTTGATCTCTGGGTAGACACCGGCTCTTCTGATACCTGGGTCAGCGACACCTCCTTCAACAAGGGCGCTTCGGCCTCTTTCGTTCACTCCTCTGTTCCCGTCAAGGCAACTTACATGGACGGCATGGACTGGGAGGGTACCAAGGCCACGGAGAGAGTTTCAGTTGCTGGCTCTATTGTCAATAACGCCAACATCGGAGTGCTCAAGTCCATCGCTGAACGTCCCCCCTGGTACCCTCCTTTCCACGGCTACATGGGCCTGAGTCTGGAGGAGGGCGAGCAGTGGACCCCTCGATACCCCAACCTGCTCTCTCAGATGAAGTCTCAGGGTCTCATCCGCCGACGAGCCTTCGGAGTGTACATCAACGGAATGAAGGGCGAAGTCCTCTTTGGAGGCTACGACCAGGATCGTATCAAGGGCAAGCTCCGGTACGTTCCTCTGGTCAACAACCGACTGCGCCGAATCAAGAACTCGCCCACCCCCTACGAGTACGACGTTCTGGTCACTGCCATCATGCGAAACAACAAGGACATTCTCAAGCGTCCCGGAAGCCGACCCCGATGCGTGGAGACCTACGATGCTCTTCTCGACACCGGCTACACCGAGTTCGAGGCTCCCCAGCACGTCATCAACGCCCTGGCTGCAGACTTTGGCGCGAAGCCGATGAACGGAGAGCTCTACATCACAAAGTGCAACTCTGCTGGCGCCCACAACACCTACACTTTCGACTTCAACGGCGTGCCCATCAACGTCCCCGGCAAGGCGTTCCTGATGCCCGTGGAGGAGAACTCGGACACATGTCGCATGCTGATGCGGGTCCACAACAAGGAGAACCGAATGGTGCTTGGCCTGCCTTTCTTCCGCTACGTCTACGTGTACTTTGACGCCGAGGCCTACCAGGTCGGACTTGCAGAGCAGAACCCCCATGCCTCGGGTCGTCCCCAGATTGTCACCGGCTCTCCGCACACCGGCTCCGTGTGCTGGATGAATGTTAACGGTCTTGAGAAGTGTATCTAGCGTACTTGATTGTCGTTGACCGGCGTTGCCTGTGTTTTTAATTTATATATATTTATGGAAATTATCGAAACTGTAATTGCCGCTTGGCGCTACATTTTATTTTCTCATTGCTCGCTATCTAAAGCCTATCAGCGGGTCTCGAACCCTACTGCAAAGTGAAACTGAAACGTCTCTTTTGGCGCCCCTGGCTTGCTTCTTTGGCCGCTGTCTTTCTTTTTGCACGTTCCGGGCCCTTCCGCGGCCATCTCATTGGCAGATGGTTTAGATAATCTGCGTGCGTGTCAGCTGCACGGCCATCTCTTGTCGTCTTGTCTTTGGTCCACCTCTTCCGTCCGGGCCGTCTAACCGTATATACCGCAGTAGCAATTCAAGGATCGGGGTGGCAAATGGCGACGATTGCTCTCATTCGTCGAAAAGAGCAGCTAAAGGCTGGTGCTGGGTCTGGTGATGAGTGTCTGAAACCCTCACGCGTGCTGTACAACACGACGTTGAGAATCCTTCACCTCAGCGATGCATAATCCACGCCGCCAGAGCTCCGGAAATTCCCGCAAACAGCAAATATAGCGCGCGCGCCAGCAAATGGCGGCTACTCACCCGTCCACCTGGGGTTAAATCCTCATTTAGAGTGCAGCGGCATAGTCACATTCTGCGCCGGCTGAATTTTGTGTTTTTTTTCGCACACCCAAGAGACGCATTTAGGATTTTTCAGTGCACTTTAGCGTAGGCCTCTGGGTTATCGACCACAACCTCCACACCCCACGACCCTCGCAGCATGACGCCAATACGGTCGATAGAGCCGCAGCCGGTGCGGCCGGCCCACGGACCTCACCACGCCCTCCCCCAGCTGGCCATTCACCCGCAGCTGCGCTCAGACTCGCAGGCCAATTCTTCGAGACCGCTGGCTGCGTCCACCCAGCACAACGGGCCTCCGAAACTCGCCCTCAAGCCCGTCGCGAAGCCGCAAGTGCAGATCCAGAGCGGAGGGCCGCCTCCGGTGCTGCAGCCCCGGCCGCTTCCGCGTCTGGGCTCGTCTTCGTCGTCGTCGTCGCCCCCACCAGGCATCTCTGCGCTCAAGCGCCATGTGAAAATGGAGGAAGACCTGGAGCTGGGCATGGCGCAGAACTCGTCCATGGCGTACTCCATCGGCGTGTCGCCGGAGATCACCAACATTGTCACCTCCAAGGAGTGGGTGCTGCCTCCACGGCCCAAGCCCGGAAGAAAGCCGTCCAACGACCTGCCGCCGACGAAACGCAAGGCCCAGAACAGGGCTGCTCAGCGAGCCTTCCGAGAACGCAGAGCCGCGCGCGTCGTCGAGCTCGAGGACAAACTGCAGGAGGTCGAGCAGGAGCACGACGAGGTGGAAAACGACCTGCGGGCCGCGCTGCAGAACTCCAACACGGAAAACAACAAGCTGCGGGCCGTCATCGAGGAGCTGCGCAGCGAAGTGGAGATGCTGCGGGCGCTCAAGACGCAGGACTCGCGCGAGACGCTGTACGGCTTCGTCGACGCCAACCCTCTGGCCGTCCGAGGATCCATGTTTCCCATGTCCGAGCGAGCCCGCCAGCAGCGAGAGATGGAGAAGGAACGCAAGAGCAACCAGAACAAGGAAAAGAAGCCCGTGGCTATCCTGCCCAAGGCCCGCCCGCCCCGAAAACGACGCGAGTCCGTCATCACCATCACCGACGATACCCCGGCCGTGCCCGAAAACGACCATCCCAACGACCACGATATCACCCCCATGAAACCCGACGAGGAGCCCGACGACTGCGGCCTGTGCGAGACTGGAGGAAACTGTCTGTGCGATACTCTGGGCCTCAAGGCGCCGCTTCCGGCCGAGGACCAAAACACATACATTGTGGACGGCGTCAACCTCAGCGAAATCAAGCCTGTGGCTGCCGTGCCGCTGAAGAAGCGCCCTGCCTCGAACGGCACGTCGATGATGATCCGCAAGCGGTTCAAGCGGGTCTCCGAGGCCAACGAAATCGACTTCACCAAGACCTTTGGCTCCAAGCCCATCACACCGCCTATTGCTGAGCCTGTGCATGTCCATGGACCTGACTGCAAGCATTCCAAGACAGCTGCGGCCAAGATTTCGCGAACCCCGTCCATCTCCAGCCTCAACAGCCCCGTGGACAGCAACTTTGTAGACAAGCCGTCGCCCCAGGTGGATCCCTGTGGATTCTGCTCCAACGGCACTCCTTGTCTCTGTGCCGGCTTGGACGAAGAGGAAGGTGCCGAAAAGCCCTGTTCCAGTGCCTCGAAAACAGACAAGGTCGAGGTCATCGAGATCACCGAACACACTGTTGACCAGGTGGCCAACGATATCGCCGAGGTCTCCGTTACTGAGGAGGAGCCCTCCTGTGCATGTGCCAAAGACCCCAAGGCTAACCTCTTTTGCACAGTGCTGAAGACGTCTGCTCAGCCATGCGACGGCTCCGCTTCTCCTGTCCTCGTGCCCTGCACAGACGCCTACAACATTCTCAGTGGACACGCCAAGTTCGCAACCTCTTCTCTCGGCTCACTGGTGAGCATGCTGCGAACTAGGGACGGCAAAGTCGACGTGGATTCTTTATACGCCGCCCTTGGCACTCTAGACGAGTAGACCGACATGATACACGATACAACACACAACACGAACTGACGATACATGCTACGAAACATAACGAAACGAACAAACGACAAATAAGAAACGACTGTATATAAAATATAATGAATTATGAGTGTAAGATCGATCTCAGTGTAAATCTCAGGATATCAGATAACTTTAACATTGGAAAGGTTGTGGACAACTGCTTCTGGAGTCTTCGAAAACGAGCTTCAAAGCTGCTGTGTTCTTAGCAGGACCTTGTTGACTCCTTCAAGTTCCTTGATCGAGCTCCTCCACACTAATTGCCTCAATTATACGTCTGCTCTTGTTTGTCTAACTCAAACCGTTTTATTCATTACATCTAGATCTTGGAGAGGTTGACGCCCTCGACCGCGGAGTCGGAAACGAACCAGAAAACGGGTCCGGTGGCGACCTTGTTGACGATCGCGGAAGGCAGAGTGGGCTCGGGCTCCTCGAAGATCTGCTTGAGGACAGGGGCCTTGCCGGCACCCTCGGCAACGAAGGCAATAGCCTTGGCAGCCTTGAGAACGGGGAAGGTGATGGTGATTCGTCGGGGCGGGGGCTTGGGGGAGTCCTCGATGGTGGCGACGAACTTGGTCTCCTCCTTGAGCAGCGCGTGGCCGGGGAACAGAGAGCAGGTGTGGCCGTCAGGTCCGCAGCCCAGCAGGATGAGGTCGAAAACGGGCACGCCCTGGGCGTTGAGGGGCACGTTGGCGACAATCTGCTGCTGGTAGTCCTTGGAGACGGCGTCCGAGTCGTTGAGCAGCGACTCCTTGACGGTGAAGACCTGCGGTTGCTGGTCCTGGGGGATGTGATCGAGCAGGTCCTTCTTGAGCAGGCCGTAGTTGGAGTCGGCGTCGTCCAGCTTGACGAGCCGCTCGTCGGAGAAGAAGATCTTCCACTTGGGGAACTTGGTCTCGGCGTTGTTGACCAGGCCCTTTCGCAGAGCAGACACCAGAGAGCCTCCGGAGACAGCAACATGGAAAGATCCGGTGGCAGCAATGGCCTCGTTCTGGAGCCGGATGATCTCGGCGGCGGCAGCCTCGGCAACCAGTTGCGATTCGTTCTTGGCGATGACCTTGGGCATTGTGTTTTGTGAAGTGTAGTGTGAGTGATCGAGAAGCAGGTACGTCAGAAACGTTGGACTTTCATATGTACGCCCGTAATCAAGGTTTGATCTGAGATCCAGAGCAACGAGTGCTCGGTAAGCCCAGCAGACTAACAAATATTACTTCGATGGCCCCCACTAATCCCTCATGATTAGGTAAGCCGTGCGTTGCCAAAGAGGCTAGCTCACTCAACAGCTGCCACCCGCATGGGCTATTTTAGGGTCGTTTTGGGTCGTTTTGGCTGACGTCCCGAGGACCTTGTGAGTAGCAGAAGAGGGCTGTCAATTCGGGACGGTCTGGGGGCGCCAATTGACCCTTTTATAGCGCTGGCTCGCTAAAAAAAAGCCGGCCAAAGCGGAGGCCCATCTCGCGGGCAGCCCGACGGTTGCTGTGGGATGACGTCACATGCAACTCCAATCTATACTAGCGGATGGTGTACCGATATGGGAAAGACTAGGTGCGTGGTTCAGGTTTTAGACCATCGCCCATGGCCGTATAGAGCCGTATAGGCCGGCAGATAGCCTGGTGGCCTCGGCAGCGACACAGGGACCCGGAGCAAGAGAAGGGTTCCCCTGCATACCGAACGACATCTGTTGCACACCACATGTCCAAACACGACCGCGAGCAACACACGCTTTATCTCAAGGACCAGATCCAGGGCCTCGAGGATGTGATTCCGGAACAGCAGGAGGAAGTCGACAGCAACCAGGAGAACTACGAGGAGGCCCGCGAGCGGCTGGAGCAGGCGCAGACCGAGGCCGACGAGCTCAAGAGCCATTTAGACGAGGCCGTGGCGCGCCTGGAGGGCAGCCAGGAGGAGCTGGAGGAGTACAAGCGCGAGCTCCGCGATCTGGAGGACGAAAACCACAAGAAGGCCCGGCTGGACAGGGAGGAGGACGAGGAGGAGGAGGGCGAGGAGGGCGAGGAGGACATCGAGGGCGCCTCCGTCATCAAGTTTTAGCAGGAATTGATTTATTATGCCACTTATTAACGCCCGTGTTTCGTACTTGTCGCACAGTGATACTTGTTGGTTGGATAGAGTTCGCTGTGTGGCAGAAGCGTGTATGCAGGTGGGCCAACCAGACCTATCTTGCGAGATACCCGAGCGATACCCGAGACGAGCAGGACCCTGAGCAAGTATGTTAGTCATTCAGCGTGGCTTTTTTTCGGCCTGGTGAGACAGATATTCTGTTTCAGAGTGGTTTTAACATGTCTCTGCTCCTCTATACCTCACCTTCACAGCCGCTGCGATACTCTGCACCCCACATCCCAAAGAGGAGATCTGTGAGGCCACATGAGAGAAGAGACCCAGACATAATTATGGCGGGCTGAACCTCCGCCCTATCTTCTGAGAACATCTTCTCGACCATCACCCAAACACCAGTCATGGGATGCGTACCTTCGAAACCCGAGTCCGCAGCGGCCCACAACGTGAACCAGCTGATCGAGCAGAACATCCAGTATGACTTCAGCAAGCGCAACAGCTTCCGCTCGCTCGACAACCGCAGGGCAACCAAGCTGTTGCTGCTGGGCACCGGCGAGTCCGGCAAGTCCACCATCCTCAAGCAGATGAAGCTCATCCACGGCCAGGGCTTCTCCCAGCAGGAGCGCAGTCTCTACGCCCAGGTCATGTGGGAGCAGGCGTACGCGCAAATGATGGAGATTGTGCACCAGGCGCGGTTTCTGGGCATTGCGCTGGACTGCGACGACCCGGACAGCGCGCTCAACAGCCACATGACGCTGCTGACCGAGGCGGGGTCCAACAAGAACGCGACAGCCATGCCCGACTGGGACGCGCTCTTCGAAGACATGAAGAGCCAGCGCATGTTCGCGGAGGAGGAGCAGATGCCCATGTTCTACACGGACTCGCAGCCGCAGTTTGCCGACAACGACTTCAGCGTGGAGCTGGCAGAGCGGCCGCGTATCGCAGACGCCATTGCCGGGCTCTGGACCCACGATGCAGGCATCAAGCGGTGTTTTGCGCGCTCCAACGAGTACCAGCTCGAGGACGCGGCGTCGTACTACTTTGAGAAAGTGCGCAAGCTCGCGGACCCGGACTACCTGGCCACGGACGAGGACGTGATCCGAGGCAGAATCAAGACCACGGGCATTTCGGAAAACCCGTTCAGCGTGGGAGGACAGGAGCTGACAATCATCGACGTCGGCGGCCAGAGAAGCGAGCGCAAGAAGTGGTTCCATTGCTTCGAGAACGTGGACTGCTTGCTCTTCGTGGCTGCACTGTCCGAATACGACCAGGCTCTCTACGAGGACTCGAGCGTCAACCGAATGCAGGAGTCGCTGCGGCTGTTTGACGAAATCTGCAACTACCCGTGGTTCTGCAACACGCCCATCATCCTCTTCCTCAACAAGTGCGATCTGCTGGAGGCCAAGCTCAAGAAGTCGCCGGTGCGCAAGTACTTCCCCAACTTCAGCAAGCCCAACGAGTCCACGGCGGTCAAGGGCTTCTTCAAGGAGCTGTTTCTGGGGCAGAACAAGTGCGGGCCCTCCAAGGAGATCTACGTCCACTTCACGTGCGCCACAGACACGGAGAATATGCGCTTCGTCATGGCTGCGGTGACAGACATGGTCCTGTCGGCCCAGCTGAGCGAAACCGGCATCATTTAGGAGGTTGGGCATTGGTATTGTACCAGGTAGGATATTGGCGTGTATGATTAATGGAATAAGCAAAACATTGGCGTCTGTAGACACTGTCCCACACCTTCAATAACTGGAGTGAAGACACAACGGCTGAGAAGATAGAATCATAAGAAACAACTATGTACAAGTAGAACCTAGCCACATGTACAATTACTACCCACCCAAATCTCCATGCCTATAATCACTCATGTGCTTACTCAGCTTTTGGGAGGCAGTGGACGTCGAAAAACACACTGCCAAACGCGGTCAAAAAACAACAATGGAACGCAAATCACCGAGAGCACGCCTATTCCCGCCGAAAGACCTCCAATTGAGCTGTTTCCGCGGCCCTCGCTGCATTTTCAGCGGTTATACTGCCGTCCGTCCAATCACAGCCCGCCATTGCCAGGGTTGGGGCGTCCCAAACGGGCAAACTCTAAGTCGAACATCCCACAGCACATTAGCAAAGTGAAAGAAGCCCGAGACAGAACAGGAGTCTGACGAAAGAAAAAAAAGCCACACACCACAATGATCCGAACCATCGCCCGATCTACCCGAGTGGCTCGACCCGCCCGAGCCTACTCCACCGCTCCCCACCCCGTCGCTGTGCCCCCCAACCCTTCCAAGATCCAGCCTGCCACCACCACCACCGCCCAGGCCGTTGAGAACACTGCCTCCAACGTGGCCAACAACGCTGCCAACGCCGCCTCCAACGTATCTTCCGCCGCCTCCGGCGCCGCTTCCGGAGCCCAGGCCACCGCTAAGGCCGCTCAGGCTGGTGCTACCATCGGCTCCTCTGCCCAGAAGCTGAAGCCCAGAAAGAAGTCCAGCGTGCGAGGCACCCTGCTGGGCTTCCTGCTGGGCACCACCATCACCGGCTTTGGCGCGTACTCGTACCTCGTGGAGCAGTACCGACAGGCCAACAACGTGATCATTGCTGACGTCATCGCCCTCAACGGCTCCATCCGAAACCTCGAGGAGCAGGTCAAGCAGTTGCAGCTCAAGAAGGATTAGCATGTCGGATAATAGATGGTTTGATTAGAAGGACGACCGAAGCGCATTGCGCGCACCAGCGTTGACGATGTTACGATGGTGTAATTGTAGAAGCTCATGCAGAGCCTCCGTAAAGAAGCTGGTGAGCTATTCTTGCACAATTTACCGTAGATGTCTTTTCCGTCGCTTTTGTACCGTATTAGTGAATTTACTGTACTTGTAGCTACTGTTCTTACCGACAGAGATGTGTCGACGAAATGGAGAGAAATGAATTGAAGTCTGGCATGTCGAGATGACTGGCAAGAACTATCTAACGACAGCCTGAAGACATCGTATTCCAAGCCTCCTCTACCAGTTGCATTGAACCACATCTCACACTTACATAAATACTACAATATGTCCACCACCTGTTACAGCACTTCCGCATGTATTTCTATTTCACCATGTTACCTCCGGAAAAAATCCAACAAGTCGCGCTTGACTTTTCTGCCGACATCTTTCGTGGTATCTCTGTCGCGGCCCTTTCTGGTTCCTCTTTCGGTGCCACCCTGAACTTCATGCTTGGACCGCTTCTTGTTTCGGCAGGAAATCGTGTCTTTCATGTACCGTGGCATGGAAGCTGTGCTCTTGATGGTATAGTTGGTCTTATTGCCATAAGGACCCCAGCCGCTGTCTCCCAAGTGGATGCTTCCTCCATACTCCAGCATGTTCACGGGCGAGTACGGCTCCACAGGGGCAGGTGATCGATAGACGTTGCTCAGAAAAAGCGAGTTTCCGAGGTGCGAGCTAAGGCTCACGTCCACCGCACCGTTTTCAACCTTGGGCCGTCTGGGGACCTTGGATCCAGATCCTGGCGAAGGGAAGAACGTGTTTTCCGAATGCTCTCCTGTCAGAGGCTCGTAGATTCGCAGGTCTTCCACCGGATGGAACGTGACACTTCTGATGGTCGAGTGGTCCTGCTCTTCATTGGTAGCTTTCTCCTGTCGCATCTGGCTTCTGTACTGGTCCATGATCGTTTTGGACACAATTGTTTGGCGTAGGTCCGACGGCTTGACCATGCAAATGCTTGTGGGTCCAGGGTCTTGGTCCAGATTAATGTAGCTCATCGACAGAGCCACAGAGTCCACGCCATTAGTCTGCGGCACATGCTGGACACCCTCCATCTTCTGTGCCGTTGTCACAACCGCGCTTCCGTCCCATCGAGTCGAGTAAAGCGATGGCTGGTGGATAGGAGCCGAGTTGAGCAGGGGCTTTGATTTGTACACGGACTCGGCGGTCTTGCAGTTGAGTCTGTTGCTATTTGGCTGCAACACGCCCAGGGGTATCAGTTCGGGCTGCTCGCAGTGGTCATGATCGAATGCTGATCGATAAGACGTCATCGTCGCATTGTCCATGACAAGGGAATCAATGTATCGAAGCTGTATCAAAGCGGTATCTGGCTTATCGGCTGAGTCGATGGTATCTAGCGGTATCTGTGTAGCAACGTGGTGGAGGTGTAGTGTTAAGAGTACAAATTGGATTAGGTTTAATACGTACACGTTATCGCGGATGAGGTGAGTTGGACTAGGTGAGCTTAAACGGCTTCTGTGACAACAATTGCCGGTTTAATTATAAACCTGTTCAGAGCCCTGTATCCAGGTCTCTTTTGGCTGCTCCAGACCTCCTCTAGCACTTGCTCTCAAATTGCGAACAGCCTACCCATCGATTTGGAACCATCAGCTCGTATCCAGAACCTCCATCTCTGCGATAGTCACCAGATGTCGGGGCGGGCACTCTCTGGAGAAAGGAATTTATGATGACATGCTGAGGAGCAACCGACAAGGGTTCACAATAGCTGATCACTTGGACAAAGGAAGATGTTTCTGTGTCAGACGTGTGATTCAGCCAATTTTACGAGAAATCGCGCAACAGCTCTGTATGTGCAATGCCGCCCTGACGACCAAGCCGATTGACGACAAGCGGTTAGTTTCATATCCTGAGTGACTTGATCTCATTTCGCGGCAATACATGCCTGCCAGAGCACCTACATAGACCAAGTGGGACGACTGAGACATGGCTTAAAGTAGACCGCTCTAGTCCCTCTTCAGGGAACTGAGTGCAAGACCCTCTTCGCTAGCGATAGTTTGTCAGACCACCTCGTCGGATTTGGCCGTCAGTGCAGAGATCTACGGCAGCCATTTTCTCGAGTGCATTGCTCTTTCGCCTGACCAAAGAATCACATGAAATCACAAAGGTGCCAACCCCACCGTTCCTGAAACCTACACGGTCGTTTCTGAGACAGCAGCCCAAATAGGCGTCGTCGGTTTATGTACACACGGAGGTTTCGTATTGCTTCTCTTTTTTCCGCCCCGTGACGTGAGAAAGCTTCCCCAAGCCGTCACTCAAAAAATGAGTGATAGGCAGATCGCCCGAAAACGAGATCCCCCACTGACAGCTTACAGTCTTCGAGACTTTCCATTAGCCGCGGCCTGGTGTGTCCTAGCGCCAGCGAGATCGCATAAGCACTAAAAGTAAATTAAAAGCCTCGAACCGTACCCATTCTTCCGGGGTGTTTAACGGTTTCACTTGTTAGCGGCTCCTTTGTTCTTTCTGGTGGGCGTTCGTTTCCTGTTCTTTATTTCCTTTTTGGCATTGCGGGGTGCGTCTCACATGCATTCGAAGGCAGACACGGCGAGTCTGGCGAGATTTGCGCAACTGTTTCAGTATCATAAATCATATCACCCTGGTGTGTTTAGCGAGGCGAATCTACCTACCTTTTTGGTTGTTTTATTGCTCTATTAATCAATAAATGGTGCGCTTAATCGATTGACACGCGCATCTCGCCAAGCTAATGTCAGCGAACGGCTTTCTGACAAGACAAAGAGTCCTGTCAAAGAAAACTCGTAATGTTTCCCGTACCTGACAGCCTTAATGTGTGCAAAGAATCAATTAATGCACCTCTAGCCCTGATTTACACGTCAGATGCCGACGGCTGCTGATAAATATGCCATCATACATGGCTTTTTCGCCTCAAACTGGCCATATATTGGATTATTGCGAGTAGTAAAGCGTCGGTCTCCACGGAGTATAGAAGCTCGTATCTCACCGTGTCTTAACTCCTCTTCCCCACTTTTTGTACCGGTTCTCCACCTCTGCTCCACAATACAGCATCTTGAGACATGGGGCTGTCAAAAGTAGATATATCTATACAAGGGTTGTATATAAATAGAGAAATGAACCTCCAAGCAAATCTACAGCCATCATGAATCTTACGCTTGGACAAATTACTGCATATCTTTACGCCTCGTTGTTTGGCGAGCCGCCAGCTACTGAGTCAACAACTCGAATCCAGGCCACACAAGACCTTTACGACTTCGCCGCCAAGTTCTCTCGAATTGCCAACATCGCCTACTGCGTCAATGCCCCTGTGACTCCACTTCGAACAGATTTCACATGTGGAGAAAGCTGTCAGTATTTCCCGAACATGACCCTGGACTCGGTTTTCGGCGGAGACTTCTACTCGACCTCCATCACCGGCTACATTGCCTATGATCACGTGAACAAGGAAAAGTACGTCGCCATCCGGGGAACTTTCAGTATCCCCGATGCTATCACCGACATTCAGTTTCAGCAGAGTCCCTGGCTGGTCGAGCTCCCTAAGCACCTGATTCCCACAGAACAGGACATGCAACAAAAATGGGCAGTTCGACCTGACATTGAGGCTGCCAATAAGGGGCTTGACAACTTGAACGAGCGCGCAGTGGTTTATGAGGATCCTCGACTCGTCCCTAACAAAACTGCAAACTGTGAGGGATGCATGATCCACGATGGCTTCGCGAAGTCTTTCAATGAGACCATGGTGAACGCTGGTCCTCAGTTTGAGAAGTTCCTTACAAACCATACTGACTACAAGATGTACGTTACGGGTCATTCTCTTGGAGCTTCCCAAGCTCTGCTCTTTGCTACTCATTTTAAACTGCTAGGACATGATCCCACCTTGATCAACTTCGGACAGCCAAGAACAGGAAACAAGGAGTTCGCCAACTACGTCGATCAACTGTGGTTTAACGACACTGGCTTGATTGTGGACGACAAGCGACGGTTATACCGAATGACCCACTGGAACGATATCTTTGTTGGTCTCCCGGATTGGTCAGAGTACACTCACTCCATTGGAGAGATCTACATCGACGAGGAGAATGTGTACCCAAAGCTGGACAAGGTGACAGTCTGTGAGGGAGGAGAAAATGACGCGTGTCACCGAGGAACATTCAACCTGTGGTCTCGAATTAACTTGCTCCAAAACCACCTTGCTTACATTTACTACATTGGATTCTGTGCACTCAACATCGGCAGACGAGACGTTCTTAATCTGCCCAAGTACCACGGAAACTTCTCCTATCGGTATGCCACGGAACCTGGCTACAATCCCGCTGAAGGCCTTACACATCTTCCCACAACCCACTAATACCCCTTCTCATTCTTTTATCTTTAGCTACCGGTAGCTACTTGTACTCTTTTTGGCCATTTAAATACACATATTTTTTCTATATCCACACCTATTAATAATACACACTGTTAACTAGTTCAAATTTCCAAGCCACTCCCACACTCGGGTCACCTCTCCTCGGAACTCCTTGGTCTGGGAGTCCACGTTGGCATTCTGCTCAACGGCGTTAGTCACCTTCTTCCACAGAGCAGCCTTTCGCTTGGAAGTGGCAGTGTCGGAGAGCAGCTCGTCTCTAAGCTGAGGCACAGGGAGGAACCGAGGTCCCTCCATGCCAGTAGAGTCGTTGTCGTGCTCTCGAGCTCTGGCGATCATCATCTCGTTGACCTTGGCGACAAGCTCAGCAACCTGCTGCTCCTCTCGCTTTCGCTGGTTGTACCACTCCTTGCCAACAATGGCCGCAGAGGCAGCGATCAGAAACCCGAGAATATAGAACTGATTTTGAGCCAGCCATCCTCGAACAAACTTGTCGCACTTGCATCGGAGTGTGAAGTAGGCGTCGGAGATTGACTTGTACGTCTCCTGTGTAACCATGATGTTCTCGTAGTAGACTTCCGGTTCTCCTTCAACCAGTCGCGTTGCTCTCTCGGATTTACGGAAACGAATTGATCCGATCTGTGTTAGTAATTGTTCCTCGCTTCCTTCTTCATCACAAACAAACCTTACAATAATATCTTCTTGCTCACCGACGGCCTTCATGGCCTGCGCCCACACCTTCTCGTCAAAGGCGTGAACGTTTTCTTGTCCGTATTTGTACAGTTCGTCGTAGGTGAACTCGGTCTTCACCTGCGAGTCGAAACCGGTGGTCTCGGACTCGGGAGAGCCACACTCGGCGTGCGCATTCTGCAGCCGCAAGTAGTCCAGAATCTGCTGAGCCACAGAAACAATTCGGGTATCATAGACACACTTGGGGGGCAGAGGCAGGAAGCCGTTGAAAGAGAGAGGGTGAGTCTCGGCAACAAATCCCTCGTTGCACTCCAGCTCAAAGCCCCGGTAGCACTCGGCGTTCTCGGGACAAGGAGTGCACGGAGGCAGGACCTCCTTCCAGAACTCAATGAACTCGTCGTACTTGGCGAGAGCCTGCTCGTGCTCGCCAGTTCCACAGAAGCCGACGGCAAACTTCTCCTTTCGGTACCAGCCGCCAGCAACGACGAGGCCGGAAACGAGAGCTGAGATGGTCACCAGCTTGAGAATGTTGAAAATGATGGCCTTGAAGTCGATCTTAGAGAAGACAGAGGGCTTCTTGGCCTGGTAAACCACAGGCTTGTTTTTGGTCTTGCTCTTGGTGATGCTCTTGGCCTTACCCTTGGACTTGACGTCAGTCTTCTCGTCTTCCTCCTCGTCCTCGTCCTTCAGCTCAGCGTCCTTCTGCTGTCGAAGCTCGTCGGCAAACTTGCTGCTGAGGTTCAGCTCGTCCAGACCAGGCATGAACGACTGGCGGGTGTTTTTCGAGGAGGAGGGAACAGCCACAGGGGGTGTGGAGCTCACCACGTTCTCGTCATCTCGCTCCTCGGGAGAAGAGAACATGAATCGGTTGATTCGCGAGTTGGACGTGGAGTGGGGAGGGGAAGAGAACTGTGTCGAAGACGAAGGAGTCTGGGAAGCAGCTGTCTGTTGCTGGTGGCCGAAAAACGATGAAGGAGGCGACAGAGAGGGGATAGACGCTCCACCGAGACCAGAGAAGGACTCAGGGACAGACGCAAAGCTCTGGTCCACAGCGGGCTCCTCGTCCTCCTCGTTCTTTCGAACCTTTCGGGCACTGGTCTCTGCGGCCTCGGACTTTCGCTTTCGCTTCTTGTCGGGGGTTCCGCCGGACTGGAACACGTTCTTGGACGTGAACGGAGAGTCGGTGGACTCCTCCTTCTTGACCTTGAGAGGGGTGTCGACCTTCTTGTACTCAAAGTCGGCCACCTCGTCCTCCAGCTTCGCATCCTCGGCCTCCTCAAAGGAGAACACCTTTCGGGCAAGCGCCTCTTTTTCCTTTCGCTTCTTCTCCTTGCGCGCAGCCTTGGCCTCCTTCTCCTCCTTGGACAGCTTCTTCTTCTTGGGTCGGGTATCTTCGTTCTCGGACGCCTCGGGGTCGATCACGGGCTGTGACAGTCGTCGCTTGGACTTCTTGGGCGACTTTTTGGGCGACTCGTCCACAATGGGCGCAATGAGCTCCGCGACCTCCTGCTCGTCCATCTCGATGACCTCCTCGTCCGCGGCGAACTTGGGCGGTTGCAGCTTCTGCTTGGGGGCGGCAATAACTGGGATCTCGTCCAGATCCAGCTTTCGCGACGGCAGCATGTCCTCGGTCCCCTCAATCTCGATTTCGTCCTCCGACTCGGGCTCGGGAGAGGGCTCCTTGATCTTTCGTGGTCGGCCGCGCTTCTTGGGGGCGTCCTTCTTCTTCTTGGGAGACGCAAGCACCTCGTCCAGATCCAGAGAAATATCCTGCTTGGAGGGAGACCGTCTGGGAGACCGTCTGACCTGGATCTCGTCGGGAGCCTGCAGCTCGGGGGTCTTAGTTCGCGACGTGACTCGCCGTTTCGTGGGCGATCGCGTGGCCTTATCCTTGTCCTCCATGTCCTTCTTGCCCTCCTTCTTGCTCTTGATCTTAGGGGCTCCAGCGTCGACAATGCCCTCGCCTCCGGGAACGGCGATTTCCTTGGCGTAGAGCTCTGCTGCGCGCGGCGAGATTTCGTTTCTGAAGACGCTGATCATCTCCGCCTTCTTGCTAGACACGTTGTACTCGATGTCGTGGTGGGCGAAGATTCTTCGCAGGTCTGCGATTCGCAGCGTCTTGGGGTCAAAACCTGGGTTAGCGTGATCCTGGGCTGGCTCGTTCCTTCTGTGTCGCAAAAACACGTCCATACTCACCCTCAGTCAAGTATTCGTAACTATCCATGACGCGTCTGATTTATCAGTCTGTTTTGACACGTGCAAGTGGCGAGTTTTTGAGACGGGGTCTTGCAACAGATCGAATGGCGGCGCGTGGCGTAGGGCGTGTGAGCGTGCGATCCAAACGAGGTCCAAAAATCACCGTTTGCAAAAGAACAGAGTCGTGGGAAGAATTAGTTCGTAAATCAAAACAAAGGTTTGCAGAAGTGCACGGGGTCTGCACAAATAAACTTTGTAGAGGAATGCACTGTGGTAAAGTAAACAAATATAGGGGGCGTTGTTAGTGGGCCGTGTAGGCGTGGTTGTGAATATTTTTTCTGGTATCTGGCTTGTAGCTTGTCGCGTTCGTAGGCCCACTCACTACTCTTATCTGTATCGCGTGATTCCGCAGTACTTGTAACCCTATAGCTCCCTCTCCAGTTTCCTCTTCTTAGTTAGGTTTCAGGCACGTTTTCGCCCCAGATACTGATACAACGGCTTAAATAGGCCCATGGGAAGCGTGGAAGCCTTCGGGAAGAGCATCGATCGTGCTAGTCAGCAATTTTGCGTCATTTGGAGTTCTTGTCTCTTATATTTCGCCCGTCTGTGTCTAACACGATTCCCTACGACCGTTGGTAGATGCAGAAACGGTTGGAGTGCGTCGAAGGTGCGGGAAAAAGCAAGTGATATGGCTGTTGGGGAACACGCTGTTGGGAAGAGCTGGATGTAGGGAGCGATATCGTGCAGTGCGGGAGCCGGATTGGATCGGGTGAGACTCGTGTCACGTGATTTCGGGAAGAGAAGAGCTGCCTGAGACTGTCTGACGCGTTGCCCGAGTAACCCCTGTCATCAAAACAAACCAAACTTTGAATAGGCGACGGGTGTGTCTCACCAAATCCTCAACAACGAGCACACCAAGGGGTTGTTTTTGGGAGAGCAGAATGGACTCTTTATATGCTTGACGAATGTGATGTTTCCCAGTGAAAATATTTGGCGACAATAAAAGTCCACGCGCTACAAGTACTTGTAAGGAGACTCCAAGTACTTGTAAGGAGACTCCACAGTCTCCACCAGGGAGATCGCAGCTTGATGATCGTTCCTGACAGATATACTTGTAAACAACATGATGGGCACCTCACGGATACGAGAACTATCGGGTTGCCTGATTGTGATGATACGCTCTATGGTCACCATGACACGCCATTGTCATAGCAAGTACAGTGCGGACTACCTTGTACTTGTACAGTACAAGTACAGTAGTCGTACTCCGTACTCATACCAATAGCAATCTCAGTCTCGTCCATACCACTGTTTACGCGTCGGACACTCACGTGGGAGAGTCTCAGCTCTGAGAAGGCACCCTGCCTCAGATCTGTTGCAACTGTCTTGGTTCTGAAACTGAAAGGCCGGTATGGAATTTCGCACAAGGAACACGAGTGAGACAGGGCACGTATATCGCCTTCGCTACATGTTTGCGGTGGTGCTGATGGCAGCGTACAATTGCGAGGGCCTTTACGAACAATTACCAGACTTGCCATGGAACGCAGAACTTCACATTCCGAGACCCTGGCAGTTATATTAAACCCACAACGTAACATTGCTACCAGAGTTCCTCGCTTAGGCAGCCGTTGCTCTCAATAAAGCGTTCTCCAAGATGCGGAGTGCAGCCAAGGAGTGTGCCGGCTTTGTTTAAGTCTTCCCTTCTCCCCGTTCAGGCTAAAAAGCACGCTGTTTAGATATCCATGCCGATCGTCGTCTTGGCGGATCAGATAATCAGAAAATTAATACGTGATGGCGGAAATTACAACGACAAAATTCGGGGGACAAGTAGAGAGAGATTATAAGCCGAGTCGATTCTGATCCCTCATGAATATGCGAGATCGATTGTTCCCTACGCGTGATTGAAGTAGCAACCTCTTGCTTTTGCCAAGCAGCACATTCTTGTCAGGCACGCATTTTCATAAGTGAACGGCGAAACAATAAATTCCAATTGCGGATGCCTAAGATTTCAAGTAGGAGAAGGTGACAGCGACGGCGAACCTGCAAAAGCCGAAGAGACAGCTAACGGTGAGAGAGGTTCTAGCTACAAGTAGCGAGATCTGTTCCTGGATTTTACACAGCCAGACTAAGGTAATAGGCCTATCAATAGACGAGGCGCTAACAGAAACCCAACTCTCAGAGCCGTTCCACCAAAAATAACACCCCCTATTCTTTTAAATACGATTCATAGGTACGGTGCTATTCTTGTCGCGATTATGATGTCATGGCGTTGACTTAAAAAGAAACTACAACTCTACTCATTCTGAACATGCCGTTCTCCCGAGTCGATCGTGGAATGGACAATGGCGTGGGTTATATACCGCAATTACGGACGAACGAACAGAGGTCTGAAAATTCACAATAATCCAAATTGCCGCTATTTCCGCCCACAGGTCTCGCCATCTGATAAAACACTGTTTACGCACACATCCTATTTTTAGATGTCGGTCAAGCTTATTCACGACCCCAGGCAGATTTAATCGACTCGCAGCGTTACATCGACAGTATTAAAGTTAAGTGCGCATTGGCGATGAATCTAACGTGAGGTTCAACATGGGACTAAAATAATTCCGGGTCTGGAGATGATGTGAACGACTGTGTCGTTGCTGAGTGGCCATAAAACCGCCTGAAGCTCACAGATTGAGATACCACAACAGATATACCAAACCAAGGAGTCCACATTCCACATCTACCACCCCACACTCAAACGCGAGGAATGAGCCCAAAACGAAAAGCCCACGTTCCGGATGAACTCTGAGCCTGAGGCTATTCCAGCCTCGCGTGTCCGGCATCTGACTGACTCGGAAACATATATAACTCCCCCAATTCCTGGCATACTCTCCATCCAACTCACTCACATTCGCTTAACAATGCAGTTCTCCGCCGTTCTCCTTGCCGCCGCTGCTGGCCTCGTTTCCGCCCAGCAGTTCAACCTCGTCGCCATCCACTCCGGCTCTGACGTCCAGAACTCTCCCATCAACTCTGACGGCAAGCAGCTCGTTGTTGGCGGCTCCACCGGCTCCACCACCTACGAGGTGAAGGACCGAGGCCTCTACGCCAACGGCAAGCCCGTCTCTTTCGGCGACTACGCCACCATTGAGGAGACCGACGGCATGGCCACCCGAGACGTGATCGTCAACGGCCAGGACCACCTCTACGTTCCCCGATTCGACTTTGTCGCCTGCCCCAAGGACAACGGCTACATCCTTGCCAACCAGGAGGCCTGCAAGGACGGTGCCATCGGCATTGCTGTCCGAGCCATCTACAAGGATGGTGAGTCCGCCGCTGCTTCCTCCGAGGCCCCCAAGGAGACCGCTGCTGCTGCTGGCAACGGTACTGTCGTCACCAAGACCGGTGTCGTCACTGCCAAGTCCACCGCTCTGGTCACCATCACCTCTTGCGAGGATGACAAGTGCCACAAGCCCACCGGCGAGCCCTCCAAGCCCGCCCAGGCTACCGAGCCCACCACCGCTCCCGCCCAGGCTAACGGTGCCGCTGCTTTCGGCGTCTCTGTTGCCGCTGCCGGTGTTGCCGCCGCTGCCCTGCTTATCTAAGTTGGTTAGTTTATACAATTAATACCCCCTAATGAATATTTATGAGTAACCAACACTTGAGTGTTTTGATCGTAGATCCTCATTACAAGTAGATTGTAAACGTCCGTATCGTTAACGTTCTTGAACCGTCTCACACCACACCTATTCTCAGACTCATCCAGGCCAAATAGCTTTGTAGAGGGTATCTGAGTGGGTACTTGTAGTTTATAATTAATATCCCTAATGAACATTTATGAGTAACCAACACTTGAGTCTGTGTTTTGATCGTACAAGTAGACCTTTATTGTAAACGATTCTTAACATACATTAGAGCTATATACCTACTACAGCACGGTAGTAGGAATCTCCTGGCTATTGGCATGCAACGCATGTTACAGTCGTTTCGGTCTCGCTGATAATTTCAGGGAGTTCGAGAGCATCCACTCTCTCGATTCCTCGTCTGCTTGCTTCGATCGCGTCTCGGGGCATTAACTCGCGTCGTAAATAATCAATCAATAATTCCTCCACAAAATTCCGTCCTTTTTTATTCTCAACGTACGCAAAAAAAAGGTGGTTTTTTTTTTTTTTTATTCTTAACCGTGACTTCCTTGGCCCTTCAAAACGGTCAAACACTCTCTAATGTCAGTTGCGGCCATATCCTGGTGAAAATACGGCTTCCCGTCCGATCAGCCATAGTCAAGCACCAGAGAGCCTAGTTAGTATTGTAGTGGGAGACCATACGAGAATCCTAGGTGCTGCAATTCTCTTTTTGCCACTCTTCCAGAGGCTTCTCTTCTTTTTCCTCTTCTCTGCTTCGTCTCCAACCTATGCATTGGTCTTAGTCATCACATTGCCATCCAGAGCTTAATGTTCCCGAGAAATCGTTCCAAGGCTATCGATTAGAATATGCAAGAGTTGTCGGTTAATGAAGCTTCTTTTTTCTCCGACGAACGTCTCCATTCGACCGCTTCGGCTCTCGTCAACCAGCCTTCTAAGGTGATGCATATAGGTCAAGAAGCTTGCAGGGCTAATTTGTCAAGCCATCCTGACTACAAGCGACCAAATAAATAGACATTAGCTAGATAAGATAATAATTCGAAGTTCAATATATCAATATGGCGTAGTTCACATGACCTCCAACAGTAGAATATTCTTGAAGATTCCAAAACGGATATTTTCCAGCGGGTATCGAAATAAGGTTAGAAATAATTTTAAGGTGCCACATACGAGCGGAAATGTAGGGGCAACAATACCGGTGATATACACTCTGGATTTGATAGAATGGTATATAATTCATTTATTAATTTTCCCCACTCATTTTAATCTGCAGAACATGTAATTGAACCCCGAACCAGCTTTTCCAGAGAATTCCACACCGTTATCTTTGTTTCTTTTTCAAAACCTTAATATCAATGGGTGCATGTTGGATGCACATTTTTTCGCCACCAGCCCCTTCATTCAAACTGTAATCGCCTTTCAAAAAGTTATATAAACCCCCTCTGGGTCCCAGTTTTTTCATCAGAATCAACCAGTTCACTCTGAGTCATTCTGAGACGGACGGTGCCTTTTATAGCCTGCTGAGATGCAGCGCTGACAAGCAAACCGGTCGACGACGAGGACCTTGTCCGTTTGAGTCGTCTGGGCAATGTGGTGGAACTCCAGAATCCCAGATTCGGTCAAGAGACTCACGCTATGACGCATTGAAAAACATGTATGAGCCTGAGAGTGCGATAGCTTCTGTTTGGGCGCTTGAGCTGAGAAATCGGCGAGCTCAATTCAGAGGCAAGTGCGACCGCCTGGCCAAGTGTCAATAAGTCCTACAGTTGACCCTCAAGATGAGCCGCGTCAATAAATCCATCAGGTTGACCGCCATGAGCTGAAAAAGTGCCATGAGCAAAGAGCGAGTTTGGCCGGCTGAAATGCCAGAGCCATCATCTCCGTGCCTTGTGAGAGTTCTTGAGGACCGCATGTGCAGCCGCCAGAGCCAAGAGCCAGAGCCATCGAGCCAGAGCCATCGAGCCAGAGCCACCGACATGAGAAACTTGAGGGTGAAATTCCTTCCGAGATACTCGATACCATACTCACAGGGTGGAACTCCTTTGTGAAAGTCTCATAGGGTGCAATTCCTATTTGAGAGAAGAACCGCCTAGAACTGAAGAGCCACGCTCAAATGCAGAGAGCTGCCAGTACGCTGAGAAGCCGAGAGCTGAGACGCGATCTAGAGCAAAGATCTGCTACGCCAGACGCCATACATGGTCAAAAGAGCAAGCCAGAGCCAAGAGCCAGAGCTACAAGTGCTACGCCGACGAGAGCTGAAATTCCAGAGTCCGAGCGAATGCCAGAGCCAGCCAATAAGTCCGAAGAGCAATAAGTGCGTTTACCAGAGCCACAGAGCCAGAGTACAGCCAATGAGTCCCAAGAGGCAATAAGAGCATTTACTTGCGAGCCAGAGCCACAGAGCCAGAGCCACAGAGCCAGAGCCCAGTGTTGATTGAGCAAAAGCCAGTAAGTCCTTCAAGGCTGTAAGTTGCCAAACGCCTTTCAAATTCGAGCCAAGAGCCATTTTTGAGCCCATAAGTCCAGAGAGCAATAAGAGCCGTTTTCGTTGATAGCCACAGAGCTGAGAACGTTTTTCCTTGAGCAAGAGCCAGTGAGTCCACAGAGCAATAAGTGCCAAACGCCAGGATTTTGACAGAGCCAAAGGAGCCAGGGCCAAAGAGCCGAGGCCAGCCAGTTGCCAATAAGAGCCAGAGCACGAGCAAGTCTTAAGGAGTAGGCAGCGAACCTCTTAGCCAGAGGATGTAGCTGACCGAACCTGATTATTTAGTTGAGAGGAGTAGGTGAAATTCCGAACCTCTGGGGTTAATAAATCATGGACCGAAGAGTCCCACCCGATATTTCAATCGTAGAGTTGTATTTGTAAAATCGTAGTTTCTCTTCTTTCGACGACTGTACTGTAGCTCCGTAATTTGCTTATTTTCTTTTATTGAAGACTGAGACCAACTGCATCTTGGTCGCAAGAATCGCCAATGTCGAAGGCAATTAAATTGGCGCAAATCATACAATGCAAGTTTATCTCCGGTCGTGAAGATCGTGTCGATTCCAGACACTTTCCAAGCGACGAGAATAGAAACCAAGGGTCGAGGAACCTCATACATCTGATCTCGTTTTGATTTCATGCTAAAAACGTCAGTTATCCTTCTCTCGAGCACTCCTTCCCTTGGCGTCTAAGGTTTAAGCCAAGCCCGTGTTCTAAGCGAAAACGCAGGTGTATGAAACGTTGGTTGAGGCGGATGTAGATACGGAAATATATATGATTGTGCGGGATTGCTGTTGCGGATGGTTTTCGCTCTGCTCATCTCCGAGTAGTGGCAAGCCTGAGATTAAAGAGCCATTTTTAGCGCAGCTACCCCTAGTTTTGGATCGAACCCTCCTATGAGGGACGAGCTAATCAAGGCATCTGAAGGGAGACTCCTTGGTTCGCTAGATGCATGAATTCAGCGCTCAACCTGGGGTTACGTTGAGAACAGAAACGAGAGTGTAGGGATAGGCAGCCGCGAAAAAGCAGTAAAGCCGTAAAGCTACTCGGTATTGCCACACTCAAACGGCTCTTCCATCTTCCATCAACTTTCCCAAAGCTTATAGATAAGGAGCAGTGCTGCATTGATGACAAGGCAAGAGGGTGAGGCCAATGAGGAATACAGTGATCAGCCTCAAGAAAACAGGAAAAGAGAGAACACACGCAAACAACAACAAAAACTCTGCTCTCAAACTGGCCACACGCTGCTCCATACTCCACAGTCCTCCGTTACTTTTTTCCGGCCGTTCAAACTCTGATGGAGTTTACGTTGCTGTGCAGCCTAGATACCGTTGGAAGGCCCGACACATATCGAGACATCTTCTCCTCTCCACACCCCATTGCCAACATGCCACAGCAAGCAATGGACATCAAGGGCAAGAACAAGCCCACCCCCATGCCCGAGGCGCAGCACGACGACGACCTCGACTCGCATTTTGTCGGTCCCATCTCTCCCCGACCCCACGGAGCAGACGAGATTGCTGGCTACGTGGGCTGCTCCGACGACGAGGACGAGCTCGAGGAGCTGGGCCTCCTGGGCCGATCTGCGTCGACGCACTTCTCGTACGCCGAGGAGCGCCACCTGATCGAGGTGGACGCCAAGTTCCGCGCTCTGCACGGCCATCTGCCTGCGCACCACTCGCAGAGCCCCGTCTCCAGATCGTCCTCGTTTGTGCGCGCTGAGATGAACCACCCGCCTCCTCCGCCCTCGAGCCACACGCACCAGGCCGAGGACGACGATGCTTCGTCCACTCGATCCAGATCGTCCTCCCGAGCGTCCGGACGCAAGTTCTCCAGAAACCGCACCAAGTCCGGATCGTCGCTGACCAAGGGCCTGCAGCAGCTCAACATGACCGGATCACTCGAGGAGGAGCCTTACGAGAGCGACGACGACGCCCGACTGTCTGCGGAAGACGACATTGTCTTCGACGCAACCCAGAAGGACACCTGCAAGCCCATCTCGCCCACGCTCAAGCGCACGCGCACCAAGAACGAGATGAAGAACATGTCCATCAACGACGTCAAGATCACGACAACCACCGAAGACCCGCTCGTGGCCAAGGAGCTCGCCATGATGTTCGAAAAGGTGCAGTACTGCCGCGACCTGCGCGAAAAGTACCAGTCCGTGTCGCTGCAGAAGGAGGGCGACAACCCCAAGGACGACAAGACCCACTGGAAGATCTACCCGGAGCCCCCGCCACCCTCCTGGCACGAGTCCGAAAAGCGGTTCCGCGGATCGTCCAAGAAGGAGCACCAGCAGAAGGACCCCAAGATGGACGAGTTCCGCTTCGAGGACTGCGAGATCCCCGGACCCAACGACATGGTCTTCAAGCGCGACCCCACCTGCGTCTACCAGGTCTACGAGGACGAGAGCTCGCTCAACGAAAACAAGCCGTTCGTCACCATCCCGTCCATTCGAGACTACTACATGGATCTCGAGGATCTGATTGTGGCCTCCTCCGACGGACCGGCCAAGAGCTTCGCCTTCCGCCGTCTGCAGTACCTCGAGGCCAAGTGGAACCTGTACTACCTGCTCAACGAGTACACCGAGACCACCGAGTCCAAGACCAACCCCCATCGTGACTTCTACAACGTGCGAAAGGTGGACACCCACGTTCACCACTCCGCGTGCATGAACCAGAAGCATCTGCTGCGCTTCATCAAGTACAAGATGAAGAACTGCCCCGACGAGGTGGTCATCCACCGAGACGGCCGAGAGCTGACCCTCTCGCAGGTGTTTGAGTCCCTGGGCCTGACCGCCTACGACCTGTCTATCGACACGCTCGATATGCATGCCCACAAGGACTCGTTCCACCGGTTCGACAAGTTCAACCTCAAGTACAACCCCGTGGGCGAGTCTCGACTGCGAGAGATCTTCCTCAAGACCGACAACTACATCCAGGGCCGATACCTGGCCGAGCTCACCAAGGAGGTGTTCCAGGATCTGGAGCAGACCAAGTACCAGATGGCCGAGTACCGAATCTCCATCTACGGCCGATCGCTGGACGAGTGGGACAAGCTTGCCGCCTGGGTGCTTGACAATAAGCTGTTTTCGCCCAACGTTCGATGGCTCATCCAGGTGCCTCGGCTGTACGACATCTACAAGAAGGCTGGCCTGGTCAACACCTTTGCCGACATTGTGCAGAACGTCTTTGAGCCTCTGTTCGAGGTCACCAAGGACCCCAGCACCCATCCCAAGCTGCACGTGTTCCTGCAGCGAGTTGTGGGTTTCGACTCTGTCGACGACGAGTCTAAACTGGACCGACGGTTCCACCGAAAGTTCCCGACTGCTGCCTACTGGGACAGTCCTCAGAACCCCCCCTACTCGTACTGGCAGTACTACCTGTACGCCAACATGGCCTCCATCAACACCTGGAGACAGCGACTTGGCTACAACACTTTTGAGCTGCGTCCTCATGCTGGTGAGGCTGGTGACCCTGAGCATCTGCTCTGCACTTACCTGGTTGCTCAGGGTATCAACCACGGTATTCTGCTGCGAAAGGTGCCTTTCATCCAGTACCTTTACTACCTGGACCAGATCCCCATCGCCATGTCGCCCGTGTCCAACAATGCCTTGTTCCTCACGTTCGACAAGAACCCCTTCTACTCGTATTTCAAGCGTGGCCTCAACGTGTCCTTGTCCTCGGATGATCCTCTGCAGTTTGCCTACACCCGAGAAGCTCTGATTGAGGAGTACTCCGTGGCGGCTCTCATTTACAAGCTTTCCAACGTGGACATGTGCGAGCTTGCTCGAAACTCGGTGCTGCAGTCCGGCTTTGAGCGTGTCATCAAGGAGCACTGGATTGGCGAGAACTACGAGATCCATGGACCCGAGGGCAACACCATCCAGAAGACCAATGTGCCCAACGTGCGTCTGGCTTTCCGAGACGAGACTCTGACTCACGAGCTGGCTCTGGTGGACAAGTACACCAATCTCGAGGAGTTTGAGCGTTTGCATGGTTAGTTAGACGAATTAATAGTATGTAATAATGTGATTGGATGTGCTGGATGCCGAGTGTCTCTGAAAACCCCTCTAATTACATGTTTAATTGCGACAATCTCCCGATGCTATGCACATCGGAGGCACCAACAGAGACAGACTCCCGCTCCCAGATGCTTCCGCAGGCTGGTTCCGCTTTCAGATGCCTAATAGCTCACTCGCAAAGTTGAGTGGGAAAAATGTAGAGGGCAAAAGTTTGAAGTTAGAGCATCTGTCCAGGGTGGGCGTGGTTACAACGTGTAATAGACCCCAGAAGTGAACGATTTACTACGAGGAGGGGATTTTTTCGATCTGTGTATCGCGTACTCGCTTATCTGCCTGCATTTCCACACCCTGGTTGTCTGCTTATCTCGGATGCTGGCTTGCTATCGGGTCCATGCTTGGGACGAGTGGCTACCCATTACGTCAGGCGAAATGTTAATCTCTCGTATAAGGCTCTGGGCACTCTTGTTTGGCAGCTAAGATGTGGGTGGCCGACTTTCTCCAGCCGTGTTTTCACATATACCCAGGGGCGTCCGGGGTGGTATCGATGATATAGAAAAATGCCAAACAAATCGGGAAAAATACAAAAAATGTTGGGAAAATTGGAAATCAATAAAATGACACTAATTTGTGTGGTTACACTAATAAGTATATTCTAGTCATTTCCAAAGGCGCTGTTGATGGTCTCCAAAGTGGCAGCGTGTAATTGTAGGCACTCAGAAGAACTAAGGCCAATACACGCGCTCGTTTGGCACGTAGTTTGGAAGCAGTCCAATCCGGCAAGGCGCGCAACAAGGGTGCAGGCAGTGCTGTAAACACACGGCCCCATGCACCGGAAGCTACTTTTGCTCAGTAACTATTATCACGACCTATTCACAGTCCACAGGGGAACCGATCTTCAAGTTGGGAGCAGATGCAACAAGCTTTGGGAGCCTCTTCTGACATTTTTTACATGACGTAAATAAGCTTCCATACACGGCTTGTATAGGCTTGTTTTAGCGCAAATTGTGCATGTCAACAGCACGTAAGATGAGTGGGGTGTGGGGTTCAAGTACCCAAGCAGTCGTCAGATCTACTTTATATTTACAGCAAACAGAGATTTCGACGTGAAATTTTTGAAGATCTACTTTTTTCTGCAATCGGACACAGGCTGCTCCCTCCACAGCCCCCTACTATCGCGCGCTCTTCTTTAACTCTCGTTCTGAAACTCTCAGCCTCGCCTCAGAAAGTCTACCAGAGCAGGAATCAGCGGTTCGTGTCTCAAAGTTGGATACGCCCCATGTGGGAGCATGTGCTTTTGCAGCGATAGCGATAGGGATAGCATGCAAAATTTGCTGCTAGCATATATAAAAGACCCCGTAGATCTTCGCTCAAAACACAATCCGATCACGTCCCTTTCATCTCAACACACAATGGCCTCCGAAGAACGCGAACGAGCCTCGCTTGACAGCGAGGTTCCTGACGATATGATCAATGGAATCCACTACCGCGACGTGGAGTCGCAGCAGGTGTCTGAATCAACCTCTAAGCGGGCCATGAAGCTGGGAATGCTGGCGTTTTCTTCTCTTGGAGCCGTCTACGGTGATCTGGCTACCTCGCCCCTGTATACTCTCAACTCCATCTTCCCCCAGGACCCTACCGAGGCTGAGACCATGGGCGCAGTCTCCTGTATCTTCTGGGGTCTCACCATCGTCGTGCTCATCAAGTACTCCATCATCGTCTTTGCCTTTGGACCCAACAACGGAGAGGGAGGTATCGTTGCCATCTACGCCAAGATTGCTCGTGAGCTGAACCTCGGCCAGCGTGGCAGCGCTTCCACCAACCCCGAAGACGATCTCATCCAGCTGCAAAAGTCGGAAACTCAGGGCTCCTGGGCTTGCGGAGGAAAGAGCACCACCAGCGACATGTGGGACAACAAGGTGTGGAGAACCGTGGCCCCCTTCCTCAGAACCATGCCTCTGTTTCTGTGTCTTCTTGGATCTGCCTTCCTCATGTCTGATGGTCTCCTTACTCCTGTCCAGTCCGTTCTGTCTGCTATCGAGGGTATCGAAATCCCCCAGCCCAGCATGTCGAAGCACGTTGTCCTGATTTCGTGTTTCATCATCGTGTTTATTTTCGTCTTCCAGCGCCTCGGAAGTGCGAAGCTGTCCATGGTCTGCTCTCCTATCCTCTTTGTCTGGCTTCTTTCCCTCGGTATCATTGGCATCTACAACATCACCTACCACCCCGCTATCCTCAAGGCCACCAACCCCAAGTACGCCATTGACTACTTAAAGGCTGGCGGTATCGACTCCATGGGAAATGTCATTCTCTGTCTGACGGGTACCGAGGCCATGTTTGCTGATGTCGGTCACTTCTCGCCCTGGGCCATCCGACTGTCGGTGCTGGTGCTTGTCTACCCCATGTGTGCTCTGGCCTACTTTGGCCAGGGTGCCCGAATGGTGCTGGAGCCCTCTCTCATGAAGAACATCTTCTACCTGACCATCCCTGGACCCCAGAACGGAGGCCTGTACTGGTTCATCTTCGTGCTTGCTCTGCTCTCCACCATCATCGCTTCCCAGTCTATCATTCTCGGAGTCTTTTCCATCTCCAAGCAGCTCATCCAGCTCGACTGCATGCCCAACTTCCCTGTCGTCCACACCTCGGAGAAGATTTACGGTAAGGTCTACGTCCCCATCCTCAACTACTTCCTGCTGGTCTGCTGTGTTCTTGCCACCATCGGCTTCAAGAACTCCAACAACACCGCCTCGGCTTTCGGTCTCTGTGTGGCTGCCGACTTCTTCATCACCACCGTCATGATCTCCATGTCCATCGTTCTCGTCCACAAGCACCACTGGGTCTGGGGAGTTCTCATGCTATTCTCCTTTGGTCTCCTGGATATGACGTTTGTTGCTGCAGAAATGAAGAAGGTGCCTTCTGGAGCCTGGTTCCCGCTCATGATGGGCTTCATCTTCGTCTCCGTCATGCTTCTCTGGCGATGGGGTAACGGCGAGCGAATGAAGTACGAGTTTGACCACCGAGTGCCTATGAGACGACTGTTTGAGCGAAAGAAGCCCAGACCCTCGCACATCCAGAGCCTCAACCTCGGCACCAAGGAGAAGTACGCCCAGAACTTTGACGACTCCATCGAAACTGTTTCGGATGACAACGTCTCCGACCTCGATCTCGGAGTCAAGGAGAAGAAGGACGTCCAGGTTCGACATCGGGAAATCAACACTGCCACCGGATCCGTGCCCATTCCTCGGTACCCCGGCATGTCCATTTTTTACAACAACCTGCGATTCACTCTTCGATCTCCCAACACAGTTCCCGGTGTCTTCAAGACTTTCGTCGACTCCTTCCCTACCCTCTCTGAGCACGTGGTTCTGCTGGCTATCAGAATCGCTACTGTTCCCCGAGTCAAGCCTGAGGACAGAATCAAGATTGTCGCTGTGCCTGGCGTCGAGGGCCTTTACCGAGGTGTCGTTTCTTTCGGCTTTGTTGAGTCTGCGAAGATGACTCCCGAGCTGGAGGACGAGATTGCAGCTCGAGTGGGATACACCATCGACGGCTACGAGGACGACAGAAAGGTGGTCCACGTGTTCAACAAGCAGCTCTGCTACGGCGCAGGCTACGATAAGGACGACTACTCCAACCGAGGAGCGGTGGCTCGAACCGCCATCTACTCTGCCATCTGGTGCCGACGAATGCTCATCGACTGGATCTACGGTCCTGCCGAGTACTTTTTCAACGCGTCTGACCGAGTTGTCAAGATCATCGTCAAGGACCCCAGTAGCACTCCCGTCAGTGTCACCACCGCCGCCTACATCTAGACGAGCCCCCAAAATAAAAGTGCATTAATTAATGAAATCATGAGTTTGACTTGGTATTAGATCACATGTAGCGCATCCAGTAATCAGAAAGCTCAATAACAAAAGCATTGGGCCGAGATAGTCCACATGTATCATATGGTATGAGTAGATCTCATGTAGCGAATCCAGTACATACGGTAATCAGAAAGATGACTCAACAAAAGCATTGGGCCGAGGTAGTCCACACGTATCGTAGAGGTATCACATGTTTCGGTATCACTGGTATCTTTATCTCCTCCTCTACACCTTTTTACCTACCACACACAGTATCGAGAATGTAATAAATATATATGTATCAGTCGGAATCGGAATATGCAACTAGTTGGTGACGGACGGCATCAGGCTGTTGCCGGACCCCTTCTTCTTTTTGCTCTTGCCCTTGAGCCAGCCCAGGCCCCACTTGTGCGACGACTTGGACGAGTTGGACGACAGGGACGAGTTGGAGAGCGTTCGCGTCAGCGACAGAGAAGGCCGCAGATTGTCCTTGCCTCGGGATCTCGATCGCTCCGGCTTCTCGGGATGCACAATTGAGATTGTTCGCGACGACGGGGGCTGCGAGCCGCTGTCAACTCGTTCCGGAGAAGAGTCGTCCAGGGCGTTTTCGTCGTACCGGTCCGTCGCCGAGGGCACGGGCTTAGGTGGCGGGTCGTCGTCCAGCAGAAGAGTCGACTTGCGCCGCTGCTGCTGCTTCTTGAGCGCGCTGGAGTCTGGCGGCAGCTGCAGAAACCCGTCGGCTTTGTACATGGGATGGCCGCCTATGCCTCCAGGGCCAGGGCCTCCTCCCACGGAGTTTGTGCGCATCTGCGGGGGCGACGTGGGCGCGGAGAGCGTCTCGGAGATGTTGGTGCGCATGTTGCTGGGCGACTGCGAGGCGTTGGAGGACATGCGTCTGTTGGGCGCGGTCGACGGCACCTGCAGCGTCGTGGTGCCCATGGGCTGCTTCTTGTAGTCGATCTGGTAGTGCTGCAGCAGCTTGAGGTCGTCGAGCTTGAACGACGGGTTCTCCAGCAGGCCCTGCTGCGTCTCGTAGTCCTTGGGCACCGTGATGCGGGGGTCGTGGATGAGCCACGGCACGGTATATGGCGGCTTGTCGTGCTCGGTACCCTTCTTGCGCTCCAGCCACTTTTCGATCATCGGCGGACGCACCACAATCACAGGAACCACCGACGACCGCAGCAGGTAGTTGGTGGCGGTATCCTTGGGCATCTCGCTGACTCGGGGATCAATGTAGTTGGTTCGAGCCACCACGGCCAGCGCGGGCTGGTAGAGGTATGTGCAGTGCTTGACGACCTTGGAGACGGAGCCCTGGCCGAGCTCGACGTCGATAGTCAACTTCTTGCCGACCTTGTCGGCCTCGGCGACCACGGCTCGTAGAATATCAGCGGCCTGCTTGTGGTACTTGTCCACGTCCTTGGCGCTGTGCTTGTCGATGATTTTGAGGCACACCAGCTCGTCGTTGTCCTCGATAAGCTCGTCCATCAGCCACTTCAATGCATTGTCGGCCTGCTGCTTGCCCGTGTACGAAAAGAGCACCGTGCGGGCGTGGTACGACAGCTTGACTCCGGGGTGTTTGGCAGCGAGCGAATAAAACGGCAGATCGAGCGACCGGTAGTCTATGTCGGAGAGAAGCTCGGGACCATCTGGAGCGAGTTGCGGGGGCGAGATGGTGTCGAAGGCCGCTCTGGTTTTGTACATTAAATTTCAAACAGCTGTCGAGTGTCGTGTCGGAAGACAAGTGCGAGGTGTGGCACGATAGACTTATTTTCTGCGGGGATAGTGGGAGGAGTGCACTACGATGTGGTGCGATACGGTGGTACAGTCTAGGAGAGAGAGGAGGAAGGGGGGTGCCCAAACTATATATATAGGCGTGACAAGGCGACTCCCTGGATGTCACGGCCGTTGAGCCTTCATTCTTTGCACTGCCTCTGCGGATACTGTGCGTATGGCCATGGACAGGCCAAACCCTTAGATTTAGCGTTGGTTGCTAACAAGCCAAGTGAGCCCATATCGCTATAGTTGGGCGGAAGGACGGAGGCGAATTGAGCGCCAGAACGGCCGCAAAAACGAAATTCGGCAAACCCACCCAGAGAAGACCACTATCAGCGCCTCAGTGCCGTCTATCGACGCCATCACGTGTCGCCAAGCTTGCTTCCACTGGCGCCTTGGCGTTACCCTGCCCTCACAAAGCTACACTGGCGATAGAAGTTTTGGCTGCAGATAAACCGCCATAAATGCGCCGCATCCGAATAGCTGCCTGGTTCCACCGTGGCTAGTGGTTAGGGCGACCATGCCAGTGTTGTGTCTCACCGGGCTGCGTTTGTGCCGGCCTGCATTCGAACAGCCCGAATTCACTTTGCGCGTTTCTTTTTGCCCACCGGCTTCATCTCTTCCGCATCCTGATCTCGATTCCACGAACTTTAGCGTGCAGATGATGGACATTATGGCGAGATAATATGAGCGCCTGTGGATACGTAGATATAAACACCCATCCAGGTATTATTTGCTCCCCTGTAGAAAATATTATGAGGGGCCAGGGGAACATGGAACGATTCTAGAACACCGACGTTTCCGGGTCATCTCTCAGACAGCCAGGAAGGGTATATGCCTCTCTGATCTGCCACTAAACAGTAAACACCACAACGCAATATATAGACACTTGTATTGCTTCATTCTAAAAAAAAACACTTGCAATTGAACAACGCATAGCTGCGGAGACTGCCACATCTCTAAACATATACATTGCTATAATATAATATCACCAGTGGGCTAGACTATACACCATTCGTCTTGCCATTGACCTTGCCGTTGACCTTGCCGTTGACCTTGCCGTTGACCTTGGCCTTGGGCTCCTCGTAAATATGCTCGTCGGCGTTGTGCGAACAGTTGGGCGCATGGTGTCGAGAAAGAGACACCCAGCCCTCGTGGACATTTCGCACAGACACCTTACCGGGCTCAGTGAGGTAGAAAGTCTTGTCTCCATCGTGGTCGTCAATCCACGTCTTGCCCGATCCAAAGTACGAGTAGGGATCCTCGGGGTGGAGATAGTCGTAATCGTAATCCTCCCACCGAGGCTCTCGCAGCATGCTCAGAGCGTGGGTCATGGTTCCAGGCCAAGAGCCCTTGAGACGCACATGTCCCTCGACATCTCGCTCAGTGTAGTATCCGTCAATGCCTCGGCAGACACACGACGTCTTCGAGAACTCGGTGATTCGTCTGTTGAACAGCACAGAGGCCCGCAGAGAAGGCACCAGCGACTTGATGTCTTCCAGCTGGGCCTTTCGGATAGCCTTGGCGATGTAGGTGGCCTGCAGCTCCACGCCGAAAGGAGCAGTTCCACAGTAGATGTATGAGTTGACGGAGAGCGTGTAGAAGAAGTTAGGGAAGTGGGGAGCAGCCAGACCGAGGTAACTGGCCGAGTATCCCAGCTTGGACTCGGGAGGGTTAAAATGCTGACGAAGAGTGTATCCGTCCTGGCCGTAGATCTCATAGCTGGGAGTCACACCAGCACCATCGTCTCGAAGGTAACCGGTAGAGGCGATGATGACGTCAACCTCTCGCTCTACGCCGTCAGGGCCGATGATGCCCTTCTCGGTGAACTCCTGGATGTCTCCGAGGTGGTAGGACACGTTCTCTCGAGTCAGAGCCTCGAGGTATCCAGGAGCAGGGAGAAGACGTCGAGCTCCAGGAGGGTACCGAGGGACAACCTTCTTGAAAAGCTCGAGATCCTTGCCCACTCGAATATACATGATAGCCAGCAGCTCCTTGATCAGACCCTTGTAGGCATCCGTGCCGAAGAAAGAGCCATTGTAGTTACCCAGAAGAGCCTCGTCCAGCTGCTTTCGGAACTTGTGGTAGTCAGAAGACTGCTGGATGTCGTCAATCTCCTCCTGGGTGTAGTCGACGTAGCCAGGAACTCGGGCTCCGTACAGAGAGTGGCCGATCCAGACACCTCGCTTGGTGTAGTGATCGACATGTGCGGCCTGAAGGGCGATCTGGGGAAGGAGCTGCACTCCAGTGGCTCCGTTTCCGATCAGAGCCACTCGCTTCCCCTCCAAATTCAGATCCTTGGGCCAATTGACGGGATGGAACTTCTCGCCCTTGAACTTGTCAAAGCCAGGCTGTTGGGGAGGGTATCGAGGCTGGTTGAGGGTTCCTGAGGAGGAGATGAAGAAGTCAGCCTTCACGGTGTACTGATCATGGCCAGGCTTGGACAGATCTTCGACCAGAATGTGCCACTGGCCCTCCTCCTGGTTCCACTTTGCCTCGAGAATGTTCTGCCGGGTCTGAATCTTCTCAGCGATGCCGTACTTCTCCGCGCGGCTCTGCCAGTACTTCTTGATATCGTCTCCGTAGGCGTAGACGCTCTTCCAGTCCGTCTTGGGATCGAAGGAGAGCTGGTATGAGTGAGAAGGAACGTCGCACCGCACGCCTGGGTACGTGTTCTTGAACCACACTCCGCCAGCCTCTTCGTTTCGCTCCAGAATGGTCAGATCGACATCGTCAACCTTACCGTTGATGAGGATACCCGTCGTGATTCCAGACAAGCCTGCGCCCGAAATGACGACCTTGACGGGCCGACGTCCGTGGTACTCTCGGTTGAGAATGGTCTCGGCCCATTCGCTCGGGGGCTCGAGGTTCTTGAGGAAGTCAAACTCGTTCCAGAGAGCCTCTTTGTCCACGCCGGTTACAACGGTGTGCCCTCGAGACGCCTGGCTGGAAGACGTGATTCCCGCGTTGTCGAGGTTGCTGGGAGATGGAGGCTTGGAGATGGTCATGGTGTGTAAGCGGCACTGCTGGAGAAGAGGAAGCGGTCAGATGTCTCTCTATCTGCTCGCACTAGTGTCTGATTCGCGCTAGTAGTCTGAAACACGGGTTTCTGATGCGGGTATCGGACGGGAAAAGAGCTCGTCACTGGGGCGCAAGAGGTCGAGTGATGGCGGGGTAGCAAACGTCAGAAGACACGCTTTGGTTCGGACCCTGGAGCCTCGCGGCCACCTCCCCAATTATATTGCCTGGTCAAAGTATAAGGCACATGAGAGCTGCAACTCGTGCTCATCTCCAGCGCCAGTCCGACATGAAATTGGCTCATACAGAAAGCCACACAACTGAAAAAACAGAGGGAGGGCGCAAGACCGCCATTCCCGCTACTGTGGCGTTCCGAGGGTGGTATGAGCTGGTTTCACAGGGACCAGAAACTGTGGCTTGCGGTCTGCTCTGATGGCACCTGTGTTTAGGGCTGGATGAACGGACAGTTGATAACGGCAAAAAGGAGCATATGGAAAAACAAAAAGCGAACTGACGAAACAACGCATGAACAACGGTGGAACGGAGAAAACACAAGGCTGAAACTGGCCCCTATGATAGATGTGATAACACGCCCAAAAATATTCGCAGATCAATAGCAAAGACGCATATAGCTATAGCATCTCAACACACGGTCTAATTATGGCACCAGGCTGTCAACGAGCCCCTCTGTCAGCCCACCTCAGCCACGGTGGCTAACAGTGTTATCTTTGCCACATTGTTGCCAACTTAATGCGCTCCTGGAAAAATTAAAAAGTGGGTTGGGTCGCTTGAGTCGCGATCTGTTTTTCCGTGCCAGTATTGCAGCTGTGCATATTTCCTGATTCGTACAAAAAACACAGGCTCTTGTATGTTTCCATTTGGAACCCCTCTCGCTTTTGTTCCCGGGCGTGTTAGCCCGTCTCACTCACCCTCAGGCCTGTCTACGCCACGTGTGTCACCCTCTCGAATCTTCAGCCACACTAGATTTGCTCCTCGTTGGGCGTCAATAGACGAGCGATGTTACCCTGATGGAACAAGATAAGCAGAGGCTTATTCGATAGCCGTGGGCCTTCCTGTTTTGGTATATCGCAAGCAATGACAGTGTTATATTTGGAGATAAGCCTCACCGTTAGCTCCGAGACTTGCTGTATTCTCCTGGGAAGTGGCTCAGCAGAAAGTTCACAAATTGCTCGCTTTAGTCATTGAGAAAGGCTCAAGATTCTCGCCACTAGCCACACTGTAACAATAGAGAGTGGGCAAGATCTTCATGTGTAGTATCTTAATTGCCAGGGCTTCGCTCACTTCTGTCCTCATCTTGCCTTAAATCACAAGTGCTACAAGATACATGCGCTTGATGTAGTCCTACAACACTGATCTCAATAAACAAATACTCTATTCAATACATAAATTACTGTCCAAATATCCCGTTTAGACGGTGGCCTCCTTGACATCCTTGTCGTCATCCAGTCCAACGTGGTGGTTCTTCAGGAAGTCACCAGTTCCATCGTACTCGTAGCCCTCGGCAACGTGGTCTCGAGGAACGGTGAGGTACTCCTCGTGGAGATCCTTGGGGGCAACACCGGTCTGGACAAAGAAGGTCTTGTCTCCCTTGGGGGCAAAGTCCAGGAAGGTGTGTCCGTTTCCAAAGAAGGAGAAGGGGTTGTCGTTGTCGAGGTACTCGTAGTCGTAGTCCTCCCATCGAGGCTCACGCAGCAGAGTGACAGCGTGGGTGATGGTTCCGGGCCAAGCCAGAGCGATTCGGTACTCGCCATCCTTGGTCTTCTCGACAAAGAAACCGTCGATACCTCGAGAGGTAGAAGAAGCCTTGGAAAGCTCGGTGACAACACGAGAGAAGCCAAGAGCAGCCTTCTCAGACACGACCAGCGACTTGATGTTCTCCAGCTGCACCTTTCGGATCACCTTGGAGATGTAAGTGGACCACAGCTCGGCAGCGATAGGAGCAGGGCCACAGAAGAGGTACGAGTTCTGGGCCAGCACGTAGAAGTAGTTGGGGAAGTGGGGAGAGGTGATACCGTAGTAGTTGTTGGTGTAACCCAGCTTGGAGCCAGCTCCAGAGAAGTGTTCCTTGAGGTTGGTGCCGTCAAGACCGGTGACCTCAAAGTTGGGGGCGTGGGACTCACCGTTGGCTCGGGTGTATCCAGTGGAGGCGACGATGATGTCGGTAGGTCGCTCAACATCGTCAGCACCAACAATACCGGTCTTGGTGAAGGACTTGACAGTGCCGAGGTGGTAAGAGACTCGAGGATCAGTCAGAGACTCGAGGTAGCCGGGGGCAGGCAGGAATCGTCGAGATCCAGGAGCGTAGTCCGGAACAACCTTTTTGAAGAGCTCCTCGTCACCGCCAAGTCGCTCGTACATGAGCAGAAGGAAGGCGTTGAGCTGGGCCTTGTTGGCCTCGGATCCGTAGACGTCACTGGCAATGTTGCCCTGGCCTCGGGTCTCGAGATCCTTTCGGAACTTGTGGTACTTCTCGGTGTTTCGCAGCTCGGCGATCTCCTCGGGAGTGTACTCTCGGTGGGGAGGCAGGTGCTTGCCGAAGACGTGCTGCGAGATCCAGGTTCCTCGCTTGGCGTAGTGGTCAACGTGGGAGACGCCCTGAGCCAGCAGCTGGGGCAGAATCTGAACACCAGAGGCACCGTTACCAATCAGAGCAACTCGCTTGCCCTTGAGAGACAGGTCCTTGGGCCACTGGGAGGGGTGGAACTTGGGGCCCTGGAAGTCGTCGAAACCGGGCTGGTAGGGAGGGTATCGGGCGTTGTTGAGAATACCGGTGGCCTGGATGAAGAACTCGGCCTCGTCGGTGAACTCAGTGTCGGTGTTGAGATCCTTGATCTTGAAGATCCACTTGCCCTTCTCGGCGTCCCAGTCGGCGCTCTGGATATCGTGGTTGGTCTTGATCAGCTTGTCGACGCCGTACTTCTTCTCAATACCCTGCCAGTAGCCCTTGATCTCGGCACCGGGAGCGTAGGTGGCACTCCAGTCGGTCTTGGGATCGAAGGAGAGCTGGTAGTTGTGAGAGGGAATGTCGCACTTGACACCGGGGTAGGTGTTTCGGTGCCAGACACCTCCAGTTTCGGGCCATCGCTCGTAGATGGCCAGATCGAGGTTGTCGAGCTTGCGAGGCAGAATTGTGCCAAGAGTGATACCTGCAAGGCCTCCACCGACGACCACAGCACGGACCTTTCGGTGACCAGCAAAGTCTCGCTTGAGAATCTCCTCAGCCGCAGTGTTGGGCTCATCAGGGAAGTGGAGGTTGGGCAGAGAGTCGTAGAGCTCCTGTCCGGTAGGCATTTTGGCGGTAATGTGTGTAATTAACGAAGATTCGGGAGATGGAGGTCGTTTGGTTGATCTGGCACGTGATGCGCAAGTCTAACGTAGAGATCGGGAGTTGGTAGCGTGGATATGTGTTTGATCCAGACGACACCTTGGTATATATACTTGGGGAAGGTGAAATTGGCTCTCGTCTTTCTCACACTCTAAGAGACGCGGAGATGGCGGAGATCAATGGCCATTCTCCACACTTTCGTATGTTCCAAGCCACACGCTGAGAATCGGCTTGCAACTTTGTCGTGCAGTGTATTGTTAAATAGTGATGGTGGAGGTGTGCATGGACATACAGCCTCACAGACTAGAGACTAGCGAGACGGTTATGATTGAGTGGGAGGAGTCGTTGGTACTTTAGAGCCACCAGATTCCAGTTCCAGGTCGTTTTTCCGCCATAACCACTCCTCCACTTACCCCGGTTTCCTGTGGCTTGTCGATCGACATACGCTCAAGGTTTGGATAAGACGTGATTTTGCATCATTCCATGTGTCAAGGTTACGGGTCATCTCCATCCACGCTAGTGGAGGCAGGGGAGTGGCTTATCGGTGGCATATGCGAGACCCATGTGCAGGTTGCCACATAGGGCTCTCGGCGAGTGTAAGAGCGGAAATGGCGGACTTGCCTTGGTGCTATGGAGTGAACGAACATGCAGCATGTGGAAGTCCAAGATATGTTTGCCCAGGAGACGAAATGTTACAAATGCGGGGCTGCGGAGTCACCAAGAGCGATAATGACATGCTGGTCTCACTCAATGATCTAATTGTCATTGTCCAGCTGTCATTGTCCCCTGGAGGATCTAGACCAGAGCGGAGACGTCCTGAGGAAATATGAAAGTTCGTCACTGCCGAGAGATGCACCAGCGGTGTATGTCTATGAAACAACAGCAACGATGATGCAATGCTATTGTGGATTTATTAACTGCTGCGAGATTTAACCCGGTTCGAAGCAGAAATGATGTGGTTGTACTCGGGTTCATGCCCACCTAAACGGAGGGCTTAAATTTTCGGCTGAAAAAACTCAACTTTGGAACACTCTAAAATGACGGCCCCCGTATTCTCACCCAAGCCACTGTTTGGAATTGTTTGTGTTGAGTTGATCGCGGTCTGTATATACCGCGGTTTTTCAGCACGCACGTGACTTAATACAATATTCAGAGTTTGGGCGTGATGCATGCAGATACACTATCTCCAGATGACTATTCAGATCAACCTCTGACATCTACAACTACAAACCCCCTTGTGCAACAACAGCCACATCCCACAACACAAACAAACACAGCATGCCAGAGACGCAAAAGTTTGAGAAGGTGCAGCCCGGCGGATCGCTGATTGTGGCATGGCAGGCAAGGGGCAAGCGATGCTTGGTCGTTGGAGGAGGAGAAGTTGCGTCTGGACGAGTTCTGGCTCTTCTGAACGCCGACGCTGAGGTCGTTGTGGTGTCTCCTGCCATCACCAACCCCGAGCTGGAGCACAGACGCGAGCTCAAGGAGTTTATCTGGATCAAGGCTCCGTACAACGATGACCATCTCACCGCCGAAGACAACTACAACCTTGTTCTTTCGTGTCTGGACGATCCCGAGGTTTCCGACCAGGTGTGGAGACGAGCCGTCAGCCTCAAGATCCCCGTCAATGTGGCTGATGTGCCTGCCAAATGCGACTTTTACTTTGGCTCCATCTACCGAGACGGCCCCCTGCAGATTATGATTTCCACCAACGGAAAGGCCCCTGGTCTGGCGCGAAAGATCCGAAAGGAAATCACAAACATCTTCGAGGACAAGGAGGCGGAAGAGGGCGAGGGAGAGTCTGACAGCATGATCACAAAGGCCATCGACAATGTCGGCAAGATCCGACAGGCTGTGCGAAACGTCGTCAAGTGCGACATCAAGGCTCGAATGGCTTTCGTCAGTGGCATCTGCGAGAAGTGGTCCTTCAAGCAGATCTCTCTGCTCAACGATGCGTCCATTGCTGATCTCATTGCGCATTTCCCTGAGATCCCCAAGTACGAAGATCTGGACACTCAAACCGAGGTGCCCATCAACACTCTGAAGCTCACTTAAACGTGAATATAAAAATATATATATTAAATTATATGCTACTTTTCTGCCTCTTGGGCTTTTTCAAAGGCATCCTCCAGTGCTGCCATATCATCAACAGCGGAGTCTGCCAGAGTTTTGACGAGATCAGGGACCTCAGGCTGTCGTGCGCTCTCTTCTTCAGGAGCAGAGTCGGAGTCGTCACCAGAGTCGTCATCCGAATCGTCCGAATCGCCAGAGTCGTCCGAATCACTATCACTGTCCGGGTCACTGTCTGAAGCGCTGTCACTGTCGCTATCACTATCACTGACAACAATCTCTTCCTTAGTGTAGTAGATGGTGGGGTATTCCACGACTGACTTGTCTCTCAGATTTTCAGAAAGAGGTTTCGAAGGTTCCAGCAGAATGGGTGATGTGTTCTTCGACTTCACTCTCTTCATGTAGAATGAACCAGGTGCAGGATCCTTCTTTTCCTCGGTAACCTCCGTATGCTCGTCGTTCTTCTTTTCGGTTTGGCTTTCCTCGCTAACGCCCTCCTTCTCAATGTTCTTCTTTTCGTCCTTTCCTCCCTTGTCGTGTCTCTTCTCAAAGCATTCCAGGAGCGACTGGACGGGATTCACCTTATCCACGGTCATGGTTTCCTGGGTGTCTGCATTCACCCACTCCACAGTCCAGCAAAACTGCTTGATGCTGGGGTCCCATCTGCTGTTGTTTCTCTTCTGTCGTCCCATTCCCTGAGCCACCTTGTGCACCTTGACTCCGTTTCTCTCCATCACATTGTTGTCCTTGCCGTCTTTTCTGTTCTGGTTGTACCGCGCCCGCTTGAAAATCGGCATGCTTTCGCCGTCCTGCTTGCGCACAACGATGTCTCTCTCCAGTCGCTTGAGGAACCGGTAGTCTCTGTTGACAGAGGTGTCGGTGAAGAGTGCCTCACGGTTCAGGTACTTGGTCGGATCAGGCAGTCCTGAGCACGACTCTGACACTTTATGCTGCTTTGAACACGCCAGGGAGCACGTGCGCGCCGAGCATGCCGGGCATTTGTATTTGCTCTCCTGCTGGCAGATGGAGCACGTCATGGCGGGTGTGTTTTGTGTAAGATGAGAGACGATGAATCTTTTTTGACCATGCATACGATAACAAATTTCATAGCGAACCTTATCTCGGTGGCCCTCTGTACGGTCAAGTAATGTCCCAACTAAAACTATAAACTTTAGGCGCCCCTTATTTTCGCCAATTAAATGCGCGTTTTGGGGACTCGAACCGCCACTGCAGCAAGTGCGTGTGCTTGTTATCTGGCATCATCGTCGACGTCGAGCTCAAGACCACATTCAGCATCACACAAAAAATGGTGAGTTGGAACGCAGCCAGCGAGGCTGGGATACCTCTTTGGCAAGCTGCCGCTGTCGAAACATTGCTCCGGACCATTTACCCATTGCCCTAAAAGTCTCGAGACTGTCGTCGTCATGACATCGACGTCGGGCGACGACATCAGGGATGGGTGAGAGGATGTGACGAAGCGAATGGCATACAGCTAAAGGAGAATCAAAGCAGTGCACTCTTGAGCGACAACGAATACGACCGCACGAAGCCGATTCAGAAAGAACGCTCGACGATCCATGACTAACACAGTCCGCTCAAAACTCCAAGGAAATCCAGAAGCTGCTCCAGGCGGAGAAGAAGGCCCACGAGATTGTGCAGAAGGCACGAGGATGTGAGTATCAAGCGAGTCGAACCCGACATACACAGCCCCATGGCCGATTCTAACCCAGACCGAACACAGAAGCTGAAGGACGCCAAGACGGACGCTGCTGCCGACATTGAGGCCTACAAGAAGAAGAAGGAGGAGGACTTTTCCAAGACCAAGTCTGCCGACAGCGGCAGCAACTCCAAGGCCGAGGCTGAGGCCGAGGAGTCCGCCAAGTCCGAGCTGGCCGAGATCAAGAAGGCCGGCGAGAAGGCCGAGAAGGACGTGCTCAAGAAGCTCATAGATGAGGTTCTCACCCCCAAGCCCATTGTCCACATCAACGCTTAGGTTTAATATTAACATGTTTATGGTAGATTGAGGAGTAGCCTCGAGTTGAGTAGTATCGAGTAGACGAATAAAAAGGCAACGGACGCGAAAAGCGAGCATCACTGTGAATGAAATAGCACGACTCGTTTCCTTGTTCAAATTCATTACTTACTTATACAAATGCCTACCCTTGTAACACCCCACACCTGTTACAACGCCGCTTCTGTCTTCTGCACATTAATCGTCAAGGTCACCAGTGCAGCCAAATTTAACTTTGTCAAGGAACCGTGGGAGACTAAGGGCAACTTCTTTCCTCCAAGTATCGTTCCGCTCTCGTAGAAGCAATATTCGAGTATACTCTGCAATTCGTATCCACGTCCTCCCCACCCCCACAACGCCTCCCCCAGCCCCCACGGCTCCATATAGTTCCTGCGCCATGCATCCAAAACCCTGAATTTACCACCCCAGCGCTACATCTCAGCACCACCCATCGTCGATATCTGCCCCCAATGGAATACGTCGAAACAGCGTGGTCCGCGGCCGAGGAGGCCTGGCCGGACCTGGGCCAGTACGTCAAGCTCAGCGACCTGCAGGCCCTGTCCTCGGGGCCTCTGCAGTGGGAAAACGTTCTGCTGGTTTCCACCGCCATCAGTGTCACCGTGACGCTGATTCTCGCGACCCAGCGGTGGTTCTTCGGGCACAAGAACGCCGCCGAGAAGCCCGCCGTAATCCACGTGCGCACCCCGGACCAGGCGCTGCCCCACTGGAAGGGCAGCCGGATGGATCCTCCGACGCTGCGCTCGCAGGAGGAGCCCGACATGATCCAGTGCTACTGCCCCGCCACGGGCCAGTTTCTGGGCACCACGCCGGCGTCGACGCCGCTGGACATCGACGCGGCCATTGAGTGCGCCGCGGCGGCCCAGAGCGAGTGGAACCCGTCGTTCAGCGCCCGCAACAAGGTGCTCAAGACCATTCGTAAGTTTCTGCTGGAGAACCAGGAGGTGGTGGCCCGCGTAGCCTGCCGCGACACGGGCAAGACCATGATCGACGCGTCCATGGGCGAGATCATGGTTACGCTGGAGAAGATCAACTGGCTGATCAAGAACGGCGAGCGCGCGCTGCAACCCAGCTCACGGCCCGGCTCCTCCAACCCGCTCATGTTCTACAAGGCCGCCAAGGTCGTCTACGAGCCGCTCGGCGTCGTCGCGGCGCTCGTCTCGTGGAACTACCCCCTGCACAACCTCATGGGCCCGATCCTGGCGTCGCTGTACGCCGGCAACGCCGTCATCATCAAGTGCTCCGAGGCCGTGGTCTGGTCGTCGCAGTACTTTGTGCAGATTGCGCGCGAGGCGCTGCAGGCGTGCGGGCACTCGCCGGACCTCGTCCAGCTGGTCTGCTGCTGGCCCGAGACCGCCAACCATCTCACGAGCCACCCCCAGATCGCGCACGTGACGTTTATCGGCAGCAAGCCCGTGGCCCACAAGGTCGCTGCGGCCGCGGCCGAGTCGCTGGTGCCTCTGGTCGTCGAGCTGGGCGGCAAGGACCCCTGTGTCGTGTTCGACGACGACGGCCTGGACCTCAAGACCATCGCGCACACTATTCTGCGAGGCACCTTCCAGGCTGCGGGCCAGAACTGTATCGGCTTCGAGCGCATCATCGCCCAGCCCAACGCCTACAGCACGCTGCTGGACATGTTCCGGGAGACCATTCCCAAGCTGCGCGTCGGAGCCGGTATCGACCAGCAGGACGACGTGGACGTGGGCGCGTGTATCTCCAGCGTCCACTTTGACCGGCTGGAGGAGCTCATTGCCGACGCCGTAGCCCAGGGCGCCGAGCTGCTGGCTGGAGGACACCGATACCCGCACCCCAAGTACCCCCAGGGGCACTACTTCCAGCCCACGCTTCTGGTGGGCGTGACGGCGGACATGGAGATTGCGCAGACGGAGGTCTTTGGTCCCGTGCTGACGATGATGAAGGCCGAGACGGTCGACCAGGCCATCGATCTGGCCAACTCTACAATCTACGGTCTGGGCGCCGCCGTGTTTGGAGCCAGCACCGTGACGCTGCGCAAGGCCATCAGCGAAATCAAGGCCGGCAACATCGCCGTCAACGACCTGGCGGCCTTCTACGTGTGCCAGCTGCCGTTTGGAGGATGCAAGGGCTCTGGCTACGGCAAGTTTGGCGGCGAGGAGGGTCTCCAGGGCCTGTGTCTGGCCAAGTCCGTGGCGTTCGACTCGGTGCCCTTCTGCAAAACCACGCTACCGCGACCGCTGCAATACCCCATCCCCAGCGCCGTCAAGGGCTGGGAGTTTGTCAAGAACGTGAACATCGCGGGCTACGGCGTGGGTCTGTGGAAGCGGTTCAAGAGCGTGATCAGCTTGGGCAAGAGTGCCTGAGGACGATATTATGGAGAAACGAAACGAAATGCGCATATTAGTCTAAATAGATACACACAACCGAGACATTTAACCCAACACGGAAAGTGCGATCGTGGTGGGCGTATCTGGAATGCACAGCATGTACGAGGCCCTGCCATGCGTTCGGTTTCACATTAATTTAGCTTGATACCGGGATGGCGTGTGTAGATAAGGGGCGGGATGGGGTCACATGGCGCAGGTTTGATATGGATATTATTTGGAGATATTTGTCTCATTTTTGTAAACGCAGACATAATATCGGCCGGTTGCCGTTTCAGCTTCTCGTGGATGACGTCACTGGGGTAGCCTGAGTTCAGGGGCACCAAAGTTTTCTCAGCGTACGAGGAGAAAATACAACAAATGAGGACGATACAAATCTAATACAGGCGCGTGGAAATCGTAACGTATCATTAAAAATAAATAAAGCAGTGCCAGCGCGTTGGCAGCCAGGAACGGGCCATGACGTCATGGTTTTAGACTCTCTTTTAGCGGGTTTGAAGTTAAAGGCATTAGCTCGCAACGTTGGGTCATGTGGGCTAATTCGCGTTGAGATCCACTGGAATGTCGTTGTCTGCCTACAATGCCAGCTCCAGACCCACCACGTGCTCAGAACAACATGCCCTCCTCCACCCACACCCACACCCTTTGTTCGATTTCTGCAAGAGTTCGGCCCTTGAAAACATTGGCGTTGGCCAGCTCCTGGGCCATCTGCTTGACCGTGTACGCCTTGTGGTACTGCTTGACGTGCGCGGAGATGACCTGGTCTTCCCAGATGGACCAGGCAGTCATTTGGAACGAAAGGCGGAGGATGACACCCACTAGAGACGCCGCCATGTACTTATACGTCTAGTATATAGAGTTTGGATAACAGTATGGTTTTGTGGGGTGTCATGGACCTTGGGGTTATAGACTAGACAGCAAGAGCGTCACGCCGTGGAATATGGGGCTGGTTAATCTGTAGGTGCATGTACAGCTTTTCGGTGATTGCTCACCTGCAAAATTGCTCCAGGAGGCGCGTATAGGTCCACGTACACCCCCCACGCCCCCACGCAAGTACGTTATCTTTGGCCTTATCGCGTCATCAACGTTAGTCTAGTGTAGAAATCCCATACCTTGGTTATATAAATGCAAATTTTGTGTGTGCTCACGCAGAGCAATAATAATGAGGCTGTCACAGGTCGGACGGCCCATTAGGATTCTGGAGCCATTGCAGGATGCGGCGCTGGATTGACGAGTTGTCATAGCCGGGCAGTTGTGATTTGAGCTCGTCGGCCATCTCGCTGATGGACCACTCGCGGCCGTGCTCCTTGACGAAGCTCTTGACAATGTTGTCGTACTCAGGGGCCCACTTTACCATCTGCGTTAGCTTTTGCTGTTCTGGCTGTCATTTCTGGCTGTCATTTCTGGCATTCCATATGATCGCCCAAAGGACTGACTTTGATTGCAACGGTCTGATAGACAGGTGCATAATTAAGCCACCACAATCTGCCCCAAGAGGACAAGAGGAGACAGGTGCGAAATGTGTTGGCATTGTTGGAGACATGGCTACTCTCACCTATTGGCCATGCCTCAAAATGCAGAGTTGCCAGTCAAGACACTCACTCTGGTCATAATAAATAAGTCTGTTGCTGGGAAACGGGGCCGTAACAAGGGAGGGCGTAGTAAAAAGAGGCGGATGAGAAAGGAAGACAGCCCTACGTCGCTACCCGCTTTATATGTGTGACTCTGCCCCCAATGACTAAGTCATGCTTAAGGCGGATTTGGGTTTATGAGTCTTACACTGTTGTGGGTAATAGAGTTTGAAACGGACAATATGTGGGGAACGTCTCCTGGCAAAGTGGAAACGCGGCGGGCGTGAAAAAAAGGACAGGAGGTTTCACGCCGGATCAGGGGCTCTTTCCAGAACCTATGCACTGCGCGGGCTGCGCGGGCTACAAACAACAGAGCAAATAAAACACAATAATAAATAGATGCAGATGCTACAAGGGGATTATAGAGACGGGGTGACGGAGACCTCGGATGCAGGAGAGGTGGCAGCCCCAGCCGTGCCTGTAGGCGGGGTGCCTGGGGCTAAGGGACTCGCGCTGAGGTCCGCTTTGGGCTCTTTGGGCTCCTCCGAGCTCATGACCCGCACAACGTCCGTTTCCAGTTCCGGAATGACGTAGTACTGGGCCACCATGCGCTGGACCCGCTCCACCGGATCCTCGCCCTCGTGGATGCCCTCGAGACACTCGCGGATCAGCTGGTCGCGCACGTCGCCTCGGGGCACCACCATGCGGTCCACGCCGTTGTCCACGCGGAACAGGTAGTTGTCCTTCTTCGCGTACGTGCCGCCAATGGCCAGGAAGTCCGCCACAATGCTGAGGTCCGGGTTGGACTCTGTGGCGCGCTCGAGCAGCACTCTGTGCTTGGGAGCCCAGCTCGCAGGGTCGCGCCCCACGATTTTGCACTCCTCCAGCGACGAGGCGGAGTCCGCGTCGGAGATTATGAGCTCCAGCAGCTCCTTGGGGTAGTCGCGCGTGTCTTTTGGGGCTGGGGTGTCAGATGCGGCCCTGGGAAGCGCCATCCACTTGCCCGAGCCCCGGGCCTTGTACACGTAGCCGCCGTTCAGCAGATAGGTGACGCCCTCGCTGAAGTAGGCCGCCACGCGGTTGAGAACAGGGTCCTTGAAGAGGTCGCCGCGCAGCTTGAACTGCGTGAGCACGTTCCAGTCGTAGAAGTCCACAGAGTGCAGCGGCGTGGTTTTTCTCACCATGGGTTTTCGCAGGAGTGTGTGTATAACGGTTTGATTAGGATCTGAGATCTGGCGATGACGTCAGAGATGAGCAGATCTGGGGAGGCGCCTGGTATCGCGTGGCGAGAGGTCGGGAGGGGATTTGTCGAAGCAGTGGCAAGCCGGAGGTTTGGGGCGCGGTCGCAGCAGGCCTATAATATATATATAGCTTTCTATACCACAGGGACTTCTGGCCTGTCTAAATACGAATCGCAGTGAAGACGCACACCACAACCTTGTACTTGTCAAGAAGCTTAACCTAGAAACCTTGTGCAACGTTAGTTTTCTCTTTTTCGCCTTTTAGCCTTTTAGGCTTTGGGGCTATTAATCGTTTGAAAACGGTGGTGATGTCAGACATGCCCAGAGACACTGACGCCCTGGGGGGGAAATACCGGCACGTAGCCCGAGATGCGTGCTCTCCCCGCGCCAAATATTATCTCCTAGCCAAAGAGGGAATGCCGCACACAGCTCTCTCTCGCCTTGCAGCAAAACGCGGGTCGACCAAACGGTTTTCCAGCTCCACTCTCCACTCGCCACCAGGGTACATGGTCCTTAGCATCATTTCTGCTTCCTGACCTCTTGTCGTCGGAACTAATTTTGGGATCTGCGGCTCTCGGTGACCCAATCGCCGATGCGAGGGAGCCGGGTCCGAAAATGACGTCAGCCGTTCCTTGTCAGGTGCGGTCTCTCTGCTTATTAAATCTGAGGGAAACAGGAAAATTAAAAATAAAAACGGGAAAAGCGCAAAAATAGCCCGGCCTCACTGGGGCTTGGAGCCAAGTGCCTGTATTGCAGGGGATAGGCTGTGGTTTTGGCTATGCTCCTAAAATAGCTCGTATAGGGCATTGAAAAAAACGAGCCGGCTGTGCCACCCAAAAGCGCGCGCCTCGGGCAACCACATAGCTCCGTGCCAGGCGTGTTTTCCAGGACATGTCTCACTCCCATTACCGTAATTTTGCACGTCTCGCTTTCCTGCTCCTTCTCTAGACTTTGTCAGCCAGATATTATCCCCACTAAAACGCACATAATATTCGGCCCTCTCATTTAGCGCCCAGCTGATTCTATTGGTGGGGGACCGCACAAGAGCAATATGCACCCGGGGCGGAGCTCTTTGCGAACGTGCGCTTTTCCACAGTCCTTTGGCCATACTTGCCCGCACAATAGCCCTCTCAAGTAGTTTAGACTGCACCCGCGAAATCCATTTCGGGCTAACGCGCCCAGCTAAGCCCAACAGCAACACGTCATAGCGCCTCTGCGATCGTCCCAAAGGACATTAGGACCCATCCCGTGGCCTCGCCAGACCTCCATCGGGGCTAACATTGCTCTACATTCCACGTGCCCCAACACTACGGTTTGGGAAACGTCGTGTCCCCTTTAGTCGAGAATGAATGCATCACCAAAAGAGCGCATCAAAGAACCGTGAACCTTGGTCTTTTTCCCTCAGTGCAGCTAAAGACGCAGTCATGGGTCCGACGCAAATTGAACACGTCCAAATTAGCGCCCAAACAGGTGTGATGATCTGATAGCAATCTCGGAGCCTCGCCGGATACACGACAAGTCCGTGGTATGTTGGGAAATGACCGTCTCAAATTGGCTGCATACTTGCCTCGGCTGGGAACATGGACTGAGACTGTCTTGCCTCATGTTGAATTAGCTGAGATACGGGCGTAGAAAAAAATAAACGCTCGGGAAGAGCAGAGGCAAAAAGTTATCTCCCGGGGGCGAGTCGAACGCCCGATCTCAAGATTACAATTTATACCATTACAGTCTCGCGCCTTAAACCAGCTTGGCCACCGGGAGAAAGAAGTGGGGCCCAACCGGGAATTGAACCCGGGACCTCTCGCAAATTGCTCAGGACACCCTAAGCGAGAATTATACCACTAAACCATCGGGCCGCGGAAGTTAAAAATTCTGTTTTTTGGGACACTGACAGGTGCCTTCTCGATTAGTCAGCGAGCGAATGTATTTCCCTAGAATCAAAAAAAAAACGAAATTTCAATGGTCGTTTGCTCCATAAATAAGCAAGATATAGAGAATCACAAAAATGGAGCTAATTACAAATGCAACTAAATTACCGACTGGTGTTTTACCTTATTATTATTCATACCGTAAGGTCTTGTAAATTGCGATTGTTGGTGTTTCCTCAAACCCAGATAGCCGAAAATCTGAAACATGGCATCATTTGCTCGAAACTGAGATGACCAGAAGATTGGGTGATATTATCGGGATGCCAAGGTTGGATTGATGCCGTCTACAACAAATACGGTGGTAGGGGATTCGTAAGGAATCGTTATTTTATATTTTAATCTCACATCTGGGTCGACATTGTGATGAGGGCGTTGTTCATGATAGTGGTGTTCATGTTCGTTATTGCAGCTTGAGAGAGCATAATGTCGTAGAAAAATTCTTCCTCAGATAGATTCTCTGCCTGCCTAATGTCCAACGCAATCTTTGTCAGTGTTTTGTGACGGTCTGGGAATTCGCTATCGGGGAAGGAGTATGTGACTGGAGGGATGTCTCCCATCTTAGTGACTACATACACAGTATGATAAGCTGTGTGTGTGATTGCTGACGTCAGGACATCGTCGTAAGTGATGAAGACTTCTTCTCTCTTTGACATCCAATCTCCGATGTCAGCCAACGCCTTGGCAGGAACCGTTCTGTCCTTTCGTTTTGGAATTTGTTGTTTTTGGGCATCGAAGACGTAACCAATGGTCTTGTTCAGTGCCCTCGATGCCTCTATCATGAGTGAGAATGCACATGCCAGGAAAAACATGTTGATGAGATCGTCGTATGGCCTGTTTGTTTCTTTCCAGAAGTTTTGGGTTTTCTTCAAGCATTTCCTGGTGTATGCCATCACTTTTGTAATGGGGCATTCAATGTCTTTTCTGTTGTTTATGAGCTTCCGGCACTTGTTGTAATGGTTTGTTCCGCGTGTATAGAACACTGCAGCGATGACGTGCATCCAGTCCAGGCCCATGGTGGTATCTTTGAAAGCTTCAATTATCCGATCTCCTACAATCGCGCTTCCCTTTTCCCCTTGGTAATCTTCGATCAAGTGTTGTATCTCCCTGAGCTGAGGCATCACCTTGGCTCGGGAGTAGTCTCCCTTTGTATTCTTAAGCTGATCTGTGATTTTTGCTCGACCTTCCCGCCAACCTGGACGGCGCATTACACTCAACGACGTGCTAGAAATGTCCAGAGGTCCTTTTATTATGCCTTTCATCTCCTTATGGCAGCCCACGAGGATGCTGAGGGCAGGGATGTCGGGTATCAGATAGCTCAGCCTGTCCACTCCAAACGACCCCAGAAGGATATCTACCGCATCAATATACTTAATGTCATGATACTGGTCGAAAAACCGCTTATCGCCGAGCTCCACGTACTTTGCTCGGTGACTGGGGTTTCTCAAGACCTGGTAGGCGTCTGATACTGCATAGAGAGGCTCGGAGTCCGACGGAAGCAGTCCTAAAGCCGCAGCGGTCCGGTTGCGGTACGCCTGGTCGATTTCATGGGGGCTATGCTCGCGATTTTCGAGCCCTAGCACTTCCAACAAGGTCGACATGGTGAATGTGTGGCGGGGTCGCTGAGTTTAAAAAGTCGAGAGTTGGGTGGATATGCACGGCAGATGGGATGGATATAGATGGCGATCAGGAGGGATTATTGGTGGATTTTATGAGCTCACGCGAATTTTTCGAAATATACACCGACCGTTGAATTCTTTGCATTCACAAGTACTTGAATATTCCTTCATTTTTGTTTATTAGTTTATCAGCAGACCCGCAGTGTCTAAGCGTGACCCTTGGTCTGCCTTGATGCCAGTATGAACCAGGTACATACTATTCCTGCAAACAACTATGAAAACTACAAATACTTCTAGTTGTACTTGTACAGTACTTGTAGGTGTGCTACTTGTGCATATCGTGGTAGACTATTCCAGAGGAACACACACATATCTAATCATTGTTGGTCATTCACCTACTTCGCACCAGCACTTATACTCCACACGATCTACGATAGTGCTCTCACCATACAGCCTACACCTTTCTCTATCACGACAATAAATAAATTAACACGTGGAACACCCACTCGCAACCCCTACTCTGCGTTCAGACCCTGAGTTGTGTCTCCCAGATCCAGCAGAGGCTCCCCACCTCGGGTCTCGTATGCGTCGAGAAGCGTCTCGTACATGTCGTAGTCCATCTCCAGGACGACGGGGCATCGCGAGTCTCGGTCGTTAACCAGTCGAGCGGTCTCCTCCTCGTCGCACATTTCAATGATGGGTGTCTCGTCGTCCTCGTTCTCCTTGAGTTTGGCCATGCCTCCAGCCACAAGGGTAGAAAAGACGAAGAAGTTCTGGACGGTCGACTCGAAGCTTCGGGGGTCGATGATCGCCTGCAGCAGAGGCACCACCTCGCCCCGTTCCTTTCGGTACTTGTACTCCTCAGCGAGCTTGTGTCTCATGATGCCGCCGTACTTTTGGATGTTGTTCTTCGAGCCGTCGATCTCGTCGCCCATGAGCTGCTTGGCGGTCACGGCCTTGCCTGCGTCCGTCTCCTTCTGTCGCTCCTTGACCACTCGCACCTTCTGGGGGCGATCCTTCTCGAGGGCTCCGATCAGATGCGACGCTCCTCGCGCGACCTTGCCATACTTGAGACCGACTCGGCCGAGGGCTGCGATTCTCTTGAAGTCCGGAACCGCTCCAGGCTCAGCAGACAGATCCGTGAACGTGCCGACGACACGGTCAAAGGCCTCGTCCTCCTCTTCGTTGGTTCGGGCGATGAACTTGGTCAGCAGGCTCTGGGCCTCCTTGATGTCGATGGCTCCGGGCTCGTTGAGCGCGTACTGCTTGATGTGTTTGGTTTTCTTGGCCGCGACCGTCTTGAGCAGGTCTGCGTCCTTGATGAGGGCTCGTCGGTCGTCCTTGTACTTCCTCTTGACTTGGTTGGCGGTATCGATCACCTCGAGCACGTTTTCGCCATCGTGCTCCTCGACGATCCGGCTGAACTCTTCGTAGTCCGCCTGCAGCTCCTGTTGTCGCAGATACTCGTCGTCGGCCATTCTGAGTGTTTTGGTGTGAGGTCGAAATGTCACGTAAAAAAAGAGCGTGTTGTGCATGCAACGCGAAACGGCTTAAATTAACTTTGAACGTGACCTGGAGAAGGGAGACGCGAACGGACGTCTGGAGGGCCGATTTGGACGCTGTCAAAGGGCAAGGCCGTTGCTGGCGCCAACTGGGCTGATTTTTCACGTCCTCTTTTCCTCCACGTGCCGGATTCGTACTGATACCTAGTGCCGCTTCCCAAATAGGCTCCCTAAGAGTCAATTAACTGAGCCGTCTTATGTGACAATCTTGAGTCGCCGTAGAACGAAGACCCACAGAAGATTGTTGTAGTATGGGTTATTAAGTCACGAGATCTGGCGCAAAAGAACAACCGCTGCTGCAGTAGTGCGATCCTCGTGCTCGTGTGGACAATGCACCCCTTTCTGTCATCATGCCGTTTGTTGAACGCACCCCCTGTGGCTAAAATTACAACTCGGTCAGCCTTATGTAATGGCTCTTGGGTCAGGCGATAGCGACAAACGAGGCGCCAAAAGGCGCAGACACCGTATTATAGCCGCTCGCACGCCACCTACTCCCCCCCGGGCGAATTTGTCAGCACCCAGCTCCTTCCTTATCCTCCCAGCTTAGTCAGCAACCTCCACGTACCTGGTATGGCGACCGCAGCGCATATTACCTTTAGAGACCACTTGGAGGAAAAACCACGCATGGAGTCCATCAGATATGAGCAGCTGTCGCTGACGGAGGACGAGATCCGGGCGTACAGCCGATGGTACACCGACCTGCTTCTGCGCAAGGGCAAAGAGAGCATTGTCGTCGGCGACGTTCTCACGTTTGTGGACAACTTTGGCGTCAAGGACGAGGACAAGCAAAAGGTGAGTCTACCAAAGCGACGGTTCCCGCGACCCCACTAACCCCAGATTCTCAATGCATGCGGCCAGCAGCTGGTCAACCTCGACCCCGGCCAGTTCTACGGCTTTCTCCGGCTCGTCAGCCACGCCCTCAACGGCAGCAATGTCTCTGCCTCCATGATCTACCAGCCGGCTCCGCTGCTGCGGCCCAAGTCGATTCTCAGCCGCAAGCGCAAAAACTCGGAGCCCGAGCTCGCCGTCACCCCCACGGGCTCCCAGCTTGACATCAACTCCTTCACCAGTCTGCTGCTCACCGGCGATAGACGCAAGAAGAGCAAGAAGAAGGTCCAGTTCACCAGCGAGCCTCCGCAGGTGACGGCAGCAGCCGGCCGCACGCTCGAGGAGCTCATGCGCCAGCGCCAGAGCGGCTCTGCGCCCGTCTACTCGCAGAGCATGTCCGATTTGGTGGACGAGGAGCCCGAGGAGGAGCCCAAGCCTCTGGAGCGCCAGCAGACGGGGCCTCCGCCGCGAACGTCCTTCATGGCGTACATGCAGCAGACCGAGCAGGATCTCAAGGCCGAGGTCCAGCCGCCGCAGGCCCAGCAGCAGCAGATCCAGCAACAGCAGATCCAGGCTCCGCCCGTCACAATCACGGCTCCTGTCCAGCAGGCGCCTCCGCCGAACCCGTCGACCGGCGAGGACGACGAAAACGAGGTCATCGAGGCGCTGGAGGACAGCGGCTTCAAAAACGTCAAGGTCGACAGCGTGCTGCACCACGGAAAGCCGCAGGTGGGCCCTCCCCCAATCACCTTTGGCAGCTCGTACGGCGAGACGCCCGGCGATGCGTTCCGAAACATCCTGCAGAGCCAGGCTACGGGATCGCCTGCTCCTGGCGGCTCTCCCGCACCCGGAGACGCCTTCAGAGACGCTCTCGTGACGCAGGCGACAGGCAACAACAGCAACAGCAGCCTGCAGCCCTCCAATACAGGCTCGTCGTTCAAGCCCACGCTGGGCCGCCAGGCCACCGGCATGCCGTCGACGTCGTTCGCAGGTTACATGTCGTACGGAGATGGATCTGCCAACTCGTCGTACTCGCCGTCGCCAGCGTCGACTCCCCAGCCACAATCGCAGCCCTCTGCCGCAGCTACAAACTACTCTGGTCTGTCGGGCGTGTTCTCCACTCCGCACACTCAGCAAGCATATGGCCAGCAACAGCAGCAGCAGCAACAATACCAACCCCAACAATATCAGCAGCAGCAGCAGCAGCATCAGCAGCAACAGCAGCAGCAACCACAACAGCATAGTATGAACTCGGTCTACAATCTCATGGTGCCCGGAGTCTCGCGTTCCCAGAGCGTGTCTCCCACACCCACGTCGTTTGGAAACGGCTACAGCGCGGCGGGAGGAAGAAGAGTCCCTCCGCCGCCCCCGCCGCCTCGAAACAAGTCTGCATCTCCACAGCCTCCTCCCGTCACGTTCCAGCGTGAGGCGCCTGTGCCGCCTCCGCCGCGACGGGGGTCCACGGCTTTGCATTCTGCGCCGCCGCAGACCTCGTTCAACGGCAACGGATACTCCAGCCAGACGAGCCCCGATCTTCTTGCGGATCTGCGGGCGCTCCAGGACGAGGTGGACAAGCTGAGCGGCGTCAATCGGTAGCAAGAGATGGCAAAAGGACATTCATATATAGTAATAGAGCATGACATGCGTATGGTGGATGTTGAGCATGGTTTGGGTTGAGTGGTCTATGTACTCCGTACCGTAGAGTATGGTCTACTTGTAGTTCGAGATGCGCAGACAACAGCCACAAGATGCCCTATACAGCGCGAATCTATTTATAACAGTTTCCTTGGTCTTGTTTCTGACTATTTCCGTATACTACTGCGGCTCGGCGAAAAATTAACGCAACGTTAAAGCACGCAGGTCCGTCTATTGTATGTGTACGCCGTTGAAAGAAGGTGAAACCCGCCGTGAGAGACCCCTGCTTGCTGCTGAGACGATCAGTTTGCGCCGCGGTATGCCTTTCCGGCACTGATCTTTTAGATAACCGTACAGCGTGTGTCAGGTGGTACGGTCCGATATTCTTGTCGGCCGAGAACAATGGCAACATCTATTAGGTACGGGGTATACAAATCGTAACTCCAATTGTTGCGAACAAGGAGCCGCGACAGGAACACGGATACACAGCAAGGGGAGCTCCGATCGCCTTCCTCACGGAACATGTATGGAAGGCATGTAGGAGGGCTGCCTATCATGTGGATCCAGCAACCGTGCAAGTCAGGGGTCCATGTCTACAGTTTGGACGGCTTGGTAGCATTGCGCTGTATGGTTAAGACCGTCTAGTAAAGCGGAAGGGCTATACCGGAACAGCACAGCACAACACGGCCAAACAAGACGCAATGTGACGCGCCAACGAGGCCCGAGCGGATCGCAGACCGTCACGTTTCGTGCTAGCTCGCCAGAAAAGGTTGCTCATCGCCCTGACACGATTGCACATGTTTTGGTGCGTTTAGAGTTTGGCACCTCGGGAAGGAGGCCTGATGCTGGGGCTTTTTGCGCGACATATTGGGGATTTGAGGGCACGCATTTGCTCAGAATCGAGCGAATAGCGACATGAAGCTGTTTAATTTCAAAAAAAAACCCACAAACGGCTGATATGTCTCGCCGTTCGCACCCCACCAAACCAAACTCAAGGTTTATCACCAATACAAAGGTGCAGAAGTAAACAATACAAGGCGACCTTGACTCTCAAATAGTCGGGAAAAAACATGGACTGTAGGCCTCCAGCCTGAGACGAGGCTAGATCGAGACAATGTAGCCTTGTATTGGCGATGTAGCTTGCCGGCGGTATATAGAGCCAGGAACCTCACATGGAGAGCGCATACCCACACATCGAACGGCGGAATCAGACGACTCAACGAGACGTTTAATCAAACGGAATCACACCACCGCGCCTACCCAACAAAAGCCCGCTCCTCTGAGTCCTACACCTCATTCCTCCCTAACCATCTTCCCCGGTCTAGTGTCCAATCACCCCATTCTGAGGGCCTGCATAAAACTGTATACAGTGGAAGCAAACAGGGTCATACCATCCAGGCGCTAGCGACTTGTGTAGCAGTGCAAACGCCACCAGAAGCCCCCAAAGCGCTCGAAAACACATTCCAACGGCGCCTAGCCCTAGATCGTTCCGTTTTCAGCCGCCGTCACTCCCGAGACAGCTCCCACAGTGTCTCTCATTCCGCTGCAACATCCAACTTTGTCTGCAATACAGCTGAAAGTTGAAATAACAAACAGACCAGACGCGTCCTGTGCATACCACACATATCAACAAAAAATAAGAGCCCTGGGTCTCTAGCAACTTGCACCAGCTGACCCTCACTTTGTCTGCTGTCTCCAGGTGGTCCGCTAATCAGCCCAGCTGCATTTCGTGCATAGATCTGGCTCACGAGTACTCTACACCGACACCTTCTCATCTCGACACATTCCAGCCATTGCTACAGCTCTACTCCGACAGCTCCATCTTGCGAGTCGCCTTGACCTAGTCGCTTGACACACACGCACCCACCCGACCTATACATTCCTTTGCGCTCTTATACTGCTCCGACCGCTGCACATTCCCTACCTTCACCATGACGGGCCTCTTTTCCTTCCTGTGGCCCTCGTCCACAACGCCGGCCATCACCATTCCGACATACTACCAGGGCGACAACGAGGACCACATCGACCTGCAAATCAAGTCGCTCACCTTCATGTACAAGCGGTGCAACCGCCAGATACACACGCCGTTCCGCAGAGACTCGTCCGAGGACGTCTCCAAGGACGTCAAGGAGTCGCTAATGCGCCACAGGCTCAACAAGAAGCGCTCGCACCAGGTTCTCCCGACCGCTCTGAGCAGCGAGAAGCACGCCCTGCGGCCCTCGAGGTCCGAGGAGGACTTCACCGGCATGACCGCCAGCGAGGTGGAGAAGCTCGACATCATGTACAACCGCAGCGAGTTTGAGCGCCAGCTGTTCAACGACCAGCACAGAATCACCATCGACTGGGCCAAGAACAAATTCCGCAGCGTGTGCATTCTGACGGCCATGCCGGCCCACTCGGCAACCCTGCCCGTCATCGACAAGCTGAACCACGTGCGGTTCACCCTGCTCAAGGCCGACGCCTCCGACGAGGAGTACATCACGACCCTGGCCGACTCGGATCTCTACCGCGAACACAACATTGCGCGAAACACCCGCATGCGGTTTGCGCGAGACTGCATCGACCGGACCCGCGACGCCAAACAGCCCAGCTCGGCGGACTTCACCAAGGACGAGCGTGCGCTCATCGTCCGCACCTTTCTGCAGAAGCTGGCGGTCGAGGTCCAGGTCCAGCGACTGTACCGCGGCGCCTTCCGCGAGCGTCTGCGGGAGAAGGAGAAGGAGTCGACCAAGGGCACCCTCAAGCTGAACAAGTCTGCATCCAAGGAGAACTTCAAGGACTTTGTCTCGGCGTCGTCGCGAGACAGCCTGCGAGACACGATTTTCCAGCTCGAGGAGTCTCCTGCTCCCCGGCCGTCTACGCCTCGGTCTCCCAAGCTCGAGGTCCGGTCTCTCAACATCCCGACCCACACCCCTTCTCTCAAGGGCAAGAAGTCGCACGCCGAGCTGTTTCTGCTCATGTCGCCGGAGAAGCAGAAGAGCTACTTTGACGCTCCCCTGAGCCCTCCGAAGCAGCAGTCCTCCCCCAGCCCGAACTCTTCTCCCACTCGGTCACCTCGACGGCAGTACAACACCCCCAACCTGCCCATCACCAACAGCGGCTCCACGTCGTCTTCTAACCGGCTGAAGAAAAAGGCCAGCACCATGAGCCTGGGCAGTGGCTCCGGCGCGCCTGTCATTCCCCCACCCACATACGCTCCTTCTACCTCTCCCGAATCTGCCAACTCCATCAACTCGTGCGTCTCCACGGCGACTTCGACCACCTCTATCAGCTCGCGAACCACCGCGCCCACCGAGGCGACTCTCAGCGAAGATACTAACCGCGAGCTGCTTGCCCAGGCGCGAATTGCCGTGCGATCGAGACTCGAAAGCGAGAAGATGCGAATTTTCGGCCCTTAACATGCATTATTTATACAATAGATTAGATCATCGGACAGTACCAGTAGCAGTGGCTTGAGACGTTGTATACAAGAGTTGATCTTGCTCGATATACGTGGTCGATATACAACGTGGTCGATATACAACGTGGTTATATGTTTCATCACTGATAGCCGAACTCTACAGTCTTAAGCTGTATGCTATAGTCGACTATTTCTTCCCGCCCAGAATTATTTTCGAGTGGGCTATTTTCGGCTGCTTCTGCTATGCCCAGAATATCTCATAATATCTACAGCTGCGAACTCTACAGCCCTGGGGGTGATATTATCTACAGTCAACGCATCATGTGAAACCGCAGCTTGTGAAACTTGTTATCAATCTAATCTGGTTGCGCATGGCGAACATATCTAATCCATCTATACATTATCATAAATAATCAGGGCCGCGATCCCCGTCGGCCGCCGTACAGCTTCTGCTGCTTGATACTCTTGGGGGTGCCCAGATCCTGCATCTCCAGGTCGTTGAGGTCCCGTCGTCCCTTGGAGGGAATGGGTCGGAACGAATTGGAGATGAACGAGAACAGCGAGGGCTTCTGGTAGTTGTCGAAGCCGCCCTCCATGTCCTCAGGATCCTCGGTCACGTCAGAGCGCACTCGCGTCTTCTGCAGAGTGATGGCAGGGAAGTCCTCTTCGTCAAAGAGCTGGTTCTTGGCCCGCGAGAGAGGCACGTAGGCCATGTTATGTCCAAACCATGTGTTGGTGGGTCTGTACTCGCCAAAGAGGCGCTTTAACAGCCCGGCTCGCTCGGATCCTCCGCCCAGCTTCTGGTACCGCGAGGTCTGTCGGCCCGATCCAGACTCAGAGCCCTCTTCCTCGGCGTCCGAGTCCTCAAAGTGCGGGTACTGCTCGTTGAAGGTAGCGTCGGTTTCCTGGCGCTCCGCTCGCTGGGCAGCCTCCTGCTCCTGCTCGCCGCGGGTTCGAGCCCGCTCGGCGTTCTCCTGCTTGATCTTCCACCGCAGAGCTCGCAGACGCAGGATGACCTGGTCCTCGTTGTCTCTAGCGAGTCCAGAGAGGTTGCCAGCAATGGTGAGGCCCCACAGAGGCAGGTAGACCAGGAAGACAGGCAGAACGATGCTGGAGTACGGGTAGAAGGGCGAGACGGACTTGTCGTTGACGACCATGACGGTCACCTGGTAGATCTCCGTCAGCAGGTTCATGAAGACCATGAACGGCAGCACCAGCGGGACCTGGGGCACCTGGTAGTACATGATGGTGGTTCGGAGCGAGTTGACGAGCTGCACAAAGGCGAAGACCTCGAAGATGCCGCCAATGACCCACCGCACGTCGACGTCGAAGAAGGTGTTGTAGTCCAGGTGCTTGCTCCAGTTTCGCAGCACCATCATGAACATGGCGAAGAAGCAGCACCCGTAGAAGACGATGGGCGGGATGATGCGGGCCTTGGACTTGAGATCCGTCTGGTCGATGGCGTAGGGGTCCTGTTCCAGCAGCTTTCGCTCCTCGAAGAAACCCCATCTGCGGATGAACTCCCAGGATACCATGAGTCCCAGGACGGGGCAGACCGACAGGAAAACGCCGTACATGCCCGCGGCCGTGCCCTGGATGTAGTTTCGGTCAATGTCCACGGCAAAGAAGCCCGTGAGGATCTGCATCAGGCCCAGGATCAGCAGCAGCATCCAGGGCAGTCTTCGGCCTCGGATCCAGCCAGGCTCGGCCGTTTTTGTCTTGCTGGGCCGGCCGCCCTGGCTCATGAGCTCCTCGGCCTTGGGCTCGTGCATGAAGTTCATTCCGTGCTTTCGCAGGTTGAAGAAGGTGACGAGCGTGGCCGCGGCGATGCCCACGCTCAGCATGACGCCCAGGTAGCCCTTGGAGCCCATTGAGTAGTACGGAGAGTCACAGGTGGTGCCATTGATGGCGTACGTGTCCAAGTACTCAATGTGCACAAAGGTGGGGACGTGGTCTCCGAAGCTGAGCCAGCACTGGGGTCCGTTGGTGAGCGTGCCGTTTTCCACGTCCACGTGCAGGTTGAGTTTTTCCATGATGGCGGGGTCGTAGTCGGTGAAGACCGGGCCGTCCATGCCGGATCCAGGTGCTCGTCCCATGTTGATTTTGCGAGGAGGTGTAGATGTGGAATCGGACCCCTTTTGTTAGCTGGCCTAAGACGCGTCTTTAGCCTTTGACCACTTGCGTCATTAAATTTAGCGCACATACTTGAACGCAGCGTAATCTCGCATGATCTGGGGAAGCGACAGCTGAGCTTTTTTACGAGCAAAGAAAACCCGGAGAACAAGACAGACAATCTGAAGAGCGCCATCGTTACACACAGACGAGCCCCACAGACAAACAAACACGTGTCTCAGCTCCAAACAGGGTTAGCTTCTTGATCCAAACTTATCTACTTGTAGGCCTCGGGACCCTTTCCAGCACATGGTTTGAGGAAGCTTTCGGCAGCCAGAATAGGGATATTGAGGCCCATATTCAACCACATGGGATGATCTAGTGTCCAGGGTTCAGCCACGACTCTTTAGTTGGGCTCAAACAACAAGATGAGAAAACCAGTTTACAGTTCAAAGGTGCATAATCATCATTTTATTGTTTCTAGCCCCTTTGCCCAGCATATGAGCGAAAATCTATGATCCAAGGCTGCTCTTGCCATGGTCCCATAACTATCGTATTGTGCTCACTGTACCTGACCGTTTACCCTACCGGATCATTCTCCCAAGCAGACTGACAATTACCAACCCTAACCTTTTGCCAAAGTATAAACACGAGCCCACAACGCAACTTGTTTTTCTCCACATCACCGACCATATCGACAGTAATACACTTTTGACGACACGAGATTGTAGTTTGCTCGACCCAACCATTCGGCACCTTCGAAGATCCACTCGCTCATGCCCTATAGCGGACTGGATTCAAAAGGGTGCCCAGAAAAACGTGAACGACCCATAGGAACCGGATTTTACTGGGGGACCCGTTAGCCTGGCAACTCGCTTGATTTCTATTCAAGGGTAACGCTCAGGCTTACATTCTTAGATAGGTATTTAGTTGCTTGAATCGCTTGATTCCACGATATCAAGTGTCGGCTTGAAAAGGCTCGACTTGGTAACTCCACGAGTTTTCGGCAACTCCAGCAGATTTCAATCCAGCATCGCGATCATCCCAGCATCGCGATCGTTCAACGCAGCTGCTCAACTCACCAGCTTTTAACCATCTTTCGTTAGGAATGCTTGCACTCTTTCCAGCAGGCCTGACACCTATATATACCTGTTTTTTTTTCCCGTTGTGGCCAGGTGCACCGCATATTATTTTCCGAGCAGTCTGATCAGCGAGCAAAGGGACCTTGAAGTCCATGCTACCACCTTCAAAAGAGCTCTACAAGCCATGCAAAAACCTCCGCCAGAAGCCACAGTGATCTGACACACTATTGGGAGTGAAATTTAGCGCTGGTTTTGGGGTTAAACTAAGTGGCGTCGGGTGAAATTTAACTGGGTCAAACTTTTCACCCCGAATACAGTTGAAAGATGATTGACAGTGATAGACGTGGAAGGGACCATAGTGTAGCTACAGTATCGGAGCAGCTGTCTGAGCATCACACGAGCGGTGTCATAACATAGACAGCACTCCAAAAACTCTTCTCTCTCCTCACTTCCATTCATCCACCACATGTATGTACACTTCCCCACATCGCCACACGCTAACGGCCTGCTAAGCCAGGTTCCGCACATGTGCCGATCAGAGGGCTCGGAACAAGTAGGAACGCTCGGATCACGTGATCAGAAACGGTCGGAAAACGCTGCCGAAACGGAATATTCCTCACGTGACCGCCAAAAACGGCAATTCTTCACGCCGGCGGATCGCGGTGGTTTGGTCTGTGATTACGTGTGCTTTCTGCCAGGAACTGTGGAGCAGGGTCGGCATAGGTGGAGGTTATAGGTTGGCCAGAGGGGTTGTTTGGGGGCCAATTTACAAGCAAACGACACGGGGAGGTCGTGGGGAGACGATTGGTGACACAAACAGCCAAAGCGCACATATAAAGCCCCCCCCCTACTCCCCTACAAACACCCCCCAGCGTACCCCAGATTCCCCCGAAAGTTTGCCGAGCCGACCGATACCCGACGACTAGGTTTGGCTCCAGAGGCTAAACGCACGCTCCTCCACAACCCGTGCATACACTTATATACCTCGGTTCTTCGCCCTCTCTCCCTCTCCAGCACGACTCCCCCCCACACACACAATGCGACTCTCTCTCCCCCGTCTCAACGCCGCCTACATTGTTGGAGCTGCCCGAACCCCCGTCGGCAAGTTCAACGGCGCCCTCAAGTCCGTGTCCGCCATTGACCTCGGTATCACCGCCGCCAAGGCCGCTGTTCAGCGATCCAAGGTCCCCGCCGACCAGATTGACGAGTTCCTGTTCGGCCAGGTTCTGACCGCCAACTCTGGCCAGGCCCCCGCCCGACAGGTCGTCATCAAGGGCGGCTTCCCCGAGAAGACCGAGGCCACCACCATCAACAAGGTGTGCTCGTCCGGCCTCAAGACCGTCGCTCTGGCGGCCCAGGCCATCAAGGCCGGCGACCGAAACGTCATTGTCGCCGGCGGCATGGAGTCCATGTCCAACACGCCCTTCTACGCCGGCCGAGGCCTCGTCTTTGGCAACCAGAAGCTCGAGGACTCCATCGTCAAGGACGGCCTGTGGGACCCCTACAACAACATCCACATGGGCAACTGCTGCGAGAACACCAACAAGCGAGACGGCATCACCCGAGAGCAGCAGGACGAGTACGCCATCGAGTCGTACCGACGAGCGCTCGAGTCCATCAAGAACGGTGCCTTCAAGGACGAGATTGTCCCCGTCGAGATTAAGGGCCGAAAGGGCACCGTGACCGTCTCCGAGGACGAGGAGCCCCAGGGAGCCAACTTTGACAAGCTCAAGACCCTCAAGCCCGTCTTCGACAAGCAGGGCACCGTCACCGCCGGTAACGCCTCCCCCATCAACGATGGTGCTTCCGCCGTGGTTGTTGCCTCCGGCACCAAGGCCAAGGAGCTCGGCACCCCCGTGCTCGCCAAGATTGTGTCTTACGCCGATGCTGCCACCGCGCCCATCGACTTCACCATCGCTCCTTCTCTGGCCATCCCCGCTGCCCTCGAGAAGGCCGGCCTCAAGGCTGACGATATCGCCCTGTGGGAGATCAACGAGGCCTTCTCCGGCGTCGCTCTGGCCAACCTCAAGCGTCTCGGCATTGACAAGTCCAAGGTCAACGTCAAGGGCGGCGCTGTTGCTCTCGGCCACCCCATCGGAGCCTCCGGTAACCGAATCTTTGTGACTCTCGTCAACGCTCTCAAGGAGGGCGAGTACGGTGTCGCTGCCATCTGCAACGGTGGAGGTGCTGCCACCGCCGTCGTCATCAAGAAGGTCTCTTCTGTCGAGTAAGTATATAGATGATTTATGATTTATGTTTTGAGTGAGTGGGTGTACGGAGTAGCCGTTTGAATGAGTTGCGTTTGAAAGAGTTGTAGCGTTGAACGAGTGTAGCGTTTGAAGGAGTTGCAGCGTTTGAACGAGTCGATAGCATGTTGACGTTGGTCGAACTGCAAGTTGCAATTGAGGTCTCGACCAATTGAACAGGGGTGGACAATGTCAATGGCATAAGATTCGTGCCTGCTGGCGGTCCAGACCATTTATCATAGACCGTGTATGATAAAGAATAGTTATGGATCGCCAACTATAGATGTATGTAGTGCATAACCGGCACGGCTGTGTGAGGCTGGCAATGACTAAAAGGAGAGCGTGTGATCGTTCTTCAGGCACACACAGTGATGGAATTGAACTCCCTACACTTCCCTCCTTTGAATTGTGTCAAACGGAAAAAGACGGAGATCATCTCCAGACACACCCTGTCAATGGGCGGATTTCCGGATGGATAACAACCACAATGCAATACAATCATGAATCGCAAGTCAAGGGTGAACTATTCAAAGTTCCCAAGTCGAATGGCTGCACTTCAAAGCATCTAGGGTGGTGGTGAGCCAAACAGGCTCTCATAGTTGTTGCACAGACGTCAACCCAATTGGGGGTAAACGTGCCCATGACATTGTGTCTACATTCTAAGCCACCGCCCCTGATCGCCAAGACTCCGAAGAGACCATCCACATCTCCCCAAGCCCACTATACGTCACAGTGTCAGAAACCGCACCCACGGACTGAACTCAACCACGACTGTGTTGAAAAGGAGATATGAACACCTGGCAATCGACGGTATTCATTGCGGATTCCGCTAGGCTTACAAAGGGCGACCTAACTTCAGACAGACTCAGGCTACCCAGACTAAAACAAACTCTGTGCTTCACCCTGGCTCGTGAGGCGGATGGATGTCTAACATGCCGAGGCGGCGTGTGACAGCTGAAAAAACAACGCCAAGGCCGTATTAAACCGCGTACTACTCACGCAGCAGGTTTTATGCTCGCTGCCCAACATTCCCAGCCAGCCAGACTCTGAAGAGGATATTTCAGGGCTGCAGCATCTGAGAAACTAAGCGAGGCTCTGCAGAGAAGGAGTTGGGCCGAAGACCGACATGCGACGCAAGAGAAACGGTTTCCGCCACAAAGACTAAAGCTCAGGCTCAAGGTGCGATGCTAAACACAGATCGCGTCGAGTTTCGGCGGCGGCTAAAAAAAAACCCGCCATTCACATGGCTTGCTCGTTGCTCGCTGTCTCAGCTGTCTCAGTTGCGGCTCAAAATGCCGTTGCTTTTTTCATTTCGGTTAGGCTGGAAAGTCTATACCGACACTAGGCCCCGCAGATAAAAAAGACGTACCACCAACACGTATAGAAGAGCTGCAGCGGGCTGTCAGACGGCCAGGTCGGGATGACCTGGCATAGCCCCACCACCCCGCGGAGACTCACGTGACCTTGGCGTTGCGATGCGCCGTTGGGAGCCTCTACTTTCTTGGTTCGCACTAGTGGCAGATTTCTGCAATGAGCCAGGCTAGCGAGCGCTGCTTAGGTTTGGCGTGTTCGTGCCGTGGATGGAGTGTGCGAGCGGTTTCGGAGCACTTTGGGTCGCGGGCTGTCGTCATCGACACTTTAAATCGCGTTGGGGGTCCGTTATAAGTCCGACAGGGTCTTTTGGTTCCGCAGGACAGCTGTCAGACGTCACCGAGGTATACACAGCATGCACCGGGGCCTCCAGTGTCTGGAGAGAGCTGGAGAGGCAGAGTCTGACAGCCTCCGACTGAGCTTGACAGGTTTTTGACAGGAGCTTCTTTGGAGGTCTGTAGACGGAGCTGAGCTTGTGCAGGCCGAAAAACGCCCGGGGGCATCGCAGGCCCCAGACCGCGCCCGTCTCAGAGGCGCCCGTCTTCTAGAAGTCCCGTAGACCGGATCCAGCAGGTCTCTGGCAAGACACCCAGATGATGATTGCTGAAGTTAGAGTTGAGCTAGCAAAAAGAACAAGTGAAGCTCAGCAGGCCGAGTGGGGGCTCTGGCGGCCTGGAGGCGTGTGGAAAAGCAGAGGAGGCGGTCCGCGCGCCCCGTTTGCGACAATCACGTGCACACACGCCCCCCTTACGCTTTCTGGACCCCCCAATCAACACACTCCACCATCTCCTTCAAACCTTGCTTAAATCATACGCACCTAATATCCACACTACTGCACGCTGACCGCATAATAGCAAGTGGAGCAAGTTGATAAAACGACGTTTTGCGCTACGCTGCTGAGACCGACGACGACCGAAACTCTGCGATGGCGACCTCTACGGCCCCGATAAAACGCGTCCATCCCCCCAACCCGAAAATCGCGACCCCCGTGGACTCGGACGACTCGGACGACATGTTTGACCTGGCCTCGGACACAGACAGCCCGTCCAAGAAGCGACAGAAGACGGAGACGGACAAGGTGGGCCGGCGCGGCCAGAAGCTCGACCAGAAGCTGCTCGACAAGTGGGACGACGAGGAAAACTACTACAAGACCATCATCGGCGAGGTGCTGAATGACAAGTACAAGGTGGTGGATCATCTGGGCAAAGGCGTCAGCGCGACCGTGGTCAAGGTGGAGGAGGTTGGCGACGACAAGGACGGCAAGAACGGCCACGCCTCCAACGGCCACGAAAACGACGGCCTGGCGGTGAAAATCATCCGAAGCAACGACGCCATGCGCAAGATTGGAGACCGCGAAGGCAAAATCATCGAGCGGCTCAACAAACACCAGACCACGCCCTCCGTCATCGGGCTCATCGACCGGTTTGACCACAAGGGCCACCTCTGTCTGGTGTTCGAGGGCATGCATTCCAACCTGCGCGACATTCTCAAGGAATTCGGACGCAACCAGGGCATCAACATCCGCGCGGTGCGTCTCTACGCGCGCCAAATTTTCACCAGTCTAAAAATCCTGCGCGAATGCCAGATTCTGCATGGCGACTTCAAGCCCGACAACGTGCTGGTCAACGCCAAACGGTCGTCCACCCGTCTGTGCGACTTTGGCTCCGCCGTGGAGGCCAACAAGGACCAGAAGACGTGGACGGAACCCATGCCGTATCTTGCATCGCGGTTCTACCGTGCGCCAGAGCTCATTCTGGGCGCTCCGTTCGACTATGGCGTGGACATGTGGTCCGCCGGATGCACTCTCTACGAGCTCTACACCGGATGCATCTTGTTTGCGGGCTCGTCCAACAACCACATGATCAAGTGTATCATGGACGTGCGCGGCAAGTTCAGCCACAAGCAGCTCAAGAAGGGCAAGCTCACGGAAAAGTACTTTGACGACAACCTCGACTTCAAGTCGGACGAGGTCGACCCCCACTCGGGACGTCTCGTCATGCACACGCTGAGATACACACAAAACCAGGCGCCCCTGCCAATCAAGAAGCTGCTCGGCAAGTGCAGGGAAACCGGATCAGACATCATCCTGCAAGGGCACCTGATTGATCTCCTCGACAAGCTGTTTTCGCTGAACCCCGACAAACGAATCACTCCAGAACAGGCCCTCGAACATCCGTTCTGCCGCGATAGAGAAGCAGACCACGAACACAACAACCAACAACAAGCATAAGACAATCGACACTTTGGCATGTAGAATAGACGGAGGACAGGGCATGAATAGAACTAAGTTATTTAACTGTGTGATGTACACAGCTACACCCAATCAATCATGTTTACTGTAGCCAGGGTGGATGTCACCTTGTTTTTCCTTTCCACTCCTCCATGACCTTCCTTTTTGATATTCCAGTGTATGTGCTTGTTCCTATTGCCTAAATATCCATAATAAACAGAGTGAGGTGTTGTACACGATCTCATACTACTTGTAGTCAGTCGTTCATAGATAGAGTCCAAGACACATTCTACGATTCTCTTCTCGATGCTATAATTTACTATGTACATTTAAATCTTGTGTCGTCCCTCGGGCTTGGTGTGGTAAGGGGACCAGATGCCTCGGACACTCTCGTTTATACTCTCAACGGGGCTCTTCATCTGCTTTCGAGGAGCACCGTCGGAGCTCTTGAGCATCTCAAACTTGCCGTCGATGAACCGGGGGTGCTTGTTCTTGCAGCAGATGGTCTTCTCGGCGCCGTTGACGAACTCGCCTCGGATGAAGGGGTGTCCAATGTCCTTGACGGCCACAAACTCGATCTCGGGGTTCTGGGCAGCGATCTTCTTGAGGTTCTTGTCCAGGTACATTCTGTGTTAGTCAATCTTGCAACAGTGGCAGTTTTTGGCTGGAAGTAGCGGCGCGTAGCTGATTTGACACCACGGAACACATGGTTGGGTTCGCACCACAAACCACACGCTTCTTCTCGTGATTGTCGTTGCATCACTTGTCTTCTCTGTTACTCACCTCATACCGTCGGAGGAGCCACCCCAGTTGCAGTATCGGAAAGTGACCCGCTTGCACTGAAGCACAAAGTTGCCGACACCGTTGAGGTTTCGGGCAACAGTCTGGTAAGCTGGTCGAGCCGACATTTTTGTGTGTTGAAGGTGTAGATATTTCAGACTGATCTGTGCGTTTAGGCTCGGTAATTTTGCAAAGGTAGGGTAACTGCGGAGGGAGGAAGCAGGGAGGAGAGATGAGCGTGTTTGAGGGTGTCAGAGGGGAGTAGTGGTAATGAAATGACACAGACAAATATAGTTATTTGATTTTGATTCGAATCATGTAAAAATATTAAGTCAATTATGAGGCGTACGGAATATGATGTGCCCCACTACTTCCAACAAATGTGAATATAGTTTGTTTGATTGGGAGCTCTGGTACTTCACATGAATAAGTAGGTTTACTTGAGTACAATCCCCAACCCAACCAGCAGTCGCCACTGGACTTCAACAAGGTTCCGTGCATTGAAGCGAATCAAACCAGGCTGACCAGCTATCAACATCACCAACACACCACAATGCTTCGAACTCGAGCCGTCGGTCTGATTTCCCGCTCGATCCACACCTCCCGTGTGTGTGCGAAAAACGTCAAGCTCGAAAACCCGTGGTTCAAGGGCGAGGGACCCATGGAGCGAACCAAGCGAAAGCTCGAGAACACTGCTGCTCGTCCTGGAGGAGCTCTGGCCGAGTACGATCTCTACGGCGACCTCGAGACCGCCCACAACAACGTGGAGGCCGTTCTCCCCAACGGATTCGTTTTCAAGGACGACAAGGTGCTGAAGAGCAAGTCGCCCAGCGGCAAGAAGCCCGTTGGAGCCATTCTGATGGGTCTTTCCGAGGTGCTGGCCTGGAACCTGACTCCCGAGTGCGTCAAGGGCCTCGACACCGGTCTGGTGGAGATTGATCCTGCTGCTCTTGGTGTCTTTGAGGTAGTCTACCCTCGACCCGAGCTGCTGATCTTCGGACTCGGCAAGAAGTCGCGAGTGCTGTCGCCCAAGACCAGAAACTACCTCAACTCTCTGGGAATCTCGGTTGAGATCTCCGACAGTGCCAACGGAGCCAAGAACTTTGACCTTCTGGCCACCGAGCGACCTGGTCTTGTTGCCGCTGCTTTGTTCCCTCCTGACCTGTGATCGCAAGAGCACGCAAGGAATGTATATAGTAATGTATTTATTGGAGTAATCGACTTGACGGGAATGTAACTAGCTGTTCATACAACTTGATATCATCTTTCGTTGCATGTCCTTCACGACTTGATCTGAAGGTTGTACGGAAGCCTCAAATATAGTGTGAACAAGAAGATCCTGAGACGTATTTTTCACTTCAAACATAGCAAAAGAACACGATCAGTCTTCCCCTTATTTAAATTTCACTCTCTTCACCTTCTCTGATACCACATCTCTCCTCACCTTCGCACCTCAGATAAACTTCAAATGCACAACACTAATATTTCAATCCAACATCTCGACCATCGACATCACACACACAAACCGCATAGATCATGGTGAGTATCTCCGCGACTACCAGCAATCACACCCTACTAACGCAGGCTGAATTAGAACGGCTTCCACCACACATCCAGCGGCTCTTCCCCGAGTGCCCTGAGCCACGGTACCTGGAGCCGATCGACTATGCTCCTGAGGACCGAAAAACACAGAAAATCTCGGGCGTTTCGGCGTATCTGGCGATGCTGAAGCAGCCCGATCCCGACTACGTGCCGACCGAGTCGTGGTTGGTCAAGCAGCAGCGAGAAAAGCGACTGAAAACCGAACGGCAGAAGGTGACCCAGCAGGAGCGAAAAGAGGCGTGGGATCCCAAGAAGGACGAGAAAATCGTGGGCGATCCGTTCAAGACGCTGTTTGTCGCGCGGCTGGCATACGACGTGACCGAGAACGACCTGGAGGAGCATTACATCAAGTTTGGACCCGTCAAGCACGTCCGGATCGTGCGCGACTCGACGAGCGGAAAAAGCAGCGGATACGGGTTTGTCGAGTTCCAGGAGGAAGACGACTTCCGAAAAGCATTTCAGATGACCAACGGATCGATCATCAAGGGCAGAAAAGTGGTGGTGGACGTGGAGCGAGGCCGAACCGTCAGTGGATGGCTGCCTCGACGTCTGGGAGGAGGCAAGGGCGGACGACACTACACAAAGGAGTCTGAGCGCAAACCGCTGGGTCCCCCCATGATGCCGGGAGGAGGAAGAGACCTGTTCCCTGGCAGAGACCGAGGTGGACCTAGGTCGAGAGACCCCAGAGGATCGAGACCACCGGAGGACTACAGAGACTCGTTCCGAGGCGGAGGACGAGGCGGAGGACGAGGAGGACGGGATTTCAGAGACCGAGACCCTCGAGATCGAGAACCCCGAGACCGAGACCGAGACCGAGACCGAGAACGAGACTCGCGAGATCGAGACCGAGATCGTCGGTCGCAGTACAGAGACAGAAGTCCTCCTCGTCGAGAGAGAGATAGAGGAGACTTCCGACGAGGTGCTGATAGGGGCGGAAGAGAACCTACAAAGTATTATTAGGCTGAGGGTATGTCTGGCATTTAGGTATATAGCTGTATTATTGTATTATACGCATTTCATCTGGGCACGTAGAGCAGAAAGAAGAGAGGCCGAAGATGTCTCAATAGCTCGATATTAAAATCCTATAATCGACAGGCACAAAATTTCCCGCCCGTTTCTTCGGCGAGTGTCATAATAACTGTGCTTGTAGGCCATCTAACAGTATCTGGACTATTGGGAATATGAGATGTTAGGGATACAAGGTCTGACAGGCACATCCAATACTAACAGTTGACTGAAGCGTTCAATATGTTAGAGAAATAACACTTACAGACTTTGAGCCTGGACTTATCTTTCCCCTCGCTTTGAAAGAGGTTTCCCAATGCTGGCCTGATCCTCAACACATAAGGGAAGTTGAGAAACAACACAGCTGCTTACAAGAACATCATAAAAAGACATCAAGCAACATTATAAGCTCAAGTATTTCACATTTATGAACACAGGAGTGAATAATAGGGCAAATAGCAGGCGAATTACGTAATCTTAGGGAAACTCAATTCGAACATTGTGAGCCCGGATCTCACAACCAGCCATCATAGTATAGTGGTTAGTACACCACGTTGTGGCCGTGGAAACCTCAGTTCGATTCTGGGTGATGGCAAGTGCCTATTCTTTTTGCCCCATACACGCACATATATTTTTCTATCCTCAAAGATCGTATTTCGGAGGGTGACAGATTGAGGTTTCCTCGCCCTAACCCTGGGTCAGATGTCTGATTGTAGAGGCCAAAATTTCAATAAAGTAAAAATTCGCCATCATAGTATAGTGGTTAGTACACCACGTTGTGGCCGTGGAAACCTCAGTTCGATTCTGGGTGATGGCAGCTTTAAGCTGTTCCAAACAAGCAGGTTTGATTCCTGCAAATATTTTTTTAATTTTTGTTTTGCGGAGGGTTTGATTTTTTGTTGAGATCCTAATCGAGTGGAAAACTAGTCGTAGAACCAGCTCAATATTTCCCTTTCCATCGTAGTCGCACTTTTTGTGCATTAAATCAAAGTTTGGCGACGCATGAAATTTCAATATCGGAGAAGTCTGAGAAAGTCCACAAGAACACACACACAAGCCATGTCCGACGTTGAGCAGCTCACTTCTTCCAAGCTCGGTACCAAGCAGTACTGGGACGACTTCTACAACCTGGAGAAGAACAACTACGCTGAGAACCCCAACGACTCTGGAGAATGTTGGTTCAGTGATTCTGGAGCCGAGGAGAAGATGGTGGATTTCCTTGTTCAGGAGGAGGAAGAGGGACAGGGCGAGTCTCTGATTGCGCTGGACTGCACCATGTGCGATCTTGGCACAGGTAACGGCCGCCTGCTGTTTAGCATCCGAGAAGGTGGATTTACTGGCCATCTGACTGGCCTGGACTACTCTCAGCCCGCTGTGGAGTTTTCTACCAAGATTGCCGAGCAGGAGGAGGTCGAGGACATCACTTTTGAGCATGCGGATTTCCTGGGAGATGCCGCCAAGTGGTCTACTGGCGACCGACAATGGGACGTTGTGCTGGATAAGGGCACCCTGGACGCTATTGCGCTTTCTGATATCCAGTACGATGGAAAGACCGGCGTGCAGAAGTACCCTCATGTTGTGCAGCACATGGTTAAGAAGGACGGTATTGTTCTGATCACCAGCTGCAACTTCACCTCGGAAGAGCTCATCAAGATTATGACCACAGACACTTGCCTCAAGGAGTGGAAGCACATCAAGTACCCTTCTTTCCGGTTTGGAGGCACCGACGGTTCTACCGTGTGTTCGATTGCATTTAAGAAGGAGTAGAAATGGTGGATTATACAGTAATATATTGATAAATGTTGGAACAGTGACATGGAGAGCGCAAACACACTGTAAGACAAGTCTAACATACACACAGCCACCAACTGGACTACAAGAACCTCGTACTTAACACTCTAATATTACACTATATCGTTATTCGTTAAACAGGGATCAGACCCTTGATGCCTGCCAGGAGCTGCTTGGCAGCATCGGGATTTCCGGTTTTGAGCGCGTACTGAACGGGCTTGTTGTCTTCGATGGTAGAAATTCGAACCACCTTGTCACTGGACAGAGAAGCTCCCATGCCCGCCTGGACCTCCAGACCCTTAACCAGACCCATGTTGAGCACGACTCGGTGAACGGCATCCGTTCGCATGACGATTCGGCCGCTGCAAGTCTCAGTAACGTCTTCCGGCTTGAGCTTGTTGATGTGAACCTGACCCACTCCTCGCTCCTTCCATCCCTCGGTGGTATTGGTGAGATCAAAGTAATACAGCTTAGCTCTACAGCTGTACACGCTCTCTTCTCCCTCCTCTCCAGTCTCCATGGACTCCTTTTTGGCCAGTGGGGCGCTGACTCCAATGTAATGCTCGGCCTCCTTTTCCTTTTCTTTCTCTTTTTCCTTCTCCTCGCTCTCAGCGGCCTCCTTGTCGTCCTTGTCCTCACCGTCCTCGGTCTTCTTGTCCTCAGACTTTTCCTCCTTCTTCTCAGCCCACGGGTTGTCCGACTTGGTCTCGTCCTTCTTCAGGTTGTTGAGAACCGAAGAAAAGCCGCCAGAGTACTTGGTGCCGGAGCCAAAAACGTATCCGGAAGACCCCGTAGATGCAGCAGCTGGAGCGGGAGATGCAGGAGTGGTGGTAGAGGTAGTGGCGGGTTTGCCCCAGAGGTTTCCGCCCTTGAAGGCACCGAATCCCCCAGAAAACTTGGAGTTGGAGCCGAAGACGTGCTTTGGCTTCGAGTCTCCGTTTGTGTCCTCCTTCTTCTCAGTTTTGGCAGGCTCAGCCGCAGTCTCAGCCTTAGCATCCTTGGACTCGGGCTCCTTGGTCTCCTCAGCCTTGGTCTCAGCATCAGCCTTGGGTGCCTCCTTGGTCGCCTCCTTAGACTCGTCAGCCTTGGCTTCCTCCTTCTCCTCCTTAGGCTCCTCGGTCTCCTTGGTATCCTTCTCAGCTGCCTCGTCGGCCTTGGCCTCCTCGATCTCCTTCTCAGCGGCCTTGATTTCGTCGGCAACAACCTGGGTCTCGTCGGCAATGGCCTTGGTCTCCTCAGCGGCCTCGGCAACAGCATCGGCAACGTCCTCCTCACTGGGAATCCACTTGATGCCAGTCGTAGGCTTGGTGGGCGAGGCCTCGACCTCCGCGGGCTCAGCAACGTCCTCCTCGCTCTTGCGACGCTTGATATCAATCTTCTGGGGGGTCGCGATGGACTCTCGCTCTTCTCGAGTTCGCTTGGACATGTTGGATCGAATTGTGGTAGTCAATATCGGCACAAATTATTTGGTGTGGTTCCCTGCACTGTGGGCGGATTGCGTTTGAGATTATGTAAGCGCACTCCGGGTAACTGTTGGTTTGGGAAGCTACAAGACGGTGGTGATATTTCGAGGCGGAGGGGAGTGATCAGTGTTATGAGGAGAGAAAGATGGTAAATCATCAGAGGTCAACACTACAGAAGAATCTTGCACCAATATTCAAACCCGAACAGTATTGCAACGAGAGGATTTCTAAAGACTTTTCATGCTCCCAACAAGACACCAACTAAAGCATAGTATTATGGTGATGTTTGCGATACGACAGAGATGGAATTCAGCTTCAAAAATGCTTGTAAATATATCCCATAGATCATATAATATCCACTAACTGCCAGAGCTATTTTTATAATCATAGATCTACTCCTATGCCATCTTGAAACAGGTCAAACGCCAACGGTACCTGAAACCCTACTCACGTTACAGTTCAATTAAGCCGCTCTTTAACAAAACGGATATCATCCTCAGCTTCTTCATCTGGTCCATAGCTCGAGGATGAGAACATATTTCTGCTTTCGGAGCATCTAAAACACATTTAGCAACAATCCAAACAACGTCTGGAACACCCAAACACACCTTTTATCCCACCCAGAGTGCACTGTAGACCGTTGTACTAACCCGTTGCCGGGACAACACCCCCGGCCGAAAAGGGTAATTCAAAACCACCCAAATATAGACCCCTAACTGTATCCCAGGCTGGACCTAAACATCCATTGCTGAACGACGTCTCGACGAAAAATGTCTCTCCCGGTGTATTTGCGGCTGCGCAAGGACGACAGCCAGCCCAGCTCGCGTCCCGGCTCCGCCTCGGACAATCCGTATTTCGAAATCGCCTCGGACGACTCCTCCACAGTCATCACCAACCCCCCAGAGAAGAGCCGAATCAGAACCAAGGAGAAGTTTGCATTTTCGGAGGTCTTTGATGGCTCCGGACAGGAGGAGGTGTACAAAAAGGTCATGCTGCCCATGGTCAAGAACGTGGTGACCGGAACAGGAGATGGTCTGCTGTTTGCCATGGGTACCACAGGCTCTGGAAAGACGCACACTCTGCTCGGAAACCCCCGTCTGGGACGCCCCGGTATGGTCCACTACGCGCTCAAGTCTGTGTTTGACGCCATTGGAGACCGGCTGTGCCAGTTTGAGGAGGCTGAGGCCGTTGCTGAGCGAACTGCAGGCGCCCACCGAGAGTCCCATGTGCTCGAGGCCATTCCCTTCATCGACAACGGCATTCTCACCCAGAGCCAGACACAGCTGAACCAGTTCATCGAGAACGCGGTCGTTGCCGAGAACGCAGACCTCTACACTTCGGTGGGCCAGAGATCGTCCCACGGCGTCTACATCTCCATGGTGGAGATCTACAACGACCGGGTGTTTGATCTGCTGGACAAGCGGCGTCCCGTGGTGGTCAAGTGCGACACCAAGGGCCGTTTCGGCATCCCCAGCCAGACCAAGCTCTTCTGCGCAACCATCCAGGAGGCCTTCCAGGTGCTGGAGCAGGCCCACGCTCTCCGAAGCACGCATTCCACAGAGTCCAACAGCGTCTCCTCGCGATCCCACGCTCTGTTCACAGTCACCGTCAAGCGTCTCGGTCGAACGATGACCACCACGAGCCTCACTATCGGCGATCTTGCAGGCAGTGAGCGAAACAAGAGCACCCGAGCCGAGGGAGAGCGTCTCAGCGAGGCCTGCTCCATCAACCAGTCGCTCATGATGCTCGGACAGTGTCTGCAGCGACAGCGGGAAGTCAAGGGCTACAAGCTGGACCGGTCTATTCTGCGGTCCTCGAAACTGGCCCAGCTTCTGCTGCCCGTGGCCTTCTCGAGGGACGCCATGACCGCGCTTCTCATCACAGCTAACCAGAACGCCGACTTCTCGTCCACCATCCAGATCATGCGATACTCTGCTCTGGCCCGCGATACCATCAAGCCGTCCGTGACCCCGGCGTACCTCCAGAAGCGAGACGGATCCAACCCTGCGACTCCTGCTCAGCGAGCCGTCTCCAACTCGTCCATCTCCTCCACAAGCTCTGGCATGTCCCACATGTCGTCCGCATCACACACCTCTCATGACGACACCAAGGACAACCTCATTCGAACCATTGCTGCGCTGCAGGAGCAGCTGTACCAGTCGCACCAGCGAGAGGAGGCTCTGGAGATGCAGATCCGCGAGGAGGTCAACCAGGAGATGGAGTCCCACATGGAGCAGATGCGACAGTGGTACCTGGACCAGCTGGACCAGGCCACGGACGCTGCTCAGAACTTCACCGACAAGAAGATTTCCATCCTGGGTCGACGTGTGAACAGCGACAACGGCAACGAGGAGCTGCTCAAGCTGCGAAAGGAAAACCAGCTGCTGCGACAGCGACTGAACGTCGACAAGGAGAACGTTTAGATTAGACGAGCGCAAGTTCAGACATTACTAATTACATAACTAATCATGATATCATTTAATAGGTTGTGTGAAGGACCGGTGGGCACTTCATGCCATAAACTACGGTGCTTTATCGGCAGAAAATCAGGAACAGAACCAAATGGTTAATAGTAAAACACTTAAGCATATAATATTAAAGCACTTGACAAAAGGAGTCTTTTGGTTCCATTCTCAGGGGTTTTGCATTAACAGAGCTCTGCCTAGACATCTTTCAGTTTTCTAATAAAGCTTGGTTCACGTCGCAAATCTGAGTCTGCCAAAGTATCCAAACATATGGCATGTCATTGTAAAGCTCTCTACGAGCTAATTCCTTTGGTACTACTCACCTGTTCGCATAGGCAATATCGCATCCTCGGGACATCTTTCAAGCAGCATATATTATCTGCAAAAATCCTGGAAAAGGACAAAGGAGTAACCAGCAAGGACATAACACAGTATCATGGTAAAGCCTTTGATGAGACAAGTCTTTTGGCTTTAGTTTCAAGTTTCTAGCATAAACAGACCTCATTTTAGACGTCTTTTAATTTTCTTAGAAGACCTGAATCGGCTGGAAAACCTCGAACTATTATAAAATGCAGCTGATAAGAGTGTCAATCTGAAGCTACAAACGGTGAAAATCCATCTATAACGCTTACTTACCGTTATCTCCAAAATTGCACACGCAGGACATCCTTCAAGCGGCACATATTAGCGGCAAAAATCCTGGAAAAGCACAAAGGGAGTGTGAGTAACAATAAAAAAGCAGACTGACTCAAACACCTGAACAAGGCAAATCTTTTGGTTCTACTCTCAAGTTTCTGGCTCCAACAGAGCCCCGGATAACCACCTTTAGTTTTTGTTATAAAACTTGAATCTGTCCGTGAACACGAGTATGCCCTAAAGTCAAAGATAAGAGGGTATCATCATAAAGCCCTGAATGAGATGAATCTGCTCATGCTAGAGTAGGTACTCTAGTACTAATATTCCACCAATTAGAGGTCTTTTCCTCCGCATAGACTACCTGCAAAAAACCTGGAAAAGCACCAAGGAGTCTTACGTAACGGCATTAAAGCATACCACCTCGAAGCCTAGAGAGAGGGGAGTCTTTTGGTGCTACTCTCAAGCCTCTGAGACAAACAGAGCTCTTTTTAGACACCTTTCAATTTGGGAATCCGGGTACTTTATGTCATAAACTACGGACACAAGAACATAACGGAGACGGGAAATGCCGAGAAGTAGACAAGCCATCTGGTGATGCAATGTCAGTTCGAGTACATAAGTCATTTAATACCTCCCCGAAGACAAAGACGAACGATGACGATCCGGGAACTGCTACACCCATGGCCAAGATGATACTTTACATTCATTTACTTCATGAGCACTGTCCTTGATGCAGCGCCTGTAGTTTACAGCAGCGGGTCTCTCGACCCCCCAACTACCCTCCTTCCCGAGCAGCATGCTTAGACGGTTCGTCGATCGGACATGTATCGCACAACAGCTCCCTGACCGGTGATGTCCACGGTCTTCTCGTACCAGGCGAGCAGAATAGCTCCCACGCCCTGCGACTGGCCCTGTGGCGAGCCCATGGCCTTGTACAGATACTTGATGAGCACGTCCTGCTGCTCCTTGTTGAGGCCCTTGACCACGGACGGGATCTCCGCAGACTTGGTCGCGCTGAGAATCTCAATCACGGACTTGAGGTGTGCGTCCTTGACCTGGTCGTCGCCGCCATAGGGAGCAAAGTCCAGAGCGATGGGCAGAGCGGCCTTGGCCTCGCCTCGTGAGATGGCTCCTCGAATCTCGGAGGCCACCTGCTGCTGCTCCGCGGCAGACACGGGCTTGCAGGGGGGAGTGAGGTCCTCCTTGGAGATGAACGAGTCGGGGTCGTACTGGTCGACGTCAATTCTTCGGAAGTCAATCTGCGACATGGTGTGTGGTTGCTGCTGGTGAGTTATTTGCAGGTGAGTGGTATTTGGCGATGTGCTGTGCTGTATGCATTATCAGAGTTTGGGAGGATAGTGACGATGGTGAGGGAGATTTGGAGGCTTGTGGGGATGTTGGCAGCATGAGAGGGGTTATTGAGTCAATGGATTTGGAAAGATGAACTTGTGTTTGTGGTCGATTGAATTGATCATGTCTCCAATCCAGCCAGCCATACACTCAAGGTAAACGGCTCAATTGAGACCACTTACCCCCCAGAATCATACTCAGATCCATCCAGAGAAGTATCAATTGAGTCAGGTCTGAGGATCACAATCATACACCAATTGTCAACTCCCGCAAACAACTGCTGACTCTTTTCACACACTCAAATACACAACCACAGATCGAACACACAAGCACACATGCACCGGGTTGACCCGAGTCATCGACCCGGAAAATAAGGTTTACACGCACATATTGACATCATCGAGGAGCCGAAATGGACATAAAAATTAATACAGAAAGCATTGGCGCGTGCTATCGACTGTGCGCAAGATGAGATGACCTCCGAGAGTGTATTTACCGGTGTCACGTGACCCCTCTGACCCCCAGAGTATCTGAAACCGCGGCTAACCTTGCCTCCTTGTTTGCCTGCTACCGCGTCTATTAAGAAAGAGACTACTAGCAATCACGTTCTGGCTAGTCTTTTCACTCATCTGACCTCATACTCAGACATCGCGGGCTCACGTTATCTTTGTGAACGGTCTTGCGTCTCCAGCTCCATCTCTCGCTACCATACACCCGATGATAAACCCCTTAGGCTCTCGAAAAGGAAATCAATTCCGAACCAAATAAGCATGACGTGCATTTGCCAGAGGCTTTGAATGTGGAGAAGAATAGTGGCAGGAGAAGGCGGAGGCCGTTGCACATGAACGACTTGACACCTCGCCCAGACAACGGCTTTCACGTGCAAAAGAAGGTCCTACGGGTCAAAAGAAGAGTCACGTGACACACATCTCCGTCCCACCCGCTCCTCTACTCTTCCGTCTGGGGTTGATAGACTCCGACGCTAGCCCGAGTATATATTGCAAGAGGTTAAATGATGGCCTCCAACGTACCGAGCAAACATGTCCTATAGCTGCGGACAGCAGGATGTGGGGTACGGAGAAGGTGTCTCTGAGGGCAAAAAAAGCGGGTCTGGAGACATAACTCGCCGGTTTTTTTTGATGTCACGTGGCCCAGCCCAGTTTTAGCCGCCAGTCGCAGCTTCCCAGTGGCTCCTTCCTCGGTTGGCAACCCAATCATACAGTGTCTATTATGTATAGGGTGTGGTGTGTGTCGATGAGAGGGGCGGAAGGGGTGCTCCAGAACCTCACGGCAGGAGGTGTTTTTTTGGGGGTGGTCACGTGATGTATCTGTTTAAACCCGCCCCTCTAGGCCCATTGGCGCTCTCTGTGGCCCCAGGGCAGCCCAACTGCGTTTCTGGGCCCCTCCACACCCTCCATCCTCTTACAGGACATGGTTTGCATTTGACTTCTTTTTTTGAATTTTCTTTTGCATCACCACCTAACACTAGCACACCACAGGCCTCGAGAAGCAACGCTACCAGCGACCCAGGAGGCAAGAGGCACGAGACAGAGGCGAACACGGCGAACCACGCACCCCCGCGCACAACATAGATCTCACGTGACCCCTGACACTGTTATTTCGGGCAGAATCGGAACCCCCGCGCACGACTAGTTTCACACCGACACAAACACAATGACGGACTCGACAAAACCCGCCGAGCTGCCACACAAGAGCGCCGAGCAGGCCCAGGCACAGCTGCTCAAGGCCGAAAAAGAGCAGCAGCTGGCGCTGTCGACCGGCGAGACCCCGGAACAGCGCAGTGCGCGATACGAACGCATGTTCCGCAAACTGGATCGAGAGGGCAAGGGCCAGCTGTCCAAGCAGGACTTCATGTCGGCCTTCAGCGGCACTCTCGGCGGATCGGTGCCCGAGTCTCACACACTGCGAAACGCCGACTCGCTCGTGAGCAACCTGGTGGATCTGATGGACACAAACGAGGACGGTCTGGTGGACCTGTCCGAGTTCCAGTCGTACCTGGAGCTGACGGAACAGAACCTGGTCTACCTGTTCCACATCATCGACGACAAGGGAGACGGCAAGCTGGATAGAGAGGAGCTAGCCGACGGAATGGCAGCCGTGGGGCTGGGCGACATGGACAGCGACACGATAGACGACTTCTTCAGCGCCCTCGACCGCGACAAGGACGGATACATCTGCTTCGATGAGTGGCGCGACTTCCTGCTGCTCGTCCCCAACGAGGCCGGCTCCACCCTCAAGGCCGCCTACAAGTTCTTCGTCGAGGAGCTGGATCTCAGCTCCGAGGGCGACGTGATCTTCCACAGAGACGTGCTGCAGGGCCTCGGGTACTTTCTGGCCGGCGGTCTTGCCGGCGCCATTTCGCGAACGGCCACCGCTCCGCTCGATCGACTCAAGGTCTACCTGATTGCCGATCCCGTCGAGCCCGCCAAGGCTGCCGCAGGAAGCGCAGCCGAGGCCGTGGGCCAGAACATTGCCAAGAACGCGGCCAGGGCAAAACCCGCATCGGGCTTCGTTTCGGGGTTCATGGCGCGACACCACGTGCTGACCAGCGCCATCAAGAACATTTGGGCCGAGGGCGGCATCCGGTCCTTCTTCATCGGCAACGGGCTGAACGTGTTCAAGGTGATTCCCGAGTCCGCGATGAAGTTCGGCTCGTTCGAGACCGCCAAGAAGTTCCTGTGCACGCTGGAGGGCGTGGAAGACACGGCCGACTTGTCCCGCGCATCGACTTTCCTGGCCGGAGGTATCGGAGGAGTCGTGTCGCAGTTTGTGGTCTACCCCATCGACACGCTCAAGTTCCGGATCCAGTGCGAGCCCCCCACCGGCGCTCTGCAGGGCAATGCGCTGCTGTGGCACACCATGAAGCAGATGTGGCGCAACGGAGGTCTGGCCACGTACTACCGGGGTCTGTGGGCCGGTCTGGGAGGCATTTTCCCCTACGCCGCGCTCGATCTCGGCACGTTCGAGGTCATGAAGCGAGGATACATCACGCGGGAGGCCAAGCGGCTGGGATGCGAAAACTCGGACGTCAAGATCGGCAACATGGCCGTGCTGACCATGGGCGCATTATCGGGCTCGGTGGGAGCCACGGTGGTCTACCCCATCAACCTGCTGCGAACCCGTCTCCAGGCGCAGGGCACCGCGGCCCATCCTCAGACGTACACTGGCATCATGGACGCATACCACAAGGCGGTCACCAAGGACGGCTACCGGGGTCTGTTTAGAGGACTGGCTCCCAACCTGGCCAAGGTGGCTCCCGCCGTCAGTATAAGTTATTTGGTCTACGAGAACACCAAGACAATGTTGGGGCTGGAGTAGTGCTTGAGTGGCCTCCTCCAGGTGCTGGAAATAGAAGCATAACATAACGCATGTTGAATATAATAGAGCATAGAAGATGTAGCAGAGGCAGTAGGCTGTACTTGTAGAGTCGTGTTTGTGAATGTGTATACAAATAAATAAATGTCTATAAGGGGTTATGTACAGGGAAGATTGGTTTGTTTGCGGGCTCATCAGTATGCTGACAGTTACACATACTCCACCCACGAAACCACCTCTATCGGGCCCGATTCGATCTTTCTGACAACAATGTCTTCCAGTCCAGGCACACCCTTGCCTTTCTGTGTCTCTGAAGACACCCATCCTTCCACAGAATGGCTTCCCTCCAGCTCACACTGTATTTTGAAGGTGTGTTCGAGCTTGGAGGGGTTGAAGGTTGGTCCAAAGTTGGCCAGTCGTGTGAAGAACGCGTGGAACTCGAGTTGGAGGTCGTCTACCAGCGTAGGAGCGTCTGTCACAGGCACGGTTTGATCTGACTCTGGGATCACAGGGATGTTGACCTTGATTGGCACCTTGGCAACGTGTTTAGCAGCCGAATTGTAGAGCGATATTGCCATGGCACCGCACTTGCCGTCTTTGATCAGATCGAGGCACTCTTGACTTGCTTCATCGATGTAATCCTTGACCACTGGAGCTCGACAGAGCCACACAGCCGTGTTGAACTGACGCACTTGAGCGAAGGCGTCTGCGGGGTATACGTTGAAGTAGTAGAGGATATTGTGGACGATTACGGCTATAAACGTCCTGATGCTATCCAGTACTGCAGCGTACGTTGTGGTATCTGGTTCTATCATGTGGTGAAGATGTTATCTGCAGAGGAAGGCATGCGTCATGATTGCTTCAATTACGCCAAACATTAGGCTGTCTAAAATGTCAACTAAATAAAGTTCATCAACTAAGACTATGCAGCGTCAATGTGGCAAACATCGCGTTCCAAATGCCGTAGAACTGAATCCTTGGAACCAGATTTTTGGCAGTGTGCTTAACCAGCTGATAGGCACCAGTTGCCAAACCCATGCGTTTCTAGCCCATGTCTGAGGCCCTTTTATTGACACTTCTCAACCTTGTTTACCTCATGCAGCTTAATTGAAACGCGTTCGCCACACGATTTCTACACAACACACGCCACACTCGCATATGTCTATCCAGGCTATAGATACCGCGTCGATTCGGCAGATCACGTCGGCCCAGGTCGTCACCGACCTCAATTCTGCTGTCAAGGAGGTCGTGGAAAACTCACTGGACGCCAATGCCAAGAACATCGAAATCAAGATCTTCGACTACGGAAGGGACCGTGTGGAGATCATTGATGACGGAGACGGCATTCCCAAGTCCGAGTTCGATCATGTGGCGCGCAAGCACATGACCTCCAAGATCCACGAGTTCGAGGATCTCGCCAGCGTTCTCAGCTACGGCTTCAGAGGAGAGGCTCTAGCATCCATCTGTGAGATGGGAGAGCTCGAGATTGTCACATGTGGAAACACCAGCGAGCCCGCTACACGTCTGGAGTTTAACCGCGACGGCTCTATTAAGAGCTCCAAGCCCGTGGCTGGAAAACGAGGCACAGCTGTGACGATCAGACGTCTTTTCCACAGCGCCATTGTGCGGCGAAAGGAGTTTGAGAAGAACGCCAAGAACACCCACCCGGGGCTCATTCGAATGCTGGAAACGTACGCTATCGTGCGACCAGACGTGCGGTTCAGTATTGTTCACATCACCAACAACAAGAACCGAAACGTGCAGCTGACTACAGATGGATCCGGAGACATGCTCAAGGCGGTGGGACGGGTGTTTGGAAATGAGCTCAAAGCGCACCTGATGGACGTCGACTTTTCGTTTGACGTCAATTACACAAAGCGGGGCTTCCTCGCTGCCGACGATCTACCCAGCTACGTCGTTCGGGTTACCGGCCTTGTTTCCAAGCCCGTTTTCGGTATGGGACGTAACGCCAACGACAAGCAGCTACTGTACATTAACAAGCGTCCTTTCAACATGAAGAAGCTACAGAAGGTGTTCCAGGATGTGTACACGTCGTTTGTGCATCTGCAGAAGCCCGTCTTGATTATCAACCTGGACATCCCTCCCAGTGCCTACGATGTCAACGTCTCGCCCGACAAGCGAACCATCATGTTGCACAACGAGGTTGATATCGTCAACTGCGTCCGAGAAAACCTCGTGGACGTTTTCGAGTCTTCTGGACAGTCCGTTCCTCGGCACACGGTAGACGTCAAGACCCAGCCTATGAGCAGCCAGTCTTATTTCAGTGTCAAGGACGAGGTCAATGGCGACGAAGAGGAAGCTGAGGAGGCAGAGGAGATGGAGGAAGTTGAGGAGGTTGAGGAAGTGGATGTTCAGCCTGACGAGTCTGCGACACCGGATGACTCCACTTCTCCAACTCAGGAGCCCGATACACAAACCACTGCTAGCCAGATTGAGCGAGCTGGACTCTTTGTCACAGAGGAGGGAGCTCAAGAGGAGGCCGAAGAAGATGTATCCATGACCTATGTTGAAGATACCGAGTCGCTGGTTATCAACCATATGACCACAGATGAGGTTGAGGAAGTGGCCGATGCCGAGAACGAGGAGCAGGAGGATGAAAACATGGTTGACGAAGAAGCAGAGGAGGCCGAGGAAGAGGAAGAAGAAGATCCTGATAACATTCCTCCAGAGTACGCTTACATTGACACAACTGCCACACAAGAGGAGGAGGGCGAGGAGGAAGAACAAGGAGACGATGACGAACATGACTCTGTCAACAACTCTCTATCCTACTCGCAGTCGGACACCTCCATGAATGAAGAAGCCGATACCTCGGTCTCACTATCAGCCCCAGTCACTAGTCGAAGACGAGTCACCAAATCCAACTTGAACAAGCTTAACCTGTCCCAGCTTTCTGCTCGGCCGTCTTCCTCGTCTAGTCGTCCTTCTACTGCGTCTTCCGTTTCATCCATTCCTGCATCCCAACGACCCTCTTCCAGAAAGCGCACTTACGCCAACTTGCCCGAGTTTGAAACCTTCGGACAGAGAGAGTCGCTCACAGTTACTCCCGAAGATATCGAGCGAGGCAAGCTAGCTTTGGAGTCTTTGGAAGAACTGAACTCCTCGTCCAGCACTTCTCAGCTTCAGACTTCTGCTCTGGATGACTCTTCTGCCGAGTCCAAGCTCAACCTCACCATTTCCAAGAATGACTTTCTCAAATTCAACATCATTGGCCAGTTCAACGAGGCTTTCATCATTGTTTCAGACCCCGAAAACCTTTTCATCATTGACCAGCACGCCAGTGACGAAAAGTACAACTTTGAGCGGCTACAGCGGGACACGAAGATCACTCCCCAGCCTTTCGTGAATCCTCTCACAGTGGAATTGACACCTCTGGAGGAGTCCGTTGTCAGCAACAACCTCGACTTGCTGAAAAAGAATGGCTTCCTGGTGACTATTGACGACTCTCTTCCTCCAGGAGAGAAGTGCCAGATTCGAGGCTTCCCCCAGACTGGCAACATTGTTTTTGGCATGCCCGACTTTCGAGAACTCGTTGTTCTCTTCGAAGATAACCCCGGAAACGACTCTGTTCGTCCCAAGAAGGTCAGAGACGTGTTTGCCTCCCGAGCCTGTCGTGGAAGTGTGATGGTGGGAACAGCTCTCAAAGAAAAGGAGATGGATCGCATTGTGCGAAACCTCGCTGGGCTCGACAAGCCCTGGAACTGTCCTCACGGAAGACCCACTATGCGACATCTTATGGAGATTGACAAGTGGCCCGTCTTCACTCAGGATTATGAGTACTAATTATTGTATATACAGAATATCATTTTAACAGCGACAACTCGTGTAATTATTCAATGTTCATTCATCCTCGTTACATACACCTCCTCTATATATACCATGCATACTCGGAGTGATACCCAGTTAAACGGCCGTCTCTATTTTGCTCCTCCGAGAGCATCAGCAATGCCGACAATCAAGTTCAGCATGGCCAGAGACTCGTCTGCTCCGTCGGCGAGTCGCTTGTCAGTGACAGACAGCAGCTCGGCAATCTTGCTCTTCTCCTTGCCCTCGATCAACGGGTCGGTGATGATCAGATCATGCATTTGTGACGTGATCTGGGCACTGCTCCAGCCAGAGTAGGTCAGCTCCTTGACCGCGACGAGAATGTCGGGCACGGCGTCTCCAATGGGTCCCTTGGTGTCTCTGCAGGCCTTGAGAATGGCTCTGAGGGTCTCTGTGGGAATGACGCCTGCGGTTTCGTTCACGTCGGAAATGGTGATGGCTCTGGTCTCGGCCATGGTTGCATCTCCGTCCTCGTCGTTCTGAGAGCCCGTATTTTCGCCCCGGAGACGCGAGCACGACTGCAGAATGGTGATTGCCCGACGCAGATCACCGTTGGCCACCTCCAGGATCTTCTCCAGCACTCCGTCCTCCACGGAGAGGTTCTCGGCGTCGGAGACATGCTGCAGACGAGCCAGGGCGTCGTTGCCGTCCAGCAGTCGGAACCGGAACTTGGAGCAACGAGACGCCAGCGGGTCGATGATTCGGGTCACGTAGTTGCAGATGAGGCAGAATCGCGTCTGCGCGGAGTACGTCTCCATGGTTCGTCGCAGGGCACTCTGGGCGTCTGTCGTCATGGAGTCGGCCTCATCCAGAATGATGATCTTGAACGGCGGGCAGGGGTACTTCTCGGCAATGTGGTCCTTGGGCGCAACGACCTTCTGGGCCGCAAAGTTCTTGATGCTGTCTCTGACAATGGCAATGCCTCGCTCGTCCGACGCGTTGAGCTCCAGCACTCGATCCTTCATGAGTTCGGGGCCGTACAGCTCCTTGGCCAGGGCGAGCACGGTCGACGTCTTTCCGGTGCCGGGAGGACCGTAGAAGAGCATGTGTGGCAGGTTGGCGGATCCAAGAGTTCGCTTGAGGACGGTCACGGCGTGATCCTGCGACGAAACGTCATCGAGCGACTTTGGACGGTACTTTTCGACCCAGGGCGGCGGGGCCTTGTTTTTCGACGCCTTCTTGCCGTCGGCGCGCTGTGCCTGCTGCGATTTCGCAAAGAACGATTGCATTGTGTGTGGTGTTGGCGCTGTGTTCTCGAGAGGACTGATTTACTGCATGAAAAATACGTGACGCGTTCCAACTTTGTGGAGTGGGACGAGCTGCAGGCGAGGCTCTCGATAACTAAAAAATAATTAATTGCTGGTTGAAAACCTTAGCCTTTGATGAAACAAGACGACAGCTGTCCTGTAGCGCCTGCCCTGCTGAGTGTAGCGAATTGTGGCAACATGCCTATATAAGGCGTCTGTCTCCAGGAACACCTCTTTCCTTATTCGCTTTCAAGACGCATCCGATTAGTCAGCAGTTAAGCCTACAACACAAGGCTCCGAATTTTACTGCTACAACTTCAACATGCCCAAGCGATTCTACGCAGTCAAAGAGGGACGCTCTCCTGGAATCTACTCGCTCGAGGAAGCCCAGGAACAGATCAAGGGCTTCAGCAACCCGATTCGACGTCCTCCAGGATGCTGTCAAGTATGTGAACGACTTCCAGCCTGGCGCAAAGCCCCGAGAAGGACCCAAATGTCGGTGTGGGACGCCCAAGACCAAACCCGACCAAGCTACCGTTGATGCTTTGAGAAAGACCAAGGCCCTGGCTGACCATTTGGCTATTGAAAACAAGAAGAAGGAAATGAACTTCATGGTCAGTGGCATGAGGAACCCAGGGGCTTTGCGGCCGCTCAAGCCAAACAGGCAGCCACTTGCCGTGCGCTTATCGCTGCCAGAGAAAGAACAAACGGCCTTCTCGCCAGCATGGAGCGGAGATACGAGGACTTCTACGAGAGATTGTACTGGGTTACGCTCGATTGCATTTACGACAACTTCCGTGCGGCCGATATGCATTCTATCTACTCGGACTACGACGTCTTCGAATGCAACTCTCTAGAACTGGCGAGAATTCTCGCTTCTTCAGGACCCGACAAGACTTACCACGAGAAGTTCGAGCAGTATCACAGCTATGTCAACGACAAGGGCCAAACAGTCTACCAGATTTTCACAGATGGCGCCTGCGACAACAACGGCAAGGAGAATGCCGCTGCTGGATGTGGAGTGTTTTTCGGTGACAACAGCCCTTACAACTACTCATCCACTCTGTCGTTTAGCTACCCTCACACCAGCCAGACCGCTGAATTGGGTGCGATTTTGATAGCGTACGACACCGTTGAGGATATCTACGAAAATCTCAACGACAAGCGCTTCTTTGAGGTCTACACCGACTCCAGCTACGCTATTGACTGTCTTACGAAATGGTGCCACACCTGGAAGAGAAATGGATGGAAGACCCAAGACGGTGTTCCGGTGAAGAACAAAGACCTGATTGAGGCGATCTTGAAGATGCAGCAAAGCGACAAGTGCCGCAATGTTCTTGGCATTAAGAAGGTCCAGGCCCACGGCACTTCCGAGGGAAACAACAAGGCGGACCAGCTGGCACGAGATGGAATTTACAAGAAAATTATGAAATTTGATTAATTAGAGTCTATAAGAATGCGATACGAGTACGAAGAAGCGAAGTTACAAGTATTAGCTAATTCTTACAACATTGATACCCTTGACAAGACTACGATAATTTGATACAATTGATACTACGAGTCACAAATACGAACTGGCTGATGTTACATTAGTTACAGACTGCTGCTTTAAAACAGAACCACCATAACGGGAAGTGCCATGACAGCACCAACAGCAAGTTGGATCGCGTTGTTTCGCGATTGGGTATCACTTGCATGGCCACCTCGAGTGGAAGAAGAGGGAGAGCCATTGGCAGCTCCAGGGAGACCTCCCTGAGGGCCAGGGGAACCAACACGGTTTCTATCAGCGTGATCAGGTCTACTGCTGCTTCCAGAGTTGCTGCCAGGCTTACTGGCGTCTCCGGACTTGGCTCCAGGAGTCTGGGCATCGCCAGCAGAGTCAGAACTGTTCTCAGACTGACTTCCAGCTCCTGCGTTACCTCTCGAACCAGAAGCGTGGTGAGCACCTCCGGGGGTGGCAGAGTCTCCAGAGCTGGTGGATCCTCTGCTAGGAGAGTCAACATCACCAGCAGCACTGGTTGTAGCACAAGGAACAAGGACAAACACCGTCACATCTCCAGCAGACGCGCCAGAGCTGATGACTGTTGTGGGGCTCATAGGAGCGTCGCTGCCGCTAGCAGTGAGGTAGACCGTCACTGTAGACTTGGAAGATGGGGCGTGAGTGACATGTGCGCTTGAGACAGCCTTTGCAAGGGTTACCTCACCAGAAGGAAGAGAAGTCGTGACCTTTCCAGATGAGGAAACCAGGGTCGAGCTCGTGTGAACAGAAGAAGTACTGTTCTGCGTAACAGGAATAGAGCTTGTGGTGTTTGCAAAGACTGTGGTGTTGGCAAAAGCAGTGAGATTGGCAGGGACAGTGATGTTCGCAGGTGCCGTGATATTGGCAGGAGTGGTGATGTTCGCAGGTGCCGTGACATTTGCGACAATCTTGGGAACAGCTCCCGAAATCTCAGGCAGCTTGGTGACCTGCTCGAAGGGAAAACCATCGGAGTTTGTGAGGGTCTCAGTTCCAGGAGTAGGACCGACCACGGTGCGGGTTGAGTTGATAGAACGGGACACCTCTGCGTAAAGCTGGCCCTGAGCGTTTGACAGCGTAGTGGTTCCAGGGGTGGGTCCAACAACAGTATGGGTGGACAGGGGAGTGGCAGTAGCCGTTACCTGCACAAAGTAGTCGCCCTTGGAGTTTGTGAGAAGCTCAGTGCCGGCGGTGGGTCCGGGGACAGTGTTGGTCGAGACAGGGGTGGCAGAGACCTGCACGTAGAAGTCGCCCTTAGAGTCCTTTAGCGTCTGGGATCCCTGCGATTTACCAGGGACAGTAACAGTTGACAGAGGAATGACGGTGACTTGGACGTAGAAGTTGCCATTGGGGTCCTTGAGAGTTTCCGTGCCCTTTGCGGGACCAGGCACTGTGATCGTCGCTCCAGGAGTGGCTGTAATCTGAACATAGAAGTTGCCGTTTGAGTCTTTCAGGGTCTCCGTGCCTTCGGCTGCACCTGGAACAACTCTGGTCGACAAAGGGGTAGCAGTGACCTCGACATAAAAGTCACCGTTGGAGTCTCGGAGGGTCTGAGAACCCGCAGGGTCACCAGGGACCGTCACAGTCGAGACAGGAGTAGCAGTAACCTTGACGTAAAAGTCGCCGTTAGAATCCTTAAGGGTCTCTGTGCCTTCAGGATCACCGGGGATCGTCACAGTCGAGACAGGAGTAGCAGTGACCCGCACATAGTAGCCACCGCGGGGATCTTTGACCGTCTCGACTCCAGGAGAGTTGCCAGGAACAGTGATGGTAGCCGTAGGAGTGGTTGTAACCTGCACGTAGTAGTCTCCGTTGTAGCCCTGGATGGTCTCCCATCCCTCGGAGTCTCCAGGAACAGTGATGGTCATACCAGGGGTGGCCGTAATCTGAACGAAGAAGTCGCCTTGCGCATTCAGGGGAGTCTCTGTGCCAACCATGAATCCAGGAACAGTGTGAGTCGAGACAGGAGTATGGGTCACCTGCTCATAGAAGTCGCCCTTCTCGTTTTTGAGAGTCTCAGTACCCAAAGCGGGTCCTGGGACAGTGACGGTCGAAACGGGAGTCGCAGTAACTTCCTTCAAGTAGTTACCATCAGGCTGCTTGATGGTTCTAGTTCCTACCTTGTGGCCTGGAACAGTTCGCGTGGACTTGATCTTTTCCAAGGGAATACACTGGCCCTGGGGAGTAGGGGGCCAGTTGACGACCATAAGGACACCTGCATCATTCTGCTCAACCCATCTCGCAGCTTGCTGAGCAGCGTACATGTTGTAGACGGTGGTGATGGCGTTGTTGTAGTCTGCGAGTGTATGAGGTGCCTGTTTCTTGTTCAGGGCCCAGTCGAAGGCATATTGATTCAATGCAGTGTCAAAATTGCTTAAGGCATTGGACCAGTACTCGGGTCTGCAGGTGATAGGATAGACGTAGTAGGAGAAGTCCTGCTGGAGTTGAAGGTCGGAGAGAATTCGAGCATTGCCAAAGTGGTACGCAGCATCCTTGACTTGCTGGTGGTTCACACCCGGCACAAAAGTGTATCCTTCCTTCTTGGCGACAGTCTTAGCGTAATTGGTAAGTTGGTTCAGCTCTTCGTCAGCATCATCGAGGAGTAGCCGGGGCACAATTCTGTTTCTTAGGTTCTGGTCTGAGGTGATGGTCGCAAGCGCAACGCAGGCAAACAGCACAAGTGCCAGAGGAAAGAATTTCATCGGCGAAGTCGGTGAGGATTGATAATTGATTGCTGGTTGTCTGAGCTATTTATGAGAATCATTTCCAATCTCATTCTGAACAGTTCATGTACCTCTTCGTGTCGTTGTACAGCAGGTCCTAAGGCGCGTTATGGTCTAACGCAGAAACCGATGCTAGCCCATGAGCTGAAGTTACTAGTTTGTGTTTCGTAACCTATTGATCTTGTCTAGCAGTCGGGTATGTGCCATGCTTTGGTTCATTCCAGTCGTTTTTGACTCGGCCTTCTTCTCCAACCAAAACATTCCCTGCAGAGCACGTCCCTTGGTGGGGACTCCAATGCAAGTTTAAGATACTTCCTCGCGTGACTTGCTCGGAGTTTGGTCATGTGGATTCGTGAATTAGAGTGTAGTCGAGTCGGTACGCTCTGGTGTTTTTACACTATAGCATGAGTACGAGAAGTCAAGAGAAAAGTTCCTGTTTGAGATTTAGCTAATCTCGTGATATTTGTGGAGATTTCCCTGCAGATTTCAGCACTGGGTTCGGGATCTTGGTGCCATGTGCGTATGCAAGTTTACTAGTCTCATACGGGAAACTGTTGGTTCCGTTTACACACAATCCTTAGTCCGATAGGATCACACCAACTTTTCGGCGGGCCAGTACTGTTACAACTTGGAAGGTATCTTACAACTGTAAGTACATGTACTGGAGTTATGAAAAACTTTTGAAATGTTTGCTGAAATTAACACTGTGGTGCTGTTGATATGACAGGGGGGGGCTAATTACATACACACCAGTCGACCAACACTTTGGCGCCAGAAGGAACCACATTGTATGTATCTGTCTGCACGAATCTCACTAGATCTAGTGTTTGGACGAAGACATAAAACAGATTGGTGCGCTTTTATGAAGTATCCGTAACTGCTTCCTGCAGCATGTAGGGTCAGTGGGCTTTCTGGTCTGGTATTACGTATCTTTGGGCAATAACTCTGCAAATTTCAAAGAACTGCTTAATTGATTTATTTGGAGTACCGATATAAATTACTATGATATCATAAAACGGTTATGAGAGGCTGGGCAACGGTTTCGATGAGCCGACTTCCGTGCTAAAAAACCGTTCTAAACTTATTTCTCGATGAATGACGCCATGGTCCAGCCTAAGGGGCCACTTTGTGGTATGTGCAGAAAGCACCCTAATTCGGTAAAACAACACATTGCATCTCACCCCGCTTTTGTTTGGAAATGCTAACTCGAGTTGAGGATAAGTCTCGGGTATGCGGACGGACCAAACTCTGACACATTTGGGGAACAATTTAGCACGTCAAAAGCACGAAGAGAATATGTCTTATAACTCTGGATGGGCCAGGATGAGTGCCATCTTTTTCGCCCAGAGGGGTGTGTTGCTACGTGCTTAAACGACGCCATAACTGCTGGTGTCTAATGTGTTTGGATAATCTGGGCTAGGCCGTTTGAATCTGTAAACACTTCGGGAATCAAGTGGGCACACGTGCTGAAGTGGTAAAACGTGCTCCATTACGTCGGAGTGTTGGCTCCACACAAATCTCGTCAACTCTGTCGCACGGCATTGAGAAACATTCATAAGCTGCCTGAGAGGTACGTATGTGCTAATCAGTAACATTATTGCTTCTTTGTGGCACTGCATGTGTTGTTCAACGTTTTTATACTGTCCCATCCCGCCAATAACTATCGATGTATTGTCGCTGGCACCTACGACCTTCGCTCCCCGCAGGAATGTTGCAGACGACGATCATAATAGTCCGTCAAATTTAATTACTCTGAGTCATAATTATCCAGGCCCACAATTGCACAACACACGGTGCCATTTGCATATGCCATTGGCCACTTTTGCTGTAGCACGTTCTAGGCTCAAATATGGTGATCTAGTTAAGTGGATACGTGCACCTTGCATCATCTATGCATGCAACGGAAGACTTCCCGCGTTAGGCAACTCAAACCTTTGCCGCGAGTGTCAAGGAGTAACTGTCACCGCTAAAGAGCCTCGTCATGGTTCTAGATGTTTCTCATAGCTTCCATGAAGCTTTCTGGGGCTGATTGAGAACAGAAAACGTCTCATTATTTCTAGAATCCTACATTTCCGCCTATATAGTCAACAACTTAATCCTCATCGTATTATGGGGGCTGGTGCAGTGTTACATGTGCGTGGTGAAAACTTCTCACAACGATACTGTTGGAAAGCTGCTAAAAGTAATTTGCAATTCAGAGATATGAGTTGAGACTTGATGCCAATAACCTAAGTTGGTCTCTTTCCAAGTCTTGAGCACAAACCATCCTGATAACCGAACTTTGCCTTCTCATGCAAGTTGGATTAGCTCATTCATCTGCTACAGTGATTTACTGTCCCCGCACAACATCAACTTACACCTGTCACCACACTTCTTACCCACATGGCTAAGACATACAACGCAGTCAAGGTCGGGCGCATCCCGGGAGTCTACACCGATTACTCCGAAGCGCTCCAGCAAACTCGAGGATTCAGCAAAAATGTTCAGAAGAGGTTCAAGGACTATGACGACGCCAAGGCGTTCGTTTCAGGACCCCAGGCTTAGAAGGTCCACAATCCTCGTCGAGCGCAGAAAGAGGCCAAGGAAAGGGCTGCTAAGGAAAAGGCTCCCAAGGAGGAGGCTGAAGCAGCAGCCAGAAAAGCTGCTGCTGAGGAGGAGGCAGAGAAAGAAAAGAAGCGAGTACGACAGAGGGCTTACTGCGAGCAACTCAGCGCTGAATCAAATAATCGGAACAGCGAATTTGGGGTTAAGCTAGTCCTAGAAGAAATTGCTGCTGCTGAAAAAGGAGTGACTAAGGCTACAGCTGCTCTTGAGTCCGCAAAGCGAGAGCTAAAGGGCAGGCTGGAAGATCTCCGCGAGAAAACCTCTGAACTGGCTCGAGCAGATACTACGGCTATACGATACCGAAATCGAACAGATGCCTTTTATGTTGCTGAAAAGGGAGTTTTTCTCACTTCGGAAGATGCTACAAATGCGGCCAAGGGGGCTGCCGTTTCCAAGTTTGAGACTTTTGAAGATGCCATGCACCAGGCCAAACGGAACAAGCCCTCCACCGTCCCTCTTAGCCGAGAGCTTAGCTATGTCAACGGTGACAAGCAGACCGTCTACCAGGTATTTGTTGATGGAGCATGCGCTGGTAACGGTACAGCCGATGCTCGCAGTGATGTTGGGGTGTATTTTGGAGCTTGCAACCCGTTGAATCTCTCTGTTCCAGTTCCGGGAAAATTCGGGTATCCTGCAACAAATCAAAGGGCTGAATTGAGCGCCGTCCTTAGAGGGTACTTCCAGATTCTCTCTCAGAGCAAACCCAACCGACTCTATGAGATCTGCACTGACTCGCAATACGCTATCAACTGTCTCACAGGCTGGGCTGAGAAGTGGCGGGAAAATGGATGGAAAACTGACAACGGATCTGCAGTCAGAAACCAGGATGAGCGTGAAGACTGCTGCGACTTAGATACGCATACCCTGGAATAGGTCTGAAGAAGGTACCAGCCCACAGCAAATGTCACGGTAACAATATGGCCGACAAGCTCGCACAAGCCGCTACGAAGCTTTGAATATGATTAGTTCGGTTGTCTAACCACTGAGCCTTTATTGTTTACATTTTAATAAATTATCCTCTATTTTGCATTATTTACACTATTAATATCAAAAAATTACCAAAACCCAGAACTGCAGGTTACGCCACACCTGCGAGACTCAAATAGAATAAGTGGGAATGAGGTTGAAATTTAAAGCAGCTCTGCTATTTCGTGTGTTTCTCCACATCACCTCCAGTTGTTTCTTCTCCTGACCATCTCTCGAGTTTCCACTCCAGTCATTAAACTTTATGCACACCACCATCTCACGTCCAGACCTCAATCAACCACACAACCAGCACATTCGGTATGGCATCTCTGGCGACATTTCAGGTTGAAAACGACATTGTCAACGTCGACAACACACCTCAGCAGGGTTTTGATCGAGACGATCTGTACAAATACGACGATGCTGAGCAAAAAGCCATCCTGGCAGCCCGTCCATGGAAGACAGACCCTTCCTACTTCCGAAACGTCCTGGTGTCGTCAATTGCACTGGTGAAGATGGCGATGCATGCACGGTCTGGTGGCGCTATTGAGGTTATGGGCATGATGACGGGCAAGATCCTGCCCAACACATTTGTCGTCATGGACTGCTATCCTCTTCCTGTGGAGGGCACAGAAACCCGAGTCAATGCCCAGCAGGAGGGTATCGAGTTCATGGTGGAGTATCTTCAGGGACTGAAGGACGTGGGACGACGAGAAAACATTGTCGGATGGTACCATTCGCATCCTGGATATGGCTGCTGGCTGAGTGGTATCGATGTGGACACGCAGTTCCAGAACCAGCAGTTCCAGGAGCCTTTCCTGGCCGTCGTCGTGGACCCCAACCGAACCATCTCCGCAGGAAAGGTCGAGATCGGGGCTTTCAGAACCTACCCCAAGGACTACAAGCCTCCCAAGAAGGCCGCCAAGCAGAACCAGGACCAGAGTGTGCCTTTGTCGAAGGCCAAGGACTACGGAGCGCATTCCGAGCGGTACTACGAGCTTGACGTGTCGTTTTTCAAGTCGTCGCTGGACGAAAACCTGCTGCAGTTGCTGTGGAACAAAAACTGGGCCGCCACCCTGTCTCAGTCGACCATCCAGCTTAACCACGACTACACCTCTAAACTGATGCTGGATCTGAGTGAGAAGAATGCACAGCTGGCCAGCGGGCTTGGTGAGAAGACCCCTCAGTCTCAGGGAAGAGGTTTCCGGGAAGCCATGTCTAAGGCTGAGAACGAGCCTCATACCAACCTGCTGAACTACACTACCAAGGGCCAGTGGGAGGCTGTTGACCGGTCTGTCAAGGATGGAGTTCAGATTGGTTCCGACGAGCTTCAGGGTCTCATGTCTCTTGAGATCCAGAGAAGACTGTTTGGTCGAGCCAAGTAGGGGACGGGCTATAAGGGGACGACGCATATTTAATTTAACGGAATTATCATTATAAGTTTGTTGTACTTGTAGCTAGAAGGGAGAAAAACGAGTAGGTAAATAAAAGGACGTACAAAGAAGCTGCTCAACAGTGTGTAGAGGTTATGTCTTTCTCAGAATAACCTATCAATACCAAACTACTCCGTACAACACGAAAATTGACTTTATCAATGTTTATTAATTAAAAAAAAAAAAAAAAAAAAAACCTGACGAATCAAGACTCTTAGTTGAGGGGCTCCATGGAGATCTCAACGTACTGAGGGTTGGAGCAAGAAGCAGCAGCAGCCTCAACAGCGGTGGGTCGGAGCTCCCACATGCCGTTCTGGACCTGGCAGGCAATGAAGCCCTGGTTCTGGTAGGTCAGTCGGTTGTTTCGATAAGAGAAGCCGGTCAGACCGTTTCGGACCTGGTTTCGGTCGGTGAATCGCATGGAAGCCTGGTTGCCGAGCTGGACGAATCGGCCCTGGTTGTCAACGAGCTGGCCTCGGTAAGAGAGCTGGCCTCGGAACTGGTTGAAGTTGCCGGCGTTTGGGTTGTCAACGAGCAGCAGTCGGCCGTCGTTCTGGACGATTCGCGAGTCTTGGAATCGCTGGTTGTTGGCAATTCGCAGCTGCGAGTCCTGGTATCGGGCAAGACCGTTCTGTCGAGCACCGTTCAGGTTGACAGTGACGGGGTTGGCGCAAGGAGCCTGGCCAGCGAAGACCTGGTGGAGGTGGTCGGAGGCTCGCTGGTAGTCAGCAATGTCGTAGGTCTGGCCGTACTGGTTGACGGGGCAGGCCTGGAACTGCTGCTGGTCGTTGTATCGCCAAGAGACACGGTCGTCGCCGTATCGCTGGAAGTTGAGGTTGTTGTTTCGTCGGGTAGACAGAGCAAGTCGGCCGTTGTCAACACCAACGTATCGGGCAGAGTTGGCGTCGGGACCAGCAATGTTCAGGTCACCGGAAACATCAACGTAGACGTTTACATCACGGAGGGGAGAACCGTTCACGTCTCGAGCGTCACCGAAGTAAAAGTTTCGGCCGTCAGTTCGCATGGCGATGTTTCGGTTGTCTCGCTGGGCAGCCATCTGGTAGACGTAGTCAGACTGGGGCCACTGGTACAGGGACTGGTCAATTCCGGCGAGGGAGTATCGACCGTTGTCGTAGTACTGCTCACCCTGCTCGGCAAGAGCGACGGTGGCAACGAGGGCGACGGTGGTGGTGGAAAACTTCATTGTTAAAAGGTGGTGTTGAGAGAATCGAAAGGGCTGAAAGCTGAAGAACTGATAGAGGCATGGAGGGGGTATATATACTGTTCGAAGATGAAATGATGGTCACAGAGAACCCTTGATATCCGCTCAACATACTGTACAAGTCAGGTGGAGAGCACAAAGAGGCTCTCGTATCTGACCATGCATCGAGTTGGTTTATCTTTAACCTTGATCTCTTCGACTTCCTCTTCTGAGAGTGGTGCCGAAATTGCATGATCAGTGAGAACTTGGAATTGAGCTGAAAGCAAGATCGTACTACCCACCTGGACTGCAATTTCTGTTGCCATTCTGTTCGCCACTCGCTATGGGGTAAAAGTGGGTCACTTGAGTGAGCTTTCCCGAGTATGTCGGTTCGTACACCAAAAAGAAGCATATCTACAGTATCTTCAGCAAGACAGTTCGGGAAATTCAAATGCTGTAATTGATTATTCAACGCTCAACTTTCTAGATCGGGCAAGTCTGCGTTAACACAGCTGATCAGCCGCTGCATGCGAAAGGTGGAATTGGTAATGGTCGAAGATGCGCAGCGCTTGTGTCAAAGCTGAGCTGCGAACGCAAGAGGCAGGTTGCATCTAATTGCTCGTCCGATATGAGAGTATCTCCGCAGCAATGTTGCAATCTTCAGTGCCTTGAACCGCGTGTCAAAATGTTGAGATCTTTGCTGCGTCTGTTGACAGCCGTATGCCACTAAGATTCGGCTTCGTTGGGAAACTCCCAGAGCTTGAGACTGCAGTCTATGGGCCCATCTTCCTCCCCCACACGCTCGCCTGAACTGGTAGCCATTACTCCCACTCCTGTCAGCGGGTTGGAAGCCACAGTAGAGACCGGGGAAGAGTGAGCTTTCCACGACGATTCAAACATACGGTCAATTCCCATATCTATGTCCTCCCATGTCTTCACGTGTCCACCCACAGTTCCCGCCACTAGTCCACGTCCTGTGACGGTTTTGTCGGCCCATAGTCTCTGGCTCGTCTGACCGTCCCATCCTCCCAGGGTAGCGACGTGGCGGAGTCCCATGCGGACGTCCAGAACTGGAATCTCCGAGGCCCCTCGACAGATTAAATGCAAGTAGTTCTCGTTGGGCGACCAGATCGTCTGACAGATGCCCTGAGCAGTAGGTGCAGAGCTGGTTTTGGCAACCTCGCCCATGGTGTCAAAGTCGTAAAGTGCTAGACCTCCCGAAAAGGACGATACCGCGACCTGCTTGGACGCATGCGAAATATCAGATACGAGGCCGAAACCAGGCATGTCCCACTGGTACTCTGGCTCGGACCCCACGTTGTTGACGTTAAAGAGAGCCAGGCGACGCTCAGAGCCAGCAAACAAGTAGTCAGAATCAGGGCGGAATGCAAGACTTGAGGGAGTGATGAATTGCTCGTTGCTCATATCAGTCCACTTGTAGCAGCCTACAGACTGTTGTCCACCCAGAACATTGGTGATCTGCATAGGCATGCCTCTTTGGCTGACTACCGCAAAGCAGGACGAGTAGTCTGACAGCTGGAAGCCCGGGAACACCGAGTAGGCAACAATAGGACACGAGAAGAACGTTCTTGTGTACGGGTACAGACTGTGGGGCTGCTTCTCCTTGTTTGAGAGCAGGTCAGGGGGGATGACGAATAGTCTCAGAGCATGATCTTCGTTATTTGTGATGAGAGAAGATCCGTCTGGGCTCCAAACTGCCTGTTTGAAAACGTCTGCTGAACGCTTGCCTGTCCAAGTTTTGGCTCGGTTAGCAGACCCAGCCACACGAGTCTCGAGCTCCATGCCCTGGAACATGTTGGCTAATTGAGCATCTTCATTGGCCAGCGACTCTGAAATGCTTTGGGTATATGTGGAGCCTGTGTCTGCGACCAGGTTTGGTATTTCTAGCGAAGGGATCATTTTGGAGGCGTGTAGGACTTGCGTGAGCTCACATGTTGACTCATAACCAAACTTTGATCCAAAAATATTTTGGATCGTAACCAAAAAAAGAAGCGAGAGGACGACAGGACTCGAACCCGCAGCCTTTGGAGGACGTCGTTCAGAAGAACCGAAATCCAATGCGCTACCATTACGCCACGTCCTCGCGAAATCTTGAAATTACGCTAATTTTTACGGCCTTACAGACAACTCTGCTTATGTAATCGGCCGATTTTTAGAACAGTTTTACTTGCTTGAGGGGCACTGTAGGAACTACGAAAGATATACTATAATGCTTGCAAAGGGACAGTCAATACTATAACTTTGTCTAGTTCTCTCAAAGGTGCGAGCTGGGCTCGGTAGTTAGGTCGGTCCCTCAGATTCTGTACCTGCAAATCTTTTCAAGTCTTTGATAGTAATATTTACATTATTTACATATATACAGAGTATGGTTACTTAACAGCCACAGTTGTCAACCCATCTGGGGAAGGCAGCCACATCTCGGATGTTCTCAATGCCAGTGGCGTAGGTGATAAGTCGCTCGAAACCCATACCGAAGCCTCCATGGGGAGTAGATCCCTGCTTTCGAAGCTCAAGGTACCACTCGAGGGCGCCCTTGTCCATGCCAGAAGCCTCGATGTTCTTCAGGAGAGTGTCGTAGTTGTCTTCTCGCACAGATCCGCCAATAACCTCTCCAATGTGAGGCATGAGCAGATCGAAGCAAGCAACAGTCTGAACATCATGAGGGCTCTGCTTCATGTAGAAAGGCTTCTGCTCCTTGGGGTAGTCAGTGACGAAAACGGGCGACACGAAGTACTCCGTAGCAAGCCACTTCTCATGCTCGCTTCTAAGACCAACCTCGTAGTCAGGTCGGTGGGTGAAGGGCTCCTTGAGATGCTGCAGGTTGAGAATCTTGATGGCCTGCTTGTATGTGAGTCGGGGGAAGTCGCAGTTAGCCATGTCCCATCGGTCCAGAAGCTCATCCTTCTGCTCGGCGCTTCTTCGAGCATCCAGCAGATCATTTCGAGCCTTGTTGCCCTCATCCATCAGAGGGGCAAGACAGGACTTGACCATACCCTCAGCAAGGTCCATGAGGGGCTCGAGATCGTCGACAAACGAGATCTCGGCCTCGGCCATCCAGAACTCACTCAGATGACGGTTGGTGTCACTGTTCTCGGCTCGGAAAGCGGGGGTAAAGGTCCACACACGTCCGACGGCGGCAGCAAGAACCTCGAGATGCAATTGAGTGGAAACAGTGAGGTATGCGGGCTTGTCTCCAAAGAACTTGTCTCCCTTGCCTCCGCCAGAGACCTTGAACACCTCGCCAGCTCCCTCGCAGTCCGAAGAGGTGAGAAGAGGAGGGTTGGTCTGCACAAAGTCGTTCTCAGCAAAGAAGTTGGTCATCTGGGCCATGCAGAAGGATCGGTATCGGAGAGTCGAGGAGTTGACAGAAGTTCTCCATCGGAGAGCAGGCAGGGTTCGCAGAAACTCCTGCTTGTGGAACTTCTTCTGAATGGGGTAGTCGTCGACAGTGCCGGTGACCTTGACGGACTCGGCCTGAAGCTCGAGACCCTGCTTCTTGCCCTGAGAGCTCACCAGGTTGCCCTTGACAGACACACAGGCACCGGTAGTGAGATCAGCAGTGACCTGATCAGGCTCCAGAACAGCCATAACGCCCTGGGCGCAGTTTCCGTCGGAAATGTTGAGGAAGGCGACGTTCTTGAGCTTCTGGACCGACTTGATCCAGCCGTTGATGGTCACAGGAGAGGCATCCTTGGTGCCGAGAATATGCTGGTTTTCCGTCTTGATCTGGTTAATTGTCTGGGGGAGAGTGGCGATCGACCGGAACGAGGGCTTTCCAAGCGCTCGCTGCGCCAGGCGAGTCTGGCCTATTCGTAGCATTGTGTGGTTGATTTTTGGTGTGTTTGAAATGCACTTCACTCGAGTCGACATTGTGATGCAGATTCTGAAACCTTATTTGGTCATATGGAGATAATTGGAAGGACGTGGTAGGGTATTAATTGAGCTTATGGAAGTAGTTTGTGGTTGTTGTTACTTACTAGTGGTGTTTTATT